>JAINUG010000025.1:3057196-3667196 GCA_029706075.1 Aldrovandia affinis | reverse complement strand
AATGGTCTTCTGAATGTTCTCACGGTTGGTGGCCTGAGAGGAACCTGGGTGGGGACGGTGAAAGTTTGAGCGGTTCTTTCATATTTATTTACATGCACACGCATACACACACACACACACACACACACACACACACACACACACACACACACACACACACACACACACACACACACACACACACACACACACACACACACACACACACACACACACACACAGCACATGCACAGAAAAACACTCACCCACAGACACACCCAATCCCACACCCACACACAAATCAACAATTCATCCAAACTATACCCCTTAGGGCTTAGATTTCTTATCTTTCGGAAAATATCAAGTATTACTGTCCTTAAATAAAACAAACATTACCTCAAGAATCTGCTCAAGAAAAGCCTCACCTTTAACCATTTCAACGTCTTCAAGGGGCAGTTTCCACAGGAACTTGTATTTACTCGAGGTGTCAATAACACTGGCTGCTGAGTATCTGCATTGGTGAAGAGTAAGAGGGGACAATTACAAGCTGTGTCCACATGAGGGAGCTACTCTATCTAAAAGCACTGAGTTGTGAACTCAAAGAACACATTAATCAAATAAATACACGACCACCTCGATAACTCCTGACTCACTAACCCACAGATTCTGACGACTCGCGGTGGTGGCTCCCGAATGTTTAAGCACAGACATAAAAATGTTATGTATTATGTTGATTTTCTCACAGTTGTGCACTCAAAGTGAAGAAAATTGTCTTAAAGTAAAATGGATGGGTTTTTATTCAAGACAAATTAAAAGCAATCGAAATGCTTAAAAAGGGAGTGAAACAAGTTGATGAAGCTCATGAACTTAACCTTGGTGTGGCCACTGTTGGGAGGGTAGTTAAAAGACGAGGAAAATATTTGCTCCTTTACGGAAAATGCGGTTTAATGTATTTTCATGCTTCAAGGTAAAATAATAATATCTTAAATCATACGTTTATCAAGTTCACAACTTTTCTGTTTTTGCTGTTGCCCATCAGCCATGCTACACAAAAACAACTCCTTCTGTGGTCATTCTGACACTTGAACATCAATACTTTAACAGCTGTATACCTCCTAGAATCTGTGCTCACCCTAAATATCACATCCAAGTCCCTCACTGTCAAAAGCACAAAAAAGGATCACAAACCAAGCAAGTAAAATAACCGGTACCACCCAGCGACAACTATCAGAACTCTACACTCGGTCAGTCATGAAAAAGGTCACTCTCATCACACAGGACCCCTCACACCCCTTGCACATTCCAATTACTCCAACCAGACTGTCAGCACAGAGTCCCATTGGCCAAGCAAGTCAGTTACAAAAAAATCATTCATTCCCACGGCAATAATGCTGTTAAACAAAAAAAGTATATACAGTATGCACTTTGCTACTTTTGCCCATCTGTTCCTTTTTTAGACAAATGTCTGCGCTGTTGTCTTAACTGTTGCTATTTTTATGTTTTATGTTGTTATAAACTCATGTCAAAGACAATCTTCTGTCATGACTGTGATGCACAATAAAGTTTTCTAATCGAATCTACTCTAATCTAATTAGCTGGACGCTTTGGGAACTCTCATCGGAAAAATCCTGAATAGCTAGCTTTTGCCAAAAAAAAAAAAAAGAGGACTATTCTGGGACAGAATCTGTGAGTGCTTGGACTCTGAGCAATTGGTCAGGGCTGGACACCATGGGCAATTAGTAGGAAGTGGAATCTAGGTTGGTTGGGTCCCTATGTGCAAATGGTTTAGGCATGAATCTGTGATCGTCTGATTGGCGTCAGTCTCTGTGAGCGATTGGTCGAGGCTCGACTCACAGGCTCATGGAGCTCCGACGCAGGGAGCCGGACTTGCGCTTCAGGGTGGTGCAGATCAGCAGGTCACTGAACAAGAAGAGAGAGCGGTCCTTCTTCCCCCCCACTGTTTTCTGCAGAGAAAGAGGATAAGGTCTAGTCAAGGTCAGACACCTTCGCTCTCCCGAGTGAGTACCCTACTTTGAAATACTGGCTTCACAGGTCCGTTCACGCTCCATTCCACATTCGAGAGCAGCCAATGACCACCACACCAAAAGAGATATTTAAACTGACAGTGGCTAAAAATTCTAACATTTAATATTTAGTCTTAATGCTGTTCTGGGGTTGGGTTACGCTTTTGTTTGTTTTTTGCTGTTGGGTAAGTTCAGGTTTGCACGGCCAATGTAATTAATATTGCTACACACATTAATGACCTTGTAGGTGCCGTATTCTGGAGTGGTGACACACCACACAATAATCTATTAAACAAACTGCGTGGTGTGTGACCCTGACTCCTCAGGTTCTGCTGTCCAGTCATTATGTGTACCATCTCCACTCGCTTGTAATCCCAGGGACCATTCTCAATGGTGGCGTAGTGTTTACCAGGTTAAGGCACTACCTTTAACTTTAAAGAGGCAGATCAATCTTTCTAGAAGCATTCTTACCGCCTCCACCACCATCTCTTGTCTCAGGAACTTCCTCGGAGGGTTAAGAATCTGGAGGGATTCAAAGTAAAATAGAGAAGTCATAATAAGTCACATAGAAGAGTCAAAAGTGAAGGTATATTTCAGGTGTTTATTTATGATGTGGTGCAGGCCAGGCAGGGTGTCCTACATGCTCCACGCCCTCGATATGGGCTTCGATCTCCTGCATGACACGCGTCTCCTTCTCCACCTCCTCTGCACTCCGACGGCCCTTGTTGATGCGCTCTGCCAGGCGTTTAATGTTCTTCTGTGCATCCAGCAGGAAGGGGTGATCCGGGTGGTCTTCCGACGTGTGTTTCAGGAGGTCCTGCGCACACACACGCGCAGGGCAAAAAATAAAGTGTAAGTAAACAATTTAGCAGCATTATAAACAAAGAGCAATGGAAAGAAGGCCACTTTAGTGAAGAGCCAAAATGGCTGTTCCACCACTCAAAGGGCTTTCATTACACACGGTCACAATGCCATGTTTTGGACTTGCTGTAGGTCAATGTATTTCTGGAAGGAATACTTTATTATTTGGGGATTTGAAAATGAAAAACTGTAAAAAGAAAACTGATCTCAGCTTATACGACCCCCCACATTACCCGGAGAAGCTAATGTTTTCGCTCGGAGCGAAAGGAAATTTCAGCAGATATGGGTCACACATGTTAATCATCACCGGCCGTAACTTTATATCGCTGTGCAATCATCACGCTTCAGGGCCTGGTGCACAGAGCCAGTGCGGCTCTCGCTGACATAATCCCTGTGCTGGGGGGGGGATGGTTCACAGATGGCCGGGCGTCCCCGTCAAACACAGCCTCGTCTCAAACGCAGCGGAGAGAGAGAGAAGAGAAGCAGGGCGAGGGTGAAACGGATGAGACCGAGGAGGACGAGGGGGCCGCAGGGACAAGGGAAGAAGAGAAGAGAGACTCTTCTGCCAATCCCGCTAGCGGTTTCGCATGCCATGGTGAGCGTGTGCTTCTGGTCACATGGACACTCCCAGCCAATCAGACAAAGGGGCGAAGGGTTACTCTTGCGGTGCGGTTAAGAATCCGGCCATTGAAAAAGGGCCGCAAGCTCTCGGCACAGACAGTCAGTCGCCATTTCCTGCGTCACACTGTCCTGCGTCTGTCTGTCCCCAAACAGAGGTCAGGACCTTCCGTTCAGGCTGATCTCCTGCGGCTCGCTCACAGAACTCCTAGCTCTACGACTCCGTATAACGGAAGAACGGCGCAGTCTCTGGGCGATTAGCAAACCGTGAAATCCTCTTCCAAGGTGAGAGAGTGATGGGAAGACGTAAAGGCGTCACCGCCCCCACAGGTGAGGAACTCACCTTGACCAGCAGCTCGTAGCGTGGAATCCGCTGCACTGGTTTGATCATGAGGTCGGCCAGGGCCTGCTTCTCCTTGTTCTCCCGCATGCTTTGCTGTTGGGAGAGAAATTTGAAAGTGAGAGACGTGCTTGAGCGCAAAGGACAGATCTCGGCGTGGTGGGTTTCATTCAGGGAACCTTTCATTCATTACTTACCTTTCTTGTGTGAACTATGATTGTTCCTACCATGTATTAATGCACATATTGTAAGTCGTTCTGGATAAGAGCGTCTGCTAAATGCTTAAAATGTCAAATGTAAATGTAAAGACACTTGTGTGCCAGCTGACTCTGGCCCTGTCCCGATGTCCGCACTTCAGTCTTTGTGTACTTGTGCGCGCCGCATAAATGTTCCCACCGGTAAGTATATAGTATGTCCTTTTCTCAAAGTAAGAAAGGTCTGAGTATGCTACACCCACACCTCTATGCACCCTTTCACTAATACCGCATTGAAGCAGTATTACCACAAGTATGTGTCCCCTAATTCACTGTGTTTGTGACGTATGATTCCCAAAATTCAGTCAGTTCTTTCCAAATTGACATGAAGGCGGGCGGCATGTTTGCTGACAATGCCGGGGAAGGGAAAAACCTCCCAATGTAATATTAATGATGAATATTAATATTAATTATGATATCAATATACTGTCAACAAAGTTCATAAGATATTCTTGAATTGTACTTCAGATAGTTTAACTAATATTCTAACAAAAGGATCCGTTTTCAGACGTCTTGATATAACACTCTGTTAAGCCTAAGAGAGCTATCTGAACCGAAGAGGTATGAATACTGCGCAACATTTTTCCTCGTAGTTCAACGTCAGCATGACTGACCTAGGGTGTCTCAAAGTTTGCTGTTATCGTCCATACCCAATGCGTTCTTAACGAGCACTTACGTTATTTTGGCAAAACAACGGAAATACGTTACATAATGTACAATTGTGAAAGAACATAAACTGCAAGTTTGGACACTGTGACAAGGCCAGTTTCTTTAATAATGACATCACTACTCCCACTTTGGCGCAGTGTTGTAGCACGCGTCCCCTGCAAGTGTTATTCTTGACATATCCACTAGGTGGCAATGCGACACACGCTATAACCTGAAACATCTGATAGCAGCTGTATCAAAGGAAACTCACTTTCACAACCGAAAGTTCCCATAAAACCCTTCCCTGTCCCGATGCAGCCAGTATTTCAAAAATGAGGAAGAGGAACCCATTCTAGGAACTGTAACTCTATAATACATGACATCTCACTGTAAACATATCAAGCAGTCAATGGGGTCCCTGTGGGACTCACTGTGATCCATCAGAGGCAGACGGTGAACTATGCTGCCCATTCATGTCGCTTTGAGCACACTGACAGACAAATCGTCTCAGGCATCATAACTCATCTTGAGTCTGCACTGTCAGGTGGTAACCACGGCGATTCTAGTGAATCACTGAACACTAGTGTGCAACGATGGTCTGAAACCTGCTAAAAATAAGAGCAGTAAGTAAGGCCATCGGGCCAGCGGTCTGGACAGAAGAGTGAAGCTCCTTCTGTGGTCATTCTGTCACTTGAACATCAATTAACTGGCTGTTTTGGTGAGAACTCTCATCAGAAAAACCTTAAGTAGCTAGGGTTTGCTTTCTTGTCAAAAAAAGAATAAAACCAGCTAAAAATAAAATAAGTAAAATCCCATGTATCTCTGCACAGATACCCTCCCCCTTACCTTTTGTTCAGAACGCTTTGTTCAGACAAATGCAGAAACCAGCTAGTTGCATAACACAGTGAGGTGTTTGACCCATATTGTTAAACGAGGCAAAAAGACCTCTTTCAGAGTTCGCCTCCCCGAAAACAAATCAGGAAACAGCGCTTCCTCTCCGGCCTCAGGCTGGTGTTTAAACCTGCGGTACGGGGATGCTGGGAAAACTCGGGGGCCCCCATGTGTGTTTGGAAAAACACAACTGAGTTAGTGTCCTGAAAAACCTTGGCAAGCAACCAACATGAAACCGGGTTTCAGGGAAGAATGAAAGTCTGATAAGAGAGGTTTTCGGAGGGCTCATTCAGGCTTCATTCAAGTCCATATTCATGTCCTGCGGGCCTGCGATTGGGATTGGCATTGGCAGATCATGTCAAAAGAAACTGTATAATTTGGGGGTTTTTGTTAGGTTTTTTTTGTACAAGAACCACCCCTTGCACAAACTGTAAATTATGGTTAAAACCTGGGATGCTTCACTTTCAGAAATCCTAACAATTTCCTTGAAGAAAAAATGCTTTAAATGTCCTTCAACGTGACGTTCCGATGGGGAGGATTTACGATCGCAGGGAAAGGGCCTGGGAGGGACCCGTCACACTCACCTCCAGGAATTTCAGGAAGGCGGGCTTGGCCTCCTTGGCGATCCTCACTGCATCTTTGGCATTCAGGAAGTTATCGATGTACGCCGAATAAATATTTGCTAGAATCTCCTTGGAGAACTGTTTGGAGAGTGTCAGAGAAAGAAAGAAAGAAAGAAAGAGAAAGAGAGAGAAGGAGGGAGAGAAAGAGCAGACAAGGTCAGGTTCTGATGAATCAACAATCGTGTACATACTCTCCATGCATCCCGAGAGTGACAAAAAGGTAAGGCTAGTAGCGACAGAACCTTCCAACTGGTCACCTGTAAAGCAAGCGACAAGTATCACAAATGTGTTTCTTATTACATTAAAGTACAATATATGTGCCTCTTATATAAACAACAGGAGCGGGAGAGAGGTCAGAGTTTTTGTGCCTCTCAAAGGGTGGCGTATAAACGAGAGGTCAGTGCCACTGTGAGACATAGCTGGGGGTGTATAAATGAAAGGTCAGTACCACGGTGTGACTTAGGGGGGGGTCGATAAATGAGAGGTCAACATCACTGCGTGACTCAAGAGGGGGATGAATAAATTAAGCGTTTTGATGCTGAGCAGGCTCCTCGACACTGTGGCGTGTCTCTTTGTTCTCCCGCCGTCCGCCGGTTCTCCCTACGCCCTCAGCACGTGCCCAAGGGCGGAGAGGAGGGCGGTCCTGCATGCTAATGCAGCAGCCAAGGCCTCTCTCTCCCTGCAGCGATCCGGTACCACAGCAGCAGCAAAACAACACGCGTACCTGATCCAAGCCCAACGTGCACACAGACATCTCACCGTGACATTTCCCCTTCAGTCTCCTGGATGAGACAGTGTGGAGCCATTGGCTGGAGGCCACTGGTATGAGTGATCAGTAGGTCCTGGATTGAAATCTGGGAAATGACCCTGCTGTTCTTCAACCCGTCAGCAACATCTACCATCAGCAAACTTCCTCCAGTACAAATACAGCTTTGTCAATTGGCATTTTATGTCTAATGCAAGCAATGTAAATGTAAGTCACCTTGGAAAAGGAGTGTTTGCTAGGCAAATAATGTCACGCAACGGAACTGTAACACCCTAATATGGTCTGCAATCAGCCGTGGTAATAATATAATCCGTCTGGTGATGGTGATACAACCCTGTTCTCTGGCAGGGGCTCGCTGTGTCCTGGTTTCCCCTGTGCGCAGCGGAGTGGAGGACACATCAAGAGCTCCAATGGGAGAAAGAAAGAGGAGAAAGGGAGATGGCAGGAGAGAGTGAAGAGAGAAAGGGAACGGAACAAGAGGGGGAGAGAGGGAGGGAGGGAGGGAGGGAGAGAGAGAGAGGGAGAGGGAGAGAGAGAATAACATGGCCCCTAGTTGTGACAGTGTTTGAACAGTGTTTCTGGACGCGTGGTGACCTTTGCCCTCGACCTGTAGCATGACGTCTCTGCACGCAGTGATAGCAGAGTGTGAAATCAGTCTAGACTGAAACCTTGGAGGTGGTGCTGAAGTGGCACAGTCACAGTTACTACACGGGGGTGGAGCTGTTGCCTTGGAGAGGAATGTAGTGTAGCGGTTCAAGAACTTGACTTGTTTCCAGAAGATTGCAGGTTCAAATCCCACCATGGGGCAAAGAGCAAGGTTGTACTTGTATTTTTCATTTACTTATTTGACAGGGACATTGTACAATTTTAAACATAGATGTTAGTATCTCTAATATACTGCGCCGGAGTTAGCTCACAGGGTCATTTTCATCTGTAGTCTCTGGGCAGGTTTGAACCTCAATCAGTTTGGTTCTGCAGTCTGTGTGTATGGTGCACAGGGACAATGCCTCAGCCTCTCTGCTGGTCCTCATCCGTTACTGCGCTGTGGACTGCAGCATTTCAGCGCTGTGCTGATGACAGCTGACAAGCGCAGATAAATAGTGCGTTTACGAGCCCCTAAAACGTATGTTCTGTAAGCGGCGATAGCAGCCGAGCGGCTCCTTCTATTATTTACCAAACAATAAATCTGCGCTATCCGGGCACCTTCCTTGCCCTTCTCACAATAGCGAGCGCTACACAAGCAATCGCATTACGGAAGGAATGACGCTCGCCCAGGGCCGCGGAAACTGCGTCAGCCGTGCGAGCCACGTGAGCCTGGAACCTCAGGTGCTTTTCAAATCCACTCAAACGGCGTACACCCGCTTTCACGTTGAAGCGGAAATCCAAATCCATCAGCCAGCTCTTTGCTTGGCTGCCTTGTTTAAAAAAAAAAAAAAAAAAAAAAAAGACCAGTACATTCTAAAAACGCGCTCAGAATTTCTGAATTAGCGGGATCAGAAAGCATGTTAGCGGAATTGAATGCAAGACAAGGGCTGTTCTGCTGACGGTGCTGAAGAACCGTGATCCGGCACGCACACGCTCAGAGCAGGCGTGTAAGGCAGTGGAACTGATTCGGTCAGGGACACAAGCTGAATCAGGTGTTTAAGTGCTTGGGGCTGGAATGAAAGCGAGCAGACAGTACTCCAGGGCTCCAGGACCGGGAGTGGTGTAGAACAGTACTAGACGAGGAGAGGATCACAAAGTCAGAACTGTGCAGACAGAGTGGACCTCTACACGCTCGTCAGCCAAGATGAGATGGCAGGTATGTCAGAACTGAGTGAGGGTTTAGAAACCTTCGCCGTGGAAAAGCCAGTGGGTTAAAACCGTTGGCTCCAGAGGCTGATCGGAGGTCAGGTGGGCTTGGACCGGGACGGAGAGGCCATTCTCTTAACAAGGCCCAGGGGAGAGGGGAGTCCGGCTCGCTCAATCAAATCAAAGAGAAGTTCCGCTTTCTTACAGACAGAGCCACGTTTTAAACACTCGAGATGAAATTTTAATGAGAGGCGCTGGCAGCTCAAAGGCACTCGCACTCCGGACCGCACAATTTGTCTGAGGAAACAACAACAACAAAAAACCACTCTGCTGAGCTCAAACAACTGGACCCAACCAGCACAAACTTTCCTCTCTTCATGTTTATCGCGGAGAGGCCAAACCGACCCGTATTGTGACCTTGGTAAAAGTGCCGTTGTTTGAGGCGTGTTTATTTCATGAACAAAGAGGTGGTTGTGGTGCCGATAAGAGGCCCGGCGGGCAGCGCGGTGCGGCGGGAGCAGCGCAGAGCCGGCCCAAGCCCAGCGACAGCTGTGCGGAACTGAATCCCCTCTGTCTCTGACTGTCCCTTCCGCGGCCCACGCTTCTGGATCTTCGGGGGATGAGCGCCATCAGATACGGACACGAGCGGGGAGGGGGGGGGGGGGGCCTTTCTGCACGTACAGTGCTCCTTGCCTCAAACCCAACTACCTCCCTTTTCCTGGTCAACCCCACCCTCCGAGAATCACAAGGAATACCAGCACTTGTTACTTGGCTTTGGAGGTGACAGTGAAGTGGCTGACAGCACAGGGAGACACCACAGCAGAGAGGGAGGGTTGTAGGTTGAAGAACGTGGGGGTTGAAGTGAGGCTGAATAGGCGGCAGTGTAGTGTAATGGTTAGGGTACTGGACTTGTAACTCAGAGGTTTCTGGTTCGATTCCCAGGTGGAGCACTGCTGTTGTACCCTTGAGAAAGGTACTTAACCTGAATTGCTTCAGTAAAATATCCAGCTGTATAAATGGATTGTATGTAAAGAAATGTAAACTGTGTAAGTCGCTCTGGATAAGAGCGTCTGCTAAATGGCTAAAATGTCAAATGTAAATGTAAATTAATCAGGGAGCTACCGTTGGGGAGTGGGGTCATTTAAGTAAGAGTACAGCAGGGCCGGAATGTGAGTGCTGCTCTCTGTAGATTGGGGGATGTGAGGAGTGTGGGGGAGGAGGGCTTGCAGAGGGAATCGACTATTTTTCGGCTGGCTGGAAGACGCTGTGGCGCTGGCACATTAAGCGGCTGAAACATCCATCACCCGTCACAATGTGAGACACTTGTGCCGGCACCGTGCCAAGAGGCGCCGACAGCCCCAAGCCCACACTGGCTCCAGGCCCCGCTCCTCAGTGACCCATCCCGTCTGGGGGACCCTGCTGCTAATTAGACATATCATGGATAATTAAGCCTCAAAAGCTTTGAGCACTGATGGCTTTTGTTGTGGGGCGGGATTCCTATGCTCTTCAAGTGTAATGTGTTTGATGACCTCATCTTTGAGGGACCATGCTGCTTAGACAAACCGACTGGGCAGGTGGTCTGTGTTAGTGAAAAATGGTGCCGACTGTACAGCATCAGATACAGAAATCGAGTGTGTAGAAGTGTGTATACAGGCCGACATTCCAGACTTTGTTTGAGAGGACAGACCTTGTGCTGACAAGCTAACGACGGGTTTAGGAGCCGATGCTCTTGTCCCTGTTTGTCGGGCTGGCTCCACATGGGACGGGCGACTCACCGATTTGATGAGCAGGTGGCCCACGGTCTGCTGGTCGTGCCAGTCGTTGACACATCCCAGGACCTGCTCCAGGAACTGCTCGTGATGCTCCAAGATCTCGGGGATCTGGTAGAACATCTCGTCCACCAATGAGGGGTCACACAGCGGGGAGTTCTCTGGGTGCTTCAAGGGCTTCATGTAACTCTGAGAGAGAGACAGAGAGCGAGGGAGAGAGAGAGAGAGAGAGAGAGAGAGAGAGAGAGAGAGAGAGAGAGAGAGAGAGAGAGAGAGATGTGTGAGAGAATGTGTGTGAGAGAGAGAGAGAGAGAGAGAGGGAGTGAATGTGTGAGAGTGAATGTGAGAGAGAGAGAGAGAGAGAGAGAGTGAATGTGTGAGAGAGAGAGAAGAGAAAGGGGAGTGGGAGACAGGGGGAATGAGAAAGAGGGCGACAGGAAGGAGATAGTGGAGAGAAAGATGAGGAGAACAAGGTGCAGAGAAAGGCGGAAGAGAAAGAAAAATGAGGGGGGATAAAAGAGAGTGTAAAAGGAATGAAGGAATGAAACAACAGTTACAATGAAGTGCACTTCCCAAAATGTGGCCACGCTGACCTGTACTATAGCTTTGATGTGTGGTGTTTAGGAAAACACATCCATTTTAATGTGGGAGGTAGTCGCATGGAACTACACTCACCGAACGTGCATAATTATCACCTAATGGACAGAAACGTTGGCTGGGGCATGTCTCCCTCTTCCAGGTTTGTGTGTTTGGGTGAGACCCTGAGGTTTGCTGCGGCGTTGGGAGTTTCATATCCTCTGCTTTGAAAATGAAAATGCGGCAGATGGCAGTCCTAATGTCCTGATCTGTTCCTCTGAAGGCCCCAAGAGGGACTGGGGAATTTCCTTTCATCAAAGACTGTCCTAAAACAACTCTGTGCACACAGACACACACACACGCACATACACACGGACACAGACATGGACATAGACACAGGCACATACAGACACTGAAGAATGGATGGACAGAGACACAACCACACACACACACACACACACACACACGCACACGCACATACACACGGACACAGGCATGGACATAGACACAGGCACATACAGACACTGAAGAATGGATGGACAGAGACACAACCACACACACACACACACACACGCACACGCACACGCACATACACACGGACATAGACATGGACATAGACACAGGCACATAGACACTGAAGAATGGATGGACACAGACACAACCACACACACACACACACACACACACACACACACACACACACACACACACACACACACAGAGGACAAAGACAGGGACATGGACATACACACGTACAGACACACACAGTGCACTGATATTTCTGGAAAATTCCACTTTCTTCCCTGTGCAACCGGAAGCAAGCGTGGAATCTGTCACATTCTTAAAGAAACACAACATTATCCCAGAGTTCATCCTGGAATATGTCCATATAAGGTACGTCGACAGAAACAAAATGCTTTCCCATGAGGACGGGCTACAGTGTACTGTAGCAATGCCGCGGTATGAACCGCATTTCCCGGAATTAAGCATTGTCATGCCATTAATCTTTTATCAGTTTCCATCGACGCGCGTGACTCATGCGTCAAGTTCAATAGTTAATCTACCCATAAAGCAGCCCCGCTTCCAAGTTAAGGCATCTACAAAGCCAGTGAGCAGGAGACACCATCAAAGGTTTTCTCAGAAGCTTTTTATCAGAGAGCTTCTCAGAACCATTCAAAGGGACTAGCAATCACAAACGGACCAAGCTGAACCTGCCTATCCCTTCTCAAATCCCTCACTGTCACAGCGCCATGCATCTAAATTATCTAAATTATACCAAAACAAAAAAAAATAACCAAAAAACTACATTTTCAGAGCGCCAGTTTCCATGGCAGCAAGGGCTACCTTGCCTCTGCTAACAGCTACTATATTTTCCAGTCAGCAGAAGACGTGGAATCTGACAAAACTCCGATTCCCAGAAGCCTCGGCACCAAGCAGCCCCATAGTATGGAATGCTCCCATGGTGGAGACTCATAGCTCTGCGCCATATATACAAGGACAGGTTATCTAGCAGCAAGATGCTGAAAATATTCAAGCTGAGATCCAGCCTCATGGTCTGTAGGCAAATATATCCAAGGTGGCTGTTCAACGTGTGCGCCTCTAAAAGCGATCACAGAGAATGCCGGCGGAGTGCGACGTTCCCGTCGAACCTCCTGAGGACGCGCTACCTGCGGAGAGCGTGAACAGATGCCCTGAAGCGATCCCCGTCTCAAAGCCGGCGTGACTGTCACCCGCGCTCATTGCGCTCAGATCTGAAAATAGCTTGAGCTTGCTTTGATGTGAGGGATTAGACGCACACTGCGATGGGACAAATCTATCCCCGAGGACCATTAACACCACAGTTAATGGATGACAGATGCCGGGTTACGACTCGGACAGACTCCCGTACCGACCGGAGGTCTGCGTTTTTGGTCTGGAGGCTTAGCTGTTACTCAACCTCGACTGCCTTTCGAACCCGCCGACGAGCCGAATGTAGCGCGTGCGCTGCTTCACCGCGATCCGGTCTCACCTTGTAGCCATGGTGACAGTGCGCACGGCTGTGATCTGCGGATGATTCGGGGAGTGTCAAATGAAACGCACGGGTCCTGACAATATGCCTCTCTCCGTTAAAGCGGATCGGTTTGAGGGACAGTTGTGACGAATGGGACCCCTAGGAGCACTGGGCCCAGTCTAAAGCCTTCTGGTTCTTGTGAGAAAAAAGCCCCAAAACGCCACAATGCTGTGTCTCAGCCCTTTCTGACCAGCCGGTGCTCCCTGGCCAAGGATGTCACATTACGTAAGAGTGACAATCAGAGGCCAGCAGGAACAGGGAGCATCATGTTGACCCCAAACAGGACGTGGTGAGGGGGGGAGAGTTTAAAAAATGACAAAACATAGAATTTATGTATGAGAGTCTTGGACCGAAGAGTAAACCACTTCACAACCTGTGTGAGAGTGTGTTTGTGAGAGAGATCGAGAAAGATAGTGAGAGCTTGTGTGTCTTTGTATGTGTGCTTATATATATATGTGTGTACAACATTTATGACGTGTAATGGGCATCAAATTGAATTTAAGCACCAGTTGAATAAATATTGCAGTAGCATTCCCTACATAGCAGAAACGTGCAGTTGCAGTCTGTGATCTGGAATAATTGATGGGAGCTATTAACAGGACCGTGGTGGGCAAAGAAGGATGACAAGGAGAAGGGGAGGAGCGAGAAAGAAAGACAGAGGGAGAAATGTGTGTGTGTGTGTGTGTGTGTGTGTGTGTGTGTGTGTGTGTGCGTATGTGGGTAGTTAAGTCTATGGTGTCCTTCATGCATGAGCATGTGCGGACTGCATCAGTGATGGACCTTTCTCCTACCATGACGCGAGGCTGGTGTCTCACCTGGATTAAAGTGCGAAGAGACTCCACGTAGGACTGTTCGGTGTCGAGAAGGGTCATGATGACATGTCTTCTCATATCCTGCAGAGGAGAGACATGACAGTCAGCGAAAGCCTCTCGTGGCATACACGCAGGCCCAGGCCCACGAGAGCTGAGCCACACATCACACGCAAACAAACAGACACATGAGGACACACAGTCACAAAGACACATGGGACCAGAAGCACACACAAGGAGACTAAAGAATTACACACGCACACACACACAGAAACCCACAACAACAGAGACATAAACATCACACACAGACAGACACACATGTACACAGTCTAGTATAATGTGACTAGACTTGACTTTCATCAGAATACGAGCTTTGTGCTTATTCATCTGTATATCTAAATCCAGCCAGATAACTACAGCATACGTTAGTTTAAATTTAAGGACACAGTGTTTTACTAGAATGATTAACAGTGATGGATTTTGATCAAAGACCTTCAAAGTATATGTTACACATGGGGGTGAGACTGTGGGGAGGCTGCAAACGGTAAAGGCTTCTCTCTACATATATGCACAGCAGAAATCAGTAGGAGAGGGGCAGGGAAAGCCATATGGCTTGGTAAACAACAGCCATTTTCCTTTTGGTAAACAACATCTGCATTCTGCCACCAAGACCCTTTTAGAACACTTTTTAAGCCCACCCTCTTACTGGAGCCTGAATCGTGTGAAATTTACGTTTACAACACATCGGAGATGATCAGAAACGATTGTGATTATTTTGGTACACGCGAGAGCTCGGGGGAGGAAACGCGGTGAACATTTGGTAGAGACACGATATCCCAGCGGACATGCCCAGCGACGCTCAGAGCTTTCCCAGGGCTTCACGATGCGTTGACAGGTGGGGTGAATTGCAAAGCAATGTTCCACGTCTCTAAACCCGATTCCTGATTGTACTTTCACCGACGCCGACAAAACACGAACGAGAGAAGGAAAATCCAGACAGCGTGGCCTCGGCACGGGAGGTTAACGAGCCTGATTAAATTGCCTGCGTCTCAGAGACAGATTAGCTGGATGACGACGACCCTCTGCATCGCTGAACGCAATTCTCGATGTTCCTTTCTGTACGCGATTTTCTCCCCCGGAGCCGTTTGCCATGAACTGCAGTGGGCGGTGTCAAGACTGTTTCCTGTTAGCTCTAGGCGCGTTCCATGGACTTAATAATAATATATGCCTTTTAGCAAACGCTTTTATTAAGCGATTTACACTACCGAATGCACACATTTTTCAGTATATGTGGTCCCAGTGGGGATCGAGCACACAACCTAAGCGTTGCGACATGCTTTACCTACTGAGCCACACAGAACCACTTGCCACGAGGCAAGAACAGACTTGCCTCGTGTTCGCAGACCAACGAATTGCCATAAGGAACCAGTCACATTAAGTTGCCATGCCAAATGGGTCACAATGGGCCAACTGCTATGATTACTGGAGATTGCATGTTTGAAATAATTTGGAATTAGAATATTACGTGGCTCCACAGAGTATTCAAACAAATGAGCAAAGCTTTTCATTCACACACATTGGACAAAACTACTCATGATTCATTACAAAAATATATGCAGTCATTCACACATCAATGCATTTTCTGTTACAGAATTTTATGTAGGATTATGTAGGACTCCCCATTCATTAATAGCCTATTGACCAGAAAGAGAAAATGTAGTTTTTAAAAAAAATAGCTCTTTAATGCCAGCCCATATCATTCTGGGCGAATATTTGAAGAATGAATACAAAATTGATACAGAACTGAACTACAGGTATCGATACCCCTGTTGAAATATGACAGGTGTAACGTTAAATATCTAACATGCTAAAGCACAATGACGCAGGACCTAAATGAGTCTGGGTCCACAAACCTGCAACGTTCCTGCAAACCAACAGCTCCGTTCCCTTATCAGTGGGAACGATTCATATTGTCTAGAGCAGGGTTCCTCAAACCACGGTCCTCGTGGGCCAAGTACTGCTGTTTTTCCACTCTTCCTTTCCTGGGAGTCAGGTATGAAGACACTCTGGACAATCAATTGCACCAACTGTTCAATTATCCACCGAATTAGGATTCGTGGGCCAGGTTTAAGGAACCCTGGTCTGGAGTGTAGCAATGTCTAATGTCTGGAGAAGGCATCCCGTTGGTGCAGGTGTGCTGGAGACTGGGCAGTGTAATAAAGACCCTGATTTATGTAGCATGGTGGCCGCTGGCAAACAGAGAAGGTCACCATGACAAATTGGGCTCCGTCCTCCGGCCCACCCATGGTCCTGTCTAGCACAGTGATGTCACGTTATCACAAATAACCCCCTCACAGGGAATGCATTTTAATTTTCATCCCTAAACTCTCTAAAAATAAACCACCACCACAACAATATAAAATTCCAAATTGAGTGGTGTCCTGCCTTCTCTCCGTCTCAGCTGGTGGGCACAGGCTTTGCTAACGTTGACAGCCCTGCCATGGGGGGGAGGTAGGGGGTAGGGGCGCGTGGCCAGCACAGCCATGCTCCATTTCCTTCCCAGACTTTACTGATACCGCTGCCACCAAACACTTCAAAGCTGCCCAGTCCACACAGCCAGGGAATGTGAACTTAAAGTGGCCGGAGACCAGGTCAGACTGGTGGTGTTCACTTCACACCTGATACTGGAAGCTATGGCTTTAATAAATCTAGCTGCAAGCCTGCTCAGCCTGGCATAGTGCGGGACTGGTTTTACGGTCTGCATTGCAGCTTTACAATAGCCACCGTTTGGCACATCGAAAAGGCCATGATCCAATTAAAAGTCTAATCGTTCACAGAGAATGCTTACACAATGAAGTTTAATGGCGGCGTCGTGTCATTAGCCGGCTATGACCTGCACTGATGCGATGGAGTGAACAGTTCATTGAATCAGTCAAACTAGTATATTAAACATTGATTGCAGTTCGGCTGATTTAACAGCTCTCTCTTAATCACCACCTTAAAGGAAAAACAACTCAAATATAGGTTTATATTTGGTAAAATCTCTTAGTAGATTAGTCCATTAGTCTTTTCTTATATTTTTAACAGTTTAACATGACTACAAACAGGGCAGAGATGTGTACTACAGTACCCATAGGAGCTCCACAACTGTAAAGGCTATACAGCAAAAAAACAGAACTACAATGCCCATAGACCCTTTCACCAGGAGTAAGACAGAAGGCTACTGTAACGGCAATAAGGCAGAGGTGCACTGCATTCCATCAGCCCTTGGATACAACAAGCTCTTATTCGAGATCTGATGTCATGAAGTGCTCGTCTGTCCCTGCTCCTTCTGTTGGTGGCTAAATACAAACAATGTCAAATTCACAGTCAAATGCACAGAGCATTGTTGATCAGCCAACGTTCCTGCAGTAAGGAGAGAGAGAAAGAGAGAATGCGAGAGGGAGAAGGGATGACTTCCTGAAGCACATTGTGGGGCCCTGTATTGGAGCAAGGGCTAACATGCTTTGGCATGGGGCCCCCGGATGGCGTAATGGTAAAGGCACTTGCCCGGAGTGGAAGTTGCCCACTGCGGCCAGAGTTTGATTCCCATTCAGGGGCGGCAATTGGCTGTCCGCCTCAGGGGATGGGGAAGCCGGCAAGAGCTTGCCGCGTATAAGAGTGGCTCTATGTGTACCAGAGTTACGGTCGATGGCTTGGTCGGGTTCCGTCTCGGAGGAAGAGGTTAATTTGCCTTTGTCACTGCCCACAGAAAATTAAGATGGGGCAACACAGAAAAGGGGTGGTCTCACAGGACCACAAAAATAGCCACCCTTAAATAATTTAGAAATGTAAATGGTTAACTTCACTTTAAATTGGAAATGCCCATTGGAAAGAATGCAAAGCCCAGAATGCATTGTACCAACCAGTCATCTCTGACTGTAACAAATGACATCTTCATATCACGTTGAGACCGATTCTCCTTCTTAAAAAACAAAACGAGATCAGATTTTTTGTTTTGTTTGTTTCATCTGATGTTTTGACCAATTAAACACACAAATACAGAGAAAACTAAGAAATTCTTAGTTGACCTGTAGATATAACTCTTTGGACAGGAAGCTGGTTTCTGCTATACTATGTAGAATTTACACTCATAAGAGCAGGGTACTAGCCTCATGCTATCAGGCAGGGGGAGTGCAACCACCCACCCAGGTGTATTCTGGGAAATAATTGTTTCAAGACAGCCAACTCTAAATGCTTTGAAGCCATGAGAAAACATGACTTGTTGCAGGAAGTTTGAAATCAAGTGCCCATTCATCACTCATGCATCAGACAGGGGAAATATCCTGTGCTAATGTCCGAGCATGAAAAAGTAATAGAAGGAAACCTATTTCTCCGACTTGTGCTATTTAATATACTGTACTAAGCTATGAGGTAAGAAGGAAGATAATACAATACTTTTGTTACCCTTTAATGCTGCTTATAAGCCAACTTAAATGGCACTTTTCATATGTAACACATAATAAGGTCATTATGCCATTCACTTCGAAGGGGCTGTTTCTAAAGAGGGGAATTGTATCTGAAGAAAAACATTACTACGTAGTTAGATGAATGGAATCCAACCAATATGAACTACTATGTGAAATACACTTATTATAGTATACACTGCTTACATAACTTGAAAAAAGGTGCTTTGTGAAGTTATGTTACTTATGATACATAACACTAATTTAATATGGATATATAGGACATATAATATAATTGTATCATGCTTTACTGTATTCATATAATTTTCTCAGAAAAGCAAGGTCAGAGAATGTCACCAGGCTAATCAAGAAATATGCGGTTCGTGGTCTAACAATTTATATTTTAATTTAATGACATAACTTGTGATGACACCGTCTAATGTGCCCTGAACCTCACACTATACAAACAAGGCCCTGTGCGTGTATGGGAGAGAACCCGCGTGCAGACCCACTCTTTCCTGCAGCGTGTGGCAGTGTAGTGGGATGGTTAGGGAGCTGGGCTTGTAACTAAGAGGTTGCAGGATCAATTCCCAGGTGGGGCACTGCTGTTGTACCCTCGAGCAAGGTACTTAACCAGAATTGCTTCAGTAAAATATCCAGCTGTATAAATGGATTGTATGTAAAGAAGTGTAAACTGTGTAAGTCGCTCTGGATAAGAGCGTCTGCTAAATGCCTAAATTGTAATTGTAATTGTGAGCGGCCAAGGAAGTCCGCTCAGTATCTGCGTGTGTGCTAGAGAGAGCGGTGGTTGGTTACAGGAGAAAAGGAAAGGAAGGAGAGAGAGAGAGAGAGAGAGAGAGAGAGAGAGAGAGAGAGAGAGAGAGAGAGAGAGAGAGAGAGAGAGAGAGAGAGAGAGAGAGAGAGAGAGAGAGAGAGAGAAAGAGAGAGAGTACGTTTAAATGAAGTTACAGAGGGTCATTGTCAGACGGACAGACAGAGAAGAGAGGGTGGGGGTGGAGTCAGAGAAGGAACAAAAACAGAGGAAGACATTCTGTATGTACCAGCTGCTCTTTATCCACTCGATTACCTTGGTAGTGCAGCTCACCATTCAGTCAGTATTACCTCCGCGACATGCATGCACACGCACACATCAGCGCAGCCGGCCAACCAGAGTCAGTGGTGATGCACACATGCACCAGGATTGCTGGCCAATCAAGTGAGCGGCAGTGATACGGAGGTCACTCGGCCCACCCATTCCCCGCAAACACATGCCTGTGACAGCCGACAGGAGCAAGTGACGCAGGGAGCCCATGTAACATCTGCTCTTACCAAAACCGTGACACTGAAAGGGCGGTTTCCAAGAAGTCAGAACAACTGATTTTTTTTCTCTCCCCAACTTGGCGAGTGAAAGTGGAATGTGGCAGTAGGGTGTAGAGACTGAGCTGGAGGGAGGGAGACCCAGTCTGACACAGACACCAGAGAGTGTGTGTGCCCTACACTGAGACTGTGTCACACACATTCAACCTAATACTCAGGGCACACTCACATGCATACAAACACAAACACACACACGTGCACACACACACACACACACACACACACACACACACACACACACACACACACACAGTACCTTTAACACAACGAATGCACGCACACACACACACACACACACACACACACACACACACACACACACACACACACACACACACACACACAGTACCTTGAACACTATGAATGCACACACACACACACACGAACACACGAACACATGCACGCACGCACACACACACACACACACACACACACACACACACACACACACACACACACAGTACCTTGAACACTATGAATGCATGCACACACACGCACACAAAAGTCTGGGACATGTCGGCCCACACATTTCGGTCCCAAAATGTCCATCCGGGCAGATTTTACAAATACGATAAAAAATGTCTCAGTTTTTGCACATCTTCCTGGTTGTTAAATGCGTTTGCCATTTGTAACCTGCAGTATGATTCAACCCGTACTCAACACCATTACAACATAGAAAATGCAGTAAACATAATTATTACTCCCCCACACTGGCACTTACCAATGCGCCCTTCCACTGCCTACAGCAATAAGTGACGTCTCACTGATGAGACCTTAGCACAGCCCTGAGCAAGCCATAGAGAGGTTTATATTCTGGCACCCCCTACCCCAGCCCCTAATTAGACCTACAGCAAAACAGCGTCAGCACGTCCCAGTGATAACTGCGTAAAATATGAAGCAGGTGAAATAAATAGGTAGCCTGAAAATTGCATAAACATTTACAGCTTAAAACTGATTTTTCTTTTTTAATGAAAACATGTATTTATTGTTTCAACCACAAACATTTCTGAGGGCAGTCGGAACAAAAAGTCACATGACACGAGGACGTGGTGCGTGGCCACCTCTCACCTGGACTGGGCGAGTCCCCTCCAGGTGACAAAGGCCTCCGTTTACATACCAACTGCTGCCCTGAGGGTACATGAATATAATTATGCTCAGCCTCCCCCAATCACTGTAGCAGTGAAATGGAGACATGGAAAACCTTTACCTGCAGAACAGTGATTTTGGGAGAGAGCGCTGCTTAGCTGCGTATTCGCCTTTTACATATGATCAAGGAGTTGCCCAAACCCACCTCCACACAGACAGGAAACAAAAAGCCATCTGCCATTGAAACCTCATGAAACCTTGCCATTACCCATTACAAAAACAAATTCTTTTAAATCAATTAAAATAAAATCATGGTGGCTGGCTAACAACAAACGATACTGTACAGTTTGAGCAGTAGGGTAAACATTAAAGAATAAATCAACATTTTAGATTTTTGAAGGGCTTGTGGCTTACTGTTCTCCAAGGCAATGGATTATGTATAATCTAAAGTATATGTGTAGTCTCCGTAAAGGAACTAACGCAGGGGCTGGAACAGGAAGGACGTCCACGGCAGTTGTTTCACTGGGGTCATGCGTAGAGAATGGTGACTGTGTTAGCACCACACACAATACAGGATTGAAATGAAAGGTCACACACATCACAAGCATGGCAAAATGGTTTTCTGTCTGTCGGTTCTTTCACAAAACGCCACTGTGGATTGGGCTCGGAGCCAGAGGTTTACATTTTTGACCATTTGAATTTGAGGCTGTGGCAATTACGGAGTGAAGGCGGTGCTTTTCCTGTGGGCCTGGATCCAGGGTCTAGATTGCTGAGATCTAACGGTATGTGTTTGGGCAAGTGGGCCTGACACGTTATATAACCTGCTCAATTTCAAAGCAACCCCCCAACCCCCCTCCCATATTCTTGTTATAATTTTGATGTTTATACTCATTTTGAAAAAAAATAATATTCATAATGAAGAAGTAAAGGTTTTGGCAAGCAAATCACATCCAAAAATATCACAAATCATTATTTTCCTCTAACATCGAGCCGTTAATATAAAACGATTAAATATTTTGTTTAATGTTTAATATTGTTCCAGCAGGTATTACATTGCATCATTATACTCAATTTATTTGCTTTGCAGATTGATGGCTTTAATTAAACTTTGGCTTTACTTTTTCTTTCTTTTAAAAAATTGTTTCAGATTTGTACCCATTTTCTCCCAATTTAGTAGCCAATTATGCCCTCTTTTCAGGTCAACTATCCCCCTTCGCTGCCGTGCTGTGTCCTTCGAGCTGGAACTCGCCAAACCGTCAACTGTAACTCTGGTACACGTAGAGCCACTCTTATACAGCAAGCTCATATCGGCTTCCCTCCCCCCACCCTGGTAAGGACAGCCATTTCCCCCCAGCCACTTTATTTAATATAAATATCGCGACTAGCAGCCAAGTGTCTGAACTGGTAGTTGACAAGCCTTTGGGTCCAGACGCCAGCTATCTCCACATGCTTGGGCTATGACTGACCTGTTATGGGAGCATCTGGGCTGGGTACTCTGAAATGGAGCAATGGCTCCACCGACCCAAGTCCAGAACAGAAGTGCTCCATCTTAGTTGCCGTAGATAAACCATTGGGGGCTTCTGTTTTTTGATGTTTTGGCTCCAGCGGTGGGGGGGGGGGGGATCGTATCCCTTCATCTTCCCTCTTATGAGTCAGAGAGAGATTTCATTTCGCTTCAAATGCAGAATGCTGTCCGTACCAGTTCACAGAGTTCTGTTCTTGCCAGTGTTTATAATACCTACTCAAAGCGGCTTTGCCCTGCACTGTACAGGCATCATTTGTAAACAAAATTCACTAACAGCTGTCAATCTGTCAATGTCTCCGATCAATTCAGACATGGAGCCCTTTACGTTCTTCTATTAGATTACAGCTACAATTACACGCGCCTGCCTAGGTAACACGCAGAACAAGATTTATAAAAAGCAAGAAAAAAACAAAATCTTTCTTGAACTGCGACCTGTCCGAACAGCTACGTCACTGTACCTCAAAAATCTGAGAACGGCTAAACCAGCAGTGAACGGTGCCACAGAATGCGGGGTTTAGGAAATGAGCAACGGGACACCATCGAGCATGCCACTGCTGCTTTTGTCCGAAAATAATGACGGCACAAGGAGGATGCGGCAGTGGAGGAAGGATGGGAGAGCGCTGAGAGGAGAAGGTGCACTAATCAGGAATGTGGAGGCTAGTTGCCTAGCACCGGCGAGTCCAAGCGCTCCACCATGTTGTGATCCCTCTCCACCCCCGCCTCCTTTGGTGACAGAGACCCTGACAACAACACTGCAGCAACAGTGCCTTCATTCCAACCCCCCGGTAGCCCACCCACACTGCAGAGAAATCAGCTGTGTTGCCTGATCCACACCGGACTCCCAGCAGGAGGGATTCACCTCTGAATTGGATAAATGTGATCGACCATTACACCCAGGCGTCTGTCGAGATTATGTGAGACTCAAGACCGTGGCGGGTTGTGTGTGTATGTGCGCACCCGTGCTAGTGCGTCTCAAATATTGTACCCCGCCCCATCCGACGCAACACAACACAACAACACAATCGATCCAGAAGGGCCGTTGATGAGGACGGGAGCGGCGTGGGTCGTAGGCGGGCGAGACGGCTCATGCCCGCCGGGTCCTATGGGGCCGTGCGCGCCACCGCGCCACCGCCGCTATCAAACGGAATCGGGCACCCGTGTTATTTCATCCTGCATTCCTTTGCGTGCCTGGATTTCCCGACGCTGGGCCGATTCCCAGGAGACCAAAGCAAACATCGAAAATCCCCCCAAGCATTCCAGATGAAGGCATGAGAAAATGATATTTCTATTATATTATATTTATGAAATGTGCTCGCGCTGCAAACTCACAGAAAAAAAAAAAAGTGGGGGAGGTGTGCATCTGTGCAGAGAGCAACGAAACTAGGTCTGACATCTCTGGCAGCAACAATGGCCACTGCTTGGATATCTCTCTCCACTGATGGGAGGACTAAGGTGACCAATAGCAAACCAGCAACAACAGAGGAGGATGCACAACAACAGAGGAGGATGCGTTCTGAATGAATGTGCAGCACTGGTGGATGGCACTTGACTCAAGAAAAGAGGTCACACTCTGGCTCCAAAGAGCATTTTCTTTGAGTTCCTCTTTCACGGTAAACATGGGAGTCATAGGCACAAACACTACAGGGTCTTGGAACTGTCGTGATGTGTCGTTTCCCATAATGTGACTGGCAGATAACGAACAACATCCCTAACTAAACATCTCACAAATTCCTCCCCTCCTCAATCTCAACAGTCACAGGATTTTGCTATTTTGGGCCGGAGAACAGAGGCAGCACGCTGACGCTGAGAGAGAACAGACGGCACGGAGAGAGCGATGGAGGGGAGGAAGACACAGGAAGAAGGGTCCATTCTCAGAGAGCTGGCGATAGGAAGCTGCTGCTGCTGCATCACCCCCGGTCCCATCCCCCCCCCGCCGCCGTCATTCCCTCGCCCCCGCCCACTCCTCAGGCGGAGAGCACTTGTTGCTGGGTACGGAGGAAGAAAGCCGTAATCAGAGCGAGGTGGAGGTCGGCCCTTTGCAGAGTTAATGCGCTTACTGTCACAGCGGGGACCTGGCCCTTCATCTCGGGGTCTTCCTCAGCAGACAGGGAAATCCTCTCTGGAGAGATTAGGGGGGTCTGTGTGTAGGGTCGCACTGACGCTGAGGAACGGTCGGGCCTTTACCGCGCTCGAGACGCCGCGCTCAAGGCAGCGGGACAGGGGCGGGGCTGTCAGCAGGCACACTCGTACACAGAGCGGCCACCAGCAACGCAACTGCACAACAACGCAGCAACACAACTAAGCAGCAACGCAACTACGCAGCAACACAACTACACAACAATGCAGCAACACAACGATGCAGCTACACAACTACGCAGCAACGCAACTACACCAACGAAACTACACAACAATGCAGCAACACAACGATGCAGCTACACAACTACGCAGCAACGCAACTACGCAGCAACACAACTACACAACAATGCAGCAACACAACGATGCAGCTACACAACTACGCAGCAACAACTAAGCACCAACGAAACTACACAACAATGCAGCAACACAACGACGCGGCTACACAACTACAGAGCAACACAACTACACAACAATGCACCAACAAAACTACACAACCATGCAGCAACACAACTGCACAATGACGCAGTAACACAACTATATAATGACGCAGCAACACAACTGCACAACCACGCAGCAACGCAACTGCACAATGACGCAGTAACACAACTATAGAGCAACACAACTACACAAGTGCACAACCACGCAGCAACGCAACTGCACAATGACGCAGTAACACAACTACAGAGCAACACAAGTGCACAACCACGCAGCAACACAACTGCACAATGACGCAGCAGCACAACAGCGCAGACAAGATGACTGCTTATCCTCCATCTACTCTACACAGAGGGGGCGCACAGTCTTCAGATGTCTCCCTAACAACAGTGTGGCGCACGGTTTAAAAAAAGGAGTCTGCTTAAAGAAAGGGATGAGGCTTGCGTGCGTGTGTGCGTGTGTGCAGGGGGAAATAGAATGACACATGAATGAACACATTCACAGACACGAATGAGGTAGTTAAGGCTACACTGACCCTGAGCGATATGTTAATTGCATGATTTTCCTGGCGCGCATTACCCAGCCTAATTCAATTAACGGTGTGACTGTTCTGGGGTAACCTGCACTGCGGTCAGAGACTCGACGGAGCCTTCGGGAGAGAAAGGGAGAGAGAGTCACTCTGTCCTGCTATTCGAACACTTGACTGTGCAGCAGGCTACAGCATGGATGAGCAGTGATATCTCAGCTCGGGGTGAATGGATCAAACATGGAGCAGGATGGACAGCCTTGTCCATCCGTCAGCCCCATGTATCTCTCAGTTTATTCACCACAGCTAACACAACACACGTCCACACCGGACATCAGACAAGCACACAAACGGTGCGAGAGAGGGAGAGAGAAAAGCAGAGAGGGAGGGAGGAAGAAAGATGAGAGAGAGACAGTGGCAGTTCTTTTGCCGTTCATGCCCAGACCTCTCTTGTCCACAGCACTGCTTTTCAAAGGCAATAAAGAGTGGACGCTTGTCCGTATGACCCTCGCATCAGCTGCGACAGAATGCTTTGGTTGGAAAAGGGAGGGCAGAGGAGAGGTAGAGGAGGAGGAGGTGACAGAAAGAGACCCCGAAAACAAAGTACGGACACCGTGCTCTACCTCGCCGATGGTCAGGGGGGGGTTCCCGTTTCCGTTGGCCTCGGCGGCGCCCCTGTCCTGCGGCTCCTCCCCCGCGCCCCCGTCATCGCTCGCGCTCTCCCCATTCTCCTGCATCTCCTCCAGGGCAATGGTGAACTGAGCGAGGGTCCGTACCATCTGCAGCATGCGGGACGCGCCCAGTGTGTCACCCGACACGTGTGACCCGACGGAAAATCAATCCCCCCCCCCCACGAATCCTCCCCAAGCCAACCCCCCAACAAAAATGTCCCCAACCACCAACCACAGGTGCCACCAAATCCAATAGCAGTTCCGCTTCTCCTCAGTCACCCTTCCGTCCCCAATTCCCTCCCCCTCCGGGCTGCCTCGAGGCTATCTCGGGGCGTGAATCCGCGCTGCTCGTCAGCCACCAGCGTGCGCTTTCCGTCCCGATTCCCTACGCCGTCTTCTGTTCCCTGCTCCGCTCCCGTCAGGTACTGCAGCTACCGATGCACAGTGTGTAATGAGAAGCAGCGAGCTGGGGAAGAGGCACCAGCCAGTCAGCCAGCCAGACTCAACCAATCAATAGCGGATCCTGGTTTCAGGCAGACTGAGCCACTCAGGCATCCAATATCAACACTGCACTGCAGGGCCAGAGGAAGGGGAGGGGGAGGAGGAGGTTCTCGCGGGTCTCCACGGCAAGAGAGAGGCGGAACTCCACTGAGCCAGCAGGCTGAGCGCATGCTCGCTCAACGCACGCGCTGAGCAGCACAGCCCTGAGCTGCCAGGACGACCCAGAGCACAAAGTGTCCAAGAGTTCTGACTGCTTGTTTTTAGAGGTGCTGAGAGAAGACACTCTAGGGCCCCTGACAATGATCAGACAATAAGAGCAACCACTCAAGACTAGTGTTGTCTCTCTCTTAATAAGTTTACATCCAGAATTAATTCCTCCTCTGCAGGACCAGGGCCGGTGGGGGAGATTGAGGGCCATGACAGTCACAGCTATTTAGCCTGTACTGGTCAGAGTGGTAAATACCTTTAGAAATGGTCTCAGTGGAGGGAAGCGGGGGAGGGGCCACAAGAGGAATACAAAGAAGAATCAGAAAACTCCCAACACCAAAGGCAAGTCACAAAGTCTGGAAACCTAAAACTGGACAGATGGTTCATTTTAACCTTGCTGTCAGGATCTGGTCTCCTGAAAGCCTGAAGTCTGGAAGGAAGAAAAGTGAATTACTTATTTGAAATGTTCCACGGTGAGTTTAATATAGTGCCTGAATAACCTTCTTATTATTAGAACTTACAGACTATTTACATTGACTCTAAGGACAAGGGAAATTCAAGATTCAGGTGAGGAGGAAAAAGAATCTTGTAAAGCTGGTAAAAACATTTTTTTACAATTCTAAAGATGGAATCGGCTGCCAAAAAAGACATTATTGACGAGCTGCTGAAGATTCCATTTTCCTGCACGATTTTTGCAGAAAGAAAGGAAATAATCAAAACAGAAAGGCCTACTCCAAATCTGGAAGGACTCATTTAAAAAAGCCAGGATACACCCAACGCTTTAAACCCAGGAGTTACATGAGGCATGCCTGTCTGGCAGGCAGCAGCCTCTTCAAGAGGCTCTACTGCAGGAACTGTGTCCCCTTTAATTCAAGTGGTGACAAGTTCTCCTGGAACAGCTTGCGTTTCACCAACCTGGCAGTCCTGTCCAAGTCAGCGCAAAACGCGAGGACTCCAACACGCACACGCGCACTGCCCTGGCCCTATGTACTTTCAGCCAGTGCCAGGAGGACAGGGACTAAAATGACACGGTGCGGAAGAACCGGGAGATCCTCAAGCGGCTGATGGACAGCGTCCTCCACCTCGGACAGCAGGAGATGTCCTTCCGCGGCCAGGGCGAGAGCTCCCGAAAGACCAAGACGGGAAACCGGAGCAACTTCCTGGACAAGCCCACTCGGATCTCGGATCAGGACAGCGACCTGTGCAAACGCCTGTCGATGGCAATGGGGTTCTGCGGCACGTCAGACGAGATCCAGAATGACCCGATCCAGGTAGTGGTGCAGGTCCTGCAGGACACAATCCGGGCAGAGGTGAAGGAGGCCTAGTTTGTAGACGTGATGGTGGACAAGTACAAGCAGCTGGGAAATTCAGCCTGGCTCTCCTGCGTTCTCAGGTTTGTGACAGACAGTGGCCCAAAAGAGCGCTTTGTGGGGTTTGCAAATGTAACTCGAAAAAAACTGCCGTCAGACTTTGTCTTATGCATGCTGGAGGAGTTTGGTTGCAGCGGAAAGGTCATGGATTCTGAGCTCATTAAAGTGCAGCTGCGGGTGGAAGAGTCTGTACCACAGGCTCTCTCTGTGCATTGTTACGCTAATGGGATGAACCTGGTGCTGTCGCACAGCACCTCAGACAGTAGTGCAATACCTTTACTGGCCACCTTGGCACTATTCACAGATTCTGGATGAAATCTGCCAAAAGTGACTGACTGGAGGCACTCCCACTCAATGGAATCAATTACCCTCGGTCAGCATCGTGCACGGGAAGAAACAGGAACGGAGAGAGCTTTTCCAGAATATCCTGGAAAACCCAGAAAACAGTGATGCAACGCATTCCACAAAACAGTTCAGTGCGAACCCGAGCTCTTTTGAGTTCTGCTTTCTGATGGAGACCTTCAGCATCATCTTCTCCTTCTATGACAAGCTCTTCCGCACCCTGCAGCAGAAGTGCCAGGACATAGCCTTCTGCCTCGACCGGCTGGCAGACTTCGAGCAGAAGATGGCGGTAAAGAGGCAGAACTTTGACCGCACATATACGTCCATGTGTGAAACTCCTCGAGGAGATCAATGCCCAGAACAAGCTCTACCATGTGACCATCGCCCACTTTGTGAAGAAAAGGCAACCTGGTGAGAATCCTTTCAGTCTGTTTGGGAGTGATGGGAGTAAGTAAGTAAGTAAGTAAGTAAGACTTTATTTATATAGCACCTTTCATACAAGAATTGCAGTTCAAAGTGCTTTACACAGAATGCGTAGGCTTAATGAACCCCACAATGGGTGTACCTTTCTGTCAACAACTGGCTTATTTAAACCAAGTAAAAGGACTTTGCTTTGCCCAGCAAATTGTTTTAAATCAGTGAGTCATTGATAACAGATGATAGCTACATCTGTTTTGGCACTCTTTCAAATAAATAAATAAATTATCCCCACTCGTCTGATGCACGGAAGTGCCATGTTTTACACACTACAGACCACAGAGTACAACGGGAGGGCTAGCATTGATCACAGGACATGCCACACATTCTGTAATACGCGCCTGTGTGATGTTACTACCTCTGCTTTAGTCAAATCAGCCACTGTGCAGTTATTCATATCTTCCATTGATATCATCTGTCCATGATACTTCTGTCCAAGTCAGAAATGTTAAACGTAACTGTTGTTTAATAATATGTCCATGTCCATCAGGAAGTCCCCTTCAGGTAAGACGGCTCGTCTCCTGAGACTGCTGTGAGCGACGGGGAATACACTGCTGTTCGGAAGACTGCTCTGAATTTCTTCCTCTTTGGCAGAATTGCTAATGCTATGGAGCCAATCTGCAACCAACCAGAAAGCAGGTGTGCATTATTGACAAGGTTTTGGTAAACCAATAAACATCCACTGAGAAAGCAGCACTGAACAGTGAAATTCAGGTGCATTTATTTCTTTCCCTGTATTTTAGGAACAGTGACCCATTACATTATTAATTATTTTAGCAGATGCTCTTATCCAGAGCGACTTACACAGTTTCACATTTCTTTACATACAATCCATTTATACAGCTGGATATTTTTACTGAAGCAATCCAGGTTAAGTACCTTGCTCAAGGGTACAACGGCAGTGCCCCCACCTGGGATCGAACCTGCAACCTTTGCGTTACAAGCCCAGTTCCCTAACATTATGCTAACACTGCCTAACACTGACCCCTCTCTTCCAAGTGGTTCCCAACCATGGAGGTACACATTAAGCGAGAACCCGTGCATTTTGATTACCGTCTGATTACTTTTGATTAAAACAACTCGTATGTAGCTTAATAAAACGCTCCTGGGGTTAACAGTTTTGCCAAGAACCTGCCACAAGCATTTTTTTATTTGAGCATTAGAAGAAATGTGAATGTTCTGTCCTTTTTTATTTTAGAAGCAGGGGACCCTTCCCATGAAGCTGCCATTAAGTAGGAAGGTATGCATTATTGAGAGGTTTCCTCTCAGGTTATAGTCTAGTCTCAGGGCATAGCAAACCCCCTCTAACAGTGGACATGTTTTTCTTTCTCTAGGAAGAGCATGCTACGCCTGCCAGTTGAAGAGGAAGGTATGTGTCATCACCACGGATCTTTTCATTCACAATGGATCCGTGTCTCCTCGTTGTTTTGTGCCCGTCAAAATGGGCACAGCGTCACGTAAAGACGACTTCAAAGAAAAATTGACCTGTTTTCTATCATTTCTGTTCTCGAGACAGCCACTCCACTATGCGAACCATTCATAAAGCAGGAAGGTAGAGCTTTACCGAAAATGGGCTTGTGGCACCCTCGTGATTATCTCAGCTGCGATAATGTGTGTGGATATGTGTGGGCTGGAAGACTTGACATACTAACATTGGGTTTGGAAATTTCCGGCATAAAAGCACAAGTCGGTCATTCAGCCACCGAGGAAAGGCCCCTCAATACTCTTGGACAGTGGTTCCCCAGTAGTCCCCAATCCTGTTCCTGGAGAGCTATAACCTATACCATTCTAAACACTTACAATTAAACCAGTCACTTGTTTAAGGAAGTGATTGTTAAAGGATTGACATTTCAAGGATATGCAAATGTTATGATTACAAAGGCTCCTGTTAAATACTTTGATGTAATCTAATCACAAAGTGGCTTGGCCTCAACTTTGAATGTCTCTCTGGGAAATGTTAAGATTAAATAAACAAAACATATTATTCCAACAATTGGATGCAATACCAAAGTGAAGGTGAAAGTAAAACCATATCACTTTACAATTTTACTGAATTGATGAATTTGTCTGTATTAATCCAATAATTGGATAACCAGTAAAAGCATGTGTGTTTCCTCTATGCATACAATAGGCACCTTCCACTGTATGGCGTAGGCCAGTCACTTTTCTATTTATGAAAATACAAAAGCAATCAAAATTTAGAGAGCATTTTGACTACAACTGAGATCAGTCACCATAGCGCTTAAAAACAAATTACAGGTCTAATTGTGAATGTTTCCCTAGTTGCCAACGTTTGACCAAACAAATAGAAAATTGCTTCAACAAATGGCAAGCTAATGAGATTACACAGAGGAGGAGTTAAGTCTCATGTGGTTTCAAGGATCAATTAGTATAAATCAATTTGTAACATAATTCATTATGTCTTCCTCTCGTTCTTGTGCTTCAGATACCGAAACCCCTCTCTACCACATGGGAGCTCGTGTGTTTGAGATGCACAATTCGAGAGAAACAGTGCCCATCATAAATACAGAATTATATAATCCAACTTGTGTAAAACTGTACAATACAAACTGGCATCCCTAGTGAGCATGCACACAGTCCCTGTGAGCTGACATTCTCCGATCACAAAAGATTCCGCCACCCATAAAGTGTGACATTTTACGCTTTCGTCAATGAGTCAAGTTTGACACATCTGAGGCTCTTGTATAAACTCCACCCTTGACCTTAACGAACACGTCAATTCAAGTGACTCTATTTCCATAATCCGGCCCTCTGTCTCGTGGAAGATCAGAGGAGAGAAAGAGGCCACGCAGGGTGAGAAATAAGACACCTTTCATCCCTGTTGCCATGGGGGCCGGACGCTCCGAACCACGGTGTGGATCAATGGGCCCGCGGGACCTGGTCGGGACTCACTGATGCACACTGAGCGTGTGCAGAGCCTCCGTGCGGTGCATCGACCAACATCAAAAGGAAGACACACGCGGCCGTGACTTCAAAGGGTGAACGTGTTGCGGAGATGAAGCCTTCGCAGATTTGCCCACAAACACATATTCTATCCATCGCACATTTTTAATTGAACATTCAAAGTACTTTTTCTCTGTCATCTTGCTTCATGAGAATCAACTGACAGTTTCCCGTTTTCGATTTGGTCTGTGGACATAAACCACAAGACTTGTAGTGAGTTTAACACTAAACTCACTACAAGGAGAGATCACGAGGGTTATGATCCACCCCCCGCCTCTTTATTCATAATTCATTTGTCGGTTATTCATCTGTTCATTTTTATGATGATCCAAGAGACACTGTACAACACAAATTGTTCCCAGCTGTACATTGTGCTGAAAGTTTGTATTTCGTCTTTTGATCTGCTGCTGTGTTAATAACAATCTGTGGTTGTTGTTTTGTAAAATATGGAGATTACAACACCCGTTTATCATTACTGTATTTTTATTTCTATATTCAGAGGAGACAAGTAAGAATGGTCTTCCCACGAGATGGGCCTGAAACGGTTACATTTATATACTTACTGTGTAACACGGTGGAAACGGACAGCTTTCTGTCGATGTATAATCAAAACATATTCATTAGTTGCTTTGATTGTGTTGCTTTGCACACTTCTTTAAATGAACTCCTCTCCATCTCAGTCATCATCTCCTTTGTGCCTCTCTGTAAAAAAGGAGAAGACAGCTTCCCCACATTTGTGTCTGGGCTCTGCTGTGGTATGCCTGCACATTTGTTGCCTGCAGCCGACTGTGAAAGATACAGGAATCAAACTCACGAGTCTCAGTCCTGAACCACATCATTTCCGTCCCTAATTCTTCTCTCCTCTTCTCTCTCAACATACTTGTCCATCTTCCTCCCTTCTCTCCACACTCATCCTTCTCTCCTCTCCTCTCCCGACACTCACCCTTCTCTCCTCTCCTCTCTCAATGCTCATCCTTCTCTCCTCTCCTCTCTCCACACATCCTTCTCTCTTCTCCTTTTTCCACATCTTTTTCCCTCTCCTCCTCTCTATTTCTACTCCTGCCAGCACTCTCCCCTCTCACATAAAAGGCTGATCCTGTTTCAGAAGCTGTGGCAGGTGAGGGGTTAAAAAACAAGATGGCTGAAAATCAAAGGGTTTCAAAAAAGGAGAAGAAAAAAGAAGCCTCCACCCACTGGGCCTGTGAGCTGGATGTTTAAATTGAGAGATGGGAGCATGAAGCCTCTCTATGTGCTGGATCACTCCCCCTACCTCCATAATGGACCGGGCCAGGCCTGCCAATCACACGCCACAGATCCACACACTCAGCCTCAGCAACCAACAACAAGCCCTGGTCCATCTCTGGTGGTTCTGTGTGGCTCAGTTGGTAGAGCACAGCGTTGGCAATGCTTAGGTTGTGGGTTCAATCCCCACTGGGACCACATGTACTGAAAAATGTATGCGTTCACTACTGTAAGTCGCTTTGGATAAAAGCGTCTGCTAAATGGCATATATTATTATTATATTATTATCTCCCACTCCCCCGTGTTTAACGCAGGTGATTGTGTTGGACTCGAAGAGTAAGGCTGTCCGACCAGGGTTCAAGGAGGTCATGAAGAGACTACCACGTAAACAGGAATCACTGCTTGGATCTTGGGTGATTTGTTTCAGTCCCTCTCTCTCACCCTCTCTCTGTCTCTGTCTCTCTCCCTCTCCTCTTCTTCTCGGTCTCCTGCACTCCTCCTATGCCATTCGCTCACCTCTCTGAAACAATGCACTGCTGGCCAAGACTACTGGGGCCAGTAAATCGTTGGGGTCACGACCTGGGAAGTGTTCGTCAGAAGGCACAGTGCCGTCAGCTGTCTGCTGCCAGCAGAGATTTAAGGGGCCAGGAGGAGAGAGGGAAGTAGGTAAGAAGGGGAGGAAGAGATGGGGGGGACAGAGGACAGCAGGGGGGAGGAGATGGTCTGAGCAAAATAAGATAAAGTGGATTTCAGATTTGTTCCAAAGATACCAAAGGGGAATTAAAAATATTTGAAAGATACTTGGATGGAAGCAACTGGCCTCCATCCCCAATGCATGTGCAGGCGAAGTGAAAGCTGAAAGCACACAGCACAATGAGCCAACATGGCGCAGTGTGGTCAACAAAATACAACACATACAAATGTATTCCGTGCCGGTGGAACGGACACCAAGAGACACAGAAAAGAACGAAGCCGACAGCGTGCACAGCTAATGTTAGGAAATGCAAGCAATGCAACAGACCGAGAGCAGAGGCCCATAAACCTGACACCACGAAGGAAGACTGTGGCCAGCCCTGCGGACTAACAGCGCATCACAGGTAACCTTTAAATCGGCCAACCAATATCACAGACGTTACAGTGGTCTCCTAGGCAACCACACACTGCAGGGAGCCAGGCTTGTCACTTCCTGTTAATTATCTACTCCTTCCTCTGGTCAGGAAAAGTGCAGATATGAGAACTGGTTGTCTGGCAGCTGCGTAAGGGGGGATTGTTTCGCGAAAGGTGACGAGCGGGACGATGCAATATTCCAGCCACCGCTGCGCACACCTGCGGACAATACCTGACCCAGATTTATCGGCATGGCAACGGCACCTCAACTTGCGCGCTGTGCTGTCCCCGTCCCGATGCCTCCAGTGCACATGGACCTTCCGGTGACAATGTGAAATCTAGGTCTCTGCATTTCCTGCTGAAGGCTTAACAAACAGGCACGCTGGTTAAGGGAAGTCGGAAGAACAGACTGTTCACTGTGGACCGCATCACATTACTGTCACTGTCACACAGGACAGAGAGCTCTGTAGGTAAACGACAAACCCAGACGGGCTGAATGGCCTGTCCTCATCACAAAACATTCTCATGTTCTTCTTATGCCCTGAAAAATGGAGGGGGGGCGGGGAAGCGAGGGATGAACGTCTAGCAGAGAGGGCATGAATACATCTCGCTGACTCAATCAGAGTAATAGCCCGGGTACTATAAGTAGTGTGGACAAATACATGCACAAATTCTGAAGCTGCACTCTACCTATATAAGGGCTAAGTACATAATAACACCAATTTTATGAATGACGCAAATGGCAACAATTACAGGCCAGACCACACAAGAGCAGGGGTCATAAGGCCAGAAGCAGAAAACAATCACAAGAAGCTAATGGTTTAATGCACCTTTATAAACACACACTTTGCAAAGTTTCATTTTTTTAAAAGCAAACATAACTAATTAAAAGAGTGCATGCTGACCCAGTAAATGCGGTTATGGGATGGGCTTTCAAGCGCTCACATTTCCTCCCCACCCTGGCCACATATGCCAGGTTTTACAGCTCATAAACCTAGTCCATATAAAGATGCCTGTATGGGATCTGCAGGGATGGTCTGCAGTTGATTGTGGGCCCCTGGGCCTCCCTATTGAAAGCTCTGACTCAGCGACTGTAGTTCTACACACAGGTGTCCACCTGATATGCAAATCACTTCTTGAGAAGGTAATCGAGTTTAGATACATCAGGGGGTCCTGGCAGTCGCGTGACGCCTTGGTCTGCTCATGCACACCTGTGTGTGGCGTTGTAACGGCCTCTCTCCTGGACTGTTAGTCACAATATGGATTCAGAGATTTGGGAGAGGGAGGGAGAGGGAGGGAGAGAGGAGAGGGAGAGAGAAAGCGTGCCTTTCACCTGGCCAGGTGCATGTCAGCCATCAATGGTAACAGACATGTTCATGATTGAGTTTCCGAGAGCTCTCTCCAGAAGAGGCGACCCCCAGCTGTGATGCTACGTGGGGGGTCTAAATTAAATGATTGGGTCCGTGTGTGTTTGAGAGAGAGAGAGTGTGTGTGTGTGTGTGTGTGAGAGTGTGTGTGTGTGTGTGTGTGTGTGTGAGAGATAGAGACAGAGAGAGAGTGTATGAGAGTGTGTGTGTGAGAGAGAGAGAGAGAGAGTGGGTGTGTGTATGTATGTATGTGTGTGTGTGAGAGAGAAAGAGAAAGATAGAGTGTATGAGTTTGTGTGTGTGGGTGTGTATGTGTGAGATGTGTGTGAGAGAGAGAGAGAGAGTGAGTGGGTGAGTGGGTATGTGCATGTGTATGTGTGTGTGTGTGTGTGAGAGAGTGTATGAGTGTGTGTGTGTGGGTGTGTGGGTATGTGCATGTGTATGTGTGTGTGTGTGTGAGAGAGAGATAGAGTGTATGAGTTTGTGTGTGTGTGTGTATGTGTGTGAGAGTGTGTGTGTGTGTGTGTGTGCTCAGAGAGAGAGAGATTTACCCCTCTCAGTGGGTGATGTGCATGTGTATGTGTGAGAGAGAGAGTGTATGAGTTTGTCTGTGTGTGTGTGTGTGTGTGTGTGTTTAAAAATAACTGCTCAGTTGAAGTGCCAGGCTGATTTACCCCTCTCACAGATTACAGACTACACATTTGCAGACTGCACATTTTCAGTTGTAGTTTTACTGAACCGAGTGAGGTCAAGATTAAGGGTGCAGCAACAATGTCTCACCTTCAGAGAGAAAAAGAGAGAGAGAGAGAGAGAGAGAGAGAGAGAGAGAGGGAGGTACTTAATTACTCTAAAGACCTCCAGGAGCGCCACGCTTAAACATTAAACATGAAAACTGGCTCCTCAGAACAACAGACCAAATAAGGGGAACAGGCCGAAACGCAACCCTGGTGTGAAGGGGAGGATTCTGCCTCCATGATCCTGGATCAGTTTGTTTTGTCCCCTAATACGATGGGGTAAAGCCTCAGGCTGCCTCCATGATCCTAGATCAGTTTGTTTTTTCCCCTAATAGGATGGGGTAAAGCCTCAGGTTGCGTAAAGTGGCCCTCAGTCAGTCGCTGCACACAAAGTACTCAGGATACAGTGGCGGCAGTGTTAGCATAATGGTTAAGGAATTGGGCTTGTAACGCAAAGGTTGCAGGTTCGATCCCAGGTGGGGCACTGCCGTTGTACCCTTGAGCAAGGTACTTAACCTGAATTGCATCAGTAAAATATCAAGCTGTATAAATTGATTGTATGTAAGGAAATGTAAACTGTGTAAGTTGCTCTGGATAAGAGCGTCTGCTAAATGCCTGTAATGTAATGTAATGTAATGTAATACAGGCCATTTAAAATTCTATTCAAACCATTTAAAGCTCAGGTTTTCAAAATATCCATGTTAAGGTGCAAGCCATCCCAGACAGTAAAGGGAGTTTGTCTGCTCGAGGAAAATGTGCTTAACATGACAGCTTGCCATTGTACACTGAGTGAACACTCTCGCTCTCTTTCTGTCTTTCACATTTCCTCTCTCTGTCACGCTCATTCCTTCTCTCACACTACCTCTCACTCACTCCTCGATTGCCTCCTCTTCCTCTATCTTCCCTCTCAACCACACATTCTCTCTCTGTCTCTTATCTATCTGTATTCTTTCTTTCTCTCCCTTCCTTTCTCTCTCTTATTCACTCCTTCTTGTTCTTTCCTTCTCCCTCTTTACTTCTCTCCAGCCATCACTACTGTTCTCTCTCTCTCTCCATGTCCCTTTCCCTCTCGCGCGCTCCCCTTGTCTCTGCTGCCCACCACACACTCAGACATCTTCCCCCATGTGTGCAGACCACTCAGCCATTGCCATGACGATGGGAAGGCTTCTCCCGCGCAATTAAAGAAAACAGCGCCGCCAAAGCAGCACCGCCATAGGCCATTGGCTTTCCAAAAATATTTCCCTTCTGCTGCCGGAGACGCATTCCCTGGCCCTGCCCCGGAGCAGAGCGGCCGCAGAGTGGAAAGGCTGGAGGCGCGTGCGTGCGTGCGCGCGTGTGTGTGAGTGTGAGTGTGTGTGTGTGTATGACACTGCCTGTGTGCGCATGTCAGTATGTGAATCAGCACTCTGTCTATTGTGCTCTGGCTCTCATCTTGCTCATTATCATTGCTATTTATATGCATTTCATTCTCATTTGCTAAACCGCTAACCCTCTCCAGGCCACCATACATAGTTTTCACTCACAGTCATCTGCTGGACTCCCCCACCCACTCAGGCCCTGCAGTTAGGGCCCACATCCCCCTGGCACTGCGACAAGGACAGGCCCCGGCCGTGCGGCCTCATCTCACGCCGCTGCTCACTGCCGTTCTGATGACAGATCTTTAAAAGTTACGCATCCCCAGCCGGCGACCGTATCTTAAAAACCCACGAGAGGGAATAAAAAGAAAGGTCGCCACAAAACGGCGAGAGCAACGCCTCACCACCAGGGGGCGTCAGTGAGTATAGGGATGAGAATCCCAGGATATTGGCAGACTCACGTTTCCTCGTTGTAATCGACACAGTGGAAGAGGCAGACAGGAGGAGAGAGAGAGAGAGAGAGAGAGAGAGAGAGAGAGAGAGAGAGAGAGAGAGAGAGAGAGAGAGAGACATAGGGAGACATGGAATGACAATCACAATGGAATGACATCATCACATGCTGATGGGTGACTAAATTCATAATTTGGGTCGCTGAGATATCTGCTGAAGATCGAAAGCTTAGCTCTCTGCCAGGTTTGCAAAATGACCACGAGCCTATTACAAGATTGTATTGCTCCAATTGCTTGACACGTGGCCTTCTTCAGGGCTGCTTCCATTGCACCCATGTTTACACCCAAAAACCAAAACAGACAACTCAAACAGACAACCCTCTCGCCAAGAATATGGTGCCCAGTCAGCCCACTGCTTCCAAAAAGCCACTGCCCCCTTTATCCCTGACTGTGGAAAGCAGTCCAGGGCAGCACAAAAAGAAACAGAAAAGGTGTCCCTGTAAGACTGAGCTCAAATGCAGCATAGACATGACGCTCACAGCTAAAACATTTCCCCTGGGACCGTGGCACTGTGGAGTCTGGCACAGTAAACCCCTCCAGGTCTGCCCCTGCCTTACTTGAGCAACCTTCTCAGGACTCCCTACGTTTATGAGAAACGCGCGTACCAAAGCCGTCTCCTTTGACCTGGGGTTCACAGGGGAGGTGGGTGCTCCCCTGCACACTGGCAGCACAGGAAGTGCACAGGAAATACACCTGGAAGCACTTCTACAAAAATAAATAGAGGAGCTGGAACAGACCTCACCCCCTCTCCTGTACATTTCATAATATAAGAACCCATCTGTACTGGGGGTGGGGGAAACTAGGATCCCATTCCTCGTTACCTAAAGAATGCGTCTACAAACCTCTCACCTTTACTGCACTAAACGAATGGAGCTGGAAGTTAGGCAAGACTGAGAGGAGGTCCCGGGGCTAGAATACAAGCACAAAACCCAATAACGTTACTGCTCATTTAGAGGCAAACTGAGTTACTGCTCGACCGTTCAGCGCAACCCCGCACTCGGCACTTCCTGTCTGACATAGAAAACATTTGTGACTGGGCGATAACATCAGTGTAAGGAAGAGACAGGTCTGAAAAACAAGCAGGTAGGCGCGCAGAGAGTTCAGTAGCGAGCGGCTCAGAGGCAAACACTCCCCCCACCCCCCCCGCCAGTTATATTTTCATCAGCGCTAATGCGAGCAAAACAGCTCACCCTGGATTTAAAAGCAAACTGCGGAGCGGAAATTCCTGCCGAGGTTCTCTCCTCCTCCTCATGAAAAACGGCGGGCTATTTTTAGGAATGTACAAATAACACAGGGGGGAATGTTGCCCTCTCCTTCCCCCTCTGACGCCATCGTTTTTCTCTTTCTCTCTCTCTCGGCCGCTGCGACGATCCCGCCATCGCCGTAACCTCGATGGTGAAGCGAGACGGATTACAGCCCCCCCCCCTCCTCCCACTGAAACACACCTCCGCCGCATCCCCATCGCTCCTCCGTTTGTCCTTCCTGTGCTCCGTCCATCCGATTCAAAGCTTTTCATGCACTTTGGGCAAGGGGGTAGGTGGTCAGCTCCCACACAGGGGAACGATATGGACCCCGTTTACTCTCCCGGGGCGGGGGGAAAGGGGAGAGGGCAGTCTGTTTCATAAGGGTGACTGAGAGGGGAGCACGGAGGCCTCCGTCAAAGGGCCTGCTGGGCAACCCATCTGCCCCCCCGGCCAGCTGCAGAATTTCCATCCGCGCCGTTCAGGGGTATGATTTGTGGGAAACCTTTACACTCTCCCTGTCAGTCAAGTCGCAGAATTGGAGAGAAACGCTTCCTCCCCTTCCCCTTCAACCTGGGGACCAGTCAACATGCCCGTCAATCCTGGCCCGCTCTGCGCCTGCGGAAGACTCTGTCCGCCCGTAAAGCAGCCGCACGAGGGGGAAGGGGGTCTCTCCCTGTTTCCGACTGGAGGATGCGGTTCCTGTTGCAGTGGCTCGCTTTGATATTATCCGCGTAAATACACCCCCCTCCTCCTCCTTAAGCCTTAAGCCCCCCTGTAGGGGAAGTGGGTGCGTGGTTGCGTTGTGAGCGTTGCGTTACCCTCCCCCGATGTCTTGGACCAGAGCAGAAGGGAGGAGATCGGGGGCCGTGCGCTAATGAGCCCGTGGAGTGAGCGGGGCCTGAGAGATTGCGCGGCTGCGCTCCTGCCATGAGCAAATCTCCTTGAAGCGTTTAAAACCTTAAGCACCGAATTACAGACAGGCCCAGTCCTGAGTTTTACTAATTGCCTCTGCTCGTAGGCTTTTAATAAGCCCCAATAAACCAACAACTCTTTCTCTCCCGCTCCTGTTTTCCCCTCAAACGCTCTGCCAACAACCACTCTTTTGGTATGGGAATTAAAACGGCCAAATCTCGACGCGTAACGGCAAGAGCGTTTACGCAACTCCAAAGCGCCGGTTGACAAAGCGGTCTGTTTTCATACGTCTTAGTGGGAGCAGGTGAAGTCTGACACTGATTCAGATGGTTGTCTTGTGCCCCATCATTAGCGAAGCTGAGTCACCCCCCTTCTGGGGGCTAGGCCTTAGCCAGGAGTCCCTGGGAGCCTGGTGATTGGCTGACACCCATCGCAGCCGCCATATGACAGCCACTTAGTCGGACGGCGCAGCTGCCACAAGAAACATTGCGCATCAGTCAGTTCCCATGGCAACTGGGCATCTTGACTTAGCTGTGCCTTGTCAGCATATGCGGGCCATTTGTCCAGGACTCCTAGGAGCCCGCGCGACAAGGTGAGGGTGAAATCGAATTTGGCGTCAATTAAGAACGACGGATCGCCCTGATTTATTTTCCTCGCGGGCCTCGACGAACGACGAGCATCGATGATTTTTATGCCATCATAAACACGGAGCTCAAAAGGAGAGGAGAGCAAGAGAGGGGGAATAAAAAAGAGGGAGAGAGGGGAATGGCAAAAAGAAAAACAAAATGACAGGAGCTAATCAATCAAAGGGAACGAAGGTGCATTGTTGTGTTTGGCGGTGCGTCCAAAAACAAAAAGGCCTTTCTCTCTCCGCGACGGAATAAAAGGAGACCACAATCCCACATCATTCCACAGCTCCAAGGCGGCGTATCATTAGGGATTACGTGGCTGTGACGGATGCCATTTCAAAGTCTTAACCGGGTCTTAATTCGGTTATAAAAAGGGATTTGAAACGTAGGGGGGACGGGCCGCCGGCGCGGCAAGGTGGGAGCGAGACGCTAGCGTGCGCATTCCTCGGGGTTAGCAGCGAGAGAGCCGCGGCTGGTTTTCATTCCTCCACCCAAAAAAAAAAAAAAAAAAGGAGAAGAAAGTAGCGCTTCATTTCAGACCTCATCTCGATTCGTGAACGCCGGCGACTCCGTCACGGGACTCGCTCCGGTTTGCGTCCGGGGCGTGCACCGAAACGCTCGTGCCCTCCCCCCCGTCCAGAGAACACGTACCTTGCGCACCGCATGGCCTAATTAGGGGCAGCCTTCAATTAAAATAACAAGGCATTGCGAAAATTGCCAGGTAGACAAGCTCACCGCCATATTAGTGTGTCAGGTTAAAATGATGGCCGTGGGGCGCTGCCATCACACCACAGCCTTCAGACACGTCCGTTAACTCCTTGGGCGCAGAGAGAGAGAGGAGATGGGATCGCCCCCAAAAAACAAAGCCATTAATCTAGGCTCATTGAAACGTCCTGATTTCTCTGAAAAGGGCGTACGGGGAGAGCGTCAATAAATCTCCCGACGCAGCAGAACAAAGCGAGGCCTTATAAAGGCTTTTTCAGAGCGCGTGGGGGGTGGGGGGAGATCAAAGGCCTTTATAAGAGAGGTGTGCTTCAACGTGAGAGACAGGAGCAGTTTAGAGAAATCTAAAACTACCATCACCCTCCTGTGTTTGTTTTAGGAGCGCGGTTTCCACAGGCCTGGTGCGGCAGGACACGGGAGATCTGGGCGAGAGACAAAAGGGATTCGGGAGAGAGAGGGAGGGGAGGGAGGGGGGCGGGCGCGCTGCACCTGGGCCGCTACGCTTCATATTCCCACTCCGCTATGGAACTCGCCCAGGAAAACACACACCTGGGACTGTGGGTGGGGGTGGGGGGGAGGTCAGAGATGCCCCCCCCCCCATTCACCCAAAAACATACCTGGATCGTCACACGCGGGGGGAAAAAACCCAAAGAAGGAAAAGTTGAAAAAAGGGCAAACGCCTTTTACTTCCTGACTGAAAAACAGAGCAGGGGAAGGACAGAAACCCCAGCTCTAGCACGGGCACGGAGTATCCTTCATGTGTTGCATAGCCATTATAAACGAGGTCTGTGAGTCACAGACTAAATGAAAGAGAAAACCACAGACAGACATTTTTCAGCAAAGGAGCCACTGAAGATGAAACGGGGCGGGGGGCGACTGTGTGCCAAGCACGTTGTGCGCAGATGTGACCGGCCCAGCCCCACGGCGATGCTCACGGCCTCACGGCCCAACGAGTCGACACCCTCGCACACGGCCCTTTCCAGCACTGGCGACTCTGCACACTCCTCTTGTACGGTCTCTGGCGAGGTCTCTTCAGGGGAGAATGTTCCCTGTTTCCATATGACATTTACCATGCTTCGGTGCTGACAATTTGCCCCCCACCCCACCACAACCAGCCACCCCTAATACCCCAGACTAATCTACCTCCTTCATTCACAGAGTCCACTTGCCAAATCCTAATCCCCTGGGCCTGCAACCATAAGCAATTAAATTAAATTAAAACAATTTGGCCTGGGCTGGAACGAAATGGCAGAGTGAATTCACCTGACATACTCTCGGATAAAAACGCCCTTCCCCCCCTCCAAATCCAATAAACTGCTGACTCATTTATTTCAGCAAACAGCACACCGATGGGGAGAGAGAGAGAGAGTGAGAGAGGGGGAGCAGAGGGGGACAGAGAAGTACTGTATGTATGCGGCTCCTCCAGAATCACTGTTTTCATGTTATTAAAGCCACAGTCAGTCTCTGTGTGGGGTTGGGGACAGAGGCGCCAAGGATTGTTAAAATAAATAAAATAAAGGAACAGAATGAGTCCATTACTTTAGCAGAAAAAAAGTACCCTTCAAGGTTAAGGTTCAGTGGCTCCGTTTCTCACACTCCTCCCTGCATTCCAAAACCACTGCTTCCACTCAGTTCCAGCATGGCTCTGCCCAGCCATTGGAGGACTGGTTGCTATGTGACACCGGTTGCCACAGAAACATCTTAATGGAATTCAGTCAAACTAAGACTGGCGGGGGCTAAACTCGGCTCCAGAAATGTGCGTATCAGTTCTCTACAGTAGGCGGGAATTTAATTAATCAAATACGTGGTGATTAATGAACGAAACGACAAAGGAGGACGTTTCTCTCCTTCACATTCTCAAATATCCACCTCGTGTGGGGTGAGGCAGGCACTCATTTTGGGGGGAAAACAAGTGGCCACATTGAAAACTAAAGCATTCCGCTAGGGCCAAAACCCAAACCCTGGACAGGAGTTAAAGAGCACCTAGTTCTGTTCTATGAAAAAAAATCTTAATTTTAAGTTTTCCAGAAAAGGAAAAATAAAATAAAAAATGAATCAAGGAAGATTCGGCAGTCCTGAATAGTCCAATTCATACATTTTCGCCACGTCCCACCATAGGCTACATGTTTTCACCTAGGCTTTGTCATCACACGGAACCACCCTATAATCCAATCCGGTGCCGACCAGCCCGAGCAGAGTCACCCCCGGCCCCGCTGTGACTCTCGCATCCCGGAAGGAACGGCAACAAGTGGACGTACGCGCCGCTCACCGCGCTTACCGCAGCGAGGCTGCGACTGTGCCGTATTCCTCTTCATTAGAGGACGACCGGTTAAGACTGGAACACAGCTGGCCCCGCTCCAACTTCCAGCCCACACTGTGGGCACCGCGGAGTGCGGGGAAACGAGATACCTAATAACATTACATGCCTTTTAGGCTGTTTCATTACCAGACATTTGAGCTACTAGCAGCTAATAAAGCACTGCCTGCCCGCTCTCTTTTCTACAAACCGCAAAATGTCCAGTCTGACGATATTAAGAATGTACATTAACCGCCATCTGGGTTCCCTCCAAAGACGTAATAAACTGCAACACACCTGAGAGTGTTTTAAAAATAATAATAATAATAGTGTAACACCGCAGATGTGCATGTAAAATAAACATTATTCCTCAAAAGACTGCCCGTAAACTGCATCTGTAAATGTATGATCTTGAGAGAGATGAGAGTTTGATGAGAGAAAGAGGAGGGGCGGGTGCGAAAAGAAAAAAAGGGGTGGGGGGGGGATCTGAAAATGTAGCCCTGCACCTGCGATGGAAACCCAAACAAACAGAGACACAAAACCACAATATCCTCCGAGCTTAGAGGGGATCCAGGACGGCTCCCTCGGTGCTTCGGGAGGATTTCTCCATCGCCAGCGAGCGCCCCTTTAATGCCTGCACTCCGCGCCCCTTTAATGCCTGCACTCTGCGCCCCTTTAATGCCTGCACACTGCGCCCCTTTAATGCCTGCACTCCGCCCCTTTAATGCCTGCACACTGCGCCCCTTTAATGCCTGCACTCCGCACCCCTTTAATGCCTGCACACCGCGCCCCTTTAATGCCTGCACTCTGCACACCGCGCCCCTTTAATGCCTGCACTCCGCACCCCTTTAATGCCTGCACACTGTGCCCCTTTAATGCCTGCACTCCGCGCCCCTTTAATGCCTGCACACCGCGCCCCTTTAGTGCCTGCACACTGCGCCCCATTAATGCCTGCACACTGCGCCCCTTTAATGCCTGCACACCGCGCCCCTTTAACGCCTGCACTCCGCGCCCCTTTAATGCCTGCACACTGCGCCCCTTTAATGCCTGCACACTGCGCCCCTTTAATGCCTGCACACTGCGCCCCTTTAATGCCTGCACACTGCGCCCCTTTAATGCCTGCACACTGTGCCCCTTTAATGCCTGCACACTGCGCCCCTTTAATGCCTGCACACTGCGCCCCTTTAATGCCTGCACACTGCGCCCCTTTAATGCCTGCACACTGCGCCCCTTTAATGCCTGCACACTGCGCCCCTTTAATGCCTGCACACTGTGCCCCTTTAATGCCTGCACTCCGCGCCCCTTTAATGCCTGCACACTGCGCCCCTTTAATGCCTGCACTCCGCGCCCCTTTAATGCCTGCACACTGCGCCCCTTTAATGCCTGCACTCCGCGCCCCTTTAATGCCTGCACACCGCGCCCCTTTAATGCCTGCACACCGCGCCCCTTTAATGCCTGCACACCGCGCCCCTTTAATGCCTGCACTCCGCGCCCCTTTAATGCCTGCACACCGCCCCTTTAATGCCTGCACTCCGCGCCCCTTTAATGCCTGCACTCCGCGCCCCTTTAATGCCTGCACACCGCGCCCCTTTAATGCCTGCACACCGCGCCCCTTTAATGCCTGCACACCGCGCCCCTTTAATGCCTGCACACCGCCCCTTTAATGCCTGCACACTGCGCCCCTTTAATGCCTGCACTCCGCGCCCCTTTAATGCCTGCACACTGCGCCCCTTTAATGCCTGCACTCCGCGCCCCTTTAATGCCTGCACACCGCGCCCCTTTAATGCCTGCACTCCGCGCCCCTTTAATGCCTGCAGACCGTGCCGCTCTCCTCTCCTATCTGCGCGAGGCTGCGGCGTGGGGCAGCGATAAGGACGCTGGGCTTGTGAAGCAGAAGGTCGACGCTGTGGTAACCTTCAAACAAGCCGGCTGGCTTCATGTGCTTTGGTAAATACCCAGCTGTGTGAATGGATTAATATGTCAGATGTAAGCTGTGGATATTTCCCTGTATAGGGGTTAAATAGATTGTTTTTCCTCCTTCAAGTCTGGCCCCCTCATATGTTGGCCACCTCACAGTCATTGATTTTAACTTGGATCATTTGTTAAATGCTGGTATGTGAATTCTGTGCGACTGTAATAAAACTAAACAAACTCGTAGGAAAAAAGCCCATATAAATGAAGCCAATAAAACAGCTCATAAAAATAGCTAGTCTTCGAGTTTCGCGAACCCCGAGGCCCTGTGAACGCAGCGTCCGTTTCAGCCCCCGAAAGCCCTGCGTATCCAGCAACAGACCCACGGGTAAACAATGTAGTCATTGCTATTCTGACATTTTAAACCTACAATTCGCAGAATGTCAACAGAATGCCTCGCCGCTCCCCCCCCGCCCCGCCCACCCACCCCCCCTTTTCTAGAAAGAAAGCTGTCCTTTCTCTGAGGTATATTTTTTGTCCCGTCCTTCAACCTTTGAACAAGGTTTTCCTTTGATTCCCCTGATCTTCCCATTGTAGCAAAGACAGTTTGAGCCCTCTCAGGGCTTCTAAAGGTCACTGATACGGTTAATGAAAAAAAAAATGTGTGCAGGATGGAACCACAACACAGCAAGAGTTTCAGCAGATCAAGCGCTCAAACCTTCTGAGGTTTCCCGACTGATGCGATCAATTTGTGTCTGATAGCACTTGGGGGTAAAGAAGAGGACCGGACCTGTGACACAGCGATGTGCCCCGTGGTCCAAAACTGAATCCGGATCGTTCCAGTGCAGTCAAAATGTCCCTCAAATTCACCACATATTACATTGTGCTGCGTAGCGCCCAGGTGCAATGGCACTGCATGCCCTTTTACTTCCTTTTCAGCACAGGCCAGTAATGAAGCTGAATCACAGGCCAGTAATGAAGCTGAATCACAGGCCAGTAATGAAGCTGAATCACAGGCCAGTAATGAAGCTGAATCACAGGCCAGTAATGAAGCACACGGCAGTGCACATTTGGCCCCCCAGCGCGTCACCCCACCCCTCGCAATGAGGACTCCTCCGGTTGAGCCAGTGTCTGCACTCTGTGCGTAATAACTGCGCAGCTCAGCTGGTTGATTGCAGGGTGAAAAGAAGCGGCGGTTGGTTCACTCCTCTGGGAGAGTGTGTGCGTGCCAGTGTGCATAATCATGATTGGGCATCTCACATTGGGGGAGAGAGAGAGAGGAGAGAGAGAGAGAGAGAGAGAGAGAGAGAGAGAGAGAGAGAGAAGGGGGAGAGGAGAGAGGGAGAGAGGGAGAGAGAGAGAGAGAGAGAGAGGGGGAGAGAGAGAGACAGAGAGAGAGAGAGAGAGAGGGAGAGAGGAGAGAGAGAGAGGGAGAGAGAGAGAGAGAGAGAGAGAGAGAGAGGGAGAGGGAGAGGGAGAGGGAGAGAGAGAGAGAGAGAGAGAGAGGGGAGAGAGAGAGAGAGAGAGAGAGAGAGGGAGAGAGAGAGAGAAAGAGGGGAGAGAGAGAGAGAGAGAGAGAGAGAGAGAGAGAGAGAGAGAAAGAGAGAGAGAGAGAAAGAAAAAAAGAAATCTTCACATCAACTAAAACTGACCAAGATAATATCTGTCAACCCATGTCATTTCTACCCATGATTATACCCACAAAACCTGGAAACAATTTCTCATAAAAATGTTCTATTAAAATGCATCAGTCATCAATACATTTCCGTTTGCTGTCCGTGGCTCCAGTGAGCCCTCTAGCTGTCGCCACAGTGTTAGTGTGCATCACCAGATATGCAATTTAAAGCCTACATTTCTACAGCAAAAATACTGAGATGTGTGCTCTGGTTAACATCACGCTGTTCTTACTTATATAATTTGGTCTTGGTTTCAAGTAAGTATGATTATCATTATGTACACTGTCTCCATCCATATGTTAGAGTAGGCTGGCAAAACTGGGAAAGTGGGAAAGTTTGGGGAGGGAGCTCAAATCTATAGTGGGAGCTAAAACATCCCCCTTTCACATGCAAGGGTTCCAGACTGACTGAAGGGATTCCAATGGCACAATCTACAGCTTGTATCGACTCAAACCTGGTGCCCAACGGTGTTTCTTTCCATTTTGTTTTGAGGTTCTAATGAGGATGAAATACACCTATTCTTCTCTGAGAGGGACTGAGGGGAACGAGTGTGAGGGTTTCAGCTGCACATCCTGTACATGTGAAACCTGCGCGGCTCTCGTGACCTGGTACACAGGGCTCTGTAGAGGCAGCCCAACCGCGTTTTCTTCTTTGTGGCAGTCAAAATGTCCCTCAAATTCACCACATATTACATGCCGCTGCGTAGCGCCCAGGTGCAATGGTACTGCATGACCTTTTACTTCCTTTTCAGCATAGGCCAGTAATGAAGCTGAACCACAGGCCAGTAATGAAGCTGAATCACAGGCCAGTAATGAAGCTGAATCACAGGCCAGTAATGAAGCTGAATCATAGGCCAGTAATGAAGCTGAATCACAGGCCAGTAATGAAGCTGAATCACAGGTCAATCATAGGCCAATGAAGCTGAATCATAGGCCAGTAATTAAGCTGAATCACAGGCCAGTAATACTGTAAGACTGTTCTGCTGGTTCAAAGTACCCTCTGTGACTCTGCTGCACACAGCTAGTGACCCTAATGGACAGGGAGGGAAACAAATGGGCTACCGACTTATATTCTCTCCATTTAGTTTTCAGTTTTAAGGGGTCTACTCCAATTCCCCTTTCAATTATGGGATGCAGCAAAGCAGAAATGCAATCTCTTTTTTAATTTATTTAGTAATTTATCTCCATGGCTGCAAGGTAGGCTGGCTGCCAACATAAATCAAGAATTCAAACAAGCATGTGCACTGCAATGGTGAGTGACCTCTGACTGCATTCCAGAACACAACACTATCTCCATCTACATAAAACTTAAGAGATTAATATGACTCCTGCTATTATCTTGTAGATAGAATGGTTTCAGATTTTATAGATAGCTCTGCACAAGACTGTCCACTCCCCACACTTATTTTAACCAATTGTAAACTTCCTGTGGTACCATTTTCTTTATTTTTTATTTTTTGTAATGCTTTTTCAGATTTTTTGGAATGCCCAATCGTTTATTCCTAAGCCTAGCTGCAACCTCCGCTGTCAGTACCCGGGAATCGCATGTTTGTCCGAAACGTGTGATGTCAGCTGCCGTTTCTTCTCAAACTGCAGTTCACAAGTTAAGCTTGCACAGACATGAGTCGGAGGACAATTTGTGGGTGGGCCATTGACCAGCGGGGGTCACTGGAGTGTGCTGAGACATGGTCATCCCTGCGCAACGCTACTGCCAATTATGCATCTCCCCGGAGGGCTGCTGGCAATAGCAGACCGTGGGGCTCATCCACACACTAGAACAGTGTCTTAACAGGATGCAGACCATGGGGCTCATCCACACACTAGAACAGTGTCTTAACAGGATGCAGACCATGGGGCTCATCCACACACTAGAATAGTGTCTTAACAGGATGCAGACCGCGGGGCTCATCCACACACTAGAGCAGTGCCTTAACAGGATGCAGACCATGGGGCTCATCCACACACCAGAACAGTGTCTTAACAGCATGCAGACTGTGGGGCTCATCCACACACTAGAACAGTGTCTTAACAGGATGCAGACCGTGGGGCTCATCCACACACCAGAACAGTGTCTTAACAGGATGCAGACCGTGGGGCTCATCCACACACTAGAACAGTGTCTTAACAGGATGCAGACTGTGGGGCTCATCCACACACTAGAACAGTGTCTTAACAGGATGCAGACCGTGGGGCTCATCCACACACTAGAACAGTGTCTTAACAGGATGCAGACCGTAGGGCTCATCCACACACTAGAACAGTGCCTTAACAGGATGCAGACCGTGGGGCTCATCCACACACTAGAACAGTGCCTTAACAGGATGCAGACCGTGGGGCTCATCCACACACTAGAACAGTGTCTTAACAGGATGAGCCACCCAGCAGACTCATGTGTCCACCCTGACAATACATGTTTCCAATATTTTATGTACAAATCTATATTCCTGTGCCCATTCCCATAATTCCTCTGCCTACTTTACAATAATCTTGGCCACCCACATAGGCAGTGTCCTCTGGGTTCAGTCATCGTGCAATTAACACTGCTCCCTGGGATCAAATTTGGATTAATTTGGCCCAGTGATTGACTAAATTAGGTAATTAAGTGCTTGGACAAAATAAAACCTGAAAAATAAGTACCCAGTGATTCAGTAACCCTGTTACCACTCTGCCCCAGTAGTCAGAATTTGGCCTGGTAACGCACCAGTAAACCCCGATGTACATAAAGCGCTGGGGGACTCGCACTACTCGGGGCCTGCTGTAAACCGGACAGTCAGTTGGGATCGGCTCACCAGCTCCCCCACCACGGTCCTGGTCTGCTCTGGATCACCATTAATCTGGACACTTCTGGCCCCGGTCCAGGCGGCACCATTCTGCTCGGGGGTGGTGCTTGGCAGCATAGCGCGGAGAGAGGGGAGGGGGGGTGACCCAGAGGTCACCGCCCTGACGTGGAACAGTCGCAGCACCTCAGACTCCGCGGCTCCCTCGGCGCAGACTACGCACAGAATGTGTCCCCGCGCCTCCTCTGCGACCTCCCCTCCCCGGTCGACCTCGCCCCACACTGGGAGGAAAGGTCTGTCTGGCCGGGGCGCACGGACCACAATGCGCGCATTGTAAACAAACAAGGCCACAGCGCGGAGGAGTGCGTGTCCACCCAGGCCCCCCCCCCCCGCCCCTGCATGGTACAGCCTGCTAAAAGAACAAGAGTCCTACTTCTCATCGAGTGCCACCATTCAGCGGTGCCCAGCCATGGTGCCCTCCCTCCCTCCCTCACCCTGCTTCAGCCTTTATCACCTCTGCAACGTTCTTGATAAATATCCTCCTTATTCTTCTGAAAAATAAAAGAGCCTTTTGCATCAAGTCTTGTTCTGTGGAGCCATTGGTGGAAAAGAAGAAAGCGAGCTTCTGTCTCAAATAGACATGTGATATGTCAACGATGACTTTCCTGCCTTTCATAGACACACCGCAGTGATGAATTAACTTAGCCTTCATATTAAAGGTCTCCCGTGTGTGTTCTCTGAATTAACAAGTACCAGAACGTGCAATTAAAATAGATCTATTGCGCAAATAGACGCAAGTGAAAAAGGAAGAACGCAACAACCAATGGCTTCCTCTGTTCACTGTCTCACCACAAAGTGTTTCAGATGAAAGATAAAAATCTGTATGGCATCCTGTGAGCATCCTGTCTAGGGTAGAACACAACAAGTAAACATCAGCGATCTCTCATCCAGCAACAGCCGTGACACAGAGACTTGGCCCGGGTCCAGACAACCACGTGATTGTGTTCTCTGACCCTGTAATCCCACGAAAAATCGTTTCTGCATTTTGAGCTACTGGCGTGCGTCCTGAAAGGCAAGGCTCGGCTCTGAATGTAGTTGCCCCAGCGGCAGTATTTGCCCCAGCGGCAGTAGTTGCCCCAGCGGCAGTAGTTGCCCCAGCGGCAGTAGTTGCCCCAGCGGCAGTAGTTGCCCCAGCGGCAGTAGCTGCCCCAGCGGCAGTAGCTGCCCCAGTGGCAGTAGTTGCCCCAGCAGCAGTAGCTGCCCCTGGGCGGAGCAGGGGTGGAGGCGAGCGAGCAGTGTCTCTCTCTCTCCGCGGCCCTTCTCCACCTGGACATTCCTGAGCTTTCCCACACGCTGGAATTCAGTAGGGATGACATCATCCGCCTCCGCGGCGGGCGGGCGGGCGGGAGCGACCTCGACAGCGGCACGCCCCTCCGGGCTCCCGCTCCTTCTCCAACACGCACACCCAGAACCACATCTTCACAGCCCGAGGACATTACATCGTTTGTAGTCGTCTCCGTACGCCGCCCGCGCTGAGACGGCGCTCTGAAGGCGAGGCGACTCGGGCCGTGACCGATCGTCCGAGGGTGAAGGGGACACTCGGATCTCCATTACTTCCCGGAGGCCTCTGTTTACCCTGCGGGAGGAACGCGAGCGGAGCCCCTTTCTGGAGCGTTCGATGGCGCTTTAATCATTACGCAGGAATCCGCTCCTGTCACGGGGAAGAGCGTGTCGCTTCACACCTTCCCGCTCGACGGCCCCGCAATGCGTCTCTGCCACACGGAGGGCCAGAGTGCGTGGGGGTGTTGATCTAGTAGCCGGTAAAAGGGCAGCGATGAAAGGCGATACGGAGCCGAGGTCCCTGTGCAAACTGAACGTGAGGCCTTTCGCGTGCCGGCCCTCTCACGACACCTCAATCACTGTCTCCCAGTCATCTGCTGCCAAGTCCTGGGAGAAAAAAACGAGCTTTGTTAGGAGCATGCGGTGTGACTATTTGAACTCTGGACCTCAGAGCTGTGGGTTTGACACCTAAGGTAGAGCTGTTGAACATCCCAGTGGGTCCAGTGTTGCATGTAAGTCACTGTGCATACGATCAACTGCTAACCAAATAAATGGTGTATTTTGGTCCTGGAACAACATTTCGCAAGCTCACTAGGGTTGTGCATGCCTTCAGCAGGCAGGTGGATTATCAGGACAGACACTTTGGTTTGTGTCCATAATTCTCAGTGGCAGTCAATTTAAGCCATTAGAACATTCACTAAACAGCTAAAAAGTAATGTTGGTCAACTAGACCGGACACCAAAAGCATAAGGAGAAACAGGTTGAGAGAAGCAAGTTAAAATAATATTTAAAATTGAGGGGGGAAGATTGTGGCAACCAGAAAATGTTGCAAGTTTGAATCCCGGGCTCCTGTAGCAGCCTCCAACATGAAATAAACGCTCTGGCTGAATAATGAAACCTAAGAAGCGCCAGAGTATAAATGACTGACGTGTCTAACGCCGTGTGTGTCCTTGAACACAGAACACAAGTGCTTCTAAGTCAATGCAATTTAATGAAAAAGTCATTGAATTCCTGTCACTGGAATGGAACGTGACTGTCCAGACCCAAGTGGTGAGGTTCCAAGAAATCTGCAGGTGGTGCCAGCTCTACAATATAACACGGGAGGTTTTCCAAAACACTACCTCAAAACAAGAACGACGGCGTAAGGCTGCCTCAACCGCCTCGTTTTCGGCAAGGTATCCCAGCGTGAAAATAACTGGTTTAGCATAAACATTAATAAAAAAATTATGTTTCAAACGCTTTGGCTCACAGCTTCCATTTGTCCAGGGATACGGACACTCCTTCGAGGACCCCCCCCGACGCCCCCGTGACAACGAGGGGGTGCACTGAGAACGGTGCCCTCGCGCGTGGCTCCAACAGAACCCGGCTAAAACGGGGAAACGTTCGCTCTCTCTCTCCCGTCTCGAGAGATACTCGGGAGGAAACTGGATCCCCTTCATAACAACTGGAGGGAAGCACTCACATTCCACCAAAAAGAATCCTGGCCATCTCCCATTAAAAGACAAAAGCAGTCTGCTCCAACAGCGAAAGTATCTGCAAACAGAGAGGGAGAGACAGAGAGAGAGGCGGCGGGAGGTGAGAGAGACAGAGACAGAGGGAGAGAGATCCAGTGCCTCTGAACAAGAGGAAATGAGGTCACAATGTCGTGCTGAAGGCTCCTACTATTAAATTACACTCCCGGAGTTGCAGTCAATATTCCGATATCGCCATAGACACACTGCACTCAATGCAATTTGCGCAGTTCCACGCCGAAGGGTTGAGAAAGCCGTGCTCAAGGCGAACACTATAAATAACGCAGATCGCTATATTTGGATTAAAGTTTTGTCTCGAGACAGTCCCATTCTGGCAGAAGAGCCTCGGCCGGGTTCCCTGTAAAGTTAACAACAGGGAAGTGCCACTGAAGGCCAGAGCATTTTTGGAAGGTAATTGAAATTGATGGGATTACAGCCGACGCTGTTCCTAGCTGGTCGGAGGGGGGAGGAAAGAGACTCCTTTCAGTGAAGCGGCAGCTTCATTCCAGTCAGCAAAGGAAACCCGTGTCAATCAGTGAGTTACGCTCATCAGTTCAGACAAAATCACTTAATGTCCAATGTGAGGTAAGCTATATAAAGAAGAAACAAACACCCTCAACAAATTGAAAAAGCAATTTGTGATTTGCTTGTTAGCTTGGTTTATAAACAAAGTGCCCTTCTTCTAATGAATGCAATTCCCCCACTTGGGGACTTAAATCATAAAGACCCTGAACTGCATTGATGAATGTAAATCTCAGATTACAGTGGCACAGAATGAAAGAGAAAACAAGAAGCCAGCGCTCACAATTAGCAAAATGAGCATTCTTCTACTCCATAAACCCTAAAGACCACCGCAATCTATGCGCATAGATTACAGTAATCTTTAGAGTTTGTGTAGCAGAAGAATAAAAGGAAGCATCTTCTTCTTTTCTTTTCCCCCCCATTGTATCACTTTTAATCAAGACGGAGCCGAACAAAGTGTAGCACGTCGTTGGACCTTTACAGTAGCGTGAGCGGGAGGGGCTAAATGGTTCCTCTGCGTCATATAACAGCCTGTGTCACAGTTCGTTGCCCCTGAATTCCCAACTGCTGCAAATCAGGTGAAAGAAAAGGTGCTTCTTACCTGGAATTCAAGCCCACAGCACCTGGGGGTGACACCATACTCCACAGCCAATGGAGCATCGGCAGTGGAGAGACTATTCTTGTCACGCCAACTTAACTTGGACTATGTCCAAATCTAAAATGGAGCCCCACGTTTACTGAAGGGAGGACCCTCTCTGCATTTGTTGAATATGGGGAAAAGAGGAATGTTCAACGGCTGTTCTGAATATTCAACGGCTCCTGTACGTACAGCTTATGCGGCCTTTGGTGAATATTTTCAGTCTTTTGGCCACGTTTGGCCACGGATCCTGAAACGGTGTCGTGACCAGCGAGCGGTGGCCATCAGATCAGAGCAGGAGTTCGGGGGAGGCAACGCCAACAGGAAGCTGGGGAGAGGAGCACCGTGGAGGGCGCGCGCCGAGACCGGCTGCCCTCAGCGCGAGAGGCCCACGAGGAGCTCTGCGAGAGAGGGCCGCTCGGCACAGCCTGCCAACCCGCCCGCCTGCCTGCCTGCTCCCTCACCAAATATGGAAGGTTTCTCTCCCTCAGATTCAGTCATGCGGGCCCCAGCCCAGCGACTCTACACTCCAGATGATTAGATCACAGGCTGCAGCCCCCCCCCCCCACCCCACTGCTGGTCCTCTATCAGCGGGCTTTATCGAAGCGCATCGAGCCGCGGGCCCCGATGGGAGCTGGCGCTGGAGTGTCCGTACCCCAAAATCCAGGACCAAAAATGCCGGTCGAGTTAGACAACCGGAGAGCGAGAGGGAGCAATCGCACGCAGCCCCGTTCATAGACACCGAGGCTCAGAGGGAGGGGGATGGGGGGGAAACAAAAAACAAAGCAGATCTCTGAAAGCTTGGCTTGGCTGTGCAGAGGAGACTTAAAACGAGCCAAAATCTTGTGGGCCTGTTTCTTTTTTCTCTTTTTTGTCTTCCTTGAATGTTTTGGCTAAATCCCAGGATCTGAAATGAAATGCAGAAATCCAGGTGGTAGTGAAAGCTTCAATCGCAAGCAATTCACACCCTTATGAGGAAGGGTGGTGTGTGGGTGGGGTGGGGGGCGGGGGGGGTATTAAGGTGTAAAGGGGAGTGAGATTGGCGTGCAAGGCTTTCAGGAGTGAGGCGGTAGCAGGCGTTCCTCGTCCAAACCCCTGGTGCAGTGGGACAGAAGGGTGGGTTTTGGGCTGATGTGGAAAAGAAGGGCTTAAATGGGCATCTCGAAAGACAGAAGTGTTTGAAGTGAAACCGGAGCCAATGCCCTCACGGTTTTTATGAACTCACTTTGTATTCCGCCGCGTTTTATGTCATACTTCACTCTGGTATGAAGTGCACATATAAAACGACTCCTACACTCAAGCATGCCAGGTAGGGAAGAGCAGCTTTTTTGATTGAAATGGAATGTTTCTTTTTTTCTTTAAAGTAGGTGAACCTGGAGGAAACTATGCAGCAGTTCTTTGGCGATTGTCGGGGTGGGGGTGGGGTGTTTCTATGAAATGACCCAGAAAGGATGAAATATTTCATAACTAAACAAGCAAAAAATACATGAAAACTGACGAGCGAAATGTCGCAGAATCGAATAAAGGGAATGGAACAAAACAAAATAAATGCAATCTCCCTCTCTCTCCCTCTCTCTCTCTCTCCTCTCTCTCTCCTCTCTCTCCCTCTCTCTGTCTCTCTCGCTCTCCTACTAAAAAAAGGTCAACTGCTCTGAGGACAAAATGGCCCCATCATTGCACTGCTCTCCCGGACAGTTCTCACAAGCGCTGCGAGGGAGTAGTTTGTTTTTCGGACCAAGCGCAATTCCCATGGCCATACAATTCAGCCTCCTATTTATAGCGATGTACACGCTTTTCTACATGAAGCCGTTCCCTCCAAAATTCCTTGGTCATTGTTTCCTATGGTTACTGGGGAATAAACAAGAGAAGACCACAGCCCATGTCTTTATATGGAGAAGGCCCTGGGGGAAGATCTTACAAGCAGCCAGTGATCAACAGAAGCTTCCAGAAACAAGGAGATAAGGACTGCGCAGAGCACAACTTTGCCACTCGAGCACTGACAATTGTGAAAGAGGAGTGCGAGCTCAACTGTAATTCACAACATAAACTACTTGGTTCTATCGTTCATGATTCCCATTGTGGTCTCCCCTGGGTCTCAGCCAAATATCCCAGAGAAATAAAAATGGGAAGGAAGGAAGCGTAAACCCTCAGTTAGTGGTTCTCCAAGTTATTTGAGGAAGAGAGAGCAAGAGAAAGAGAGAGACAGAGAGAGAGAGAGAGAGAGAGAGAGACAGAGAGAGAATAAAGGCAAATCATTATGATGTCATGTCAGCAGCAGTTCAGTACTGCAAAAAGGCCCAAGGTGCATAGATACCATCACTGAGATTCAGACCCAGCCCCCTCCCCCCCCCCACCCTCCAACACCCCCACCCCTCCAACACCCCCACCCCCACTTCCTGACTGTCCTCCACACCCTGGGAACATGATCCTTCTTTACCCAGAATGCACCGGGCGAGGTTATGTTGGCTCAAACTCAGTCGACAATAAACCTGCTATTCACACAATTGAGCATACGTGAAAATACTTCACTCTCTCCTCCCCTTGAGGCAGGCACTGAAAATGAGGATGCGTTTTACTATCATTTTAAACCATTAACTAAAACCATTACAACTACTAAATTATTGCTATGGTGTAACCTGCAATGTTCTATGCTGTTTTGGAGAAAGGGGGTCTGAGTAAGAGATCATTGTTATCATGATGGTTTCTTCTGTCAGGCGCGAGACACCATACACTTAAGCCCAGTGAGAACGACAGAAAGCAATTTGTCCTTCTCCAGATTGAACCCCCAGACCACTTCACTGAAGAGCACCTGACCTTGACTGACAGCTGTCAAAGCAGCAGCCGCCTTGCGACACACCTGTCAGACATTACCTGGCTCTCTCAAGGGTGACAGAAGTGCCGACCCCAGGCCTGACATCTGAGCCTTTGAGCGGCAGATCGGACATCCTTTCGTCACGTTCCGACACTGACACAATGAGGCAGTTGCGCTTTGTGGCTTGTTGCGTTTCCTTCCCCCTCCTTATAGCCATAAAGAAACGTGTTCCCGGCGCACTTTGGCCCAAAGTGACCAGTGGGACTTGAACCCAGAACCCTGCGATAAAATAAGTGTGGATGACGTTCACCCAGTTTCAGTTCGCCAGAAGGATCCACCGCCTGCATACTTCTGTATTCGTTTAATACTGTTAAAAAAGAAATTAATATATTTAATCAAATCAAATCAATTCTACCAATCTTTTTTTCCCCTGTGTTACAGGTACGGCATGCAGCTGCCAACAACAATGTCTATCGCTGTATTACTGCACTGAACTCTTGTGCGACCTATGGTTGTTCCTATCGTGTATTAATGCACATCTTGTTATGTAATGCTCTGGATAAGAGCGTCTGCTAAAGGCTCAAAATGTCAAATGTAGTGAAACAACGCCTCTAATGGAGCTACGGGCTCCTCACTGGAGGGTCGTGGGTTTGAACTGAGAGCAATAAACCTGCTGGCCTCCAATAAAACACAAGAGGACTTGATTGCTGCACTGCTCAAAGTAGGATGTGGGCAGTGACTCCTGACCACGGGCAGAAATAATTACCCTGCATTTCATTTTTCCACTATATTTCAAAAGTGTGTGTGTGTGCGCGCGCGTGTGTGTTTGTGTGTGACAGAGAGGGTGCACATGCGTACTGCGCACGAGCGTGTGGAGAATACAGGCGCAGAGCTAGTTCCAACGCTGGCCATTATTTATGATCATTAATGATTAGGCTTGGAGAATTTCGATAAACACTTGTGTCTGCGTTTTATTATCCAAGGTCATGGGTACTTCTTGATGTTTCCTCAGATTCATAGATCAGATTGCGAAAATATGAATCTGTACCATGTCTTTGTTTTCAGAAACATGCAGATTGCACATTTATGTCCTAAAAAGGACATGCTAAGGAGTAAACAACAGATTGGACTTTCGTTTGTTTTTTTCAATGATCCGACATGGAACCGTCGCCAAATCGTGAGAATGAGAGAATCTCACAAAAGCAAGATATTAAACCAAGGAATCATTCATTCTTCCTTTTGTGGCTTTATTTTTGAGCCACAATAGAAAATGAATGAAAAAGTATTCCTTTTGATTTAATATCTTGCTCATTAGTAATATATGAATGTGGGCGTCAGTGTAAGTTTTTTCAATTGTTTTTTAGGAGCTAATGTAGCGTTTTTGAAAGCATTGTGCAAGCAATTCATTGTGTTTGAAATACAGATGTTGAAATGCTCCAACGCGAGTAATGACACATGCATCAGCTCAGGGCCTGACTAACGACCGATAACATACAAGGACCCTAAACCACAATAATCAATCCACAAGTGACTGAAACACCATTAAAAGTTGCACCTCCATAAAAACAACCTTTAGCCCCTCCCCTTGGTCCTGGGCCAGCTGAGGACTCACCCCCCACGTTACATTACTCTTTAACCAGCTCTGACATCATTTCTCACCATGATTTTGACACTCTGGATATATAATCACACCTACACAGCTTAAAAATCACAGTCCATTTCCCGACTACACTTAGCCAATCACAAAATTAAAACCTTGCTTCCAGGAAACATGGTTTCCTGGAACACCTTTCGCAGATCCAAGCAATGTCAGCTCTGTCTTTGCGTTCAGTATGGCTCTTGGCACAGGTGGAAACACTGAACCATCTGAGGATGGGAGAAATCGCCGGTTCTGAGAGACATGCCGTGTGGGTGCCTTTGTTATCTCAGATTGACGTGTGTAGCTCACTGCCAATTGATTCGTCTCGTCTGGTGATAAAGTGTCTCCTTGCCTGTGATAGTGGGGCATGGTGTGGGGGGGGGCGGGTTCTGGGGGTCAGCAGCTCCTGGTCCTGGGAGGAAATCAATTGGTGATGAAACAGGTTATGTCAAATGAGTGCATCAGCTGCTCCGTTCCGTCTGACGGTTAAATGCACAGCATTTTTTGTTGTTGGAGTGGAACATATGTCACCGGTCTGCTAATCACCCTGCTTTCCACGATGATCGCTTCGCTCACGTGTCTTCAACGTGCTCGCAAGTAGCACCCTGACATCTGAGAGACTGCTACTACTGCCGACAAACAAGCCAACGCATTAACCAAAGGCATTAATCACTAACCTCAGCATAATGTGTGTACACAGGGCTATATTTGAACACACAATCCCCAAGGGGGGAAATAAATCTAGTCAAAGAATGCCTGTGTGTTTGTGTGTGCGTATATCATTATGCATATGTGTGCATTTATGTGTGTGTGTGTGTGTGCGTTTATGAGTGAGTATGTGTGTCTGCTATGTGTGTGTGTGTGTGTGTGTGTGTGTATCTGTATGTGTGTTTATGAGTGAGTATGTGTGTCTGCTATGTGTGTGTGTGTGTGTGTGCGTGTGTCTGTATGTGTGTTTATGAGTGTGTATGTGTGTCTGCTATGTGTGTATGTTTATGTTATATTTACTCTCTAGAGTACATGTAAACAGCATCCCCTTCTCTCCATCCTTCCTGTCCCCCTCTACCCCCCCACACACAGTGGCGCACGGAGACTCTCCTGCCCCTGCAGTCTGGGGCCCTCGGTGCTCATCACCAGCGCCGCCCTGCTGTCAGCATCCTGTCAGTAATCGGCCTCAATAGTCTTGTAGTCCACAGGGTTGGAGTGTAGTACGACGTCATTCCAGCTAACGAGGAACGTTTGAGGAACAGTGGGGAACATTCCAGTCAGATTCCCATTTAGTTGTGACATAATGTTATGACGAGGATGTTCCCTGAATAGCCTGAGAACATATTTATTGTTAAAAAAAGTTCCACATGTCGAATGCACACTTAAGGAGAGGGTCCAGGTGGATATCGTTTAGTTGTCATCGTGGAGCCTATGTGTCAATAATGTATTCTGAATGTTCAGAAGGTTAGTACTGAAGCAATCTTACCCACATTTCCTTACTGAACTATCATGAATGAACATATACAATTCAAATTCCTTTTCAACCAAAAAAACGCCCAAAACGTACATTCAAAAACATAACATTCTGTTCCTGTAATCCTCCTTGCAGCTAAATATAATATTCAAGGGACATCCAGGAAAGTAGACAAATGTATATGTAGGGAATGTTTACCCTAACATTCCAGCAATGTTCTGGGAACCCAAAATTGCCATGGCCCCAGTCCGCCTCCATAGAGCCTGTGACATCAGGTCCAGTAGGTGATTCATCGTTTATACCCAATATGCTGGTTTAATCCTATGCACAATAGTGTGTGAATATCATGCGTTTATATTACTCACGACATGCTCAGGTTAGCCATCTCAAATGCTGGTGGCAACGGTCGCATGTGCTGAACACTTTTTTTCTTCACCACACATGAAACAAGCCCGCTTTCTCTCACCTATTTTATCTATGTATAAATATCTTCATATTCCTGCCATAAGTATGCCATCAGAGACAGAACTGAACACTGGTGGCAACAGTACTGAAACAAGTAGCCGTTCACAAGCTCGTTTTCCTGCCAAAGAACATGACACAATAGCGTGACAACAGACACATGCAAACACGCACGCAGGCATGCACACGCTCACACACACACACACACACACACACACACACACACACACACACACACACACACATATACACAAACTGTTGGCACACAAACGTGTAGACACATTATCAAACACGCAAACACACACACTCATGAACGCACACATTCTTCGCAAAATAGCTTCAGAGTGCCCTGCGTTCCCTGTGTAACGTCAGCACACCAGCCCACTCTTCAGCTCACAAAGCACGTGGGGGGGTGCGGGTGGGGGTGGGGGGGGGGTTAGGTGATATTTTTGAACTGACAGCACGGCTCTTTCCCCTGCTAAGTGCAACTTTGTCTTTTATGGAATGGACGCCGTGCCAGCAAATGAGAAACAGATGTCAAGTTCAGGACAAAGAAGAATTGAGCGGATAAAAATAACCCTGTGATGAATGGGCAGGATGGGAGGGTTAATGTGGAGGGCCATCATTCCCCCTGACAGCTCCAGGACTCACGGCGCTGGGCCCCCAACCAACACCGCCGCGCACATCCCCCGGCAACCACCACACCGTGCTGGGTTCACCTGCGAGTGGAGGACTGCTGGAACAGTGTGTGTGCGTGTGTGTCAGAAGTTACAGAACAGATCTGTGCATGCTGTATTCTCACATGCATCGAAGTTAAGTCATAGTGGGCCCCCGGATGGTGTCAACATGAAATATCGATATCCTCAATTCACTGATATCCATCTTAATTAATAGACCATCTCCTATTGGCCCCCTGCATCACTAGGCCTCCTCCAATAGACCACCTCCTATTGGCCCCCTGCATCACTAGGCCTCCTCCAATCCTAGACCATCTCACTAGGCCTCCTCCAAATAGACCATCTCCTATTGGCCTCCCAATAGACCACCTCCTATTGCATCACCTCCTCCAATAGGCCCCCTGCATCACTAGGCCTCCTCCAATAGACCATCTCCTATTGGCCCCCTGCATCACTAGGCCTCCTCCAATAGACCACCTCCTATTGGCCCCCTGCATCACTAGGCCTCCTCCAATAGACCATCTCCTATTGGCCCCCTGCATCACTAGGCCTCCTCCAATAGACCACCTCCTATTGGCCCCCTGCATCACTAGGCCTCCTCCAAATAGACCATCTCCTATTGGCTCCCTGCATCACTAGACCACCAGAGCACTAGGCCTCCTCCAAATAGACCAAGGGGCCTCTGTTAGACCAATGGGGCACTGCAAATGACCATCTCCTAAGGGCTGTCAAAATAGACCATCTCCTATTGGCCCCATCACTAGGCCTCCTCCAATAGACCATCTCCTATTGTCCATCATAGTCCTCCCTATTGGCCCCCTGCATGATGCCTCCCCCACTTGGTCCAGTCAGGTGAAGCTGTTAGCAATGTGGGCACTGTGTCTGTAAAAAGTGCTAGGCCTCACAGAACAGCCCACCTCTAATGATGCAGTAGTTAGTAAGTGGCTTTGGGGAGTAGTTAGTAAGTGGCTTTGGGGATAAAAGCGGCTGGGCCAAATGAGTGAGTAAGTGCGCTCGGAGAGCCGTCTGGTTTTGGTTTATTGCGGAGGCATTCCGTACCTCCTCACGCCGGTCATATTACTCTGCACACTATGCCACTGATGTCATACTAAATTCCGACCCTGGGTCACCGGCAAAACAAATATTTTGAAAGGGTTCTCACAAATAAACGGCCAGATCTGCCTTGACGACAGCGTATCCATCCTGAGAAGCAGTCCCGGAGGCGGCGTTTCCAGAGCCCTGCGCGGCGTTTATTTGCTTCCCCCTGATCACTTCCTGCCACTCCCTTCCCTTTGCCAAACTCTTTCCCATACTTATAATTATGGGCTCTTATTGCAATGACTCTTATGAAACATATAATTGGGTGAAGTGCAAGTAAGAATAAGCGATAAAACCAGGGAATCCAAATATACAGTGCCGTCTTAAATGGGTTCAACATGCATGAATTTAAATAAATGCAAGAAGGAAACCTGCAGCATCCCTTGGTCCAGCTGTACTGTACTGGAATATACTGCTTCTGTTTTACTGAGACAACATGGAATAAAGGACAGGAATAGATGAGATAGTGAGCGAGAGAAAGAAAGAGCGAGATAGGAAGGAGAGAGCAAGAAAGAGGGGGTGAGAAAGAGAGTGAGAGAGAGAGAAGAGGGAGCGAGAGAGGAAGGAGAGAGCAATAGTGTGTGTGAGAAAGAGAGGAGAGAGAAAGAGGGAGTGAGAGAGAGGAAGGAGAGCAATAGTGTGTGTGAGAAAGAGAGGAGCGAGACAGAGTGAGTGAAAGAAAGAGGGAGCAAGAGAGGAAGAATGAGACAGCAATAGCGTGTGTGAGAAAGAGAGGAGCGAGAGAGGAAGAAGCAGAGAGCAAGAAAGAGGGGGTGAGTCAGAGAAGGAGAGGAGGGAAGGAGAGAGGGAGGGAGCCTCCGTTTCAGAAGCGTGGAGAGGCCATAATCCCTCGGGGGAGGAAGTATCAGAGAGAGAGCCACACTGGCACTGGCTCTCGAGGAGGGGCCACTTTCTCTAAACACCACGCAGCCCTGTGGGCACGTCCAGCGATGGAGACGTGCAGGGTTACAAACAGCCCCTAGAGCAGCAGATGGGAGGGTGACACCTCGGCTAACCAGAGGGGGTATCAGTAAAACAGTGGCCGCTTTATCACTGAAACCGCTGAATCAGCACGAATCGCTGATGAGTAATTTCCTGCAAAACCAAAGAAATACATTTGAATTCACCCCCTCAGGATTCTTCAAAGACGGTGGAAGTATAATCGCTAATATTGTCACTGTGATGGTTTGTGAAGGGGGGGAGGGGGTCTCTTTGACATGTTGGTTTAATGGCGTGATGTTGCCTGCTAGACAGTTAGCTACCTCAGAGAGCTTGCGTGGCTACATTACATGATTCCAGAACACCGTTGCTAAGTTACAGAGTTCATGTCCAGGATTTCACTGCAGATGGGGATAGTTTCCTTCCTAAGTTATGAAAGTTGTTGCCGATATGAAATGTTTTCGTATTTTCCCATTAAAATATCAAGGTGTGATATACATTTCTGGGATTACCGAATTCCATCCTAAAACCTGGATTCTGTCATTCCGTCCGCGTTCTCCATATCGCAGAAATCATAGGGCCCAACACCTTTTTGAGCACCTCAATGCCGTCAAAATGCAGAGAAGCGATGGTCCAGAGGTGCTTTCCACTGTCTGGGAAATCCTTCACAAGACACGATCGCCTATAATCAACCCATGAAGAACAACTAACCTAGGGAAGGATCTAGAAGACCTCTATCACCACTATAAGATGTATGCTCCCCCCTCTCTTTCCCCTTCTGAAAACAATCTCAAAATAACCGACAGCAAAAACAAGTCAAACGCAAGGAAGATTACACAAGGAAGATAATGAGGTCAAAGCCAGAGGCCAGGGAACAGAGCCCAGCGCTGGCCAGGAAGGACTGTCCCCGCGCGACCTGGCGCAGTTCCGCTCATCACCGCCATTAGGAGCCTCTAATCAGCATTGAGCAGAGCTACGGGCCCGCCGCGCCGTCCGCTGTCACACCAAACGCGCTTGGCAACCGGGCCGAGGAGCCGAGCGGCGGGAGGGGGACGCGGGCGCCAAGGTGATTTAATGCATGCCGCCGACGGACCATCCCGGGCCGGCCTGGTCTCTCTCTCCCTCTCTCTCTCTCTCTCTCATCCTGGCGTCCGGCACGGAGAACGCACTCCGACAGGCTGGCAGTGTAGTGTAATGGTCAGGGAGCTGGGCTTGTAACTCAGAGGTTGCAGGTTCAATTCCCAGGTGGGGCACTGCTGTTGTACCCTTGAGCAAGGTACTTAACCTGAATTGCTTCAGTAAAAATATCCAGCTGTATAAATGGATTGTATGTAAAAGAAATATAAACTGTGTAAGTCGCTCTGGATAAGATGCTAAATGCCTAAAATGTAAATGTAAAAAAAAAAGCAGAGAACCTCCTGGAAAGCCGTTTTAACAGGGCCCCCTCGTTTAAGCTCAGAGCCCAAGCAGCGACTCCCGAGGCTCCACCGGACCCATATCGGTAAGGCAGCGGGACGGAACCGCTCATCTAAAACACGACAAAGAGCACAGAACACGCAACCCGAGTCCCAGAGGGCAGGGCAAACCGCTACAGACCCAAATTTGGTGGCCCTGGGCAGGATGGGCCCTTTTTTTTGTTGCTAGGCTTGGGAGATGAGGCCAGCTCTGACTGTTCCTGTAAATGTTCTCTCAGTAGGTACCTGGCGTATGTTTCCTGTGGCACAATGCTCACAATGTCTCACACTGTTCTTACGCGAGGCTGTGCGCAGTTCATCGCCTCACAAAACCTGGGAAAAATCAGGGTGCGTAGTAACTTGTACATCTGTGGTGACGTTTTATAGTTCAGTATATAAAGGCTGCTTAAAGCAAGGCACAATTTCACAGATGTGGACAGTGCGCTGAAAGGTTTAAATCTTTAGTCTCATCTTATTAAAAATACTGGATGGAGATATTTTATGGATGCAGTTAGGGCAAGCCCTAGGGAAGAACACTCCAACACAAATGACAAATTAATGACACCGGGAGAGTCCAGAAACCAGGGTTATTAAAATAGGGCTAAGACGGACTGTGAGGTATTCACTTACCGAAGTCAAAGCGGAAATGATCTAGCTATGTGAACAAACGGAGCGGCATAGTTCTGGTTTGGCTCAAACGATTGCATGCATCACTGTCCTAACCTTATTCAAATAACTCTGTCATGAACCAGGACATTAAAGTGATGCAGTGAGCATTTGTGACAAAAGTGATGTCGTAATGCAGGGACAAAACAATCCTTTTCTGTAAACTGTTACAGACTGTTCCACCGGTCAACCCACCATCTGAACTGAGCCACATTCCTGACGAGCCTGATTTATTAGTATTTACGGATTCATTCTCCACTCATACGCAGCACGGAACTTCCCGCATCCGCTCTACGAGCCGTGGCGGTGTAATATTATGACTCACAGTTTTCACGACACAATTTGCAGGCTGCATAACAGCAGAGCAATTACGGTAAGCCTGGCGTCAGCATAAGTGTGCAGTGTCCCACCCCAAGACGCAAATCAACGACTGTCTGTCTGTGTCATACTGCACGGTACTGCACGGTGACCTCCTCACTGCTGCCCGCACACAGAAAGCAACCCTAACCATCTACCTTCCTTGTCTCAGAGTGCACAATCCCAGCACTGCCCATGAAACCACAGCAAAGATCAAGATCAAGTGTGGGCAGGCTTGTGACCGCACAGCTCCCGCCTGCAGCACACGCCTCAAAATGAACCTGTGCAAATGCAAAAATCAGCATTCCTCGGAAACAAAAGACAACACCGCTGGTCTTCCACCTTTCTGCCATCCCGCTTCCCAACCCACATAAAGCGAACCGATAATCCGCACAAGGGGAAAAACCTGCCCTGGCTTTCGCCCGCGGCGTGTCGTCGAGGGTCCTCGCTCGAAAAGAGCAGCTCCCGTCCGGAAAGGGCCGCCCGGCTCTGCCGTGGGAGAGAGCGGATGCCATCCGCCGAACATCCAACTCTCCTGGTGGCGCAGAGAGTCTGAGGCTTGAGGGACGAGCTCTTCAGTGCTGAAGCCCCTGGGTTGCGGGAAGGCCCTGCTCAAATCCACCCACGCCTTGCCCACCACACTCCGAGCTATGCCACTGGCCGCTGTCCCCGTTACAGAGGGGACTTTGTGTACACGCGCAGAGTGCCTCGGATGCCTTTTGAGGCGTTACTTCACGCCGCGGGAACGCGGATGGGCCCCTCGCGACGGCCCCTCGTGTGATCGCCGCCGATCACACCGCTTCCGTACGGCCCACTGCGTGGCCAGAGCCTCAGTACGGGCTGGACTCCAGGACCAACCGTGTGAAATCACAACGGCCGAGCCTTACACACTCTCGACCGAGGAAGTACGTTCAACTCATCTTGGCGAGGCCATGGGCCTCCCACGTGGTCCAGTGGTTACAACGTTCGACGCTGGCCACGGAGATCGGGATTCCATTCCCCGTCGCGCCAGAGTCGGCTCTGGCCTGGAGCGCCACTGGGGCAGCAATTGGCTGTCCGCCCCAGGGAGGGGGGAGGGAAGCCGACACACAGTTTGCTGCGCACAGGAGTGGTTCTGTTGTGGTTACAGTCGACGAGTGTTGTCTCGGAGGAGGCAGCGCTACGCCCTTGTCACTGCCGGTCACAGGACTACGGCAGCGTACTATGAGGGAAGGGGGACTGAACTAAGCACAGCGGGTAATTGGCTACCAAATTGGGTAAAATCGGAAAATAAAATTATTCCAAAAAAGGAAATCTTGCCGAAGCCAAGCTCTGGGCCCTGGATGGAGATAAACAAAAGGGGAACAAAAGAAAAGATGTGTATTTTTTTCTTTTTGTTTTTGAACCTTTCTGCATTGTAATAATGTGCGTCGCGACTGGACAATTCAGCAACAAAAAAAGGGAAAACTGAAGTAGGCAGGCCTCCCGTCTCCACAACTGAGAGAGCGCAGGCTATGATTAACACAACGAAAGGGACGTGACCGCTGGAAGCGGAGACAAACACACCCCTCGCCCCATCTTTGAATCACGGCACACACCCATACCCGCGCCCTCCCCCGCCCGCGCTCTTGAAACGACGGTGACGCCTCTTCGAGGAACGGCGGAGAGAGAGAGAGAGAGAGAGAGAGAGAGAGAGAGAGAGAGAGAGAGAGAGAGAGAGAGAGAGAGAGAGAGAGAGAGAGAGAGAGAGAGAGAGACAGAGACAGAGAGAGAGAGAGAGAGAGAGAGAGAGAGAGAGAGAGAGAGAGAGAGAGCGATGGGGCGCTTCGGAGCACGTTCTCTTACATAAGGGCGCTGCTCTGTAATTAGGCGGGGTGGTTTCCAGCGTAATGGCCGAGGGGAGGATCGCGCGCGGAGGAGAGCGCACACTCACACAGGATGAGGAAACGATAAGGTATCCGGAGATCTGCGCCCGGAGCAGCGGCTCTTATCAACGCTAGCATAAAGGGGCCGCTCTCCCGTCGGTGCCGAACAACGCACTCGGGACAGGTGCTGAGTTTACTGAGAACACGACCAGGACAACGGAATGGGAGGGGGTCCCAGGGGAAGCCATGGGCACCGCCAGCTCCACACTTTGAGAAAAGAGCAACCAGAACACTTCAGATCAGATTTTACGTGCGTACACCATTCATCAAGCACTCCCCCAAGGCCAGCATAACAACTCAAACTTTTAAACAAATGGCCAGTTCTCTCAGAATAAACTTGAGGCTCTGAGAAAACCCCAAAAAAAAAAACGCACTAATCAAAGCGCCCTGACGGATGGGGAGAGAGAACTGTCGCAACATGAAGAGGACAGGGAAGCATGTCGAGAGGAAATTGTTCTGATTCCGTTTCCAGCCGCTCTGAATTTATGGCCCCTGTCCCGACGAGAGACAAAGCACCTGCTGTGAAGGAGTATGACTGTCCTGAGGCCCAAAACCAACACCAATTCCACAACCCTCCCATTCCCAACACACAACAACTAACACACCGCACATAACTCTCCTGTTATCGTAAAGGGACAACTGACCACGAGAATAGCACGACCCATGCAATAACTCTCGGGAATTAACGACGCGAAACGAACAGAACGCACTGCTTTTTCTCGTTTGAAACCAGAAGGCGTGAGCGAGTTAAAACGCATACAGGAGCGGGAGCGTTTTGTCGCTAGGAAGAAACACTCCTTCCTTGTCTCCTGATGTGAGCAGAGTTCATTTGGGGGCTGAGTATTAAGAGAGAGTGGCTCTATTACCACTAGTCAGTTAATATCCTAATTACTTCGACAAAAATATTTGCCCCCAACAGACATCGCATTGCACAATGAATCAAAACATTTGTATTGCTCCTGTACCAAAAATAATAATCCTGCTGTCTTTTGGGGGAAGCTGGGTTTGACATGTTACCCCCTATATGTCAATGTAATTGCCCCCCTAAGTAATGTAAGAGGTCAGGGCTTAATAGCCAGTTTATATCACATTTTGGAGATGAGGTCTGTTTGCAGTGACAAATCAGCAGCTTTCCACAAGAGACCGCGATCCGTTTAGGAACGGACTGTCTGTTTATCAGAGTCCGGCAGGAAGTGGGAAGAGCTGCGGGAAGCAGCCTACCAAACAGCCCCCTGTCAAGATAAAGAGTTTGTGTGTTTGTGCATGTGTGTGTGTGTGTGTGTCTTCTCTGGCCAGGAAATGTACAGATGAAGGATAAAGTGTGTGAGAGGATAGCTCTGTGATTGCCATTCCTCTTCCCCCTCATCTGTTCTGCACCAGCTCTGCTCAGACCAGGGCACAAGGGCGAGTGTGTGTGAGTTGTTTGTCTGTCTGTGTGTGTATGTGTGTGTGTGTGCGACATGTTTGTGTGTCTGTGTGTGCATATGTGTGTGTGCAAGATGTTTGTGCGTCTGTGTGTGTGCATGTGTGTGTGCGCGCGAGAGAGTCAGAGGTGTTTGTGTGTCTGTGTGTGTGTTTGTGTGAGAGAGTGTGTGTGTGTGTGTGTGTGTGTGTGTGTGTGTGTGTGTGTGAGATTGTTGTGCGTCCGTGTGCGTGCATATGTGGGAGGCGGGAGAGGGAGTTATTGTGAACAGCCCCGCCTCTTCCCTTCGCCTACATCATGCACAACGCCCCCTGTCGTCTCTGAGCCAGCCCACTCTGGAGCCCTGCCAGGGGTGCCATGGGAAACGATGAACCTGCCTGCTCCGTGTCACCCCCTGGCCCGGTTCTCATGAGCATGGGCCGTCCCTGTGCCGGGACCGCACAGAGGGAAGGGTCCCGACTCCGGCCGCCAGCAGAGAGAAAAGGAAGCGATGTTGTGTTGCCTCACTCGCAGGCCTGGAACAGCAAGCACAGAGACCTCCTGCTGCCTCTAAACAATCACTGCTCAACGGATTTGATCATCACCCAGAGAACAGCATTACTACCGAACGCACAGAAAATATTAGTTTCTTTCTGGGGAAAAAATCGACTCGGTGTGTTCCTCAGTTGAACTTGTAAAACACAATCACAATATTATTCGCTAAGGTCAGAATAAGGATAAACACTTTTACACCAATGTAGAAATAGGCTGAACATTTTTTTTTTTTAAAATGCTAAAAAGAAATCGAACCAGTCTCAGAAGTCAAGTTCAGAGTTATGCGCTCTGTGTCACACGCTCTTTCCCTCACCTGCAGTAGCCAGCCATTGTGTTTTACAGCCTTTTACAAAATAGTGAGTCCTCCCCACCACAAATCACAACAGTGCGTTACATGCCACAGAGGAGGGAATACAGATTTATATGACAAATATGAGAGCTCAAGAGAGGGAGAAAGCAAGACAAAGTGCGACAGAGAACGTGAGGGGAAACAGAGAGAGCATGAGGGTAAACAGAGAGAGCGCGAGGGGAAACAGAGAGAGTGCGACAAAGAGAGGGAAAGCCTTCCCCTACTCCCATACTCAAGGTCTCCCTACACAATACAGAACTCCAGTTATTCACATATTTATAACCTTAATCCAAGGCCAGCAGGCCACTGCCAACATGACCCCCAGATGTTCCCCATGGTGGTGTGTAGAAGGGTGTCACTCAACACATCAGGCTGGTTTTGAATGGGCCCTCTCCCATTCCAGTTCCCACACCCAAACATTCACACACCAGCACCATGAGCCTCCTTCAACACGGCCGCACGGGAAAGGGTTAAGTGTGAGAGAAAAGAGAAGATTTAGATTTAGCTTTGCCGCTCACCGCAGCCATGCCACAACAACGTAAGACGGCAGAGTAGGACACCGGGTGAAATGGGCAGCGACGCGCTTTCCCAACGGTCAAACCAATCGGCCGACACAGTCGGGAAACTACCGGGTACTACCGGTGAAGCATCATGACCCTGCCCGCCACGTGGGAAACCTTTGGCGGTTTCCCATAGAAGCCCATTGAAATAGGCTTTTAAGTAGTTATCTATCTGACAATGCCAAAAAGTTGCTGTGTGGCTCTACATAGTAACAACAAAAAAGAAAAACCCAAATCGTATCTTATATTGTAGGGGCCCTCAGTTGTGGATGGTGTGGGCAGACTGGAATTACGGAACATACCAAATGCAAAGTTTGAATGACATACGTATATATATATATTTTTTCTTTCTTGGACACCACATGAGGGAGGGGGCCTCAAAATGAAGCTTTGATTGGGGCCCCAGGTCATTTATAAAAAATAAACCTGCCCCTGGGGTTGAGGGGAGGAGTCACGGGAAGGGCGTGTATTTCGGGGGTTGGAGAGACGTCTGTCAGCACATGGGCAGCAGCCGGCACGGCGGCTGGGCTGGGCTGGGCTGGGCTGGGCTCTTTGGGGTGGGCCCGGCGATCTAAGAATAACACCGGTCTCCAGGCGTCTATTTCTGCTGTCCACACAGAGCATTTGGCTCCGGATACGGCAAAGAATTTGCGTACCCCGAATACCGAGATAAATAAACCAGTCAAACGTTCTCCTCGGCCAAGGGCCGTCTGCTTTACCCACTTCTATTATTCCCTTCCCTGGCTAGTGAAGGCGACTCAAAGAGCGTCCATTTCACCCCATTGTGCGTTTGCACAGCTGCGTATTAGCCGAAGCAAATCAGGTCAAGGACCGCGCTCGGGGCTGCGACCGCAGTGGCCCGGCAGGGAATCGAACCCGCGGCCTCTGAGGCTAGCCCCTTCACTGCTGTACAGCCCCGCTGCCACCTTCCGTCACCGGTGACATCCACAACTGAAAGCAGAGTCATCCGCGAAAGGGCCATTCGAAAACTCGACTCTGACTTATGGCCAGGAACTGAGACTACAGTTCTGACGGGCGGGGGGAAAAAACCCATTCCAAGTCTGCAGGTGGTCGAGGCCCCCTGAGGCGCGCTGGTGATGGCACCAGGTAGGAGGTTAACACTACAAAGAGCGCACTTTACACAGGGGGCGGCCACGGGCGGGAGGACATCAAGAGACGTCTCTCGCAGGACGGGGCGATGTGAAAGGTTCTGAAAGCCCTGCTGCTCGTCAGCCACTCTATAAAAACCTCCTCCGTTCATTCAAACTCAAGGTGGGTGGTCCTCATAAAAAATATTTTAAAATATTGCATCTCGCAATATAAACAATCTATCTGCTTATCCTTAATCCAGGCAGCCTTCTCCTCCATTACCGCCTTTGTCCAGACCCTAAGCGCTCTGTCAGGGACTTAGGATACCCCCCACAGACAACTCTAAGACACTGCGATTGCCCCCTCCCACCCAAAACCCCCCACCACCCGCTGCCCCTGAATCACCACCATGACATTGAGTCCAGCTGGCTGTTCCTCAGCCACAGAGAAACCTCGCGTTTCCTTCATAAGCACGTTCTCTAATGAGTGGACTGAAGGGGGTAATGAAACTCATGGATCTACTACCTATCTATGCTTCTCCTATCCCTTCACCTATTTTTACACAAAATGTTCTACATCCCTGTTTGGTATTTTGACATTTACATTTTACATTTTAGGCATTTAGCAGACGCTCTTATCCAGAGTGACTTACACAATTGACATTTCATTACATACAATCCATTCATACAGTCGGGTATTTTTACTGAAGCAATTCAGGTTAAGTACCTTGCTTAAGGTGGCAGTGCCCCCACCTGGGAATCGAACTGGCAACCTCTGAGTTACAAGCCCAGGTCCCTAACCATTACACTACACAGCCGCACAAAGCCAAGAGATTCATGGCCAGTGAGGAGAGGAGACAGATTTGCCCGGTAATTGACAGGAATTAAGAAGAAGGGCCGATGTCACCTCCGCAGTGCTGCGCGTGAGGCGAGGGCAGGCAGGCCACCGATGGTGTGCCGGTCCGGGTTACATCGTCTCCAGAATTCTCCTGTTATTTCTGTACAGTGACCAACAGACATTCCAATACCAGTTAAGGGAAAATCTGTCAGAAAGGAAGAAAGGATAAACACAGGAAAAAAGAGAACCGAACGGAGGAAAATACACAGCGCGTGCCAACAGTCTGGCCCAACAGATCGCTTCTGCGCTTGATAAATACGGAGGTCGGATGAACGCGCCTGATGTGTGTCGAGCATTTAGAACTAAATGAAGCAATACAGAAAGCGAAGCTGTCGTCCTTTGTCATCACATTAAAGTGAAAATTCGGACCTGCCATTGTTACTCTGCTGAACTTGTAGACCAACAGACAGTGTTTCGTCGCTCACGCACACACAGGCAGAAACATTGTGTCCGGGGCCCTGCTGAACACAGGCACACACACACCATTTGAAAAATCGAAGTTCTACCTCTAAGACTGTTACCCTAAACAGTCAAAACAACAATGGCGGTCCATGCGCAAAGTACGGCCTCTCAATGAAGGCTGAACGGCTAAACGGTGCGACGTTACAGTAGGACTCAGGACAGAGCTGTCTTGTCTTACCTGCAAGGCTTCGGAGAGAGGCGAGAGAGAGGAAAGGGAGCCGCACATGGGCATCGGAATGCGTGGGCGCTCTCTCCTTCGTCAGAGGGCAGACTGGCAGCGGAGGTAGGGCGAGCGACAACTTTGCTTCCGCGCGCCCATCAAACCTATGCCTTTCTGCCGTATATATATTTATTTCGCTCAAAGATAGACAGAGCAGAGTCAAGTTCTTAAGAGGAGGAGGAGGAAGGGAGGGAGGGAGGGAGGGAGAGAGAGGGGGGAGTGAGGGGTGATGTTATCCAGAAACGACACAATACAATAACTTCCTTGGCTTTGTTTTTCTAATCTGTCGCCGCCAAAACCAAGTGAGAGAGAGACCATCTCCTGTGGGCCGCTAGCGAAGACGAGGGGCCGCTATGTATACACATTCTGTCTTAAAAAGGCACTTTTCCCTTTGGAGTGCACTAAAAAAGGAAGTCATCGCCCTCACACTCATCACCCCGCCCCCCCCCCCACAGTGGAGTTCAAGGTCATTATGCAACGAGGGGAGAGAAGGTAGGCCACATTCCTACAGCCCAGTTATGTGAAAACAGCACAAGCCAAACCCCTCACTCTCTGCCCTCATTTACAGTGTACCTGATCTCTCGGCTCCATCTCCCTCCATTGAGCCTGGAGGAGATGACTTCATCTCCCTGCTATGCTTCCCGGTAAGAGCTGTCTGCGGCGAGGCTTTAGCAAAGCGAGGGGGAGAGTGAGAGTGAGACAGAGAGAGTGAAAGTGAGAGAACGAGAGACAGAGTGAGAGAGACGGCATGGCGTGACAAAATGCACGTAACATAATGGCTTACTCCACATTACCACACTTGTCTGACAGTGAAAACATGGTGGGGCGGCCGACGCCAGGCGCGGTTCGACTTTCGGCAGGGCAGGGGGTTGTCACGCAGGGCTCCTGTCCACAAAAGGCAACACTCCCTCTCCCCATTTCTGCCTTTCGCCTTTTCTCTCCTTGCCCCTCTAGGGCCTGTTTGCCTTGAGTTAAATTGAAGTCCCCAGCCTTCTTCTCCGAAGTAAGCTACCCTTAGTTAAGTTGACATTGCAACCCCTCTACTGCCCGTCTCCATCCCCACCCACACCCACACCCACACCCACACCCACACCCACACCAACACCCACACCCACACCCATCTACTCCCCTCAGCCCTAATAGGCCCCATATTTCTAAACAGTCGCCTCCTCGTGGAAGTCTAAATTACAATAGTCACTTTTGTCCAGCCAAGGTTTTATCAAACAAATAAACGAAAAAGGAACTTGCTGTTCATTTCTGAAATGGAAAGTGGCGGACCCTATTTTGGGGTCATCTCTGAAATGGGAGTGTGGCGACATGCCATGTCCACCACATGGAAAGCACAGGTTGGAAGAATGGCAGAATGGCCAAGAACTGCCTTGTGTCTTCAGACCCATGACCTTTGACCCCTTTCCTTTTCTTGCACAAGCTCTGCAACTTCAAAACTGCTTGGGGCTTAACATCCGATACAAACAGAAGCTAACTTGATTAAAAAAATGGAAAACAGGTGGGGCCCAATAGGCCTGGAATGAACAGGCAAAAAGCAAAAAAGGGGGTAAAAAAATGTGAATAAGCAGCTTTTTTCTGGGAAAATAATCCTGGCACATTCTTTATCCAGGAATGACATCAGTGTCTGGACACACCCCACCTACTGTAACCACACTGGGAATGGCTCAGTCCAAGTCTTCTCACCTCACAGAGAGCTGGATCAGATAAATCCCCACTTACAGAGCTATTGTAAAGGACTACCCTAAGAGTCATCGTTCTCTCTGTCTCATATTCTCTCTCCTGCCTGTTCACACACACACACACACACACACACACACACACACACACACACACACACACACACACACACACACACACACACACAACGGCATCCATCTCATATTCTCTCTCCCTCCTATTTGCTCACACACACACACACACAAACAAGACAACCAAAGAGACACAGGCAAGAACAGACACACACATATGCACACATAGTTCATTACAAATTGCACTCAAAAAGAGCGTCAACCTACCACAAGGCCTTTATCTCGTCTCTGTCTATCTCTGATAGCCCCTTGCTAACCAGCACTGGTAATTCCTGGATACCCATTCTCATTACAGCACAAGATGGAGCAGGGCACACAGGACTTAAAGTTCTGTCCTGCACTCTGTCTAGATGGGGAAAACGAAAGAAACATCCCATCTTCACCATCCAGAGTAAATCAATTCAGGTTTATGCAAATAAGTTTAGTTCAAGCTTGGCCCATAATTCACACAGCAGACAACAGATGCGCTGGTGTGTGGGAGCCAAAGTAGCACTAAAGCCCTTGCCAGAAATATCTGGAATCCATGTAATTCTCTATCCATCCGGTGAATTCCATCCAGTGCACTATTTTTTATTTCTAAAGCGAGCTTTCAAGTACCTGGATAGTCCTCGCGTCACGCCCTCCCGTTCTCAGGTTAGCTCGGCGGTTCAAGGCTGGTTGCCGACGGCCTAACGAGATCGTACATGCAGAATCGGGGGATGTTCAGTCGTGATCGACCTCCGTAGCAGACCGGGAGGACCGGAATCTGAATGTCCAGCGGCATTACAGTCAGCTCAGTCTCAAAGTAGATAATAATATATATAATATACGCCATTTAGCAGACGCTTTTATCCAAAGCGACTTACAGTAGTGAATGCATAAATTTTTTCAGTATATGTGGCCCCAGTGGGGATTGAACCCACAACCTAAGCATTGCCAATGCTGTGCTCTACCAACTGAGCCACAGAGAACCACGGATGAAAAAAGATCTGATTTCCTGACAGTTCACACATTTCCGACATCACTGCGCGAAACGAGAAACCGGACGAGACATTTACAACACAATGTTTAAGCTGTTTATTGTATTTCGCAAAGATTTGTGTAACATCATCAGTGTACCTGTCAAAAGTCCCCCCGCCATGACAGAATACACGGAGCAGAACAGCGTTCTTAAAGGAGTATCAGAGGGATGCCAGACTGGACTGGAATGCATTAGCTCTTTAATAAAGAGCTGGCACGACACGCAGCCCGGATCCGGCGCTTTGATTTCGCGCGGAGCGAAAAACATCGGACGCTGCCGCTGGATATTATCAGGCGCGCTGTAACCACAACAACTTCCTGTTACTGCACGCCCACTTCCTGTCTGGACAGTGTCACTTTGCCGCGACCTGTCAAAGCCTCCGTGCCGTGGGCCGGAGTACCAGAAGCGAGCTGGTGCAGGTGACACGGGCACAGACACACACAGACCAACGAGACAAATACCACCGCTCAAAACGTCACAAAGTTGGTGACGATGGCATCTGAGAGGGTCACTCTCACACTGGAAAGAGAGCGAGAGAGGGAAAGAGAGAGAGACGGGGGGGGAGAGCGTAACATAAGGGGTGTCAGTTTTAACCACAACGACGACTCTTTTCTCACACTCTTTTCTCTGGCTCCCGCTTCTTGCCTGAAGTGCGAAACACAATGGTGTCACGGCTGAGCAGCTCAAATGTATAAAAAGACAGAAATATTTCAGCGTCCGGCCCTGTTCCCCAGGGCCCATGGACTTGCTCCACAGACGGCCTCACTCACAAATAACGCCTGTGAAATAAACTGCTGGCCGTCACCCCCCAAGAAAAACAGGCTGTACGTGTACAGACTCCAACTAGAGCCTTCTTAATCTAAAGGCCAATGTTCTCTACCCCTACGCCCCACTCCAATTGGACAATACATTCAAAAGGTCAGGGTGAGAGCTTCTACAGAGACCCTCCAAAGGTCATATAAGTGGTCTGCCCAAGAGACATTGTACGTTAATAAATAATTATTAAATAATCATATGGACATTTATAATGGACAATTATTTTACTTATTCGTTATATTTTGCTCTAAATAAAAAACATAAGGGAATACAAAGATAATATAAAAAGGAAGGGAGGGAGCCACAGACTATTTTTCTAACTGCTGTTGGCAGTAGAGTAGGAAGTAAGTCAAGGAGGAGAAGTCTTATCTGAAGCCTTACTGCGGCATCGTCCGCCATAGCCACTGTAATGTCTCAGTGGACTCTGCCGTACATTAAGTGTAGAGCAAAGAGGCGAGAGCACAGTCAGAAATGTGTAAACACACGCACACACAGAGAAAAATTAATCCTGCACCCTCTGTCACCACCATGCCATTATAACGTTCCAGTGCTGGAGTCTGTACAATCCCATATGTGGAGCCTTTTGTTTCCAGCCCCTGACTGAAAAAGTGGGAACTTCATTCCTGGGGATTTTCTCCTTCCATTGAGTGCTGAGGGCCGTATGACCCCAGTGCACCCCACCCCCAATCCCAGAAGTTCTAATGAGGGTTCATGTCAGGACAGTGGGACTGGAGGTGAGGATCAGGAGTTTTGCAATGGCAGCATTTTTCCCCCATTTTATTTTTTTGAGGAAAGGCTGAAATTACTCCGGGTGTCCACCCTAGTGAAGCGTTCAGACAGGTTATCAGAACACGCAGACCTCACACTCCCCATTGCACAAGCACGGCAGCAGCCAGGATGTTACTATAAAGGCTGCACCTTGTCTCTCGACATTAGTCCCAGCACCGCAAACAGAATAGGCATTTATGCGTGCGTCTGCACATGCGTGTGTGAGTGCACATGCTTGGAAGAGAGCTTGCATGCCTGGGCCCATGCACGGGTGCATGTGCATGTGTACATGTGCATGCGCGTGTGAATGTTTGTGCTTCGGTGTGCATGTGTGTATGATTGTGTGCGTGTGCGTTTGCACGTGTGTGCGTGTATGCATGCTTGTTTGTGTGTGTGTGTGCGCATGTGCAGAGAAATCACACGCAAATCTCCTCTCCTCTTTTCATTCCAATGACCAATCAACCTTGTGTTTTCAAACCGAGCACTTTTTTTTTTGCACAGTCAAATAGCACATTTTCTGTTCCTTCCATTACATGACATTTTGATAACCTTAGAAATAGACTCTCTGGGATCTTCACTGAATACATCCACAGTGTATCGCCATCCGTAGAACAGGCCAGGCCACTGTTTACTGTTCTGAATCACTACGCTAATGGTGACACAATACAACGCATGGGAAAAACATGCAGCGGTTTGGTTTGCAGAGTAGTAAGACAAATATTAAACAGGAATAAACAAAAGTTTCAGGGAAGCATTAGTTACTGGAATCGTGCCTGCAGTTCATAGCCTGAAAGTCATTTTTTCCTGACTATTTTTTTTTGAGCTGGTGGAGTGTAAACCCAGAGCTAAAACTTTGGGCAGAATGGCTGTTCTCCCTACAGAGTGTTTCGTAACAACAAAGAAGGGGAGAAAAAAATCCTGCCACTGCCGCTGCCCCTCACTGCCAACAAGCTGTCAATCAGGACAAACCATCTCCGTGGCATGATGAACCATCTCCGTGGCATGTTTAGAGAATTCCCAGCAACGTGGCCCTGATACGCAAGAGGGAGAAGCGAGTCGGGCCTACAAAACTTTCAGTGCAGATTCAAACTATTATTATTTTCAATTCTGCTTTAAGCAGCTCGACCTTGGGGCAAAAAGCCTCGCAGCGCAGCCAGTAAGAAAAACGACCCTTTCATGTGGTCACAGGAGATACTCTTGCTCTCTGACACTAGGCGCAGAGAGCCGTTTCCTTGCAGTTTTCCATTCAAGTGCTGAAGGTGCACTTGAACCATAAATAAAACTGCAATTCATTACAGGATAAATAGATGTGAAGAGTAAAACTATAGCTCAGCCAGGTAAGGGACAGACCATCGGACAGACAGGAAGACAAACAGCCAGCACAAGATGGCGTGGATGAATGAATAACAGCTGCCGTGCAAATTACAGTCGCTCGTTTTCTGAGAACCCACGGAAAACTGTTTGTTCTCCAGCCTACCACCATCTGAAGTTAAGTCAAAAACAAAACGTCTTAATAATAAATTCTCAGAAATCCAATGCTGGGTGCCTCTAGGTTCATAGATGGATATGAAAAACATGTTGTCCTGAGCTTGTTCTTTAAGCACTACTCCCGTGATTCTCCTTTTCTGCCATGATTTATCAAAATCTCTTTCGGGACTAAATCTGCGCAACAAATAAAACTGACAACAGTTTTTTTTACACCAGTTCTCTGAGTTTATGTGGCTTAAAATAGAAACCTAAATGCCTGGTTCTATTCAAACAACTCCCACGAAGTCTGTGTTCCTGACAGCCCTGAAAGACTGAAACGGACAAACTGTGCACATGCACGCATACGCACACACACACACACACACACACACACACACACACACACACACACACACACACACACACAGAACTGCAGGCTCACTCACCACTAAAGGCTTGGTCCTGGTTGGTGTCGGGGTCAGCTCCTCGCTGGCCTTCCTGGGGAGTCTGGGTTCCCCCGTGGTCGGCGTGGCGGGGGTGGACCTGGGGGCGTCAGGGGCGACGGCAGCAGGTGCATCAGCAGCGTTCAGAGCCAGTATGTACTGTTTGGTGACGTCCTCCAGGGAGGGGGCCTGGTCGGCCTGGTAGGGCTTGTGTGTGGCGGGCTGGGCAGGCTCCGGGGCGCTGACCTGCACCTCCTGGTTCTGGGACAGGTGACCCTCTGGGGGCGTGATGGGCACGAACGTGGCCGGCTCGCTGGCGTGACGCACGTGCTTGGGCCGGGGTCCGAGCGGGGGCTGCTGCTGCGGGGGCTGCTGCAGCGACTGCTCCGGGTCGGACAGCTGCTGGTGCGTCGCCCGATTGGTGCGCTTCTTGGAGGTGCGGCGGGCAATGCGGGGCGACAGCACCTCGGCGAGCTTGGGGTCGAAGGGGAAGCACGGCGCCCCCTCCGCCGCCGCCTCCTGCTCCAGGTGCGAGGGCAGCGCCCGCTCCGACTGCGAGCGGGGCTTCCCGCCCGGCCGCCGCCGCCGCTCCTCCAGCTCTCCCAGCTCGTCCCGCTGCTCCGACAGGATGGGCTCGCTGCTCGACGGCGGGATGGCCTGCTCCAGCTCGCTGATGGGCTCGCTCGCGCCTTTGAACCCGGGCCCGTCCAGCGACTCGCCCCGCCGGCTGGGGTCACTGAAGGACTTCTTCTTCACGGGTTTGCCGTTGGCCTTCTCGTCGATCAGCTTGTCCATGGCGCCGGGCTCGCGCACGATGCTCTGGATGACGGTGTTGTAGTCCCTCAGGCCGTCGCTGCACACCGACAGGTCGCTGGCCGCGCTGCCCGTGCACTCGGACAGCTCGCCGGCCGACGGCTCCGGGATGCCGCTCTTGGAGCTCAGCGAGAGCGAGCCCAGGAGGTTGCTGTCCACGGAGAAGCTCTTGGCCTCCTCGGCGATGGAGCGGCGGCGGTGCGGCATGGGGTCGCTGAGGGAGCGGTAGGTCTCCCCGTTCGACTCGCCGTTACTCCCGTTGCTGGAGTCTGAGCCATTGTTTCCCGCAGATGAGAATTTTCTCCTTCGTCGGATAGCGCTAGGTGTGGAGGGAGCTTCCAGGGGGCCCTGGCTTGCGCTCTTACCGTTACTCGTATCGGCCATAATTGCGACGCCTTCGTACTCTGTCCTCGCGGCCGGGACTGGAGGGGCGGAGCCTCTCTCCGGCTTCGCATCCGGCCCCTCCTCCTCATATAGACTAGACTGCTTCCACACGGTCAGTGTTTGACCCAAAATGTCTTTGTTCGACAGGCCCCCGCACGACCCGCTCTCTGGTTCTGTGACTATTCCTTCATCCGTCAAACTGGACTCGTGTCCAGACAGTTCGTCCACCGACTTATCGTAAGACACATTCTCATCTGACTCACCTTTCCTTAAACACTTTTCACTTTCTCTCACCTCCGCTGAAAAGGGAGTGTTGATCCCTTTCTGTGGCAGCCCGCTACTCCTCTCCTCATTCTGTGCTTCTGGCTCTACCTCCTGCATTGCTTTCTCCTCCTCCTCTTTCCGTCTGAAAACGTTGTCGTCCTCATAATCCACTCCAAATGAGTCGTCGCCCTGGGCACCCATCTGGCATATATCCCTGATGACCTGCCTGGCCTCCTGCAGGTACCGGTCCTGTAGTGGCGTGGGCATCACCTCCTCGTAGCCATAGCCTCTGTGACAGTCATCACTTTCCACCTCTCTCTCACACACCACCACCTCCCCATCCCCGGGCTGATCCAATCTGAGCTCAGAGGAGCTCCTTTTCGCTCCACCGCTGGCTGAGTGTCGCCGCCCTAGTGGCTTTTCGGAGTAGGTGAACGACTTGGCACGTCTCAAAGTGGCCGTGAGGTCCTTGAGAGACAGGCGCCCGTGAGAGGAGCCCTGGGACCTGGAGCCCATCCTGTAAACAGAGGAGGTGCCCGCAGTGCCATCGTAGCCGGAGTTCAAGCCACAGCCGTCCTCGTTTTGATCCGCGCCCCCTTTCTTCCGGACCCTGAGCTCGGAGAGGTCCGTTTTGAGGAAGCTGAGGAGCGTGAGCGTCTCAGAGGCGATATCCGGGTTAGACATGGACATTCTGTTTTTGTCCTTCTCGCTGCTGTGGGGACATCGATGCCCCCTGCTTTCAAGAGCCGCGCCCTCGCCAACCCCGGTGCCAAATGGCAGTCTTGGACGGACACGAACCGGAGCTCTGGAAAAGTTGTCCCCGTGGCCAAAACTGGGTGAGCGGTACATGGTGAAGTTACCGTGGAAGGTTTTACTCATCACAGAGGAGGCAGCCATAGCAGTGCTGCCCCCAGAGGAGAGCTGGTCCTCCTCCTTCAGCGTTTCTGTGCTGGAGTACCTGCTGCTGCTCCTCGACCCACAAGGGCTGGAAATGAATGAAGAAATGTTGACCTTTGACACCCTGGACACCACAGGCACTGGGGTCGAGCCGGAGGGGGTGACGGCACCGTCTGACACCCCCCTGTAATGCCGCCGGTAGCCCTCCTGTCCCGCGGAGCCCTGCTGGGAATACCCTCGTTCCCAGGGCTGGCGCCCGAAACACGGCCTGGCCTTGGGTCCCTCGGACCTGCAGCTTGCCTGCTCTGCATCACCGGCCTGCTGGTGTCGCTCGAAGTGCTCCATCACAGGTGCGCCGTCGCTGTCGTCCGAATCCCCATTGTCATCTCTGCTGACCCCCACCACAGCGATGCTCTTCTTCTTCTTCCTCAGGGACCTGCGCCTCACGTTGTCGCGGCTGTGGGCTAGCGACGCTGGACTGTCCTCTTCGCTGCCCGACGACTTCCCCGGGGGCTTGACCCAGGTCCCATTCCTGTTGCTGCGGGAGAAAGAGGCACCTCCGCTGCCACGGACGAAGGGGAGGCCGCTCCTGGCTCCCCTGCTGCGCCTTAACAAGCCGCCTTCATCGTCCTCCTCTTCCTCCTCCTCCTCGCCAGAGCTGAGTCTCGCACTAGCTGGTGCCACAGAGGGGGCAGCTTGCGGTCTGGAAGAGCTATGCCAGGAATGTAAACTATCCGATGGCTGTCTTGCCTCTCGTTTGTGCTGCTGCCGACCAGAGGCAAAGGAGTGCGCCCTAAGAGGAAGAGCGACGGAGCTGCTGCGAGGCGGGGGCACCGGGGGAGGGGGCTTGGGGTCGCTGTTTAACTTTGCTGCACACTTTTCAACACTCTCTCCGCCACCGGGGCTCAGCACTCGGCAAACAGGGGGCAGCTGCTCCCTTTGCAGCTGGCTGCTGCTGCTGCTGCTCAATACAGCTTCGTCTGACTGCTCTTCAGTGCTAAAAGCAATGTCCATATCCTGGTATCTACTCTCTTTGCTGCTCAGAATAGCCCCTTGTCTACCCACAGAGAACACATTGATATCATGGTCAGTGCTGTTGAAATCTTGCCAAGAAGTTCTTGGCTGCAGGGGTGAGTGTCCTGTCCCTGTGTCTGTGCGCGCAGCCTCTTTCACGCTGGCAACTTGATGACTTGCAGATTTTAAGTCGTCAGCGTCAGAAGTTGACCTGTGCTGTTTTCTATTACCGTCTCCGAATAATTCTCTAATTTTGGTGACACTCGGCCAGTTTGTTAAATCAACATGAGTAGTCTCTCCATGCGCTGTAACATAGCCACGGTGTGACTTACAAACTGGAACCCCGGTAACAAAAACGTCGTCCTCGGGTGTTGCAAGTTTATTGCAATCGGAATGAGTTATTTGTGAATAATCTCTCTTACCTCCGATGGGGGAATCTGAACCCGTAGTTGTGCGAGTTATCCGTCCTTGACTTTTCTCTGTGTCTGAGCCTGAAACGGACTCACAAAGTGAGAAACTCTGCTCCTCCACTTTATCTGTCGAAGACTCTAATAAATCTTTGTCGTGAGCTGGCAAATAACCACTGTCTTCCAGCAGCAGCTTCTGTGAAGGTAGCCCCTCATCTTTAGATTTACTCCTCGCTTGAGTTATGCTTTTCAAGACCCCACTATTGACAGAAGTCGAGGCGTGCGCCCACCCCGAGTTAGTGCTAAACTTCTCTGAGAGCTGGCGTATGGAGGGAGAAATAGAATGTGGAGTGCCTTTCTTTAGCTCTGCGGTCGAAGGGCTGGCTGCTGAAATTTTGGAAACTTTTCTTGAGGCACGAACATACCGCGTAGCCGAGGGCTGCGCTTGCTCGGCTGCCGCTTCTGTTGCCGGAGGGGGAAGGGCGCTCCTCTCCAAATCTTTTGATTTGTGTTGTTGATCCTCGGTTCCAGAATGAGTTTTATTTGCGCTCCAGCTTTCGAGCTTTTTGAAAGAAACGCTTCGGTACACTGCTGCCTTCTTATCCGCCTCCTCTCTGCCATTGTGCATGCCTCTGTTTCGTTTCTCCCTACCTTTTATTTCATTGATAAAGTGTCAATTTTCCTTCGCTGGTAATATAGAAAGCTGCATTAGCCCCCCATTTGCCCAGTACTTGCTGGCAGAACTTGTACAAAAAGAAATAAAGACAGAGCCGAAAGTGTTTACACGAAAACAGATGAATTAAAGGCTAATCCAAGCGAGAAAACGTTGCATTCTGACCTTTCGGCACTTTTCCCTCTTCGATTCCGCTCGATTCTCACCCATGCACAGAAAAAGGCTCAGTTTGGCCAAACTTGTCTCTCAGCTTGTTCAACTCTGCAGCCCCACCATCGACTTTTAAAAAATGCCAACTTTCCAAACGTATTCCCATTTCCAGTCCTGCGCGGTATCTTCCAAATACATCCCTTCTCTCATACTGTTAACTTGACCAGTTAAGGTATTTTTTATTTTTAAATAATTAAGTTTTCCGTGACTTATGCCTTTTTACATGCAAATACTGGCTTCCAATGTGGGCGGGATTAACATGGTAAGGGTAGTCTTAGCCCCTTAGGTATGGGAAAAAGATTTTCCTTTTTGATGCGAGGACGCAGATATCTAGAGAGTTATGGCTAGCTTTTTTTAAAGAACAGTTTGAGTACCAGCATCATTTCATTTTTTAAACACCATTTTAATGTATGTGTTCATTTATAATGTTATTAGCGGTTTAGTTCAATCATCATAGTTTGTGTACATAGCTTGAGTTGTTTCAGTGATTGAATGCTTAATACTACTAAATGATCCAACAGTTTTGTTTTATTTGTGCAAACAATGGCTCTTTTGTAGGCTTCGTTTTAACAGTCTGGTTTTTAAGTAGCTCTTTGTTCTCAGGATATTGCACTGTCCTCTGCCTTGTGAAACGCTGCCTCGCGTTCCCCCTCGTGGACACATGAAGTACTGCTTTCCGCTCGTGACACAATTGTTTCTCTGGCACGATTCACATTCCCCCTTTTAATTTACTGTAAAGTTTTGCATTTACTTTGTTGCATTTAAAATATAGCCGTGTCATTTCAGAATCATCCTCATAAAAGCTGAAAATATGACTTGTTTGTGTGTAAAAATGTGTGTAATATCTTTATTCATTATTGATTATAACCATTTCTAAATTCATGACAAACTATAATACAAATACTACTGCAAATACAATATTTACAACGTAAGAATAAATACCAGGTGATAATACGCATGATACTGCTTTTTATTAAACCAATAATGCAAAAATAAAAACCTGTTCTTTTTAATTAAGTTACAACATGGTAGAGGAAAAGCATTAACTTTAAGGGCGAAAAACATTTCCAGAATTGGAAGAAAATAATACTGCCAGGCACACACATCAATCGTTTTCAAGCTGACATCATTATGGCGTGAGGAATAAATATTTTGAATGTCAGTCATAACAGTTTAAGCCAGTTAACCTTCCCGCATGTTAGCTACATAAGATGATGTAACCGTTTACGATAACCAGAACCACAGACGGTCACATCCCACAGTGCACACAAATAAAGAGGCTCATTTAGCAAACGTTTGACAAAACAATCAAACAAACAGCCTTAAACTATTACAATGTTAATGCAGGTTAAGTGCTCGTCATGTACATACGCAACACATATCTGAAGCAGAACACAGACACGGCAATTGTAATCCTGTGATTTTTTTCAGAGTAGTATGCTAAACTTCATTTACAATAAATCATGAAATTCATCAGGATAACATGAACACTACTTAGTACAGTACTCAGAAAAGGAACACTTCACTTGTAGAAGCTAATAACCCTTTGACTAATTTCTACCACTTTGTCAAACTATCCTTAACAAAATGGCATGTAGGCCAAACTGTACATATAAAATATACGGAATATGTTCAGTATGATGTTCAGTATAAACATGCAATGTTAGCATCTTATTATAAAACTATCACAATATTATCTACTGGATGTGCAGTATATAGCTGTATACATCTTTTACATTGTGTATAACCCCACAATATTATGCTATCATGTAATAGGATAAATTCCAATACACAGACAATTTGTTAATTTATTGACATGATTATTAAACACATTTTACTAATAATATTCCATTTCATGTCATATTCAGGATTTGAGCCTATGACCTGCTGGATTTGCTCCCCTACCACAATGCCATCATAATATTCACAATTGATGTTATAAAAAAATATATATACTCAACATTGACAAGAACATATAAAAAAACAGGTGGTTGCATTTATCTATCTCTCTGGCATGTCAATAACATGGAAAATATATTTATGGCTGCTCCAACACTACATAAAATTCAAGACTTTTTTTCATTTCATAGATATATTTTGTGGACTTGCTGGCTCTCAAACCGAACATCCTTTTTCAACTGTTACTACTTTGAATTATTATTCACAACTGATGTTTTTTTATCGTAAAGAAAACTCTTCAGACAACAGAAACCACATATGCATTTCAGCTGCGTAAAAACCTTATTTTTAAGGGATTGTACAGGAACTATATGTACTAGTAACTGAAACAGCACACATTTTAATACATCAAGACCAGATTGTTTACAATGCCTGCCACTTGTTGGTGAAGATGTTGAATTACATGTGCTCTCAATCGTTGTGCAATGACATTCGTTAAAAAATGCTAAGAAATATTGTGACACTCACATGCAGGTAACTGCCAAAATAAAAGAAACACCAACATAAATGCCAGAGCAGCTTCAATGCACCTTGGCACAGATTCTAGTGTCTGGAACTCTACTGGAGGGATGCAACACCATTCTTCCATGAGAAATATCATCACTTGGTGTTTTGTTGATGGTGATGGAAAACGCTATCTCAGGTGACACTCCAGAATCTCCCATAAGTGTTCAATTGGGTTGACATCTGGTGACTGAGATGGCCATGGCATATGGCATATTGTTTTCATCAGACCATTCAGTGAGCACTTGTGCCCTGAGGATGCGGCATTGTCATTCTGGAGGAGACCACACCCATCAGGATATAAATCCTTCACCATGGGATGAAGGTGATCACTCAGAATGGCTCAGAATTTGTATTTATTGCCGTTTGCCTTGCCCTCTAAATGAACCTAAACCATGCCACGAAAATGCACCTCACACCATAACACAGCCGTTGAATGTATTCAACTGTTTCCATTATTTTTGCAGTTACCTGTATAGGTGGAAACATTAAAAAAATATGTTGAACACAATTACATATACAATATGCATTTATATACACAAATAAAACAAACCCTGTAGAACAATGTTATCATGTTATCATGATGGCTCTAATCTGGATGGATCTAAAAGCATCAGATACTCTTGATTTTGAGAATGAAATATCTTACTTTAAACAGCATCTTGAACAAATGTACAATGTTCAAAAACATGTTGTGTTCTTTAAAAGAACAAAACAAAAGCAATACAATTCACTTCATTAGGCAAAAATGATGTGAGCATTTTTTCCTCTTAACATTTGAAATCTTCCATTGTCTTTCTCTCTATTTATCAATGCCACTTTGTTTAAGTGCTTCACGTGCACTGTTCATCTCAGTTTGATCACAGTGTTTGTCCTTCTCAAGACCTGAACACCAATTAAAGCCTTTAATAAAGACCAGAGCTGCCCAGTCCATGTTCTTGATCAAGTTTGGGTCTGGCAGGATTTCTGACATTCTCAGAAATAGGAAGTATTCATTTGATTCAAATGAGAAAATTGGGACTATCCCAAGCCACAAAGGTCCACCCTCGAGAGCAAGAACACCTCTGTTCCCTCTTCCCCTAACCTCTCCCAGCAGTGGTCTGAGAGACCCCGTCACACTGCGGATCCCTTGTCTCGCAAGGTGGTGATCCTGAGCACCAGAGACCTGGTGCTATTGCGGAACTTGGTCTGGGTGAAGTAGAAGAGGATCGGGTCCAGGACGCTGTTCATGCTGGCGAAGGGCCGGGTGCTCTTGTAAATGATGGAGTACATGTTCCGCACCTCGCACGGCGCCCCCTGCAGGGTCCGCACCAGGAGGTACGCCGTCTTGGTCAGGTGGAAGGGCAGGAAGCTGATGGCGAACACCGCCACCACGATGATGATCATCCGCGCCGCCTTGTCCTTCTTCTCCTGTGCTGCGGGTATCGCCCCGGCCCCTCCCATGCCCCTGCCCTGACACAGGACGCACGCCATGCGGCAGTAGCACGCCACGATGGCCAGGAAGGGCACCAGGAACCCCAGGCAGGTGAGCGCCATGCCGTAGGGGAAGTACTTCTCCGAGAGGCTGGGCTCGCTTAGGTCGTAGCACACCGTCCGGTTCCGCTGCGTCCCCGTGGCGGCGAACCTGAAGGTGGGGGCGCAGAGGGCAAAGACGACCGCCCACACCGCCCCGCACACCATCCAGGCGAACCTGCGACCGCCGCTCTTGTGCCAGGTGGCCAGCGGGTGGCAGATGCCCAGGTACCGGTGGAAGCTGATGCAGGTGAGGAACATGATGCTGCAGTGCAGGTTGCTGTAGAACTGGAAGCGCACCAGCTTGCAGGCCGGCTCGCCGAAGGGCCAGTAGTCGTGGCTGGCGTAGTTGTAGATGAGCAGAGGCAGGGAGCAGACGTACAGGAAGTCGGCCATGGCCAGGTTCAGCATGTAGACGGTGTTGCGGGTCAGCGCCTTGCGGGACCTCCAGATGCGCAGTATGACGGTGAAGTTGAGCGGCAGGCCCAAGATGAAGACCATGCTGTACACGGCAGGGAGGAGGTAGCGCTTGAAGTCCTCGCTGTAGGTGCAGGAGGGGAGCGTGCTCATCGTGCCGTTCAGCACGATATCTTTTGGAGAGGCCATCCGGGTCCCTAAAGCATCATAATCTGAAACATGTAGACAACGTTCATTTTCATCATGAGTTGTGATCTTGTATGAAGGCATAGCTTCTGAAATGTCTACTGTTGTCCTCGGTGCATATGAAATATTCAAAAACAACTGTAAAACTTGGAAAACTACTAGTCTCATTGCAGAGAGCACATGTCATTTGTACTCTGTAATCTTAGGCTACCAAATCCTGAACCCTACACTTAACACAAATATGACACGGCTAATATAGCCTGAAACCTTAATGTGAGATTTACGCAGGATGCTTGGCAAAAATTGCACTTGGCAAATGTACAGAGGCCATTTTGACTGTCAATAAATCAAGTGCCTCCAATTTTAAAAACGACATCGTTTTTAAACCCACAGGTCTATTGCCTTAAGTGCTTCTTGCACTGAAGTTTGGCTCATAGCTCAGCATTATTTTCACAATGCCCCTTTTGCATCGTTGCAGAAATAAATCCTGTAGCAAAAGAAGCTTCCATTGTATATGATAAAATATCACAAAATGCAAGAGGAATCTCAACAAGTCTGAAGGACATGCGTGAGGAAATGGCAAAGTGTGTCGGGAAGTGTAAAAACTCTATTGCTTCCCGTAGAGATTCCAAGAGCACAGAGCAGGAAATAATCGTGGCAGAGAGCCAGCTGTGTTTCTGACCGGCTGTGCAAGGCATGGAGAAACGTTCCTGGTTCCCCAGCATTCAAAAGAGCTGAAATAAAACACCTTTCCTAATACCTTCTGTGTTAACCTTCCCACAGCCACTAGAGGGTGCAGCTGGGCCATAGTCTCTTACTAAGTCCAGTCTGCAAAATGTTGTGCAATGGTGAGTTGCTGTAGGATATAAAGTCCAGAGGTAATTTAGATTGTCAACAACTTCCAGCTCTGGACTTAATTTCCCATCAGCACAGATGCCAGTCGAAATCCCCCCTGGTATTTGGCACTGACCTTCTCTGGCCAAACTCAGAAAGTGTCTGTTATTACAGACTATATACGTTGTGAAGTGTTGCATTAAACACTGTATGATTCTGTTTTTTTCAAAGCAGACAATTCCTTACAAAAGTATTCAAAGTTATGAAAGATGCTAAATGTCAATTTGGAGGAAAACAACAACAGCAACAATAAAAAAAAACGAAACAAAAAGTAATAGAAACAGCTTGAGACAACACGTGTTCTAACGTGGAACAAAAGCACATTGGCTCCCAAAGCGACTGCCCCAAAATAATGAAGACCACAATATAGCAAACACCTCAGGTACAGGTGCTGTCTAGGAAACACGAAATGCAAAGGGAGAATTGATTTACCTTATCCTGGACCGTGCCATGCCAGTCTGTAGAATTGTCGGTCTTCCCAAAGGTTGGGCGCACTGTCTATCACAGCACTACCTGATTCATCGCTCTTCCTGCTCTTTTGCCTCATTAGTCGAGTTAGCTGTATCACCACCATCATAATCCCTGCACATTTCCTCATTCTGTGTGTGGGCAGAAATGTACGCCTTTCAGCTCATTCTAAATGCATGTCACCAACTCTCCACTTCCGTATGGAGAGCCACACCCCCCCTTCCATATCGTTCAGGAGAAAAAACGCAGCCTGGATGTGTGTGTGCGTGCATATTTGTCTCGTTTTCCGAGAAGAGAAAATGGAGCTGTCCAAACGGCATGCTTCATTTTGTCCAGACATGTTTGAAAAAGTGGAGGAGTCAAACAAATAGACAAGGCTCGGCTAGGCTGTGACTCACCATAGAAAAAAAAAGTATACACACACACACACACACACAGGTTTCTATCTTATCCCCTTGTCTAATTTTAGAGAACAGGGAAGAACCGCAATGACAGTCTTGGATGCATGTGGTTTAGGGAGTTAAAGTTATGAACACTGCTTGTAGGACTAACGTTTGGGGGAAGAGTGTTTGGATGAACTGTCTCTTACTCAAGATTTGTATAGGGCCGAGGTGTCCAACTTGACCTGTTGTTTTCTGAGTTACTGGAGTATTTGGGGAAATGCTGGCACTTTAACTTGAAATAGGGAGGCAGACAACTCAGGTCCGTCCAATTAACCCGGACCTGTTAAATTCCTTATTCTTTTGCTTGATTTGGCAGAATAACAACAACGCTAGTCTAAATAAGGATCACCCATTAGCAGCTGTTTTCTTTTACCTGAATGCATCTAGCATTGATTTAATGAACAACTACTCAAGCATCAAAAAACAGTGCTTGTTGGCTCAAAACATGCTGAACACATTGATCACTAAATAAAATGTTAATTTTGTTTGAACTATCCATTTAGATAAACACTTAACTTTTGAAAACTGTGCCCTGTAATGAAGCACTTTTACATTACACTGAACCGTTTGCATTTTTGCACACTGTGATGTGACTGGAATGAGATGGATAGTTCTGAAAGGCCTGGAGTGCGAGACTATAGCAACACACTTATTTACTGAACAACTTAAGCATGGTATCCCCTGAACATTTTTAATGAAGCTTTATATGTACTATTTTAAATATTGCCAAAGCAAGAAGTACTTATTTTGTTAGATCCATTATTTGTTTTATCTGTATCTTACTCCGGGATGCATGTTTTGTACAAAAGGTGCTATACAAATAAAGTTATTATTATTATTATTATTATTACTGTATTATTATTATTATTATTATTATGTATATTGTATAATATTGTCCCTTTTCTGTAATTTGTATAGTCTTAAGTATATTTATATATTTGCATATGTGTCCAAGTATGCAACTGTAAATCGAAGAATGCTGCAAACACATTTTCCCATCAGGGATAATAAAGTATTCTATTCTATGCTGTACACCTATCATACAGTGCCTATAGAAATGGTCACTTTTTTTGTCTTGCAGCCTGAAATGAAAGTACATAAAATCCATCTTTTTCCAGCTTTATTTACACATTTTGCCTTACAACATTCAAGTGAAAAAAAGGGCACAATTTCTGATAATTAATAAAAAATGAAAAACTAGAATAACAGGGTTGGAAAAGTGATCAGTCCCCTTAGAACAACCATTATAAACTTGCTTAGGTATAACCAATCACCTTCCAGATCACACACCAAGCTAATTGGCCTCCACCTGACATCAATTGTAGTGGTTTTGATTATTTCACTATAAAATCAGCTGTTCCTTGAGGATTCCACTCCTAGTAGTGCATGGTAATGCAAAGAATTCATCATGGCTGGAAAGGTGCTTTCAAAAGGACTCCGGGATACAAGTGGTCATAAAAAAGAGGCATGGATCGCAGACAACATTAATGCAAGCTTCGCCTCCACCATTCAGAGCCCGGAGGAAAGTGGAAAAAACAAAGGTACAAAGTTCTATCCAAAGAGCGTCAGATAAATCTCTGCTTTCAAGAACGCAACATCTGACACTGGTTCATATTCTTATTTATTTATTTATTTATGAGACACATTTGTTTCATATTGCAATATTGCTGATGAACAACAACAGTTATTCAAATTATTTTGAGTATTGAGCTACAGTTCTTTAATTGTAGTTTTATACTTTATATTCAGGTGGATGTACTGCACCTAAACCTTAAGCTGTGAGCGCAGTGGCAGAGGTAATTCCACAAACCTCTGAACTATGTCAGGTGTTGTCAGTTTTTGCCATTAACCTGCTGATGGTGGAATGTGATGGTCCCAAATCATCAGCCTTACATAATTGCATTTTCCCCATGACTAGAAAGCGCAGTGTTAAAATAACTTGCATCTCTGCCGTAACTGCGCTACTTCTCAAAGTTACTAGCGATATTACATCCCGCACAAGATCAGTGACAAAGATGATTCCCTGATGATCTAGGCGATAACGTTTGATTAACTATGCATCATCAAACATTTCGAAAACATTCTTCCTGTCTTGGGAGGTGCACGCACGTCTCCGTCTTCGCAACTGTGCTGTCTTGTCTACTCCTACCAGAGTTAAGAGAGCTCCAGAGGTCTCTTAAATACCCGACAGTTTAAGAGTACTTTTAGGTCAAGAGACAGGTGATAAATCACCTTTTGAGCATAGGAGTACAAGTCACCAATTATTACACTTCAGTTACACTTGAGAAAATTATTTTACTTTGAGTGGCTCGATACATACGGCCCCTGGTTTTGGACCCACAAGTCTGCAGACCTGTGGTGTTGGAAATGGGAAGGGAAACCGAGTGGAGGGATTTCAACATCAGACCTTGCATATCCCCTCCGCACACATGACCTCATTTCCTTCCTCTGCTATCTTGACTGACTGAGCTTTCAGGCTACCGTCTCTCTTTCAAAGCCAAAAAACTTTCTTCTTCTTCTTTCATTGCATTGCAGAGTGCAGTTATCTATGAATTATGATAAATTAAATAAGAGTAATAGTCTATCTCGCTGCAGCTCAGCGTGGTTATTTGGGAGTGCCAGGGAAATGCTGCATATATCACCCAGATTAAATTAAACAGCCCTCCGCTCTGTGACTCTGAAGTTGGACTCATTCAAACATATAACAAGTGATATATGGGTCAGGCTACCTCAACATTAAAACCAGTAGAGAAAAATAAGTAGTCCATACGCACCCCCCTAAATATATAGGGGTTGTATTTATTATTACCTGTGTCCAAATACTACTTTAGTAATCGCTCTCTTTACAGGACTCTGATGGGAATCATTTAAAGCAGAGATTTATACGATCTCTGTTAGTGTGAAAATCAAGCACATCTGACACTCCAGCACTGGGTCTATGTACTCCTTAGTATATAAATAAACACCAAGTTAACGCGTTAGTACGTCAATATAGCTGTGACTCTGCAGTAACATGAAGACCCTGGCCTGCAACATTACAAAACACCTCTGAAGATATTACGTGTTCACTGACTATCTATTTATAGAGCTTTGGGATACTGTATCAGATTTGGGAAGGTATTAGAAGAGCTAACTGCGCGGTCTAATGCACCGTATCTTGGATGGTCCGATACGAGTGTGGCTGTGAGCCCAGACGAGTTTGTCGAGGTGCAGGAAAGTTGTCCGTGGTCGGGTTCTGTCTTAGAGGAGGTGGATCTACCGGCCCGGAAAAATTGACTCATTACCTGGAGGATGGGTGACGGACTCGTGGGGGAGGGTGAATTGAAATAAATAGAGGGTATAATTGGCAACCAAATTGGGAGAAAAACTGGGAAAAATTAGAAACTATATATATTTACAAAAATTGCTAACTGCTTTAATCACTGTCATCTAAATTATAATATAAATGTTCTGTGAATCAAACGTGACTTGGATGACTTACTGAGAGCAACCGTACATTGACACATTGACATTTGTCAAAGTTTCATTCATGGTGTGTGATCAAATAACTATCTGTGGAAAAATCATCTTCCACCTTCCCCCCCAAGAAATGTGTATTTCAATGTTCACTTTAATGAAAAACTCTAGCTGAAAAGGCTGGCTACTGTAATAAAATGTTGGCTTTCCCCTCCAAATCCACATACTGCACAGTGGCCAGTTTGGTCAATAGCAATCCAACAGAAAAAATACCCCAAAACTAGCTTAAAGAAAATAAAGTTTGTGCTCCAAAAAACTGGGCAAAGACCAAACTACTTGCACAACCACTATGGCCATTCAGGTCTCCCCTCAATTCTCAGCAAGGCTGTGCCTTTATAACTGGCCTGAAGAAGGCAATGACAAACACTTGGGCTGAGCAACCTCATCCGTGCAGGCCTACAGGTGAGGCCACCACTGTCCAAGGTGCTTGGAGGCAACAGGAACGCCTGACAGTGGCCAAAAAGAAGGACCGACCTTCTCTGCTCCCACCCCACTCTTCTTGGTGTCACAGTGGGCAACGGTAGTAATCCCTGATTCATGAAGGTAGTGTCTGAATGGTGAGCAATGGGTGTCAGCTCACTGCGGCCTTAATACAAAATAAATAACTGAATGATAATAGTAATAAACTGGCAACCAATAAAACGCTGTGTAAAATTGATTATTCCACTGACAAAGCGCTGTAGTGCTCTCTTAGTACGAGTTGTCGACTGTTTCTATGTTAAAGACTATTTGAGACGCACTGGTTGCCACCAACCTCGCTGGTACAACTGATAATTAAATCATAAAGAAGTGTCAAAGACAGGCAGAATTCTCCATAGTGGAACTAATTATATAGAGAAGGTGGTAGGAAACACATGCAGATTACTTGGGAAATGTATGCACCTCTATTTTTAAAAACTGTCACATAGCAACAGAATTTCCTCATTATGTTTCAGTTTGCAATATAATGGCTCACCAGAATAAACCGTTCTCTGTGCAGGTGTTCATAAGCAATGTGATTTTGAAATTAGAAAGCTTACCACATTTCAGTGCGATTAACCACATTTCAGTCCAGCTGCACAAAAGTGTACAGTTTCACATTTAATCATAAAATAAAGGAAATGTTCTGCATTTCTTAATCCATAGTCAACTCAAAAAAAGTTTTTTCTTACCACAGGCTTCGTATCTGGTTTTGTATTTTCTTGAGAAATAACGTCCGTATTACCTGAGAACTATTTCTGTTACCACGGTAAATCACCACGGTTTTGCAAAGCAAAATTAACTACAGAACAGGGAAAGTGCATCACACAGAGGAGCAGTGATGATATTGTGTTGCAGCGACTCAGTACTATCTGACTTTTGCATTGGGAAGAGTTAACCTTGAGTCATTTCTTTCTTATCATACCGTTTATTTTACCCTCCAAAACAATCCTGAATTCACGGCAACCACAGAAAGGATGTGTAGAGGCGTCACTAATCCAATGGAATCCTTAATGAAAACAGTAAAGCTTTCGCCAGCTTTCTCGGAAGTCTGCAGTTCTACAAGCGAGATATTTTGTATCCCATGAATGATGAGTATGACAGGGCGTGTGAGATGCTGAAAATGAACCATGCGTAATTGTCTACGACTTTTTCTGACTAATTTCTCAAATGATCCAAGACCATTCAAGCTGATGGAGTATGCGTATGTCATTGGTCTGCAGTCATTTCTGCATGCGCCATTACTGATTTGAACTAACATCAGGTCATCGGGTCAAAAAGTCCAAAGCCCTGGCTACCAATCCACATTCTTGCTAATTCAATCTAACATCATGGATACAATGGTATGATTGGTATCTAATGGTGCAAACATAGACATACATAACTATGTTGTGGAGGCCTTTGGAGCAGGGAGACTTTCCAGGGGCAGGTTTGGCACTCTCACGGGGTGTGAGAGTGAACTGTCGCCCGGAAGGTTGCTCCAAAGGCCATCATTGATTTAATGACTATTTAATTGGTGTCAATCAGGTAATCGATGTGGAAGTCAATTGACTGATTGGGTTTGTGTGTGAGAATGTGAAATGTTTGGTGTTGAGTGATTGTGATTGGGTGAGTGAATGATAGATGGGTGATTGCCTCACGAGTCCCACCTGAGCCAGGCAGAAAGTGAGCCTATTTAAGAGCAGGTGGGGCGAGTGGGGAATCAGTTAGTCTTTTGTCTTTGTCATTTATGTGTGTTTCCAGTGAGTCTTGTCCTTTGTGAGAGTTGGTGTTGTCATTATGTGTGTATATTGATAGTGAGTCTTGTCCTTTGTGCATGTGTTGTTGATTGTCATTTATGTGTGTGTATCTTGGAGAGTTGTGAGTCTTTGTGTGGGAGTATGCGGGCACGTATATTGTGGAGTGTTGGTGTTTGATGTCACTCTGTCGGGCATGGTGGTGCATGTCTGTAATCCAAGCTGCTGGGAGGTGGAGTCTGTGTGGAATATATGTTGAGTTCTGTGTGCGTTTGTCAAAAGTGACTGAGTAGAGTGCTTCCTATGTGTGTGGGAAAGAGGGAGAGGGGGCGCACTAAGAGTGTCCGCCTCTCTCCCTCGGTGTGATCGTGAAAGAGGGCGCCCTGAAAGAGGGTCCGCCTCTCGCCCTCGGTGTGATTGGAAGAGAACTCGCACTCGGGCAGTGGAGTGTCTCTGGACAACGGCCCGAGAACTCTCACTGAAAGAGTGGAGAGTGTCTCGGGGCTGGTTGCTAGAGAACTCTCACTGTGAGGAGTGGTGAGGGTCTCGGTATGTTTGGGGTAAAAGAACTCGGACTGGAAAGTTTGAGTGTCTGTGTGCATGGGTTTGGGAAGCACTTGAAAAGTCACTGGATATGTGTGTGCCTGGGGAGGTTCTAGGGGAACTCCGGTCTGAGGAGGCGCGGTGTCTTGAGATGTATGTGGAGTGTGTGTTGGGACAGTGCGTAGAGTTCTACCCTGTCCCGGTGAGTGTTGATCTGTGTTTAATGTGAATGTATGAAGGCGGTATGGAAAGCTGATTGTCTGTTCTGTGTTTCCCCGGATCCCCCTCCCCTTGGAGGAGGCGGGGCTTTCATTTATGGTTTGATTATTTTAGCTTGTTTTAGTTCATTGTTTTTGCCCGAAAGCTTCACGGCAAGTAGGGTGAAGATTTTGTGTTTGTGTTTGTTTTTATTTTAACCTGCTCTCCCACTCTCTCCCATGTCTGGGGGGAGAGACAGAAAAAATAAAAATAAAATCCAGTCTTGTTTCCAGACCGGCAGAGAGTTGGTGTGTTTCCAGAGTTAGTTTTGTCATTATGTGTGTATATTGACAGTGAGTCTTGTCCTTTGTGCATGTGTTGTTGATTGTAATTTATGTGTCTGCTCTGCTCTAGTCCATGGATTGTCACGTGGTGTGTGACAGACTCCAAGACAATGACTTTATGGTTTTCAATGTAATTGCCTCCGGCTGAGCTCCTCCTGCCAGATAACAACAGGAGAATATTTAATTTACCGTAACAGCTGTGTACCTTGGTATTTTCAGAGACAAAACATATATGATGATTTATCTCAACATAGCAATGATACTGCAGTGACATAACATCACAATATTGTAATGTCATATCTTGAAAGAGATTAACGGTATATAAAATATGTAAAAGATATGTTTGTGAGGCAAATAGCAATCAAACCCCTAGTGCACAGGTGTCAAACTCATTCCATCGAGGGCTGAGTGTATGCAGGTTTTTGTTGCAACCAATGCACTACACCAGGTGATTTCACTAATTAGCTCACTTCAACTAAGGAGGGAACCTAATTGAAATCACCTGGTGTAATGCATTGGTTACAACAGAAACCTGCACACACTCGGCCCTCGATGGAATGAGTTTGACACCCCTGCCCTAGTGTTATAAAGGTAGAACAGAACAGAAACAGAGCAGGGAACATGTTCACCAGGGGAGACATTTTTGCTGAATTAAAAAATACAAGACAAAAAGTGATAAGCTGGCCTATAACATTACAGAATTTAAAATACACATCCCCATGTCAGTACCTTATAGAGATTTCAGTATAATACGTTGCACCTGTAACAATTGTGTTCTCTTGCACTGGAAATATTCGTACAGGTCAGGGTTATTCACATCACGCTCTTGGTTGATTCCGCTTGTGATTCGAGCAGCAACCTAGCAATGTAGTTACAATTTCTCTATACATACTTCATTTATAACATTTAACATAATTGGCAACACTGGAAAAGTAGAGAGCACCGGCAAAAACAATTCAATTTATAAGCAGCAGCCTACATTCCATATACCGTCTCGGAACAAAGGTAAAAGCTTTAAACTTCTGGTTGAGCACGCATACTTAATCTTCGTCTATAGGCGATATGCCATAACGTGGACAGTAACTAATCCAGAAGTAGAAAGGAAATTAGCTACAAAAGTATACTAAATACAAAGAAAAGTCCCCGCGCCATCTATCAACCTCGGTCGCATGAGTTTACAGTATGCAAATATAGCTGGAATCTGAACGCCGCAGCCATTTGAGACAAGTAGTATAGCGCTTGCAGTGACTGGAATACAAAACAACCCCTGGCCATGCATCACAGGCATTCTTCACTGATAGTTTTAAATGGCATGGAGGAGTAGTCGTTGCCTAACTTTGTAAATGTAATGTTATTTTTTCACAATTATATAGGCTAATAATATGCACGCACAAGTTCGTTCAGACAAAGAAATACCCCAGCGCTTTCTACGACACCCAATGCAGTACATAGTAGCTAACGTTGTTTAAAATTAGCGTTCGTCGCTGTTGTTTAGTACATAATAAAATTAGACCACTTACCTCAAAGGTCGATTTAAAAATACTGACGCCCTATCGCCATGCTGTTGGTAGCTTACTTCGCAAACACTTTTTTTGTTTTGTTTTTTAAACCCTCAGCAAGTTGCTACACTCTCAGAGCAGGTGCAGCACCAGCGTACGACAATGTAAACAAACCACATGCACGTTGACGATGTTAAAATTGGGAATAAGCAGCCAAATGATGTGAATATCCTTATACAGTCTCAATAACTTCTTGCGAGACCTTGGTCGACTTGAAGACACATGATACGCCGCACGCCCGCGGTTTTATGTGACCTATTCCACAGAAATCCGGACGCTCATTGAGCGCGTGCTCCTGTATTTTGCGCTCGCAGAAGCAAGCAAGCGCGGTTGGCGAATAAACAGGCAGACAGTTGCAGAAGATAATTGCAGAGGCCTTTCGACCTCATAAACAAGAAACTTCTGACAGGCTGACAGAAATACGGGACAAGATTTATGCGAGCGAGCCCTCGGGAGCTGGAATAATTTGACAAATAATTCACACTGTCTTTGGCATAAACCATATATTTCAACTGTCAATATTCTTTCTTTGTCGCCGTCCCGGATAGAATGAGTGGTAGTTAGCTCGTTTGTGTGTTATCTTGTTACTGCGAATAAGGAAATGGTTAGGACTTGCAAAAGAGTCACACAATAAATACGCTACAATGCTATGCACCTTGTCACTGTATTCAGATAGGTAGTATATGGTATCATCTTTGATCATTTACAGAGCATGCTATGAAGCTGTCCATTTTTTCCCGTATCGACTGATTTTTAATGGGGACCATGAAATACCAGCTCCCCAGCTAACAAGAACAATTAAAAGCACAACCACCTTTTCCGTTTGCCAGGAGAGTTTACAGAGTGCGGTCAAGCTCTTCCTTATAACGAGGAGTGACCTAGAAAATAGTTCAAATGAAACGGTTACATTCACTCATGATGCTATCTGGTCTACTTCTACGATGCTTAGCAGCCATTCCGTTGGCGTAAGTACTGTACATGTATATGCAGATCATCATTTTGACAGCAGTGTCAGATGTTGTCTGGGAGGAACTACACATGAAATAGGTGCACTGCTACTATAGCTAGGCATGGATAGAAACTCCCATTACATGCATTACAAAACCAAGTGCTTTCATTTAAAAAAAAAGTTTCAATAACTCATCACACCCATGGCTATTCCGTGTGCAGTCAAAAAAGGCAGGGTTTTGGAAACGGTCTGCCCTGGGTATTATGTCCAAAAGGACATAATATGACCTCCCATAAGGCATTAATGTGACCAATAGGGTATGGTCCCTGGTAATTTACTTGACTGGGACAGTGCACATTAATCAACATATCTTATTAGCATCTATGTAAAGGTGCCAGATTTAGCTGAGCAACTAATTTCCATCTGTAGTCCCTGGGATGTGCTGTCTTACTGTCTTATGAATGACCTCGAAGCCTCTTATCCTATGAGTATTTACACTTGGTGACCATGGGAGGAAATGTGTTGAGGTAGTGAGTAAATTTATTGGACTGGATAGGGGATCCTATTACTTAAAAAGATAATGTTTCCAACCTGAATATTTGTATGTAATAAATGAATGACCTTTAGAAAAATATAAAATCAATAACTTTTATTTCCATTCTCATAAATCGAATAGTATGCATTTATTATAGCATATACTTCATGAAGTGTCGAGCTGGATGTCAGTCTGCCAGGAGTCTTGGAGTAACCCTGGACAACCAGCTGTGCTTCTCGAGCCATATTGCAGCGATCACTCGGACCTGCCGATTCTCTCTCCACAACATCCGGAGGATTCGACTGTTCCTCACCCAAGAGGCCACTCAACTCCTAGTCCAGGCCCTGGTGATCTCACGTCTGGACTACTGCAATTCCTTGCCTGCAGGCCTTCCGGCCTGTGCCATCAAGCCACTGCAACTAGTCCAGAACGCTGCCGCTCGTCTGGTGTTCAACCAGCCGAAGTTCACCCACGTCACCCCTCTACTCTCCTCTCTGCAGTGGCTCCCCATTCAGATTCAAATCACTGGTGCTTGCTTTTCAAGCGGCATCTGATTCAAATCACTCCCTCCCCCCTCCCAGACCCCTCCACTCTGGTAAACTGACTGTCCCTTCCCTCCGGGCGCCTGGCAGCCGCTCCTCGCGGTCTTGCCTCTTCTCTGTCCTGATCCCTCGCTGGTGGAACGACCTTCCGCAATCGGTCAGGACCGCGGAATCACTTGCAATCTTCCGCAAGAGACTCAAAACCCACCTCTTCAGACTCCACTACCACTGAACTCTGTCCATCTAGCTAAATTGTCTTCACCACTGTTTACTTGTTCAACACTATACCCCCCCCCAAAAAAGTACACTAAACTTTTCCTTCCCAGTGTTACAGCTATGGTACGCAGATGCCTGCAATGATGTCTATCGCTGTATTACTGCACTGATCTCATGCGCTAACTATGATTGTTCCTACCATGTATTAATGCACATCTTGTAAGTCGCTCTGGATAAGAGCGTCTGCTAAATGCTTAAAATGTAAAATGATGTCACAAACGTTATGGGACAACACTGACCTCTGATGTTTGATTCTGTTCTCTTCTGTCCTATTATTCAGTACACTCATATAATTCATTTACACACACACACACACACACACGCTATTCTCCCTTTCACTGACTGGGCAGTGGGGCTGTGCACATCTGTGAAGGGCATGGACCTTGGGGTTGTTGTGGGCCTGCACAGTGTCTCTGCTTAGGTTAAAGTATTATGAAAACATTTGGACATTGACGCCTGGAGTTATCAAGGCGCGAGCGGGCTCAGGGCCATCTTCACCCTGGGAATTGGAGGCAGGACAATTATCATCTTGGTCAAGGGTCATATATAATCTCAGTCAAAGGTCCACCCCAGAGGTGGGGTTTTATCTGGCCTCAGAGTGCCTCATTGGACAATCAAGGTGATCACAGGCCCATGGGCGTGGGTACCTATGAGTTGAGCTGATGTTGGGAATGTAACAGCTGAATGTATCATGTCAACTGGAGGGGTGGGAAGGTACATAAAGGTGTGTGGGGGGATCCCCTACTTATCCCATAATAATGGAAGGATGTAATCTTTAGAGTCTTTATTAAAGGCTCTCCTTGGCTGTGTTCGAAACCGTTCCCTATTCCCTAAATAGTGCACTATATAGTGTGTTGAACAAATTGGCGAACACACTATATAGTGCACTATTTAGGGAATAGGGAACGGTTTCAAACACAGCCCTTGTGTGCACATTGGTTAATAAACGTCTGTTGTTCGAGCCTGTTGCCATCTTATCTTTGAGTTCCAGAAGCTCTGGGGAATCATGACCACCACCTCACTTCAAAATGAAATGTATTGTAAAATTCTCTCTCTCTAGGTCGTCCTCAGACGAGCCCTCCATCGTCGCTTCCAGTCATCCCGGTTCTCCATACATCTGGCCAACTCGTTGGTGCTTTGCGCTCCTGCGTCTTTCTTGAGTACGTCCACATATGTTAATTTGCTGGCTGGCGCTCCTGGTGTCTTTGGTGCCTGCATGCGTATTTTATGCTCACCCAACCATTCTGGTGTAGCACCTCTTGCTGAGTTAGACTTCTGCAGGGTTGGTTTCAGGGTCCAGCATTCACTGCCATATAGGAGAACAGACTCTACCGTTGCGTAGAAGAAGCTGAGTTTGATTTGTCGGGGGAGGTTGGAGTTCCATACACTGGCCATGCCATTCAGTGCCCTCCATGCAAGTGCTTTCCTTTCCGTAAAATTCAATTCATACCTATGAATATAATTATATGGCAATATAAAAAAAAAAAATGAATCTATTTCACAAGGATTCAAAAATATGATTTTAATATTAATTTATATTTAAGGTCTGATATATATGTATTTATATATAAATAGCAGTAAATTACATACAGTGGGTATAAAAAGTATTCATCCCCCTTTGGAATTTTTCACATTTTATTTTCTTCATGGAATCAAAAATGATTTAATTGGGATTTCTTGCCACTGATAAACACAAAACAATATATAGTGTCAAATAAAAAAACAACAACTAAAGGTTTTTCTTAATGAATTAGAAATAAAAATCAGGCAATAATTGATTCCATAAGTATTCACCCCCTTTGACTTAATACTTGGTAGAAGCACCTTTATTCTGAAATATTCATTTGAATTGACTTATACTGCATTTAAGCTAATACTTCATTTTGGTAGCTGTAGGTAAATAAAAGTCCAACAAAGTTCCCATCCTCAATCATGCAGTGGCATTTCAGCCTGAAATCTGCATCCACTGTAAATCAGCACTTTCTAAATAGTCAAGTCCATTAAATAGACCAAATCTTGGCTTCGGTCCAGTGGATTTCAATGGATCTTTTCTCTGCAGGACTCTGAGAAGCTAGAACAACCTTTGGCACAATGACATCACAATGCTTTGTATTCATGCCTTCAAAGCAAAGGTGATGGAGCATATAACACGACGATTTAAACGTTCGTTAGTAAATCAATGGAGAATGGTGTCTGAAATTTTTGTCAGATCGTAGTCCGTAAGGGAACTTACTGGACATGTGTTACCCCTGAACAATCTTAATATATGAATATGTACAAGAAGCACTGGGACAAAATAATGATCTGGAGAGCTAGCCAGTCTATTTCTTGGTTGTGTAACAAAGTGCGGCAGCATAAACAAATGTTATCCAAAGTTCCCAAACAAATGTCAAAGCTACTTCATAAATATGCATGAGGAAGTACCACATAGAACAACGCTCATGTAATACAATTATTTTTCACAAAATTGACTTATTGTCATGTTTGCATTTAAATCAAGAGTATGTTCTTGTTCCCCTGAGCATTATTAAGAAAAGATTTTTTTAAATTCCAACTTTAGTCTGAGCAATATAGCTCCCAGGTGAAAACAAATCTATGATTTGAACCATAGATTCTGAAAACAAAAGGCTTCTTCCTCTGCATAATTTTGTCGTTCTCGCGGACAGAAAACCCAACTAGCTGGCGCTCTTACACTAGCTGCCTCTCCTCTCTCAATAGTCTGCTGCATTTGTTGCCATTCATTTCACGGGCGGGTAAACTTTGGGAATCCAGCTGTTGCCGATGAAGGCTGGGGAAATCACAGATAGCACTCATTGCCTGCAGTCCCAATGGGTCATTATGAGTAGTTATTTGTTGGAGAAATTCTGTGAAAGAAAAGAGTCTCATTCATCGCCAAAGCATTATGAAGATTGACAGATTCCAAGGAAGCGATAGACTATTTCAGTAAAATTCCCACGTTCTTGTTAAGAGACACCTCGATGGAACTTCAACATCACACTCCTCAAACGCAGGGTCGACCATCAGCAGTGAAGATGACTGCACCTGTATTTCCCCCTGTGTCTCAAAACATATGTATGATAACAACTACAGCCCTGCTCCAAATCTATGTGAAGTGTGTGCACCTGGACAAAACATTACCCCCACTGAACTGTTCAATACATTGTCTGTGGTGGACACGTAGCAAGGTGGTCCTGATGATAACATGACTTGATAACTTGTGGGGGGGGTGGGGTGGCTTCCAAGCTGTGTGTATGTATCTAAAAGATAAAGAAAGACATGTTGAACAGGCATCTAACAGCATTCTTTGTTTTATAATAACCTTTACAGCAATAATAGAACGGCAACAGACAGGATGTGCCACGTTGCATTGTGTCAACAACCTCTCAACCGCTGTTATTCATACATTATAGTTCATATAAGTTATAGTTCAACTCCACCAAATATTTATTCAAGTTACCACACTGTCCACACTGTGGACTATCCACACTGTGAGGCATGGTATGATCATGATACTGGTATTTCCAGGTGCTCAGTGTCAAAGGTCCATTCCAAAAGCATCGAGTAGCATAGGAACCATGACAGATCAAACACCTGACTGTGTAAACAGGCTCATACAGTATTTCAATGTGGCAGTTTCCCTGTGAAAACAAACCCATAAAGATAAAGGCACTTCAAGGTACTGTATGTAGTAACCAATAACACAATAGTCTCACAGCACAATGAGCATTCAGTAATAGTAATAACATTGCAAAAATAATCGTTTGGTTATCACATTATTTGCACATGTTTAGGAGTCATTGAAGCACTAGCTAATAGTTAATTAATATGTGTTGATAATGACATTTTTGACAATGAAATGATATTCCCTGTGTAAGATCTTTTCTTTTTGTCGTTTGTTCATATGTGGGTCCGTTCTTTGCTCTCTGTTTCTGGTTCCTCTTTTGTTCAGTATGTTGCCCAAACCAGGGTGTAAAAACCAGAATACACACAGGAAGTAGAGCAGAACATCTGTGTGTGGTCTGCCTGCAAGAGCCGTGCTTCCAAGCTGTGTGTGATGCTTGCCTATCAGGAGGAGTTCATTTTGGCCATGGGTCAATTTGACTGTGTGCAAGGAGTCGTGAGCATTTTGAGCCTGCACAAGTCATACATCTCTACCTTACCTCCGCTAACTCACGTCTCTTCTTGTTGTCCATCGGTATAGTTGAGATTTGATTAATTCTGTAGCAATGGTCCAAAGAAGAACACATGACAGGCACATTAACATACCTGACATGCATGTCATTGTCTAATTTATGAATCTGTAAACAGAAAATATTCATTTTATGCATTTGGAAATGCCTGCACACACCTGTAAAAGTAGTCAGAAATGTACATATACATAATAAACTATAATTTATGATTTATTTTTTATTATGTTTTCTTGAGGTTCACCCATTGCCAATTTGGCCCCAAACATAATAGATTTTATGTAGCCTAGCCTATGTTTGTATACTTGCCAACTTTAAACTTGAAAATAAGGGAGATTTTCTCTTTAATGTAAGAGGTCAGTTGGTTCTCCCCAAGAAATTAGAGTTTATGAGAGCTCATTTCCTGCATTTCTGTGACTTCTTGAGAGTTAAAATACTTGTGATTTTATTTAAATTAAAATCATATTTCATATTAAAATCTATTTAATCGAAATTCTATCTCACCACTCTCTCATTTGTATCATTCTCCTCAGTCTAAAATCAATAATGCTTTTTATTGCCCCTAAGGAGCAATAAAACATACTCTAAAGAGCATTTAATTATCCTTAAATCAGATCTCAGATATTTGAATGCATGCTATGTCACTTAAACTTCAACTATTTAAACTGTCATCCATCTCTGAGAACGAGCAATTAACAATTTAAATGTCAATCCATATTGGGACATTAAAAGGGGACTCTCCTAGATATGTAGAATTTGATATGTTTTTCCTTACCTTAATAAATGTTTTTAGATTTTTACAGTGGTCTTATACAGTAATTACTCCAGTAGCCAGAACTGCGATTTTGTACCACACACTGCTCACCTAGTTCAGATCAAGAAATCCTGCCTGCTCCCTATTCTCACTACTCTGAAAATTGTTGCAATACAAGATAATACAAACTAAATTGAAACCTTGATGTTTTACCTATACGTACTACTACTACTATAAAACTGAACCTATATTTTTTGATACCCTTATTGATTTAGATTTAGATCAATTTTATCCCCATGGGCCACCCCTTTTAAGCAATGCTCGGTGTGAAAATTAAAGCTTTTGAGGTAAAGAAAAACATAGCAAATTCTAAATATCTGGAAGTGTTCTTTTTTAATGTTTTTTAAAATGGTTAATGAACATTTAAGTCATCCCAATCTATGTTTTATGAACTTTCCACGTAAACATTACATTTGGACTGTTCATTCTTCAATTAAGGTTAAATTCTTGAGAATAATTGGAAAGTGTTTCGCTGTCTCCCACATTACTTCACTGTTCTAGCTTTGTGGTCACCCTAGCCATGACCACAGTGAGCTGACACTTTGGTGTAGAGAGATAGGGGTAGAGATTAATCCATTTCACATTTATTCATCTGTCTTGTGACATTGGCAGCTCAGACACATTTATGATGGACAGACTCCTACGTCGCTGGCTCCTAGGTCTTGCCAATACATTTCCTACTAGCCACACAAACGCACACTGGGGACTAGCGATGAAGGCTATATACAGCCACCCTCTGCAGATAGCTGACATGGCCACATATACCATACCCTACATTCAGACCACATACGCTCACCTTAAAGCACAGCCACATCCACTGGACAGTGGTTGAAAAGGCCTTTTTTTCCATCTGTATAATATAGAGGTGGACTCTGGCTTTCCATAGAAACCACTCACATAAATTGTGTTAATACCATTGCAAAAATACGGCTTTGGAATATATATCCTATAAAAGGTCACGATGAAAAACGTATGATTTTGATAATGGACAAAATGATATGTACAAGTTATTTAGTGATGGTAATCAATCATTCTGCGTTCATTCACATTATTGTTTTAATCCATGTGTTTGAACAGTGTGGATGGGTCAATGGGTGCTTTAAAGGTGTTTCCTCACATTGTCATGTCCCAAAGGCAATGTGATGTCATGTATCAGGTGACATTAGACACATTTGTAACCTGAGATCCCACCCTCAACATCGAGGTGAATCGAGTACATTTGGAGAAGGAAGTGAAAACTGCAGCCATTGCCTTATTAAGCTTTTGAAAATACATTTCACAACCTAGAGGAGTTTATAGGAATTCCAATGTGTCTGAAGGCCCATTTCTCAAAGAACAATTTCTGACATGCTGGGACTTGAAGAAGCATCACCAAATATGTATTTACAGACTGATGGTTGTATAAGTTTGTTTTCCTGCTGGAATGGTATTGCAGTAGTGCACTGACATTCAGGTTACTGAACTTCCTAGAATAGATTCCCACAAGCTTGTCTCCACACATTGGCCAAAAAGACTATTACTAAATTTGGCAAAAATTGCAACAAAATAACACATAATTTATGTTTATAATTTATGTCATAATTAACTTCTTGATAACCCTTATTTGGTAGCAGACAAGTTCTGCTTTAGTATACCTATTGAGGAGACTATAATTGGACCAATGGGCACTTGGGATGGAGTCCACTTCAGCTTTTATTCATTTGTTTATTACATTTAAAAAAAATTATGTTTTTCCGATTTCTTCCCATTTTTCTCCCAATTTGGTAGCCAATTACACCCTCTATTTATTTAGATTTACCCTCCCTGCACGAGTCCACCGCTCCCCCCATCTCTATGAGGCAAGCTAATTCTCTGAGGGTAGCGAAGTCCTCTTCCACGTTCTAGGGAGAATTCCCACGGCGGATCTGAGCCGGCTCACCTTCCCCCTCCCCCTATGGCGGACAGCCAAATGCCGCCCCCGATCGGGGCTGACGACCAGGGCCGGTCTGGTAGAGATGGCGGGTTTTGAACCGCCTCCCTGACAGGCAGCGCACACTGTATCAGACCAGCCAAAATACGGTGAGTTAGACCGCTAAACTATCCGCTGCCCCTCAGCTTTTATTTTGATAAATCACAAAACAAACACCTCAGGGGCAATGTTCCAAAAATAAAATGCATAATGCTGAAAGAAAATGAATAATAGATAGCAACATAATGGAAAGACATTTCTAGATAAGACATCTCAAAACACACCCCCACATTTGTGAATTTCCTGGTGGATGGGTGAATAAAGACAGGACAGGCATATGTGTGAAAGCAAAAGTAATGATCACCTCTTGCAAGTGAATTACCAAAGGGCAGGGAAGGACAATGGAACGCTTTATGTCCTTATCCTGGGACAGTATACAGTAATAATCCAAACAATAAACTTTATTCATATAGTTATTATCAAGCAGGATGCTCAAAACACTTTGCAGCATGAATATAGTAGAGAAAATGCTATAACGAGTAAGATTTTAAAAGGTTTTGAAGGTAGAACATATCATAACAGCAAGTAATATATCATTATAGAAAATCTAAAGCTGTACAGAGGTGGTGTTAAAAGTGTATTCAATTTGAAAGGGCCAAACTAATATTTTCTGGCAGGGCTTTCCAGTCTTGCGCCCACAACACCTAATTTGTCAGGCTCATAAGTATGAATTGACTTGTTAATTCGTTTCTCACTCCAATGTAGTATAACCAAACTCCGGGATGTGCTTTGCAATTAAACTAATGGTCATTTACTACTTCTGATGAGTCCCATAACAGAGTGTGTGTGTGAAATGATAAACCACCACAGCTAACCAAATAGGCTTTCATTTTTAAATCACAAAATGTTCAGGAGCGAAATTTAAACATGTTAAAGAAATATGTGAAACAATACTACATGCTAGAAGGAATTATTACCAGGGAAGATGAGAGGGATAGCTTTACCCCAAAAGGAGATAGGAGTTTGTTGACTTATCTGTTCCTCTATCTGGGCATTTGTGTTTGTTTGTTTTCTTGCTGTGGTTTTTACTCATACATTTATTTTCATTTTCATCTTTTTTTTTTTTTTTTCCCCCAGTCATCTTTACAACAACTATTTAGTATTGCTGTTGTAATTTCTGGATTGTTGTCCTTCTTACGAAATTAATTTTGTTTTGTTTTTGTTTTGTGTTTGTTTTTGTTTCTCTTCTTTTGTTGATTGTGTTTATTGATGCTCGTCTTTGGGGGAAGGAGGTGATCCTATAGTTACGACCCTATTTGTCTTTTCTTTACTGTAGTACTTTACCGAAATTGTCAGGTTGTAAAAGAAAAAAAAAAAAAAAAAAAAAAAGCAGGATCCCCCAATATGGGTGGGTGGTGGTAGGCTATTTTAAAAAAACAACCCAAAAAACCCCAACCCCAGCTCTAATATTATGTGTCTGCACATCCCCAACTTGCCTTTATTGCCTCAGTTGAGCCCCCGGCCTGGTGGTGGAATGACATATCTGCAGCTATCATGTGCTGACCAGTGTCAACCAAAAACACACCTGTTCAGTCTTCTTGTTTACCAGAATTTGGACATGTCCCAGGCTAAACACCCTGATGTACCTGATCAATCCAAACCCTATGCACAATGTTATATAGTGTAATATTTCACTTCCTTGGCACTATGCATATGGTGTGGTTGAAATGTGTTGGACATCGCTTTCTCTTGAAATGTGTTTTAATTTTAGAGGATGTTCCGTTCATCATTCATTCAAACCAACCTTCCATGCCCCGTTCTTCATATGCAAAGTGCTTATATACACACACAGATTTCAACATTATATTGTATATTTCCCTTTCAAACTGACACAATCTCCTCTGACCTGCAATGGTTCAAAGTTCTTTCTGCTACAATATGTGATATTGTACAACAGTTTCAATAGGCATTTTTTTTTAATGCACATCTCCAAAGATTTGTTGAACGTACAAACTACGCAGATTAATGAATGACACAATAGCGCCAGCTGTTGCAACATAGCCTTGTGCAATTTTTAATCTGGGTGCTTTCCCCACCCCAGCACCGATGTTGTCACACACAGCTGCCAAGGGTATTTCAGAAAACACGTTTGGACATAATTAGAAATGAAATATATACGAGCAGAGCGGGAGGAACTCATAACTTCATTCCATTGCATCTTCATACAATACCTGTACACTGGATGTGAATATTTACCCGCCTCATACGTTGAAATCATTATTAGAGACAACAGCGATGATGTCTCCCCTACGGAACACTAGTACTGGTACACCTTCAATCGATGTTGTAGAACACCGACACCAATCAAGCCCTGACCGCATGATGTGCTTTACAGCATCTCACCTGTCGAGGGGAGAATGGAGCACAAAAAACTTTGGCAGCATCATAAATGTGCATGTGCGTTTGTGTGTGAGATTGCGTGCACATGCAAATACAGTCGATACCAACTTGTAATTTGGCAAAATTTTTTGTTGTATTGTGTAACAGACTTGTATAAGAGATTTCCCTGCCATGGACAAAGTCAAGCGGTCTCCAAATTCTTAGCATTGCTGTTTATGGTTTTACCAATTCCTAAAGTTCTGCCCATACCCTCGTCCCTCCTTTACCAACCCCAAGGCGCAGGACTAGCGGCATGCCGTTGGAGGTTTTGTCACACTCTCTGGCCCCAGGTTCCATTCTTCTTATGTCATGGTCATAGAGACAACATACATCACAGGTAATGTCCCTGGATGCGGGTCCAGGGTGTGGCAGAGAAAGAACAACCAGCTACGTCAAAAAAAGAAAGAGGGTCAAAAGAGTTTTTTTGGGAAAGATTTTAATAGTTATTGAATGTTCTACATCTTACAGTAAATATTATACAATTACAAACTTGGCTTAATTCTGTCACTGAGATCACTAACTGATCTTCAAAAAACAACAAAAACAAAAATAATAAAAACAAATTTACACTTCATATCCACAAGCCTGACGTGGGTCTCTCTGCTTCACCAGACCCCAAGCTAACTCATAGCAAAATGTTCCCACACCGTTGCTGTGACCTCATGACGGGTTCATCCTGCTGCCACAACGTTAAAGAAACGCTGCGAGCTCGCTGTGTGTCAACTTGGTACCGAACCTCCAGGTGCTGTTCCTACACACACACTCTGGAAAATGCATTTGGAAGACATGGAATTTCCATTTTTTTTTCTCGTTACAATTTGCGTTCAAATCATAGTTTAAACATTTGAATTAAATTTCAAGCTGCGTTAAAAAAAGAAAGAAAGAAAAAAAAAGGTGAAAAACTATTCCTCAGTAAGTTTAACCCTTCGGGGGAACCTCTCAACCCTGAACACTGGAAGCAACAGTGGTGGAACCTTCAAGCTGTGTGCAGGGGGGTCTGCATGTTTGGCTATCGTGTGTCCATCTACACATATGTAGAGCTACACGGATAGCAAACAGACATGGTAAAGGGAGGAAAAATCCCTTTTATGTGTGACATACTTTGTATTCCCTTAAATCTTACTGCAGGTTTCACATTTTTCTGCTGTATCTGGTGAAATAGGGGAAGGGGAATAGGAAAAATATGCCTATTTGGCAGAAAATGCCTGCTAAAATTGTTCAATTATGCAAATTATGGCACTCAACTTACTCACTTAATTTCCACTATCTATGAAATCAGAAAATTACAAATGGTTGCTGTTCAATGTGAATACTGGCAATAAAATTTGAAGGGGGGGAAGCTATTTCATGTTATTTATTGGAATTGGGATTCAATAACCAGGATCAACGAAGACCGGGCAGGCAAAGCAGAGTCCATCATAAAACTTCCTTCAGAATGGACACTTGGTGTCCTATGCTTTTTCTATTTTATTTAGTTATTTATTTCGAATGGCTAAATCAATCTCGCAACATTCCCATAAAGTTATGACAATGTTACTATGTTACAACATTACAGAAATGTGTGCTGAGGGATAAAATGATTTCAGGCTAGTGTTACCCAGAGACATTACTGAAGCTGCACCACCTTGAACGGATGGAGCATTTTAAATTAAGCACTTAACAAAGGTGCCTTTCTGGTTGAAGCAGCCTTAAGGAGGAAGTGCTATCCCACCAGCCCACCTGAGCCCCCTGGCACCTTCTACGGACCACATTTTCCTCGAATCCTTCCGATGTTAGAAACCTAACAAGGTACTTTTGTTAGTTCAATGCCTGCAGACTGTGATCATGTACAATGTAGGCTGCTGTTGATTTTGCAGTCAACCGACTTCACCTGGGCATGAACAGTGAGCACATTTCACAATCTGTTGGCGCACCTTCAGCAAGTCATTTTTGAGTCAGGATTCGAGTTGTTTTGAAGTGTTCTTCTCCTCCCGCTGTCAAACGTCTGGCACCCAAAGAAAATGAACGTTAACATGGTGACAGTTTGCCATCAGCTTGATGCAGTCACCCAAGGTTATGCCTTGAGAGGTGGAGTCACAAAGTTTCGACAAATTGATCCAAGGGTGAATGAATTGGATCCTGGTAACAACTGGAACTTGGAACTGCGGCCAACCTCGACCACAGCGGGACGAAGGCCCAAATCTACTTTCCCATCTGTTAAGTAAATTCTCAGGTGTTACCCCAATTCCAGCCCCGTCAGCCTTTGGCAAAACTGACACACCGCTTGCCTAAATACACCTCAGGGTCCGCAAGTGCTAGCACTACTTTGCCCCTCCCCAAGGGAACAAAGACATTTAAAATGCTTTCAAAACCACTTCCCACAGACTTGTGTTTTCTGAAATGCTCCCTGACGAATACAGAGGCACCCCACTTCAATTCAACCATAAAGTTCCTCTATTCAAGAATAATAAACATCAATCATCAATAAAACTTAAATAACACTTATGGTAAAAAGCGCTTAAATTACATAATCAGAACTGAATTTGTATTTTTTTAAAACCTATTTTATTTTTCATTACTTTTTAAGTGTAAAATACCAGAGGCAATACTCATACGCATGGTTGAATCGCTTGAAGGTAAAACGCCACACCTCACCCACCCTGTTAAAAAGAAAAACGCCCACCCTCGTTTTGTTCTCTACTCGCACGCTGAATTGGGCCAGTACAACTATTCATATGCATTGTTCAAGTCTTGCCTTACTTTATCATTGTAAGCAAAGATATACAAAACAAGTCTAAATGATCTTTGAGATAAATTTTGTTTGTTCGCTTGCTTTGGGGGGGGTGTCAAATCCTAAGTCATAAATCCCAATTACTTTTTTATTTCTACTCTTTTCCCCCCCAAAAAAACGCTACACGGTAACAGGAGAACAGGGCAGAGGTAAAGTTTCTCAGCAGTCTCTATCAGATTTCAAGATTTGGAGCCATCAGTGCACAAAGAAAACAGACTAGTACTGCAGCTTACACACTAAACAGCACTCATCTATGGAAAATGTGTACACACTCAAATAAATCAGATTGTTCATTACATCTGCTATAAAATGCATCTCAAACGACAAAATGATTCATGTTTAAAGAGCCTGTGTGTGTATATGAATAGGTCTGATCCTTAGTAATGGAGCAGGACTATGCCGCAGCGGATTATGAGGAGGAAATGCCAACAGTACCTGAACATGTGAAGCATGGCAAGTTTCAGAGTAGAGTTTCTGATAGCGATGGGAGAATGAGGTGTCGTGACACCAAAAATGGCTGGAGCCGCAAGTTACTGGTAGCGTAATTGTAGCTCCACCGATTAGTGGTGTCATGACACCATGATATTCTCCCATCACTCATTTCTGATACTGAGAGAATAATACTGCACAGCACTCTTTTTGAACTTGGGAGTTGAACAGAAAATTTCACATGACCTAGCTCTGACAAAAAAAAGGGCAAGATGGAAAGAATCTCCAAGTGCAATGGAGGGAGAGGCTGAATTGTGAAAGTGTGCAGAGGTTCGGCTGAAGAGAAACGAAACCAACTAACTCGGCAATTGGCAATTCATTGAGACGTGAATTTACGAAGTCTTAATCAAACTTTCTGTTGCCATGCCAACAATCTGCATCATCACCAGGAACACAGTCTTCACTTCTGACCTGACAAAATGTCTTCATGCAAAGTGGTGTTCGGTTCACTATTAGGAATGTTTTCACTCAATATAAACATTATCCTAAGATTTAAATATTAGGTGTGGAATTTTTAAAAGGATAGTGACTGGGGCCCTTTGATGGAATGCCTGAGGTTAAGTCAAAATAAGGCAGTCGAAGTGCCTTTTGTTCTGGTTTCGACAGCCAACGAGAACACACAGCAGTGTGTTCCTGCATCAAACCTTTACCACTGCACAACTGCCCTTAAAGACCTCATATGCAGGGAAAATGCTCATTCAGAGGAGGGCCTGGGGGTTAAGTGCAAAACCCAAAGCGGTGAAATCCATCTGCAGCTCCTTTGATGCAACCATGCTTTGTGAGAACACCGTTCTGCTTGATGCATATACAACACATTCCATTATATCATACATGCTATCAAACCTGTGAATATGCTTTTTCTTTTTTTTTGTATGCTTGATTTACGAGCTACTGTGGGCAATAGACTGCCAAAAGAATTGTCTTTTTTTAATCTTGTAATTGAATTAGTGGTTAACGCACCTTAACGAAAAAAGGATAATTGAGAACGTTCCAATGTATTAATTTTAAAATGATCATACTATAGGGTACCGTATTGAACATATGAACCATCTTTCCAAATTAAAAGTGAAGTACCTATTTATTAGCATAGATTATTATTCGTAAATGTTTGTGCAATGCTCATCAGCACACTCGTTTTAATACAATGCTGATATGTGGCCACATGATCAACGTATGTTCCGAGGAGCAGGAAGGCTGTGCAAAAAACCCACTCCAGCTGATACCAGGCTGACCTTTCACCTTTGAGTCAGAACCTGGAGGACACAGACACAAATGAAACCAGGTTTAACTATGGTAAGGGCTCCTAGAAACAAAACTGAATGAAAAAAAACTTTAGTGTGTGTGTGTGTGTGTGTGTGCTGTGTAAGGGAGTTTCTACAGGTGCAGATCAGAGGTAGAGCACCTGATCGGGAGGGGCCGTGCCCTGGTGGGAATATTGTGGTGGTTTTGGTTGGTGGTTCGTTGTCAGTCAACGGCAAAGAAAAAAATCGCCCTCTCTTCTCTCTCGTAACAATGACCACTGTGACCATCCAAGCTTCCTTTCTTCCTGGGGCCAACCAGGGAACCAGAACAAGATGCCGTCACTACGGAAATTACAACACGACTATTTGTTCCAACCAAAAGGGGAGGGGGGTTTAAATCAACCAAAAAGAAAAGCAGAAGAAGATAAAAAAGAAAACGGACACCTCAGTGTTGATTGTCAGGGTCCAGTAACGGTGGCCCAGTATCCACTACCCCCGTGATGCTAAGAAACAACTTGACCTATCCTCCCTCGCTCACTCGCTCACCATCGACACCTGCCACAAACCCCTCTCCACTGCCAATCCCTCACCTAATAGCACCACACCAGCACCACGCTGCTACCGGCACCACCAGGCCGCCAGTCTAACAGCTGGCACTATTCCACTCCTCGTATTTATATATATATCTATAAAAAACTAAACAAACAAACAAAAAAAAAATGATCATGACCAGTAAGATGGCATTTGGAATTCCATCACCATCGCAATTAGTGGCTTGATTTTTTGTTACATTTGCACAGGAGATTTTCTGTACGAGGCAGAACCAATTATTTCTGACATGAATTAAAGGTGAAGTTGTGGGTACATGTGAATGACTCCCCTTGTACCAGGGGCAGTGTGGGATGGGGGGGTGGAGCTATGGCATGGTCAGGGTGGCATTATCGCTTTACTCCTCCTTACCCGGTCCCCAAAAATCACCCTTCCTTTCAATAATCTTGTTTTTTCAGGCTGTTTGTCCAATGCATACAGTATATCACAGACTCTAAATCCCTTTACTTCCTTACGTGTTCCTGAATGATTCAAATCCTGCCTGTAAGTCCCCCCACCCCACCCCACCCACACAGGTTGGCACATGACTAAGACACCATTCACATCAGACCCTGGATGCTGAGCTAAGTGACACAGCTAAATCCTGACCAATGTGCAATACGACACACCATGTGCAGTCTATGCGTGTGTGTGTGTGTGTGTGTGTTTGTGTGAATGCACACACGCACATACTTATAAAATATATTTATATATATTTATATATATATTCCAAAAATTGCTTACTACCGGTATATCCTGATGTACAAGCTAATTATGTCACCGACTTACTTAAATGAATTCTACGTAGTATATAACTAAGATTACAGAATTATTTTTTCCTAGCGAAGGGAATATCGCGTTTAACATGGTCATACAGTGGGTACATTTATAACACGTCTACCTAATATTTGCTACAAGCTGGAAGACGACCCTTGTTCTCAGTACTGGAAGATGAAACCAAAGCCAAAGCAAATCTGAAAGGAAGGTAAATCTGGAAAAATCTCCAGTGAGCCCTTCCCGGGAGAAACTGGAAAACAAACATAAAAATAGACCCTGTGCTAACATCTAATCCTTAGAAAATTTGGCAGCATAAGATGATGATGATGATGATGATGGTGGTGGTGAGGATAACGATGAGGATGCAGTCTGCTTATTCCTATGGAGTCGGCCCGGAGACATGAGCAGCGTTAACACACACACAAAAAAAAGAACATCCTCAACTACTGTGTTTGGTCTGTGCCAGTCTGGAGTTTCTGTGAAAGAAATCGTGGACAAATCATAAAAATAAAAAATAAAAATACAGATAGGCGCAAAAGAAACCCAATAAAATAAAACAAAATGTAAAAAGCAGCTTTTACTAAAGAATGCATAAAGTGACCCTTGCACTTTTTTTTTGTTCTTGCAAACAGACGCGGTGCGATGTTGACCACAATGCACCGATGTAAGACTCGAGTAGTTGCATACAATGTTTTGACTCCAGATCTGAAAAACAGAAAGACGGGAAGGTTATGTTATTCGAAACATCCGCAACACACCACAATGCAACGGTGTGTTTCTTTCATGCTCAAAATGTGACTAAAATGGACCGCTTCCACCTGTTTGCACTCACTTTTCATAAATGACACATACATGGAAAATATTTTATATCAAACATATTCTATGATTAAGGCAAAGCAAAATTCCTCTGTTCTCTCATTAACCTGCAGTTCCCTCCTTATCGTAAAGGCATGTCTCATTTTTAGCAGTAAGTGGCAATTCAAATGAAAAATGACCAATTATACAATTAAGGGCCAATTTGAGTGTTGTTGAATGGGCACAATTCTATAAAGTGATTTAGTTTCAGAGTGTCCACAAGATGAAATAAGGAGGCTACAGCCAAATAAAGGTGAGATTTAAGGAAAATCTATTCAAAAGAGTATCATTGTATCTGCCTGGTACATTGTACATCGATGGATGAAATACATTTTTGCTAAACCTGCAATGTGTCACCGAAGAAACAAAAAACAACAGTAGACTCCCATTAGTGGTTCTGTGTGGCTCAGTTGGTAGAGCACGGCGTTGGCAACGCTTAGGTTGTGGGTTCAATTACCGCTGGGACCACTTGTATGTATGCATTCACTACTGTAAGTCGCTTTGGATAAAAGCATCTACTAAGTGGCATATATTATTTGAAATGACTACAACACAAAAACGAAAGATTGAATTTGACAGGGATGAGGGGACATCTGCAAACAAAGGGAAAATGAGTTTGGAGAGGTGGCATGACGTCATTCACCATTTGACAGGGGCTTTAATTGGTGCAAATATCCCCTCGACAACAAAGTTTGACAACCGCAAAAATATGACCTTTTAAAAACAAAACATGTGCTAAATGGTGAAGCTGGCTGTTGGGAGAAGGGGATATATACCACAAATGCTAAATAAAGTAAAGGAGATTGTTAAAAATTCATAGAGCATATCTGTTGAAACATTTCTACAGATGCGTTCTACACATTTTAATTTTTTTTTTTAATGTTCAGAAATTTTTGATTATTTTTTTTTAATCAATGTTCAGAAATTTTTGATAAAATGTGCAAATAAAGGTGGAAAGTCTGATTTAATATGTTTTAATTTCAGGCTGTAAAGCAACAAAAGGTGAGACTGGGTTTATACTTCAAAGGGGCACTGTACACCTCAGGGATGAACAGGTGATTTGAAAGTTAAACTGGAGGATGCTGTGTCTGTCAACCATTCCAAAGTGGCAGAGGCAGTGATTAAAAGTTTGAAATCATACAAGGTGGATTTAAAGAATGTCACAGGGTTTGTATCACACACAACGCTACATGGTAAACTGGTAGAATTACATTAAACAAGGTTTATTCCCTTATTCTGTCTGTAAATATGACATACAGTGCCCACAAGCAAAATATGGGCAGACAATTTCCCAAAGACTACTTACTACTCAGACAGATAGCAATAAAACTGCCACGTGAGCCCTGCAAAACGTGATGGGGCACTTGATATGCAGCTGTGATATATATGCCATGCTCAAGACATCCGATTTCACACCACTTCACAGAGGAGGATGTAGCTATCTCACCACGCACAGCTGCACGGGCACAAATGAAGGCATTGCTGAGAGACCGTAGAGGTTTGGAAGAACAGCTGTCTCTGATTTAAGCCCGGAGAGTCTGAACGACCCGATTAAATGGGCCGAGAGTCGAAAAGTCACAACTCACAAAGCCTACAATAAAACCGAGCAACGGACCAGTGAATATAAAACACTGGCGCAGCAGGTGCACAGCGAAAATAGGACAAACACTCAGTGAAGTTACCGATAAACTCAATTCCCCGATCGGTTAAAAAAGAAGACTCGTGCAACCGGCTCATAAATGTCTCTTCCCTTGGAAGCTTCGCCAATGACTGTAAATCAGAGACGGAGGAATAACACACGCCACGGAGAGCGGCAGCTGTGCTACTTCGATTGTGTAACACTTCTGAAATAGGCCAATTACTCCCCAATCGGACACGAACGTTGTGTTGACACGGCGAGGGGCGTTTCCTCCCGATCCTCCTAAGTTTTTACACTGCTACGACGGTCCATGACTGAAGAAACAGCAAATTACCTGACAATGACTATATTTTTACATTTGAAGGCAGTACTTACAAATCAATCAGCATGTTTAGGTATGGCGTCTCTCCATCTGCTGACTAGCCTACTGCACTGCAACGCCTCATTTGTGATAAATGAATGATTATTTGAGATTGTAATATGTTGATTGCTCAAGTATCTTCAGAAAGTCCTCCAACCTCTTGGTGTTGGGAGGAGGGAACTGCAAGTTAATAAGAGAACTAAGGAATTTTGCACAGCCCTAACTACGAGACAAGCCGTGAACCTTTTGGGAGAGATGATAAATATCGATACTCTAACATCCTTGCCACTGCTTACATGAACATGATCCTCATTAGGGGAAAAGGGTATTGGGGAGGGCCTGATTATTATATTTTACATTTTAAGCCTTTGGCAGACGCTTTTATCCAGAGCAACTTACAAGATGTGCATTAATACATGGTAGGAACAATCATAGTTCGTTCAAGAGATCAGTGCAGTAATACAGTGATAGACATCGTTGTAAGCAGCTGCATACCATACCTGTAACACTAGGAAGGAAAAATACAAGAAGTATTGAGCAAGTAGGCAGTGGTGATGACAATTGGGTAGATGTACAGAATTGAGTGGTAGTGGAGTCTGAAGAGGTGGGTTTTGAGTCTCTTGCAGAAGATCACAAGTGATTGATTATTGATCACTGACAGTGGTGTGAGGTGGTGCGAGGCCAGTAACTTACATGAATTGGCTGATGGTTTACCAGTGAGGAGGCACATAGCTGTACCCAGGTGTCCCTTGAGGCCTGTATGTTGGCACGGTAACAGGATGACCTCCGATGGGAGTGTGCTGGGGTGTGGTCAGCAGGGTCCCTGTGGGCAGAGTCACATTGTTTCCTTTATTCAATGTTTTGTTCTTTTTTTTTTTATGTACGAGATAGAGAGCTGAATATGTCATTGTGTAGCCATATTCACCTCATAAATATCCATGCTCAATGTGTAAACATGACTTCTAGACAAATAGAAAAGTGCTTCCCCTTAGGTACTTTACGTATAATATTTTGGGAACTTCAGCTGAATTTCTCAACCAGTGCTGCAGCTTTTATGGCAACTTTAACAAAGGATTTATCCTAAAACTTGTCCAGCATGCTGTGCATGGATGTGGTTGCACTTGAAGAAAAGAATATCGTTTGTTGTATGTTAATATTAAAAATGAAATGCAGAAAACATGTGTATGACTGTTACATTTCACTGGAGTCTGTTTGAACGTCACATGAACGTCTGTTTTAGCTGTCAGCGCAAGCAAGGCCTTCTGGTTTTACTTTGTGACCACTAACATCCACGCTTTCTTCGGCCTTCAGTCCTGCGCTTTCTACCTTCCGCTGTAGAAGCACAGCGCGTGACCAAAGCACATCTGCGATTAGTGTACTGTACATTTAAATGCACGGGCTGCTCTATAAATATTCGACATCGCTGTAGCAAAGTAGCTCATTCCCACGGGCTCCGGAATGAATCACGTCACTGCCTGAAGTCATGACTTTACTTTCGCACCATTTTACAGTACAAGGTAATCACACGAACGTAACCGTTTAGCACATTTAGCACAATCGTATTTCAAAAAGGCTCTTCACTTTCAAATTCATATTGATCCAGCATATGTCTATTTCAAAGGGAACTCAGGATCTTTCTTTCTAAGCTGCAAAGAAATGTTTATTGACAGTTTATCTTGGCTGATGGGAGGGCGTTGCAATGTTGCAATGCAGATACTGTTTAGATTGGGACATGACGGGCCTAGATGGGCTGAACGGCCTGTTCTCGTCATTATGTATTCTTATGTTCAATGACACGATCGGCCTTTGAGTACCACTGAGAATTCCAAATTAGGATGGGGGGAAAAAATCTGGTATAAAGATAGATTTATAAAGAACACAGAACACGCAACAGGCGTAGAGTCAGTGGAGCTGGAAGGTCTCCTTACCTGCTGACATGGCCATAGTGGTCCCTGCCACCATGCCCATGGCCATGCCGTTGGAGCGAGGGACGGGGACGGGAGCGGGGTATATGGCGGAAGGGAGGCTGTTGGGCTGGACCACTGTGGTGTGGTGAATCACATGAGGCTGAGCTGCATACACAGGCTGTGTGTAATAAGCACCCTGAGAGAGACAGAGAAATAAAATGAGTTTGTTGAAGAAAAAAACAACCCTGTACTTTCTGAGCATTTCAAATCTCGTATTTCCCCATTTGCCAACACTGAATCAAGAAGCGGAGGGCTTGCGTAGCGTTGACTAGGCAAACAACAGCCCCTGTATTTTAAAAAGTGCCCTCCATAGCAATCCTTCAGCTAATTTAATTAGCTAGCTAACATGCTAACAATAGTGGAGATGTCTGCAAATGCTGACACCTCCATACGTGCTGGTCTTCCTACAAGTGTATTCATTTATTTTCCACACAACGTGTATTTAACCATATTTCATTGTTAAATATTTGAGTCTCGTTTCGATTAGGGCATACACTAAATTACATAAAATAATAAATAATAATAATGTACAAACCTGTCCAGTTTCGTACTGCGAATAGGGTTATATGTCAGTAGGGGCTCCAGGCGTTTCAGCTGAAGGGGTGGGGGTTCACTTACCTGAGGATAGAGGTTCTGCTGGGGGTAGGCACTTCTGATCGGGTACATGGCCGTCTGGTAGGGGTTGGGGGATGGGGAGTAGGGCGGGGGAGCTCCGTTGGTCTGGGTGGGGGGCACCTTGTAGGGGGTGCCAGCGGTGTATCCTGTGGGGAGAGAGACGAGACCGGTGGGGGGTGGGTCAGGCGGGCGCCCTTTCCTCTCACCCGGGTGAGATGGAAGGGATGGTGTGGTTGGTGAGAGAGGGGTCGGAGACGTGAGAAGAGACATGGAGGTAGAGCGATCAGGGTTATCAAAGCAGTCCCTGTGGGCTCTCTAGCTCCCCCTGTCTACTGAAGGCCGCTGCAGCTTCCAAGCCCATCTGGCTCCAACAGTGACAACGCATGCAAACCTTTCTGTTCCAGTACAGAGCAATACACTTTACATAGTGTCCAACGCATCGCCTCAAGGGAGACCCCATTTTGTATAAACATCAATGACCGTTACCATCCAAATAACGTCCAGCAGAGTTTTGTAATGCGGTTTAATTCATTAGTATTTTTTTTTTTTTTTACTATTTTGTGTACAAGGAAAATGGCAATGTTCTAAATTTGTCATGACAACGGGAAGCGCAGAGTGAGCATGTCTGTACAGCACGTACAACCAGGCCTGGCTTCTAATGCAATCATTTAAGTGAGCAGCAGTCATTTTCCAGCATTCATCGATTTACTCCAGCAGGGCAGGGACAGGAACACTGATTGAGCCTTTGATTTGATTGCATTTGTACATTCGTGCTGTTCTGCTGGAATGCACCTAGACATCTTCTGTTGAGAAGCACCAGATGCTGTTCTGCTGGAAAGCACCTAGACATCTTCTGTTGAGAAGAACCAGATTCTTCTTACCTAGTGACTCCATTAGAAAAATTGTAAAACATCTATGTTATATCACAATGTATTGAATCTACCTTAAAAACTATTGGATGACAATATAAGAACACTTTATTCAATATTGGTTCTTAATGAAGATGCACTTGTAGAATCCCCAATGACAAACCCCCCCCTCACAAAATATTATTCCGGAATTATAATGTTCCTGCAGATTTTTCAGGAATCATTAGCTGGAGAAATACACTGAGAATTGAACTGACCCAAAAAAGTGACAATCACATCCCTACTTAGCCATAACAGTCCATCTTTCAGCATTCAACCTTACGCATTCTAAAATACTAGCGTGATACAATATCTTCCTCTAGTGGCAATATGACCACACTACAGGCTTTATGTCCTCTAACGTGAAAATATGCTCACCTTTCTGTGCATTTCAAAAATTCCAAATAAAAAGCTGACAACTCGAGAGTACAGATCACTGTTTTTCAATAAAATGACAATACAATCTACACAAACAAATTTGTCAAAAATCAACAATGTATATAACAATGCTAATGGGCCTTTCCAGGACCTGCTGAACCAGAACAATTACATGCCTTAATCCCTGAGGATGAAGGCCGGAGTCAGAAACAGACTTTTAGGGGCTCCAGCCTCTCCCTGGAATGGGCAGGGTGGCAGAGGGAGCAGACTGAATCTGAAAGGTGTACAAGGCTGGTCTAGGTGTCCTCCACATCTGTAGATCCTCTCTCTGTAGCTGGCCTGCTAACAGCCTTTTACAGTTATGAACTCTACTCAGAATGTGCTGGTTTAGGATCCAGATAGATTCTTTTTTTTTCTACATTTTATTTTCAGATTTTAGTTAAATCCCCCTACCCTTATAGTTTGCTGCCGTAGTCCTGTGACCGGCAGTGACAAGGGCGTAGCGCTGCCTCCTCCGAGACAACACCCATCGACTGTAATTCCGGTACCCCAGAAGCACTCCGGTGCGCAGCAAACTGTGTGTGTCGGCTTCCCTCCCTCCTCCCTGGGGCAGACAGCCAATTGCTGCCCCAATGGCACTCCTGGCCAGAGCCGACTCTGGCGGGACGGGGAATCGAACCCTGGTCTCCGTGGCCAGTGGGAACGTTGTAACCACTGGACCATGCGGGAGGCCTGGATCCTGGATCCAGATCTCAAACCCTGATCCAGGGACCGTACCCACCTTTACACAAAACAGTTAGTGGTCAGGATTAGGGATCAGTAAACTGGTCCTGGGTAGGTTTTTATTTGTTTGGATAAAAGGGGAGTTTGATCGGAGTAGCCATGATTGCTGTGTATGGCCCAGCCATGTCCCATCCGGTGTGCTTACAATGGTGGAAAAAGTACAAGTTTTGATAATACAGTACAAAAACACTTTGACTAGCCTTCTGAGGTGCTACAATGTGCCAGAACATCTAACTTGTTTTGACTGGACGCCTCTGGCAAGGATAGACTTTGGAAATAATGGCTGATGTACAAGCGTGGAAGTGCCAAGACCACATACGATTTCAAATGCTCACCGATGTGCATAAATGTGTGATGACAAAAATGAAACACCATCAGAAGAGAACCAGTTTCCTTCATTTCATAAATCAGAACCATCTAGGAGCCACATGGTATCACAGCAAAGGTAGCTCTCTCAAAGGCTCAAAAGGAAAGGCAATCAAATGAATCACGACTTGAGAGAATAGCACACTGGGGATGATGTATGGAATGAGAGGATATCAAACTTAAACTTCAGAAACTCTGCCACGGCCAAAGCTATGAAGTAAAATAAACTGTTGATGGGATATCGAATTCAAAGTCAAATCAAAGTGATGTGAAAATGTAAGGAACACTAGGTTCCTAAATCACCCAGCTATGCCCAGCTCTGCTTCATAAAACATTTCTGGTGAATGTCAGGATTTGCACATGGCAGGTTACAACAACAGAGCCAAAATAGACTGAATTATTTAATTGGAGTCATTCCTCTCCTCGTGCAGGTGGCTGCTTATGTACACAATCTGCCATATAAAGAACTTTAAATCTAATACCTAGAAATGATCATTAAATAGGATTTTTGATGTCGCTAAGGGCAAAGCACATTAAAATACCCTATTCCCTGTTCCCTGTCTCAATGAAAACAGTTGTGTTACACGCTGAGCCCTTGTGAAACATCGCGAGTTGTGCCATGCGAATCGCGGTGTTACGCTATGACTTTCCCGTGTTATCTCGGGAGCCGTCGTGGGGCGTCATATATTTGCTGCCCAGCAAGGTGCGGTTCGGCTGTACAGCCAGTTACGGACTCCTTTTGTGAGCCATCATATGGCGCTACGCTTTACGTTTCCACTTACTGATTTATGTCGCCAGCTGGCTGCCACGCGAGTTATCTTGCATTGCTGGAAGCCGCTGAGTTATGTACTAAATTATCATGCGGAGATATGCAGCAAATTGTTTTGCACCGAGAGCTACTGCGCCGTCAAGATTTATCACGTTATGAGGCCCATTGTCATGTTGTTTTTTCCCACGTGTGAGTTATGGTGTTGTTAAGCGGTGAAGGATCGCACTGCTTTACACGTCGAGGAACGGTTGGAACACGCAGAGAGAAAAGGCCCCTCTCCCAGCAGCCTACTGAAGTGTGAAAAGACAATCCACTTTGGGGTGCTTATGCAACACCCGTTTCTGTGTTTTTACACAAAGCCGCAGGCAACGTGCAGGCAGGGGGGCGAGCCCCGCTCATCGGACCCCCTCGGTCAGCCGACCATCTGGTGACGACCGCTCGCTTCCCCGAGATGAGTATGCGCGCTCCATAACTTTGTCCCTTATGTAATGTGAAAGGCTCTACTGTGCGCTGCCCGAGTGGGTGAAATACCTGCTGCTTCTCTATTGTTCAGCGGTTGCGCATACATTATCTCACTTTTGAGCGTGGTTTTCACCGTTTGTCAGGCCTGGAAAATTACTGGTCGAGTAGTGGAGGTGAAGTCTGGCAGCCATTTAGCGAAATAGGAATATCGTGTCTCGTATTTTCAGGTGTCGCTCTTTTTTATTTCGTAGTTCACGTCGAGCGTTTTATTTCAAACGCGGACGTGTCTCTGAACACGCGGAAACCACGGTGACAAAGTTAACCGAGATAACTGATTGTGCTTGAATCGCGGTTAAATGTGTCAATTAATATGGCCAAAAATGAGCACAGCCCCCAAATCAAGAGCTTCCCTCGTAGACTGTGCCCTGTCTTCTCTCTGGTCAGACAGCATCTAGTTCTGTAATGATGAGATCTTGTCGGGATTAGGAGGGAAAAGAACATGCCTTAAACTCGACACAAGCCACCCGGAGAATGAGATGTCGTCCACGGCTCACGAACGCATAAACGTTAACAGTTACCCACACACATATTAATCATCACATGTCGACAATTACACCTTGTGCCTTGCCTCAGACAATGAACAGCTTTTCATTGTGACAAAAATACTGTTGACATGCATCCCTCTATCAAGCGCGTGAAAGAAAACAGCAAATCTGTGAGTGTTTTCCCAGCACTATCCTAAAATATGCACACGCAGTGTAAATCACATCAAAAAAACAAAATCCTTGACATAACTTGGCTGTGCCTATATTTAAAACATGCAGTCATTTAGTAACATAACATTTAAGTGACACTGAATAACAAACATGCGATTTAACTGTTCATTATTCGGCACTGGGAAGCAAAAGCCAAGCATATTTCTATTTCCTGGCCCCATGCTGCCAACATGTTCTACTGCCCCCTGCAGGTCCATGTAATAACTTCACCCTGTTCGGAAGGCCTTTGCAGTCGCCCTGTTCTACTGCCCCCTGCAGGTCCATGTAATAACGTCACCCTGTTCGGAAGGCCTTTGCAGTCGCCCTGTTCTACTGCCCCCTGCAGGTCCATGTAATAACTTCACCCTGTTCCGAAAGGCCTTTGCAGTCGCCCTGTTCTACTGCCCCCTGCAGGTCCATGTAATAACTTCACCCTGTTCCGAAGGCCTTTGCAGTCGCCCTGTTCTACTGCCCCCTGCAGGTCCATGTAATAACTTCACCCTGTTCCGAAGGCCTTTGCAGTCACCCTGTTCTACTGCCCCCTGCAGGTCCATGTAATAACTTCACCCTGTTCCGAAGGCCTTTGCAGTCGCCCTGTTCTACTGCCCCCTGCAGGTCCATGTAATAACGTCACCCTGTTCTGAAAGGCCTTTGCAGTCGCCCAGTTCTACTGCCCCCTGCAGATCCATGTAATAACTTCACCCTGTTCTGAAGGCCTTTACAGTCGCCCAGTTCTCCAGCCCCCTGATGTCCCTGTAATAACTTCACCCTGTTCTGAAGACCGCATAGATGCCCCATCCTATCCTGTCTTTGTCCAAATCTTCCAGCCCCAAGGACTTTCCCCTATCCCACATATGGATTTGCCCAACTCTAGCCAAAAGCCAATGCCAAGCCAAAGCCAATGCCTGCTCAGGGTGCCCCTGACCACCACCACCACCCCCCGCTGCCCAGCCCGGCGGTGCGTGAGCTCTGTCAGTGATGGGGTGAATATCCAGAGAAAAGGAGGCATATTTACTGAATGCTGCAGATGAGGCCTGGTAAGATCTGCTCTCTGAGCCCGCGTCCACTGCCAGGTCATAGGAACCCTCAGTGGGCCCTCCGGCGGAGGTCTGTGCCCAGCCCTGCTTCACCAGCAGCACTGTCCCGACAGACAACAGAAGAGGGAGGGGGGGAGGGTTACACACACACGCGCACACGCACACACACATCACAGCACAGTACACACACCCTTCCCCAGGTTACAGCATGCCTATAGTACTTCAGTCCTTAACCCTCCCTGTTTAGAAGCTCCCACAACATGATTACTGGCTCACTGGCTCCACCCACAACTCCACCCACTAGCCCCTCCCATCCCCTAACTGCTCTCACTAGCTCCTCCCACATCTTGATGGTGCTCTTACTGGCCCCTCCCATACTCTATTGGCTCCTCATACACCCTGACACTGTTTCCATTGGCTCCTCATACACCCTAACACTGTTCCCATTGGCTCCTCATACATCCTAACACTGTTCCCATTGGCTCTTCATACACCCTAACACTGTTCCCATTGGCTCCTCATACATCCTAACACTGTTCCCATTGGCTCCTCATACACCCTGACACTGTTCCCATTGGCTCCTCATACACCCTAACACTGTTCCCATTGGCTCCTCATACACCCTGACACTATTCCAATTGGTTCCTCATACACCCTGACACTGTTCCCATTGGCTGATGTTCCCATCCTCTCACTAGCATCTCCCAAGTTCTGGCACTGATCTCATTAGTTGCTCCAACATCCTGACAGCCCAACAAACGACCCATACCTGCAGCAACGATGTATGTGGCCACAGCATGACACAGCTGTCACCATCAAACAGTAATGTGCCCCCAGACCTCCAGCCCTCTCCAGCACACTCCAACATGGCTACACATTTCTTACTGGTCTGACTCACACCCAGCTCGACACACTTCTCAATTGCATTCCTCATGCACTGCTCTCTCAAAAAGATTTGAAAGTGGATTGGGGAAATGTATGACACACACACACACACACACACACACACATATATGTATATAGAGCAGGCTTTAGAGTTAAGAGTAAGGAAATAATGACTATATTGAGTCCCATCAGGTCTTGGGGAACTCATGGGGAAAGAGACTCTTCTGCCTTCGGTGGGTGAATGGCCCTAATGGCCAGGGCTCGAGGGAAACACCATGAAACAGAACCCGCGTGTGGAACGTGCAGCAGATTCGCCACGTGCCATCAGAAGCCCAGAGATCCATGGTGGGTAAACGGGTAAATGACACACGACAGTGAAAAACCATTTCAGACTTCTCTGGATGGTGGCATGTGTGGGCCTTTACAGCACAGAGGGACCGGTGTCCTTGTGTTCCTCTCAAACCTCTTTTCAACAGGGATGACTCCAGACCAGGATGCAGGTCAATTCTGCGCTGAATTACAATGTACCAAAACAATGTTGGATTTGAATGCAAGGATATACCATAGGGATTTGAATGAAATTACATTATAATTAATTTTTTATTTCAATTGCACTGACATTTTTGTGCATGTGTGTATGTATATGTATGTATGTATATATATACATATCTTGTGGCATTTCTTAACATCATTTCTTCATCTCTCTTTTTGAGAGATAAAGGTGGTGGAAATCTAAAACCATATCCTATATTGCTTCCCATAAAGGTTTAATGGTGATTGGTTTAAACACCTCATTCTGGTGTACGTGAAACCACTCTTGAATCAGTTTAGCAGTGTGTATGGGGGTGTTTTTATCCTGGAATATGGGAACATCTTGAGGAGACAATGTTGGCATCATAGCAAAAATAAAAGAAGCTACAAATCCACCACAAAAAAAAAAAAAGAATGTAATTATTTCACAAAGTACTTTAGTACTGTTACTACACTGTTGAAAAGAGTGTTTTGAAACGCAACTTTTGTGATGCCAAGAATCTCTTAACCCCCTAAAGTGGAGTTTCAAAAGTGACAAACTGTGTTAGTCATTATTGCTTTTCAAAACACTATTTTAGAACAGACAATGATGTGTGCAAAACCACACTACTGTAAGCTGCCAATAGAACCAATAGAACTTCACAAGACTCTTTACTCTCGCAGGCATTACAATGGAACAATTGACCTGTCATTAAATTGCAACGCTTTCTGCAATTTAACTGTCACACACAAAACGTGGCTGATCTTTTTGAACATGCAAGCCATGTTAAAAAGGGCAAAATTACATTTTAAAATGAAATGGAAAAACAGTTCTTAGCAATTAACCTGAATCTGCAAATACAATTTACACAATATAGGTGACTCACGTGTGCATGTTATCTAGCAGACACTATTGGGCATCATATTTGGTGATTTGTTTTACATTGTACATACTACTGACGTTGCAACTATTGTACTATATGTTGCTTCATATATTTGCAGAAATTCCAAAGTTGCTCTTGCTTCTGCTTGTTAGACTAGTTCTCTTTTCTAGGTTGCCTTTGATTTAAAATGTTTGTCACAAAGGACCTCAAACTGGATAAGCCTCTGAGAAATGAGACTGTCGTGTTTAGCACATAGATGCATTTCAGTGATATCCCCAGAAGTACAAAGTAGTGCAAATCATTACAAACCTAATCACTGTTTTACTAAATTGCATGCACAGGTTTCTGGGTAAACAATTTTGTATGTAGACTTTCAGTTGTATTGGAGAGAATCATGAAAGTCTATAATATATATATAAAAAGAATATATACTTAAACATGCAAAGTCAGATGCTCAGAAAACCTTGGAGCATGCTTAAGATATGGCCTATACAATTCTATTACAATTATTGTAGTACTGTTTACAGTGATGTACATAATACATGCATTGGCATTTATATTTGAAAAGGTGAGGGAAATTCCATTTCCTGTGACCCCAATTCTGTATCCTTAAGATGTTTGCAAATCAAATTCCAATTAAAGACTTAGCCACTTGCTTTTATATTCATAGTGCAATAAAATGCTGCAATGTGCGTCCACCTACTTATGTTTAGTAACATTATGCTATATGCACCACAAGGGGGTGCCAGTAAGTCATTCCTGGCCCACTGGTACACAGGGACAACAAACAGTAAGGACATGAGGAAGAACAGAAATTCCTGCTTACACACAGAAATCATGCAAAGGCCATGCCACTAACAATCAAATCACTGCTCTCTACAGCGGGGACCTCAAACTGAAGTCCTGGAGGGCCGCAATAGGCTGGTTTTTGTGCTTTCCTTTCCATCAGCGGCCAATTGTGAAGGGGGTGTGTATACTCCTTAGCCAATCGATGACTGAAAATAAGCAATCGAGTGCGTAATCCCAGAGACCAGCAGACACTGCAGCCCTCCAGGACTTGAGTGCCAGATCCCTGCTTCACAGTGTGTGTCACCATTATAAAATACATTTTCATCTTCAAACCATAGAAAAAAATCTGTATGATCTGTATTTTACATCCTGTTAAAGCGCTCTTCCAGTCTGTTGATGGGCACCTCGGCCATGGTAACGAACCCAGACTGTGCCTGTGCCAACTGTGGCAGGCAGCCCCTGCAAGGGTGGCATAAAATTGGCCGTAGTGTTGCCCAGGGAGGAGCGGGATTTCAGTCACAGCGATGGGCACAAACACACAAATTGGGGATCCCAAATCGGGAGAAAAGAAACAATCCCTATGATTACAATTGCCACGGTTGATAATTATGTTTACGACAACACCGCAGATCGTACAGCAGCCAGCCTCGGTCTCGGACGGCGCTGCGCCAGTACAAGGCCTGTTAGATACTTCTCCCCTGGTGTTTGTGAATGGCTGACCAGACCGCAAACCAAGCACTTCCCCATTTCCAAAGCACTGGAGAGAGCAGGTCAGCGAGGGCGTCGCCTGGTTTAACGGTCGAACTGCGAGAGTCGGAGTGCACGCTGTAATTATGTGAAGACGAGTCTGAATAGGTGCTGTTCATTGATGAGGAACAGAAACAAGGGAGGGGGTAACCTGTTTTGTACTGCTCACGGCAAAATAAGCACCCGTGACCGAGTCCAAGAGGTCGCAAAGGAGGAACCAGAGGATCGTGAGGAAAAGCCAACATTATGTCTTCAGGAACAGACCGGACGGAGTGAAGAATTTAGCAGGCGTGGAACGCTGCGAGGAGCCCAGCGTGTTAACAAACAAGAAACGGGTCCGACCGTCCTCCCTCTCCGTTAACTGTTCTGAAGCAAATGTTTTTTTTTCATATAATGAAAAGCAGATGGGTATCTTTTCTGGCATCTGCGCACTGTGAACGGCCTAATTTAGCGCACTCTGTTTAAGTACGGCGATTAAAGAGACAACACCCCCCAACCCCCCCCACTCGCTCTCAGAATCGAGAGCACGGTCTTCCGGGATGTGCCAGTGGAACGCGCCCCTCCCACTCACGCACCGCACAGTCGCTCCCCGGCGACGATGACCTAACGATGTGCCTTCTGAGACCAATTTGGGAATGAAAGACTGCCGCTCCATTTTCTGTTCCCTTCCGAACAAATCAATGAGCAGAGGTGGCGGATTCAGAGCGCACTGTGTCAGCTGCTCCCGGCGCTGGCTCCACACGCTCCACCCTCCTCCGGCACGGACTCGGGAAGCTTCTGTGTTCACAGTGCGGCCATCCCGCGGGACTCCTGTCTTGACGGGTGTTTTTGTACTGGGGGGTTGTGGTAGAGGGGTGGGATGGAGGGGAGTGCCATGGGATTGCTGCCTGTGATGGGAGGGGAGGGAGGGGGGGGGGGTCCTTACCTGGTGGGTACCCTGGGCTGCCGGTCTGGTAGAGGTTGGGTGTGTAGGTGGGAGCTGTGGTGGGATAGACTCCGGGGTAGCCTGCGGGCAAAAGAGAGGACGGATTAAACAAGGGCCCTGAGGAAGCCCTTGCAGCCAGGGCTGTGCTTGGAATCAAATTGCTGATACACTGACCCCTTAGGGGAGGTCTACCCGTCAGGCATTAGTGCCCCAGGGCCCAGTTCTAGGGACATAACATCTTGCGACCTGCATGTCTCATTCTCGTACAGTACGATGGCCAGAGGAGTACACAGCTGAGGAGATGTGAGTTCATTGGCACTGGCAGGTTAAAGTCCCCCTCTAAAGAATGGCATTTGCTAGTCACATATAGATAGGAATTACAGCATGAAATGCCCATGTTCAGAAGCCATTTAAAACATGGTGTTTTTCGATGGTGAGATCAATTACAGTATATTTGTCATGTTTCCTGTTGGCCAACCAGCTCTGACTCAATCTCCTCTGGGCTGATTTTGCAAGGAGCCGGGCCTGGGTACAGCTACTCACACACCCCATTTCAGCCGCCTTCTGAAACAGGGCCTTCATGCTGTCCTTAATGGCTGACCCAGGATCAGCCCATCCAATCTGGATCCTAAACCCTTACTGTCTCACACAAGTTTGAACTATATCAGGTCAAAGGCCAAAGGTCACATCGAGGGAGTGCTATGAAGGTACACTGCTCTGATTACTGGCTGTGTACTGAGATGACAAAAGTATAACAGAGGTGGGGATGTTCCCGCCCACCGAGCTCTCATTGGGCAATTGGTGTGACAGAGCCCTCAAACTGAAGATAAATCTCAGGAGAAAAGCTTCCTCTAAGAGGCTTATTCACCAGGAGAGACATAAAAATAATAGTCCTTTTCCATGAAAATGAAAAATCTATTGAGATTTAATTTAGTCTAAATTGAATTGAAGGTAATCTTATTAACCTTCAGGGAGCTTTGGTTCCTCAACAAAGCCCCTCCCCCTGTCCTCTTTTTATTAGAGAGCAGAGGAGTGACTATCGCATCAAACTTTTCACCATGTCGTACCTTTGAATCCGAGGAAAAGACTACGGAGGTGTCCTTTACCCACTGGGAGTAATGTGTAAAAGCGGATGCAGAAATTAACCATCTTATTATAAATAATCTCTTAAAGAGATTATATATTTTTTATATATCATCCAATTATGAAGTTGTATTTTCACAGGGAGAAGTAAAGATTATGTATCTGAAGGGTGCAATGGCAGCGTTTCACCTGAGAATCAAACCTGCTGCTTTCAGTTTCTAGCCTGGCTCCCTGGCCTAACCACTGCTCCACAATGCTGCCCTGTGCTGGGATGTGTGTGTCATTTAGAAGTGCAGGGCTGTAAAGGCCTCTACATGCTTCTACGTAACTTGTGCAACTTCGTCGCAGTTCGCACAATGCAACAATGTTGAAAGCACTCTGCAATATATACTTCTGCAAAGGCGCAGCCTATGCAACATGGGCTGTGTTCGAAACCGTTCACTCGTTCCCTATTCCCTATATAGTGTTCCTATATAGTGTCCCTATGTAGTGAACGATTAAACTGTTTTCGGATACTACAACTGAACGTCATTTGCGTAAAAAAAAAAAAAGTGCCGGATATTCAGGTGACGCAAGCGGATGCGCCCAGTATCACGTAAACAAACCGAGCACTCATGACAGCAGGTTGAAATGTACTGAGGTAGTATCGGGTTTGCAAGTTCAGTTTTGAATATTAAATCCCAAATAAATTGTTGAAATTCTAATGATGTGCAAGTGTGGCTTTGTCAACTGTGGTGCTGTCTGCTAGCCACTGCTTTAGCCACCAATAGCTACCGTTATGGAAGTCGTGAGCTAACTAGCTCATGTGCTAACGTTAGGATAACTCACGAGCTCACGACTAGCACCAACTCCCATAGCAATAATAACGGTAGCTATCGGTGGCTAAAGCAGTTAGCTGACGTTACCACCATGATTCCTGTTTCTGTTTTACTGCTGTTGGCTCAACCTTTGTTCTTGAGGCATAAACGGAGGTGTATGTACGACGGTATGACACGATCGCATTGCATTGTGGTACACGGGATAAATTGTAGGGTACATTTGCTGTTCACTACAAATCGCTGTGAATTGTGGGTATTTTTTCGTTCACTATAAAGTGAATTCGAACAACACTACAAAATGGCGTACACACTATATAGTGCACTATATAGGGAATAGGGAGCGGTTTCGAACACAGCCATGGTGTCCTTACACTTCTGTACAATAGTAAGTGTCAATGTATTGAACAAGGTCGATAACGTTTTCACGAAAGCAGGGAAACTCCTTTCGTTGTTCCCAACTTACGGATCCCGCAAAACAACAACAATTACACGAGCTGGTTCATTTTATACCGTGTCGAACAAATTGCGCTACAGCTGTCTATATCGTTAGCTACTAGCTCAATGAACTGTGACCTATGAACTATGACAGCTCCGCCTCCATTCGCTAACCAACCAATCAATGATGTGCAACATCTACGTGAACAGTTGCGATTTAGATTTTTGTGCTAGGTACGCGACACCCTCTGAAACCCCCTCTGCATAGGTTGCAAGGCTGCAGAGCAGAGTCGTGTTGTTGTCCTTCGAGCATGTAGAGGCCTTAAGACTCTTGGCTGGACATCAACAGACACCAGTTCCCGTTATTCTATTATTCTTCTCACTTCCATCCCCACTATCCCTACCCCCCTCTGCCTGCCCACTACCCCTACCACCCCCTCCACTGGGGAACGGATCTGTGCAGCACACTCCATGACACCGTTACCCTGCCAAGGCAACTCAACCGGCAGTGGGCATGTTATTATAATGAGGAAAAAGGAGAAATGTGGAAAGAAACTTGGAAGACGAAGCTTTCACAGGTAAACAGGACTGGATCTGGGTCAGGCCTGTCAGAAAGCAAGCGGCCACATGAAATCCTCTTTCACAATTCACGCGACCGAGTCCTTCAATAAAAACCTGCTCATCTTCAGAGCATTGTGGAGGAGTACACCGAGACACTGCGCGCATGTGTGTACAACGGATGGCCACTAAGAAGGACGCTGAGGCAAGCTACTGGAGCCGATCCAGTGAAACAAGATCAACCCAAGGGGGGCACGAACAAACAAACAAACGAACGCACGCATGCACACAACAAAGGAAAGAAGGGACTCTTTTCACAACTAAACCTTGCAAATAAGACTGATGATGAAGGTCCACTATTCAGTGGTTTAATCTGACCAGTGCAATCTTGTCGTTGACCTCTCCAAAACTAGAATATCAAGCAAATAAGATAACCAACATGATTTAAAATAAACTCTGGACAATTAAGTGAACATCTGGAAATATACAATAACAAAAGATCCAGAATATCATTCCTTCTCAGCCTAAGAAACTTGCATAAAATATCATTTTAATTGATACTATTAATGCTACTACCAGAAATTCTGAGAGATTGCAGAACTATTTGCAGAGACCCATTATGTACAGAGTTCCACACAGCTCTCGGGAGGAAAAAAACCCAACTGTTCAGTTCTTCAAACATTCCATTTTGGGAGCCACAGAATATACAAATACTTGAATGAATTTAAATGTGCATCCCTAAGTGACTCATGACCTCTCCTCTCTTCTCCTCTCCAGAGACTTGTCCTAGAGCAGGTGTCCTTCAGGTAAATTGCTCTTAAGAAAGGCAAAAACAACTCCGACAATAATAATGGAAATCAAAATGATCCCAAGACAGAAAAGTAGTCACACAACGTGGGGCTCACAATATACACAGCAAGTGAGAAACCTGACCAAATACAGCCTCTCTCTCATTTCTATCATATTTTCCAGCACCAAAAAAAAAAACGAAGCCCAAACTCTTCACTACTTCACTACGTCATCAGCCTTGTCGAGGCGGCGGATATGGCATTAAACTGAGGACGACTGAGGGTGGTTAGTCTCAATTCCCCCCCCCTCACGCTCAGTCTCGCACCACACTCTCCTTCTGAAACTCTCACATTTACCGGAGAACGATGATAATCCTCACTCACCGGCATCGCAAAAATATTTAAGTGCGTTACCTGAGGCACGGCGAGGGGAAGGAAGAAGAGAGTGGGGGAAATGGTTTTATTAAAATACTGAGCCTTGAGGGACCGTGTTTCATTAAGCTGCAAGAATGCAACTGTAATAAATTAGCATTTACGCCGAGAGCAGCAGAGCCCCTGCCCAGGTTATTAGGAAAAATAAAAACTGAAATCTAATTTTGCCCAATTCTATGCCAGCAGTGAGCAAGAAGTGCCATGTTACAGAGGTAAATTGCTACGCTCACAAAAACAGCAGAGACGCAGGCCTGCAGGAAAGGACAACAAACATTCATGTAGTGCTCTAGTCACTGTTAGCATGTATCATGAGAAGTGCCTAAAACACAGGACCTCAGTGCTGTCAAAGCTCCAGCACCACAGCCCTCGGGGCATGGCACTCCGGGGCGTGGCACTCCGGGGCGTGGCACTCAGTGCTCTCCTCAAATCCCAGCGACCAATATGTTAAATGCCCTAGTGTAGACTAGTGCTTCCTTGGCTCTGTGCTGGAAACAAACAGAGGGATCATTATTTATTAATCTATTTCATGAGTGTCTCTATCGCTCCCCCCCCCCAGCTTCCACACACGTATGTGCACTAGACAAAAGGGAAGCAGGTGGATAGAGGTTTATTACAGAGCGGCATCAGGAAGGGGACAGATGGTGTTCATTACACATCGTCGGTCTCTGTAAGACACACTTCGCTAAACTTCAAGCTGAGGGCAATGCAGGACAGATGAAAAACCAACCAACCGTTTCAGATACAGTCAGTTATTAAGACGGATTATGACTTCTCCGCAGCCAGGGCACAGGGCACTGGCAGCGGTTAAGACTGGGTCAAAAAGGCCTCCCGCGTGGTCTAGTGGTTTCAACGTCCGACCCTGGCCACGGCGACCGGGGTTTGATTCCCCGTCGCGCCAGAGACGGCTCTGGCCGGGAGTGCCATAGGGGCGGCAATTGGCTGTCCGCCCCAGGGAGGGGGGAGGGAAGCCGACACACACAGTTCGCTGCGCACAGGAGTGGTTCTGGGGTAGCGGAATTACAGTCGACGGCACGAGTGCCGTCTCGGAGGAGGCGACGCTTCGCCCTTGTCACTGCCGGCCACAGGACTACGGCAGCGAACTATGAGGAAGGGGGGATTGAACTAAGCACAGCGGGTAATTGGCTACCAAATTGGGAGAAAATTGAAAGAAAAAAAAAAAGACTGGGCCAAATGCACGTGTGTCTAAGAGCGAGTGAAGGAACAACCAGCCGCTGCAGTGAGATCTTCAGCAGGCTTTCAGTCAGGAATAAGCACATTCACCACACATTCTGCAGTCTTATGCGGGGGGTTCTCTGCCTCTGACGACGTTCGTACAAGGTATGAGACTCACATCAAGCTTTAAAACAGCCAAAATCCTAATGGCTTCACTGAGGAAAAAAGACAAAATGGACACGGTGCCCTCAGATTCACAACGATTGAGCAGTTCTCTCCCTTTCGCCCTCACCTCAGTCTCTATGGCGTGGAGCACACACGGCTCAATGATCAACGCAGAGGCCAGTACTCATGGAGTTAAGCTGACCGCACATTCTTTCAAAAAAACTGCCCTCCGCCATCCCCTATTTACAATGCATTTTTCACTGCGAGACGGTGATGAAATTCAGGCCACAGGGAAGAAAGAGAAAGAGTGCGTGAAACTAAATCTGCTATTGTTATGCAAACGACACATTCAGCCTCTCGCTGCCAGGAGAGCATTACCAACCGCGCACTTCCCCCTCCAAACAGGTTAAACATTCATGCAGCCTCTTCCCTCTCCAGTGAGCATACCCTTAAAGCGCTGAAATACTCACCTCTCTGAACGAGAAACAAACCGATACGATGAGGCAAAACGACCCAACTTCAGTCCTTTAAACTGCTACACACCGGAAGACTCTCCAGGTGTTCAATTTGTAAAGTTCTGGTTTTTACCATAAAAACAAACAGTTGGCAGTTATTCCAGTCAAGACTATGAAAGGGTAGGTATTATATCGCGGGGGACCTTGACCGCAGACGGAGACGCGGGGGTGTGAATGGGACAGGCTGGGCCCTGTGACTGCTTTGGCTGGGGGCCGCTTTTTTTTTTGTGAATGAGTGGAGCTGCCTGATTTTTCTTGATTGGCTCAGCTCGCAGTGAGCTGGCCTGACCGGGGGCGTCGCCACCCTACCGCTCGACAGGCACAAAGCAGAGCAGCGGAGTCTCTCTGCAGTCAGCTGGCCTCAAAGCCCAGGGGAATTGTGGGTAATGCCAGTCCCTGGAGACGCCTGCCCTGGCTCCAGCGCAACCTCCAACCACCGCGACCAGCTTCAGAAAAGCGTTCCTTAAATCTAGCGCTCGTTCGTTGTTAATAAAGACCTGTCTGCTTCAGGTTCACACCATACTGCCCCGACATCTCACACTGAGGGGAAATTTCACCCTCAGACATAATCTCTGTGCAGGGGGGCGGGTAAGGCGGTCACTCTCCCCTTAAATCAGACAGGAGATGACTGGAGGTCATTGAGGGACAGAAGTACTATGAGGGAACTACTGTACCGCCACTTGGCAAACTGTGGCGTACAGCGTGTAAACAAACAAAACTGCGACTCCACATCTGACCTTTCCGCTGTGAAATTATAAACAAGGTCAAAACGCAGCCACTCACAGAGAGCAATGGCATGCGTTTTGGAGGGCACATTTTGCACATTAATGACATTAAAAATGTAAATGTATACAATACGCAGAGCAGTCTTTCTTCACATTCTTAATTAAAGAACAAGAAAATGATTATATTCAAGACCGATACTCTAGTCGTTTACGTGATGTTTAAATGTTACATTTCCACTTACACACTTAATCCATCTTCATTAAAATGTGTTTAACACAAATTACCCATGTGGGATGTGTACACATGCCATGTAGAAGTTTTCCTGTTTTTTTTTTCCTTTTTTTTAACAGGACCGCCACGCTAATTAGTACAGAATTACAGCGCAGCCTGCGACCGAGATAAAGTAGCAGGGTTTTCCTGCAAATGAGCTTGTGCGAGATGCAAATGAGAGGGGAGATGGGCGTTCCGCTGCGTTAGTCATGTAATGGCGCGAGTCTCGGCTGCAACAAATTATCTTCACTTCAGGCACAGGGGAGCAGGTGAACGTGGTTTGACACATTCTACCATGGAGACCGACACCCTAATACAGGGAGGTCATTTTGCCTTCATTTCATTATTAAATAATTTATATCAGGCTATATATCACTTTTGACCTGAGCATTATGTATGGTGGAGATGATAGGGTGTAGTTGCCCCACCCCCATGAAAATGTCACATTTCGGTAAGGGGAGGGGCCAACAGCGTAATTATGTTTGACGGTTCCGTCAAAGGTAAGCGCTGAATCAGGTGCGGTCCTTCCTCTACCTCCTGCAGCCAGGCATATGGCTGGGGCGACACATACTGAAAAATGTTCATTCATTACTGTACGTCGCTTTGAATAAAAGCGTCTGCTAAATGGCATATTATTATTATTATATTATATTATATTATATTAGAAGAGGTCCATGTGACGGGTCTTGGTCCTAGTGCAGGTGTGTCAGTAGAGGTCCTGGCCAGCTGGAGATCAGAAACACGCTCATCTTGTTTGCAAGGGGATGTCGCCACAAAGCAGAGGGTGAAGATATGCATGGCAGGTTTTGACTGTAATTACGGTGTGATTTTATAGTGTGATGAAGGTGATTGCATTTAAATGTGGTACCTTCATTTCAATTAATTTGACATTCAAATATTCTCATCAAACCCTGATTTCTTTTTCAACCCTGAAGCAATGTATGAAACTCTATGAAGTTCTTTATGGATAAATAATGACTCATCGGAAAAAGATCTGTATTCATGCAGGAAAAACATGACTTAATGACTATGAATGAATGTTACTGTATGCAGCAACCAAAGCAGGTTCTTAGGCAGTCCCTCATGAATATTGATGACTTGCTTATTAGAGATAAAGCTCATTGTTGGGATAGTTCTTCACATCGTGTAAATTAACAAGCATTCAAACACCGATCCAAGCAACTGGATCCTAGCGATCTCATCCATGTTTAATGAAACATTTGGTAGCATGCTCGTTCTCAGAGGAAAGCAAGAGTTACGCACAGTCAGTCGGTCCGGAGCAGAAACGAGAGTGCAGAAACCTCGTTTAGGGGAATGAGGTTTCTGCAGAAACTCCCCCACCCCAGAAGCTGTGACATGATCCATGTGTTACCATGTATTAACGCGCATCTTGTATGTCGCTCTGGATAAGAGCGTCTGCTAAATGCTTAAAATGTCAAATGTATGAGCCCATCTGTTCCTGACCACTTCCTGAATGGGCACCGCAGTCATGTGACGCGGGTGCCACTGGGCGTGGAGAGAGAGGAGGGGAGATAAGCACGAGGTTGAACCGTGGGAGGTGAAAGAGCTGGTCAGGGAGCCGCACGGACCTTGGCGTGAACCTGGGTCTGGGAGAGGGTTGTGCCTCGGTGGGTGCAGGAGGTGCTCCTGTGGGGGCTCTTTCTGGTCTGGAAACCGGACTCGGGGGGTGTAGTGCCGGTGAGCCGAGCCGAGTGCGAGGCGGAGAGCTCACACTCCGGACGAGACCCTGATCGACTTGTCCATCGCTGGAGGGGGGCACAGGCCCCTGCTGACCTTGATATCAGCCCCTGCAATGCCCTCTGACGCACTGCTCACTTTCACACTGAACTGGGACACGGACACGGGCGGGTTGCTCTTTCAGTGGAAGTGAGAACAGACTGAGGTTTCCTCATCACTAGCAGACATTCCCACACATTTATGTTCTTGGCCAAGGCCTTACTCAGTGCAGCTGTACATAGAAGTAGCTCAAACGTTTTTACACATTACCACATTTATATGCCCGGATACTTTCTGAAACTATTCCGGTTAAGTCAGGGGTACAGTGGTAGCACCACCTTGTGGGGGAGCATCAGCCTTACAACCTTGTGGAGATATGTCCGCTACTTTATCCTACGATGTTACAGCTTATCGGAGCGGCAGTGGTCTCCGATAAGCACTTCCAGTTCTTAATAAATCCCTTGAATCAAATCCACCCACGGCATCCTTTGGCCTCGCCGCACGCAGACCTCCTTAATGAGGATCACAGGACGCCCACGCGCGTCTCGGAGCCAGGACGCCCACGCCGCGATAATCAGCGCCACTGTTCCTCAAAGCGTTTGTCATCGTGAGTCGTGAGCGAGAGTGACACAAAGTAACAAATGGAAGAGTTTTTAAATTAATCCTTCTTGTACAATTACTACTCCCATGACCCTTAACGCAGTTCTTATACGCTCGCGTCGACGTATTGCACGGACGCTCGCGGTAACAATGCAGTTTCCCCTCTCCGTTTCCAGACTCCATTATCTACTCCTCTACCCCTCCTTCCTGCCTCCCCTAAGCTTCATCTCTGAGTCAGAACCAACAGCAAGCCAGGGTGGCATTGTGTACTCCTCCCTGCAGCAGGACAAGGAAGGATTTAAACGTTGCCCCAAGGCATTCTGGGAGGGCACATCTCCCCCGCTGCATATCTACCAGGGTGGAATAGTAATCGGGGACACTGTTTGTGTGTGTGGGTGTGTGTACGCATACGGTACAGTACAGTATGAGCGTTTAAGCATGCGCGTAGCCCACAATCTTCTTAGCAATTAAAAATGAACATTTCACTAAAACTGACAGAAAGAAATTCTGTGATGCAAGGCATTGAATATGGAATGCATGCATTCATAACCCTTTTTCATATTAAGTTCCTTTAGATATATACTTAGGCTACTGTACATTGCATGCTTTCCTGATGTAAATGATGGTCGAGAGGAGCAAAGCAGGAATACTGTGCGCGCACATGAATGAATATCCTCACGAATATGCTCCCATCCCAAGTTTGTATGTTTCTGCAGTCTTCTGCTACTCAAGCTGCTTTGTAGTGCTTTCTTTATGGAACTCGAGAGCCGTCAAAGCTTTCCAGGCATTTGAATACCTGTTCGGGTTCAAGATAAGTTGATTGAAGCTCACAACAGTATAACCCAAAAGCCCATGCACACTCATGCTTATAAAGAATTTTCCAACAAAAGCAGCCATCTAATTTGTGTGTGTGTGTGTGTGTGTGTATGTATGTGGGCGGTGGTTTAGGGCTTTGTGCCGAAGGAAGACGACGAATCACTTCAGAAGAAAAACTGGATTTTAACCGGAGAGGAGAGAGACAGAAATGGAGAGAGAGAGAAAGAGAGCGAGGGAGAGAGAAAGAGAGCGAGGGAGAGAAAGAGAGAGCGAGGGAGAGAGAAAGAGAGCAAGGGAGCCTGCAAATGTATTCTCATGCACCCGCCACGCTCCGTCAGCATCCAGTACCGTAGAGGCAGCAACAGCGCTTCTACGCTGGAATGCGGATCACGAACGCCGCCTCCAGCGATGAGGCAATCAGAGCGGCAGAAATCTCTTCTCTTCCTCTCCTCCGTTCTCTCCCTCTCCCTCGCGCCCTCGCTGCGTCTGACCCCTGCCCCACGTGGTCGCGCGCAGCTCCTGAACCCAACGGGACCTCGTGAGGCTTAAAGTCTGACGTCCGTTGCTGTGGGGTGTTTTAGTCAAGAGGTTGATAGCGGGGATGGGGTAATCGAGGAACAGTACGTGCCCCCTTGGGTATATTTGCCCTGCGCATGTTGCAGGAAAAATACAAATTTGGCACTAGATCAGATGAGAGGAGGCACGAGTTCACAAGGAAACCTTTGTACATATTTACAAAGTCAACGCGAATAAAGCGAAACAAATAAAAATGTCGCTTCAGTCGTTTTAATGTAGCATAACCACGGGGCTCTCTTCAGCTTTTATGCATGTGGTGCCTTTGTGACACAACTTACATTTTTCTACATTTTCTCTCTTCAGTAATACGGCGGCAAAATGTGGCGAAGGCACTTACGCATTATCAAGGCAAATAGGAGATGAAGGAGAAAATCCTTTTGCAGACCACAGACCAGATTACCAATTTAATTCAAGAAAGGTTTGAGTTTCTCAGTCAAATTGGGTCTGGTGAACTGTGTCATTTTTAGAGGACGCTCTAACTCAATCAGCGGGGGGGGGTTCGCCTCAGGAAAATGCCCCCCTGCTTTGGCTGTGAACTGCCGACAGATGAGACGTAAAAAAAACCAACGACAGAGGGATATGAATTATTTATACAGCTTTTCAGAATTTCGTTTTGTGTTTGTACACTGCCGTTTTTCCCCCTTATCACACAGGCCAGTTGTGAGCGCACGCCTGCAGCGGGCGGGAGGGAGGCGGCACGCTCGCGCAGACGTCTGACCCTCTTTATGGATGCCTGGTGACAAGCACAGGCTAAATTGGTAGACACTTGTCCCCAGAATGACTCGATGGTGGTGCGGGGCTGTGCACACAGGGACAACACCGGGCCACGTCTGCATCCGTGCGATGTTGTGCTCTGGGGGGAGGCACACCGGCGACATGCCCAGTGGGCCAACGAAGCAGTCACACACAACCCTTCCCTCACCAGTACATAACAGACCTCCGCACAGAATGCGGACGGCTCTGGAATGTTCTCCGTCTCACACACACACACACACACAATAGCCTACAAGGCCTGTCGTCTTCACACTGACAGGTGCATGGAGAAACCGAGAACCAACGTTCCACTCATCCCTCTCGAGAAAACAAAATGCGCGGAAACTCAGCTGACGGTGTGTGCTCTGTTCTGTCATGCTGAACACTGGCCTCCATGTTGCCTCCATGTCACTCCGGTTGCTAGCTGTGATAAGTGATGGCGGCGTGCTTCTTCCTTGCTTCTGTTTTTATCACCAGGTTTTTCAGCACAAACCGTAGCTCACTTATAAGTAGGCCAAACGCGGAATGCTAACCGATTTAGACGGCGTGCGTCAAAATGGCAAAAAAGACTATGCTAAATCACCCCGGCCCTGATATAAAGCAACGACCTAGGCTCCAGCTCTACTGTAGAAAGGAGGCATTAGGAACAGAGGGAGGCCGAACAGCAGGAACTCCAACAGCAGGGTTGTGGCTCTCCAGGGACATGACAGGATACTCCCAGGGATGTAAATATGTCAAAGGGAAAACCTTTCATGTGAGAGATCTGGGACTAGCCGCCATTCTGAACATCGCTCAAATCCTGTGATCCATGGCTCGAAACACGCACGCGTACACAAGGCTATGCTAGCTGTCCAACTATACACATCAAGATATTACAACCCACCTCTAACAAAGAGCCCACGTGAGATGAGGATGCCATGTCATCTTGTTTCAGCACCTTATAACGGCCCTGTGGTGTGCACTTCAGGCAGGCAGGCACACACACACACACACACACACACACACACACACACACACACACACACACACACACACACACACACACACACACACACACACACACACACACACACACACACACACACACACACACACACACACACACACACACACACACACACACACACACACACACACACACACACACACACACACACACAGGCCCTGCATTTCTGGCACATTAGGACGGAACCACAACACAATACATTTTATTCATGGTGACCTCGTCTTGACCCAACCCCATATAATGAATTCCAGCTGGTCACATGACATATGCTTTCTCTGACAGCATTGTAACAATAGAGAGTGACAGAAAGGCTAAAACTACATTCCCGTGTTTTTACTTAGGTTTCCACCCCCACCCCAAGAAGGAGAATGGCTTCTTTTTGTCTTCAGCCAGGGTTGTAATTCTTCCCGTGTCATTGCGGATTTTCACAAGTGACACCTTCAGCTGTGAAAACAAATGGTTAACAGAAGGCTTTCGGGAAGCAGCCTGATAGTAGGATTGGCAGACACGGACTCCTCTAACAAAGGGGTGGATGAAGGATCGACTGCCAGAAAGCCACACTAATGAGGTGAGAGAAAAAAGTTCCGGAAAGAAGAACCGGCAATGAGGCCAGCAATTGAGAAGCGGGGCATATGCCGATTGGCCAGATGGCTGGCTGGGAAGCTGCCGATTGGGTGCCATCCTGGGCAGATTAGTAGGGGGGGTGTAGGGCCCGGAGAAATGTGAAAATTGCTAATGAGGTACCACACCACAGCCAGGTGAGCAGGCAGAGCTGTGCTGCAGCTACATGACAACAACAACGACAACAACAACAGCAGCGACGACAATGACAAACAAAACAGGTCCCTGAACTCAACCGTGTGGCAGAGGGACAGGAAAGGTGAACACAGGAAGAGAGAATAAGAGAGGGTTAGAGGAGAGGCAAGTAGAGCGAGAGAGAGAGAGAGAGACCAGGAAGCAACAACCATGAGCTGGGAGAAAGAGGAAAGAGTGAACAAAGGTGAGAAAATAGAGGGAGGTGGAGCGAAAATCTTCCCACAGTTCTGAGAGCAATCTTTTTACAACCCCCCTCGATCGCCTAAACCATGTGAACAGGCCGAAAAGAGTGAGGGTTGAATCATTTCCCAGAAGCCCCTGGGGCTGCCAAGGAGTGAGGTGAAATTGGATTGGCTGCCCAAGTGGAACACACAGCAGTGTGGCTTAGCCTAGCGTAGACCAAACCCCACTGGACATCAGCTCAGTCAGGACAACCGTTGACCAGCAGCAGAGACAAACTGGGAATCAGATAGATGCTCCTACCCAGGATGCACTTTGATAATCCAGGGTGGATTTCAACATATTCATCATTTCTATAGCCAAACATTTTTCAAATACATTTTGCTCAAAACACTTTTATAAAAGAGTACAATGGCAGCATTCCCACACGTGAATCAAAACTGCAACCATCTGGCTACAAGCCCAGAGCCTTAACAATGGCACAATCATAAAAGAAAAGAAGAAAAAAAAGAAGCTGTTTCACAATTCCAACCATGAATGCAGCCCTTATCAAAAACAGTCATAATAAAAAGTAATAATAATAATATTAATAGAGAAAATGTATGCACAATCTAAGAGTGAAGTCAATGAGTAAGTGCATGCTACAAGAGCTGAGGGGGCGGTTCTTGCTCCCTCTCACTCCGCTCCGCTCCCTCTCTACCCTCTCTCTCCGAGTCCCAGAGCTCATTAATCATTGACGGCCTCCAGCACATTAACATTAACATTCCAGCCCAGCCTCTGTCTCTGTCTCTGCTTCTGCTTCAGCTTCTGCTTCAGCTTCAACCTCGATGGGCTGCAGTCCGAGACCCAAACGCAAGGGTGGGGGGGGAGTGACACAGACACAAAGCTACAAATAATAAGGAGAGAGAGAGGGAGGGAGGGAAAGATATACGACAGAGAGAAACTGATAGGGAAAGAAGATGGAGGAAAAATAGACTAGTGCATGGAGGGAGAGAAGGAAGGGTGTGTGTGTGAGAGAGAGAGAGAAAAACCCGAGCGAAAGAGGGTAGAAGAAAGAGAGACTAAAATAAACCCAAATCCTATGAGTGTTGACAACAGCGGCAGTAAAAAGGAACCCTGTCACAGCGTTAGATGGGCTGGGATACCTGCGCTAGTTTGCCGAGTGGCGTCCCAGCGTCAGCGCGCTTTCATGCAGACGGCTCTGTGTGAGAGACGCTCGCCAAACCGGCCGCCCCGTCACCGGCGGCCTACAAATCGTCCTGTCAGACAGGACCCAAAGATTTGCGCTGTCCTGCAGACAAAAAAAATTATCCCGGCAGCGAGAACCACCAGGGGAGGCGCATCGCTTCCATTTCAAAGTTCCGGGAGAATTAAACGACAGTCTTCAACCGCAAACTTTTAACAACCTGCTCTCGCTTGAAATTCTTTCGTTTTCTGCCGCACAGTGACAAAGAACTGCGGGAAGCTTGTTCACTCGAAACATCGTGACGGATTCGCCGCTGTCCTCCTGTGCTCGTCGGAACGGAGACGCCGCACGCGGGGATCAACTGCTGATGCGAGTCAAATCACGTCGGCGAACGAGACTCTTGCAGCGCGATCATCTCAGCCAGGAAGAAAAAGGTGAAGCGAGGCAAAGCAAAGACGAGTCAATGGAAAAATATGACTTGCATATTTCAGTTGAGAACACATTGTGGCATTACTGTAATTGTGAATCTCTTATCTTTTAATTGGATAAGCAGCTTTCCATACATTGTTAAAACGGTCAAGTAAAGATGGCTAGAAAAGAAGCCCTATTGAGCCTTCTTGTTTTGTGGGGGGCCGGGGGGCACACTTTCCTCTTGTGCTAGAGACAGACTGGATGCGATTGGGTTAAGCAGATATTCCTTACCGCAACCGGTTCTCTATGCTGACACAGATGGCCAAAGTATGTACATAACAACGGCATTAAACACAAGAGAGGGGTTTTCATCATGCCCTCATTAAGGCATAATGACCCCGATAGATTATCACATCCCTAGAGTACGCTGCAAGGGTCAAAGGTCGGGCATACTGGGCTCGCCGCTGAGAGAGAAGACGTTACGATGCCGATAAACCATCACATCTATCTCACAGCCGACCTGAACCCTCAACCAGCAGCCTGTCCATTTATGCACTTGATAAATTAGCGGAATGACATTTTGACAAGTGCTGTAATCCACTTGAGGTGATCTGCATTGCGAGGGCTTCCAATAAATGGCTCTGAATGAATGGAAACCAGGACGTCCACATCCATTAGTAATGAGGCACTGGGCCCATAGAAAACGTCAATACGAATGAGCGTGTGTCCGCTCACTGCATAAACACACAAAAGGTTTATTTTGACTGGATTGTAAAATGAACAATTAATTTACTTCACAGAAAAACACGATTTCTTTGTGACAATTCTTTTATTCTTTATCATTTGTCCGTTTCGATGCGAGGAGTTGTAACATTTCCACAGGCTTCTATAAATGGAATGGTGGGTTTTTTCCTTGCACATGGTCTACAGATAGTGAATACAGTAAGGTGTTCAACCTAACCGTGATGCCACATTCAACCTAACGCTACTGCCAATGCCCTGCCGTGTGCGCGCCCACAGAACACACAAACGAGTGCGACTGGCTGAAGGATGAGGATGGCCAAGCGGACAGCTGGAGGGGAAATGAGCCCTGGGTTTGTATTGACCTGTGTTCATCTCCCGATTGTGTTTGACCGCATGCTTCAGGGATGTGTTTCCACTCCACTTCCGACAGGCGCTGCACCCTCCCCCGCTTCCGCCCAGCACACCAGGCTCTGACTCTGTGACGAGGACAGGCATGGGCCCCGGGGCCGGGGACAGGGTGAGGGTGGAGCCATGGGCGGGGACAGGGTGAGGTGGAGCCATGGGCGGGGACAGGGTGAGGGTGGAGCCAGGGGCGGGGACAGGGTGAGGGTGGAGCCAGGGGCGGGGACAGGGTGAGGGTGGAGCCATGGGCGGGGACAGGGTGAGGGTGGAGCCAGGGGTGGGGACAGGGTGAGGGTGGAGCCAGGGGTGGGGACAGGGTGAGGGTGGAGCCAGGGGTGGGGACAGGGTGAGGGTGGAGCCTGGGGTGGGGACAGGGTGAGGGTGGAGCCTGGGGTGGGGACAGGGTGAGGGTGGAGCCAGGGGTGGGGACAGGGACAGGGTGAGGTTGGAGCCATGGGCGGGGGCGGGGACAGGGTGAGGGTGGAGCCATGGGCGGGGGGGGACAGGGACAGGGTGAGGGTGGAGCCATGGGCGGGGCGGGGACAGGGTGAGGGTGGAGCCATGGGCGGGGGGGACAGGGTGAGGGTGGGGCCATGGGCGGGGGCGGGGACAGGGACAGGGTGAGGGTGGAGGCATGAGCGGGGTGAGGGGGTGCGTACGAGGCAGTGAAGGGGGATAGCTGTCCTCTCCAAGTCATTTTCCCTGCAGTTCTGGTTGCTCTCACCATCGCTAGCGTGACAGCCATCAGCTCAGGCACGCTCGTAACTAGATCCGGTCCACAGTCAGAACTCTTCCGATGAACAGAACCAGCATGAAACAAAATGGCCGGGCCCAACAAAAGTGGATCCATGCTTGATCACGGTCATCATCTTCCCCAGAACCACAACGCTCTCCCCTGGGGCTTGCCTTCTGCCACCTGTGGTTGTGCTGCACATCGTCAGCAACAGCACCTGTCAGTCCCTGACTCTGCGCTCCCCTAATGGAGCCACAGCTGAGCAGGCCTGCATCTGCTTCAGCTGCACATTCATCTGATCCTCCCGGCACGCAGAGATCTCATCAGCACTGCATTTTAACAACCCACACCTCCCTTCCGCACGAGTGGCTGGCCCGCTTCACAGGGAAGTGTAAACACTGCCCCAGAAAAACAAGTCCATTACAGATCGAATAATCGAGTCGACTATCCTCCTCCCGCTCCTGCAGCTCATTACAAATCGAGATAAAAAAGAACGAGGAATCGGAATTAAGACCCAAATCAGAAATGTTTCATCACCTGCGAATCTCCTCGAGGGCACGCACCTGCTCAGCTCCTTCCTGTGCTGACAAGCTGCTGTCTGGACTTTGATGGAAAGCGATAAGCCGAAATGACGCTAATCTCCCTGCAGATATTCATGCATGCTGATTTCTGACAGGCAGGGTGTCACTTTGAGTCATGTCAAGCTGTGGCATCCAGTGGGAGAGTCACGCAACGGTGACGCTGAACTGGGTTTGGAAAACAGAAGGCTGCCTCGAAATGAGTGTCAAGAGCAGGCACAATTCCAGGGACAAGGCTCCCTCTCCTTCCCTGGTAATGGAAAATGTTGTTTACCATACAGCCTCCTGCAGACAGGACCCTACTAATCTAAAGCAGCCATGACTCCATCAACGAATCTCAAGCCACATCTAGAGACATTCTCAGTTCTCAGTATATAATCTGTAGCTCTTCCAACTCCACTTAATATCTGCCTGCCATGGTGAATTGTGTGGAGATTGCAGCCAAAGTGGCTCGCGGTCAACGCGGTGCCCGACTCACGCACAGCACACTCAGTTCTCTGCAGGACAACAGATGGAAACAAAGAGTGGAACCATGGACCTCTGGCATGCGTGTCAGCGGGGGAGCACTTTTAATGCAACGCCGCGCTTCAAGAGTCAACTGTTAATCGGAATCACCAATCCAGTCATGGGGCGAGAGGACACAAAGGGAAAGCAACAGAAAAAAACACTAGACCGAAAAACGGATTTCCTAGCATAAAATAAGGACCTTGAACCTTCAGGACAAGATGAGAATAAGATCGGCGAAACTCATAAAACACAGAGAGGAATGGGCAGAAAGGGAAAATCCTTCAAACAAAATGAAACATACAGCAGAAAATAAAAAGGCAACAAAACAAACACCACTTCTGACCCAAAATACCCATTTTAAATCTCACACCGGGAACAGTGAAGAGGGTGAGAACGTTTTATCCTAATAAAACATTGTAAACACAGCATTGTATGCCATTACCGCAAAGCAACATGGTGGACTGCAGAATTAATGACCGGCCTTTTGACTTCACCTTTCTTTTCGCCGAGTACAGACACTAATTCACGGTAATCCGTGTCTAGTTTTGCGATGGCACATCTGCATCTGGAAACTGCGAAGCGAGCCGGGCGGCTAGCACGGCAGCGGTCTTAAGTCAGCCCATTCCCCTGTAGAAAGCGTGCGGGTGGCTCACCTGCATATGCCATGTTCTTGGGGTTTCCGTACGGAGTCCCGGGCTGCACGGGACTATAAACCGGGTTCATGGTGGAAGACAGTCTACTCTTGCTGGAAGACAGAGGAAAAAGGGAACCGAAAGTGTGAGAGAGAGGGAGAGAGGGAGGGAGGGAGGGAGAGCGAGAAAAAACATTAAAATTCTGTCTTTACACAAGAAAGCAAAACAAGCTGAACATGTGGACGTTCTCATACAAACCTCAGGTGTGTGACAGTAACCAGCAGTTCAGCTGATAAACAAACGCATTTTTGCAAGGATGCTTTTTCCCGTTTTTTTTTTTTTTTTTTTACTAGACAAAACGTCTAAAAATGACAAAGGACAAAACATGCATGGATACATCACAATCCCTTTGAGCTTGCAACCCTAAAGGTAAATATAAACAATGCATTTTTCCAAACTTAGGCTTGGGTCCCGGGTTGATCCATTGGTACTTGCCGCAATTGCAAGACAGTTGCGGATCTCAACCGACTAATAGAAATGTGCTTTGTCCTGTCAGGGCTAGGGCGGGCTCCATTTGGCCAGGGTCCCTTGGTTTAATGCTGCATTAGTTCCACCCAAACGCAGGCCAAGTGCCCACAGGCTATCAGCTGTCACCAGTGAGAGATGCGCCTCTCCTTTAACGGGCGACGGCCTCACTATAGCACGGTGTGGAAAACGGCTTGCGGGCGAGCGAGGGGTTCACGTGCTTCAGCTGCAAAGCCCCCTTCGCGGGTGCGGGTGACGCCTCGGTAACTCGAGAGATACATCTAGCAACTCAGGCTGGAGGGGAAAAAATGGCACATTTTATTTATTGTTCTTACCGAGCTTGTAGGTTGTGGGGAGTTGGGAGGAAGGGGGAAGGGGAAGGGGGGAGGTGTAACCGGTCGTTAAGTTAATCATGTCAGCAAACACGGTGAAACGTGCGGCTTGTTATTCCCTCCCCTCTCCTGTCGGCCTGAAGGCAGACCGCGCCCCGGGACTACAGGCTACGTGGCACGGGAGTCTGTCCGACAGGCTCCCTGACAGCCGTGCGTGTGAAATCTGGTCCCTCACCCGAGGCCGGCCGGGGGCACTTCTACAGCAAACCCGAGGCCGCCGTGGGACGGCTTCATCCTGAGCCCGGACGAGCGCCGCAGACGTAGGCATGTTCATCCCATGCAAAATGGCAGAGCCAGAAGTGGTATTTAAGAATGCTCACTCGCAGCTACATATGGAAGGGCTGTGTTGAAGTTCCATTGATAAGATTGCAGTGCGTCACGCAGTGCCCGCATTCTATTTCACATCTGCATTGGCGTTTTCTGCTGTGGTCCCTCCAAAACAAGAATAATAAATTCCAGACCACAATGATGTATTCCTCTTTCGTAATCGAGCGAGCAGACGCACAAAAACAATCTTGCTCGTTTGTTTACAAACTAATGTCGTGCGGGCAGATGCAGGTAACAAAAACACGGTGCCTACAACTGATCCAGGGACAGTGGCACTTGAGCGGTGGGTCACTCTCCATCGTGTTTAAATGTAAATTGCCGAAGTGCCGACCTGGTTGGCGTACAAATAAAGCTAAGGTGGATCAGTGGAAAGGCAGCTCTAGAGAAAACAAGTAAAAGCCATGGAGATGTGATTAGAATGGATCTCGCTTGTGGGTTACAAACCACAGACTGTAGCCTTCTATAAATAAGAGGCTTTTCTTTTCTTTTTTTAAGTTAACTGCATCATGACATCATAGAACATTGTAGCCAAACCGAGATGGAGTTAATTTCCTCACTGACCTCCTGTAGGACTCCTTTTAATAGGATTCAATTGGTTTCTTTCACACAATGAAAGCCTTCTTTTTAAAACCCACTCTCAGATGTCACATTATATTATGTCTATGACACTGCAGATTTGTCCAGACCCCATACACATTTAGAGTATGCAACTGGCTTGCTGATCAGAAATAAGATAACAATGTCACAATTTCAATAAATGATGAAGCTAAGAGCAGCATACCTGCACACACACACACACCCAAACACATGCACATGCACACACACATCCACAGGTGGATACATATCTATATACACACACACACACGGATAAAGACAAATGCACAGACATGCACATTCAGACGGAAACGCGCACAGACATAAACGCAACGCACAGACTTTTAACAGTTCAGAAGAGATCTGTGGGGCTCTGCAGCCTAAGAAGAGAAAGAGATGGGATGAAGCCACAGACCGTCCAGTTAACGAGGAAATGATTTGGACTACTTATAAATATGCAAATATGCAATATGCAAGCAGTCTTCCCGTGATTTAGGGACCAGGCAGTCAGCGGAGGTAAACGAGACGCATAAATCAAGCGCTAACGTAGGCGCCGAGCTGCCACCGGCCTGACTGAAGCCTGTGGACACGTGAACGAGGAAGATCTCCCCCCCCCGCCAATATCGGACTGCCCAGGAGTCCTTCCTCCCTCCTTCGTTTTACTGTCTCGTCTGCTTCTGTTTATTAAAGATACAGCTAAACAGTAACATAAATAAACAGACAATGAAAGCGTTTACTCGTTACTGCTCGCTAGATTCCTGACTGGAGGCTGAATGTTGATGGGCTGTTAAGGCACGCCAAGCCGACCTCCAAACTCCCCTGGGTTGACAGGAAGAGAATACACAATTTCAGCGGGGAGGGGAAGTGGCTCCAGCGCTTCCTCGTTATCTGCGGCTGCTCACCTGGACAGTGGCCGTGCGCTTAAACAAAAACTGAAATTCCATCGTTGCACTGAGGATGACAGCAAGTGGCCAAGGGCTGACCCAGGCCAATAATGACTATGAGGAGGGACAAAAAGTTGTACGATTTTTGTCAATAAATAAAGGCATAGAGTTGTTTCTCTCAGGCACATGGATGAATTCAGAAAACCCCAAAAATCAGACACCTTTCTTCCCCTGCTTCCCTGGTGTGAGTGCCCCCCTGTGGTCACTGTCTATTTCTACATCGGAGCCCCATGGGCCCTGCTCACCGCTGCTTGCCCCCAGCTATTACACTCAATCTTTCTTTATTTGAGTTCTCTTCCCTTAAGCACTTTAAGCATAGCCTAACTTCAGAGGGAAATAAAACATTTAATACATTCTCCCTTCCCTTTGGGATCGTAGATACAGCATAGCTGCATATATCTGCTCATGCACTGACACCATTTTGAAAGGAAATAGATATCTCTTGATAGCGAAACTGGCTCCTTGCCTTTCAACATTCATACTCGATAGGTATGGAGCAGCATATTACTTTACGGAATGTATCACCATCCACAACCTCCGATGCCCCCCACCCACTTCAAGGGAAGGGTAGTATTTTAAATATCTGTAACCTTGAGACAGCATATCGACAAAATACTATGACCTAGTTTAACGGTAACAGCTTCAACAGCGTGCCTCATCAATTTTGCTACTCAATTTATGTCTACGCTCACAAAAAAATATCATTAAAAAAATGATAAAATTGTTGTGTGTCGACACTAAAGCCTCAAGCCCTTCCATTGGTGTGGAAGTATAACCTATAAAAAACAAGACCACGCAACTCTGAATTGATCAAGTCAGAGCAGAATACAGATTCGCAAACAAAGAAAAAAACTATTTAAAAAAAAATAACAATAACCTTCCCAGCGGCCATTGCTCCTAGAACACGCAGAGAGGGGTGCCATGGTAACAAGCGCCCTGACTCTGCCCTGCGTGGGCATGTTCCAGCTGGAACAGCCTTGGGGGAGGTGCTAGAGGGGGAAAAAGAATAAGAAACAAAGACAAACAAAACAAAAAAAACACCCTGAACTGCTGGGTAAATACTGGGAAAGGTCAGTGGAGAAGTGATGTCTCGCCTGGCTACAGGGAACAGGAAGTCAGCAATCTGCTACAGGGTTCACTGTGAAACCTTGCTGTGGTACGGGCATGTGCAGATATAGCAGTGGTGCATATGAACGAACTAACAAAGGCATGCACGCACACACACACACACACAGAAGGAGGTGACTGTGTACGGACATGTGTATTCATGGGGAAACGGTAATTTAAGTGGGCTCTTTGAACTGTCCCATTGAGATACAGCTGCTGAGATGTAGGCATGTCATGACAAAACACAGCAGAAAGTGGTCATGGGAATGAGGTGGGGTGGATGCTGAGAAACGCCTGAGCGGATATGAGAACTCTGAAACACCTGAGCAGACAGTGTGCAGAGAGAACTACTGGCCAGGTATGACCATAAGGTGTAGGCGGCAGGTCTAAAACCCATGTACAGAAGGGGACAAGGGAACCACAGAGGTGAACTAACAAGGGAGGTGATCTGGGCTAATTTCTATGAGTGGATTTTTAGAATCAAGCCGGGTGTTTCCTACATCGAACATTCCAAGAAAGCCTTTTGAAGCCATCTGATAAAAAGATATACTGCGGCATAAGCACGGATGCCAAACTGAAATTCTTTACAGCGATTCGCCTGAGGGGGTCCGATTGCTGGGGCCAATCACCTTCCAACGTGGGTCAGTGAGAGGATCGTTTTAAGCCTAGTACAGTAGGGCTGATCCACAAGACGACTACAGAAATGGAGTGTTCACCAGTAAATAGTGGCCTCCCTCTGTTGTAGTATTGTAAAGTAGGAACATGTTGTCACCATGGCATGCTTTATGGCAGGGCCTTAGTTAAATTACAGGCCTTGTGCCTGTTCTTGCATGTTCCAACTGCTCACTGACTTTCAGGAGAACAAATCCACTCTCGGTATAGACACAATTTAGTGAAGTAGTCCCCAGAGGCTGGGTCTGGAAGTGATCCCTTTGGTGACTCTCGGAGCCAAGAAAAACATGCAGAACTCAGGTGTTGTTCCTCTCAGATGTTTTCATTAGCTTAATTTATTATTTTTTTTTATAAAAAAATAAATACATTCTGTGTGGGTTGCAAATCATAAAACTGGAAATGTAAGTGATTATCTATGATACAATGTTATTCCTCCAGACCTGTGAAAAACAGACGCAGTTGGAGTCCGTCTGGAGTTTTTTGGGGCTTTTGAATACTGGGTAAATACTCCCCCAAGCCAAAACAAACGAACACAAAAAAAGCTTGGAACTGATGAGGTAATGCACAAGTACAACCGTTGTGTTTTCATTTCTTTATCGGAAACAGGAACAGCATTCCAAGTTTGTCCGTAAAGGACATTTAGAGGGCCTTTGGTATGCTGTAAAACAAGAGACCTGGATTATTACACGAAAAGTCTACAGAAAGCTCTTTACCCAAGTTAAAGAAAAGTTACCATGATGTAATCAGTTCTTGGTCCCATCGGGACCCTAAGTCATGCGATCTCTCTCTATTTCTCTCTCCATTTCTCTCTCCATTTCTCTTCCATTTCTCTCTCCATTTCTCTTTCTCTCCATTTCCCTCTCTCCATTTCTCTGTCTCTCCATTTCTCTCTCTCTTCAGTTCTCTTTCTCTCCATTTGTCTCTCTCGCTCTCTCACACACACAGAGAACTATACAATACACAAATCACAGGTCCACAAGCACAGAAATGGATAAACACACAACACAAAGAGATGCACAAACACACACACACACACAACCTTTCTCTCAAGAGCGAATGACATGATCCTTGACAACTGAAAGGAAGAACGGCAGGTTAAAAATGTCCAAGCGGCGGCCTCTTACGGTCAGCACAGACAAACACAGGACAGAACACGGACGACAAAGGAAAACCAAACAGCAGCTAAAAGAAAAGAAAATGTAAATGATGATAAAATATTCAGTTTATTCAGTACCAACATGTTTTTTGTAGCAAAAGATCACATTCACAAAAATGGCATATTTCAGTTCAAATCAAGACACAAAAAATATTTTCAGCTTCAATTTTGAATGTTTACGGTGTCCCGGTAAACACGGTTGCTCAGAGCCGGGCGTTGCAGGTAAAGGTACAGGACCCTGTACCGGCTCACCTGAACTTCAGGTCACCCCAGGCTCCTCACAAACAAGGATGGACAAAAAAGGATTCAAGTAGTTTCTACACTGACCTCTTCAAGTTTTGACAGCTTTCAGGTTGGTACAAGAAACTGAATTTGTCAGTGGGATGCCCGCTTGCCATTCTTGGGAAAAGCTAATGTACGGGAATGGGTATGCAATCTGAAAAATACAGCAAGAGGTCATTGTTATAAGGTGCATCAGTGAGCAGAGCAGAGCAAGCAAGCAAGCAAACAAACAAGCAAAACATAACAAAAGCAGTGCAGAGCAGAGCAGAATCCGGCGTACTGGCCTCAGCCACCCACACACCCGCCACTGTGGATGGATACATTATGAACATCATGACAATAAAAGGTACTGCGCTCCGTCGTGGTTTTACAACCCACTGAATTGTGCGTTGTGTGAAGACGGAGAGTGTGTTTTTAATGGCTGCTTCCTGAAGCTTTTTCTGTGCGCCGGCCTCGCAGCAATTAATCAAGGCCTGACAGGATCACCTTGTGTTCTCCGTAGCGGACAAACCTGTCTGTCCTCCCTCGCTCGCACTCTCTCTCTCTCTCTCTCAGTTGTGGTGCTGTATTATGCTATGCTACAAAACGAGGGGCAGACTCAGGCCGGCAGCATTACCCAGTACTCTCTATTTTCTCCTTCTCTGTCATATCTAGTCGTCCAGAGAAACCTCTTCCTACAGATAAGCTAACAAAATGGAGTATGCATCCACTACGTGCCAGGAGCAGAGAGAGGCTCTCCCACTAGAGGGCAAAAAGATGCTAAGCTTTGCCCACACTGGAGGTGACATGGACAAGAAAAGCAGGGTTTAAGGGCTCAATGCTTTTGTTTTCTATTGATTAAAATCCATACCTGCCAACGATCCCCGTTTTGCAGGGACTCTCCCGTATTTTACACCAATTACTTCGCCTGCTCACCTATTGTGATTCCTCCTGTATTGAGTTTTTAATTATTTTGCCACACAGCATAATTAAAATTATTATTATGAGCTGTACAGCAAATCAATGGTTTCATTTTTACAAATTTTCTTGTTGTAATCTACTGCTGAACAATTAAAAATGTAAAAAATATTTTTTATATATTTTCAAGTATCCATGTTGGCAGGTATAGGAATCATAGAAACAATCTGGGGGAAAAAAACATATGTTGACATGTTAGTGTCTGTCTGCAATGCAATGCAGTGTGTGTGTGTGTGTGTGTGTGTGTGTGTGTCTCTCAGTCTGAGGTTCACTGTGTCCTTTCGAAACCTTGGCTCCAGGGCAATCTTCAGTAAACAGATCTCCACAACCTCCTCTTAAATAGCTCATACTCACCCTCCATATTTTGTTGATGCTGAACCTTATTTAAGTCACAAGGAGGACTTCCAGCCTCCTTTAACCATGTCAATACCCGGATGTATGTATAAACGTTCATAGGGACAAAACAAAATGAAGACTTAATCAATTGTACCTTTGAATAAACCTTCATAGACGTTTTGTGAGGACAAAGACATAGTCAAACAGGCAAAGATGGATCCATTTTCACTGCATTACTGTCATTTGTTTATCTGCTAGAGAATCAATGAGTTTGTCTAATGGGAAATAAAACACCTGTCACAAATGGAATACCAACCAAGCACACCCACGGCAACCAGCCTGACAAACACAGTCTCCACTAGAATACCATCCCTACATCGAGATTTAAAAATATTTTACATTTATTCTGACCTTTTAAGACACTTTCGGACTACCTTTCCCTCTCTCCCTGCATCACTTGTTCACCGCTTTGGTTTAGCATGTCTTTACGGCTTTGCGATTGATTTGACCTTTGAGCATTCTGCGGCTCCAAAGGTCAAATAATCAATCATATCAAATCATTTTATTCTCTCGCAGGAACTGGATGAAAATCCCCATCTTTCCTGTAAATAATTATTCCCTGAAAAAGAGATGTGCAGACAACACAATTGTGAGCAAACAATCGATTATGTTACACAGGGGTTGCTAGGCTCTTTCATAAATATTGATAAGAGTAGATGAAAAATAACAAGCAACACTGGACCTTTCTTCATTTTTCTGTAAGCGACCACCCGGATATGAGCCAAGTAGCCGAACAGTGATGTAATGGTCAAACATCATCACGTCGGTGCTCCTGTTACTGCTAACTTTTTTCAGCTCTAGTGAAAGCAGATATTTCTGGGGACTTAATGAGGTCACAAACCCCTCTGAGAAGCTGTGGAAATAGACTTGAGTGGCCGCAGCCCACCTTGCAGAGCCAGGCTGCTCAGGGAGCCAGAGTTTACACCCCACTAATCTCCAGCCCTTACTGAACAGCATGTGGAACACCGAAACCGCAAGACAAGAGTAAGGAGAAGAGTCAAAAAACAGAAAACCATACTTTATCATTAAAAGGCGACTCCTGGAGAAGAGTCCAGATACTTTATTATTTGACTGCGAGGTCACTAGCTGATTACTTGTATGAGTATAACTTGTTAATGAACAAAAAATAACCAAAGCCCAGAGCTGTATTCTTTCTCATCGATATTCACAAAGGAGAGCCTAAAAAAACAAAATGTAAGGTTCACAACGCAAGACATAATGCTGAAGTATTCATTTTCCTGCCTTAAGTGAAAATGGTGAAATACTGTCACACTGTGCTTGGGTGGAGGGGGGGGGGGGGTTATCATCTGAATATTTGATCTTGGGGACGACAGAATATTAAAATATCAAATTATTCCAAATGTGAATCGTCACTGACAAAACATGTCTCTTGTATAACATCCAAGAGCTCGGCAGGCATACTATTAATTATGGTTTTACACGGGCTACTCTTGGCTCTGTTTTAGGTTGTGTGGAGGTTATGTCAACTCTCGTACATTCTTCTGTGAAGCAGTTAACGTTTCCCTTCGATGAGAAATGACTCCCAGGGCAAGAACATGCAGAAAGACGAGCCTAGCCGGAGTCGGCTCTGCGGGTCTCAGCAAATCAAAGAAAAGTGCGTGTGCACGTACAAACACACTAAAGCACACTCGTGGGTGAGGGAGGGCTAGGCGGGTGGGATCAGGGGCCACGGATGTTCAAGTATTCCAGCGTTTGTGTGGGAGCAGTGGTGTTCCTAGTGTTTCCCACACAATTGATTTGACTAAATAACAAATATAATAATAGTCATTAATAAGAAATCTGCACATCTAAACCAGGGATCTCTGAGGAAGAATGAGCGGAAAAAACAACCGCAACAACAACAAAAAAACATTTAAAAATGAGCAGAAATAAAATCTTCAGGAATTGTAAGCGAAACGCACTGGTCATAATAGTATATAATAAGGGCATGAACAACAACTCTGTCTGATGTCTGAAAATTCTGTGTGGCTCAGTTGGTAGAGCACGGCGTTGGCAACGCTGAGGTTGTGGGTTCAATTCCCACTGGGACCACATGTACTGAAGGAGAAGAAAATAATGTATGCATTCAGTACTGTAAGTCGCTTTGGATAAAAGCGTCCGCTAAATGGCATACATTATATTATAAAATGGGAGACTATGTACCTGCATGCCGAAATGACCTCCCAATGACTTCTAACCAAGTCTCTCAAAAAGCTGAACATGTCTATAATATCAGTTGACACTAATTGTAGCCTAGAAAAGTATGCTAAAAGCGGATTACTTTCAATTTAGGTCACACTATGGCAACTCTATTCTCGGGAACCTTTTAAAACTAGCTATGCGCTTCTATCTGCACAAATAATATCATTTAATATGTCAATAGAAATTCATACAACAATGATCAACCTCCGAATGAACCACGTGGCTGCAAATTCATTAGTAACTCTTCCCTGGATGCGTAGTACCTTGTCTTGGAAGGAATTCAATAATAGGCTACAATGATTTCGGGAGAACCATCACTTACGATCTTATTATGCAGTTTATTGTAGACTCCACTGTTTGGAGCAAAATCGACGTTTTATGGCTGATGACACTTCCTTTGCCCGCTCTATATGGCCTGGAAGGACACATTTTTCATTCTATCATCCTGTAAAAGACGGATTTTGTTCTGTACGCTGTTGATATGTGTGTGTGTGTGTGTGAGAGAAAGCGGTCTCATTGCCATGGTTTCCGATTCGCAGAGCCCAGATGGAGAGCAGCAGCCCACTCTCACAGTATCTCTCTCTCTCCCTCTCTCTCCCTCTCTCTCCCTGTTTATTTGTGTGATCCTGCGGTACGGGAGAGAGCAATGCTGCAGTGCCCTTGAGCTCCGCTCTGCAGGAGCAGCAACGCCGCGATTACGTTGTGCTTACGTAACACACTCCCTATTTTAAAAAACACCTTTCTAAAAGGTACCGTCTGTGCGGCTGCTGCAGTCTGGAAAACACTCCCTCACATAAACCTAGTCTTCCACTGAACACACACACACACACACACACACACACACACACACACACACACACAATGTGTAAACACAAACACACGCACTCACATACACTTGACACTTACATCACACGCATGCACACATTAACCCAAACACACACTTCAACATACACAGACCGAAAAAAATAACCCACAATCAAACACACATATTTTTCTGCCTCTGCCTCTGCCTCTGCCTCTCACACACTGCACGCTGCCTCTGCCTCTGCCACACACACTAACTCTGCCTCTGCCTCTGCCTCTCTCTTACAAACAAACACACTGCTGTCTTGGGGTGCCTCTGGCACACATTACTGTCCCAGGCTCATCCTGAGCAGATGGGCACAGGGCATCGGGACATCCTCAGGTTGATGAGACGGTGGAGCTGCCGGCAGGCCGTGGCCGCACGGCCGTGGCCCATAAGTGAACCCCACGGCAGACCCACACCAAGCACACGCCGACAACACCATTGTGCCTGATTGGCTGACTGGGTCTGGCAAGGCATCTTATTGGCTGATTGGGTGTGGCAGGGCCTCACCTCCAGGGGGTTCAGGGAGGCCAAAGCCTGAGCCAGGAAACCAGCCACACGTCACACACGAGACAAAGACACTGCTGTCGTTGACGGCAGCAGCCTGCACTTGCGGTTGAGTGGCAGGGCTCGTGACCGCAAGGTAGCGGATCTTATTCCCAGGTGGGGTCCTGCTGCTCTACTACTGCGGTACTTGAGCTCAATTGCTTCCGTAAATACGGCTCTATAAATGGAGAACATGTGAAACAGGAGTCTGTGGGGTTTGACAGGGGTGGACTCCAACCCGCTTTATTTGCTTAAGGGATGCCCTTAATGAGGGCGAATTAACATGGGACTTATTTAAATAGGCTCCGCTTTGTGAAACTAATTTACTGAAGCGCCTTTCCCCAAGGGTACTACAGCAGTGTCACGCTCTGGATTTGAACCGGCAACATCAAGATCAGTGTCCCGATGACGACATCACATTCTTAAGGCCTCGGCGTCTCATCAGTGCTGAGAATGCGGAAGAGAGCGAAACGGGCGTGAGCAAACGGGGCACACACAGGAAAGAGCAAGTCATGCATACACGGCAGGGGCGACAGGGTGATACGGGTGCAAACTGAGCATGTGCATCAGCCGAGTGGAACGGAGCAAGGGGGGCGCCCCAGTTCAGGCTGCCATCTTAAATCACCCTTCAGGAATGCCATGCTCCAGAAAGAAATCGATTCAAAATCGCTACAGTAACACTGGCCATCTCTGCACCCCATGACGGCGTCATGTGGAACTGCTTCAGAAGTCCGTTACCCACTGCGGTTGGAGCTGATCTCTCAGCCGCGCAGCCTCCCGCTGACGTCTCCTTTGAGGCGCGCGGCTCCTTTGAGCGGGGCGTAGCGTGGTAGTGCGCTCGCTGCTGGATGTGGGGAATGCGCAGAAACTCGGCTCCCCCGTGAGCTAAACCTCCTCGGGCGAGATCCTCTACGCCGAGATTCAGACTGCTCTACCGCTGCAGCAAAACAAAACAGCATAAATAAATCATCGCGCATCAAAACCCGCGCACAGCCGCAGAAGCCCGTAACGACGAGACGTGTCGAGACAACGCTAAGCACGAAGATAATCTCAAAAGCCCCATGAATCATGCCTGCGCCGGCTTCCAGAATAACAATTAGCTTAAGCGTCAGAACCTGCATGACGACGTATATATTAAAAAGCCCCGATCCCGCAGCCGTTAACTGCGGTGTGGGTCTCTCTCCTCCTTCACGCGGGCACGCTCGCACCCCGCCGCGTTACTCGTCCTTTTTGCAGCACCTCGGTTTATTCACTGACTTGACGTGCAGTTTAGATCAGGATGAATTCAGTCTCGTGTATGCTGGCGTGACCGCGGCGCGTCTCTTCCCTTTCGCCCTCATCGTCTCGCTCTCTCGGCAGAAAGGAAAGTCGGCATCGCCGAGCTTCACATGACAGCGAATGATTTTAATATTCTGAGAAACAGCAAAATGGTATGGCCTTATAGAGCTCGCTCACATTTGGCCTAGTTCCTCCCTAAGCACTAATGCTTAAATCCCTGATGCCAAAATTCCCCCTCCCCGTACTTCCCTGCAGGGCAGCAGTGTTCCTGTTTAAAAATGACACCATGTCCAAACACCTTCACGTGCGAGTCCAGGTTCACAGCAACGTCGTCCTCGACCTGTCTGTACATTTCACTTCTGTTAGTTTGGTAGTTCCATGTGGAATAAATTAAGTAACTGTGAAATTTGTTTTGGAATTCAACCATTTGAATTTGTTTTGAAATGTGCCATACACAGCTAAGACACAGCTAAAGCACAGGTTTTCAGCGCAGGGGTGTGCCCCACTGTCTGGAATAAAACCCAGACTGTGCCAGTGCCAAACGGTATTTCCCTTCTCAATGAGCGACAGGGACTCCTCTGGTCGATCGCACGGCCGCAGACTGCCTGGCCCAGCTGCGCAGACCTGTCCAGTCAGCTGGACTGCAGGTGTGAAAAGAAGCGGCCCCTGGCTGCACCTGCGCTACATTCAGTCTGTCATCGCACGGCGGTGTAAAGGCTGGCTCCAGCAGGTGCTGTCTTGATCTGCTTGTGCGTGCAGTTTTACCTGCAACAACGAGACCAGCCCTCTTCCAGTGTGTTAAGTGGGTGGCCTCGACAGCTGGCCCATCCCATCACGGTCTGTCTGGATGTAGCTCTTCCACACGTCTCATCAAAAGTGCAGCCTGCTTGTCTATGTGCGATGACACCCCTAAACAAGCTTAGGAGGACATCACGGCCGAGAGTGGGATCGCTGGTGTAGACGACGCCTTTAATGGATAGATGCACCTCCTACTGCCGGCACCCTTCTGCTTGTTCTCTAGCTCTGCACCTGCTGCAGGCCCAGGGCATCATGACTGGAGGGGACACGGGGGAGGCGACTGAGCAAACGGCACTTATTTGGGTGGGTGGGTGCGGTGCAGTGCACTGTGGGAGATGGACAGAACAGGGGAGGTGTGAACTCTAACCTGGGACTGACGGGGTGTGGAGCAAGGCGGCTGACGTGGCGTGAGACTGAGGGGTGGACGGGGTCAAGGGTAGCAGTGCTCCGTGGCCCTGCTCCATGCCACTGAGAGGGGGGGAAAGGTTGGCATTGACCCCCCGCCCCCAGGAACGAAGGGGGCTAAAGGTTAGAGTGTGGAAGAGGCCAACGCTACACGTATGGATATACTGACACACTCAGTCTCTTCCACCGTGGAAACAACTGAACTCAACCTCCTGTCGCGGTTCCATTTTTACCCATTCGCCTGTTAAACAGATCAGGCCGATTATCTTTGCTGGTGCCTCATAGTATTTGTAAATGGCTGGTATGCTCATTAACAAGGTCTATCGTCTGATGCGTTAGAGGTAATCACTTGTGCTGGTGGGCCCTGATGACAACATAAAATGAAGTAAAAAAACTAAACTAAAACAAGAACAACAAAAAACCCCACTTAGACTAATGCGATACACTGGAACAAATAGCTTGCTGCCTCAGTGCAGGAGAAAGAAAATAACTCGATATTTTATTTCCCTCCCCGAGGGTAATGAAGGATAAGACCGTTTGAAACACGCTGCGCTCTTCCCCCCTCAGGAGTCGAGTGGAGTCGCTGTGGCTGCTCCCCCTGCACCGGGGGCTCTGCTGCAGAGAACGCCGCTGAATTATTCAGGTGCGAAGAGGTTGGCGGGTGGTGAGGTCTCTCTCGCTGAGAACAAGAGCTGCTGCTGAAGCAATCAAAGCCAGACAGGATCTCGCTGTGTGTGTGTGTGTGTGTGTGTGTGTGTGTGTGTGTGTGTGTGTGATGAACACTGCGGGGAGAATGAGTCGGCACTGTGGGGGCCGACAACGCTGACAAATACGCTACACAACCTGTCCGCGCAGCTGGGACAACCACTGACACCGCACTGCCACGCGGCCTGCCCAAACACCGAGGAACAATGGCACCGACACACCTAACCCTCACAACAACGCAAGGCTGCAAACACACATCGGGGGCTACACTACAGGACTGTGCGGTGATGAGTAACACGACAGGGCAATGCTACACTATTCCGCACGCTTGTGGAGCAAACATTCCCCGACAACACCGCCATGCAGCTCGGCTCGAAAACTGGTCATTAGTCCGGCAAATGATTTTAATAATTCCGTCGCTCTGTAAGCAGCATGCTCGGCGAACAAAAATGAGCCAGTGGAAGCACGTAGAACGCATTGCACATAAGTCACATTTCATGGGTTTCAGACACAGATGATTCTACAAAGACAGGTTGGTTTAAACTTTGGACACTAATGGGACTCCCGCTCATATTAAACCCAGCGGTCGGTTGCTGGCTCTACCTGCTCGTTCTTAATTAAATCACACCACCTCTCCCTTTGGAGGCATCTGTGGCGACGGGGAAATCGCACCTGACGAATGGGGCCCTCCGCAAAAACCAATCGCTCAAGTTCTAATTCGATAAACCAGACAAGGAACTGCACCTTCAATCAAATCATGTCTGGCAGGCGAAGTCTTAAAAGCAGCCATGAGCACTTGCACCCAACCTCAGGCATCACGTTAATGGAAACTGAATTGGGAGCAGTCTAAGTATGAGAATGCAAGTGAGTGTTAAGGCCTAAATATACTTCGCTTTAAATATGCGTACGTAAAATGGCTGCCACGCGTATGATGCCGTTGTCGCTGCGTGCTTTGTGCACGTTACGAGTACGCGAGGTGCAATGCCGACATAAATCGCGGGGGCAGGCAAGAGAGCGGAGGGTGATGACCAGCCGCTCTGCCTCACCCACAGGCTCACTGTGCATGTTTTGTTGTGTAATGAGTGGGGCCACCCGACGAAGCAAGTCATCAAATGTCCTGGCGGACGTACGGAAATACTGATGATGCTTTTCATCGTCAATTTCTCTCATCGGTAGAATGAGAGAAACATACTGTCCATCGTTAAGCCGGGACACATTTATTGGTCTAATATACCATCTCCATTGTTTAGTATGGAGTGTGTGAACAATGCCACTCGCGTTGCGTACGTGTAAGTGTGATTAAGGGAAGTACAATTGAGTCCTTAGGGTAGCTTTGAGGCATGTCAGGAGTTGGGTAAGCACAGGCAGATACCAGAACTTAAGGCAGGATTTAAATATGGATCCTGGCGTCCTCTGAGGTCATCCTTCGGTTCCAGAGAGTACATGCGTTTGCCACTTTGCTATTCCTGAGGGGATGTCAAAGTGGCTAAACTCGATGCTAAAGCGGAGTAGCAGGTCGTGGCCTGGCTTGGCGGCGGTGCAAAGGTTATATTTCACCCTGGGCTTCCCAGCTCTGATTATAACCCAAAGCTGAAAATGAAGCCCACTCCTGTTCGCAAGTGCGCTGACCCTGAACGACCTCTGACCCCTCCAGGGCCACCGGCACTAGAGCCAGACAAAGGCCACACAAACCCAGGCCCTGTGGCTCCTCCCCTTCCTGTGCCAGGAAAGGGCCGACACATCATCATTACCGTCATCATCATCATCGACAAAAGCAAGCGGCAGAAATGAAGTGAGAGAGAATGAGAGGTAGATATTGATCTTTCACAGGTCAGCCGGTGAATCCGCCTCTAGGTTGACAGCGCCTGCAAAACGAGGCTGTTTCAGCCACATCTCTGAGTGTGCTGGAGCTGCTTCTGAAGACAGGGGAATGTTTCAGTCCTCCACCTGTCACTCTGCACAGAACATTCACTGTTATCATAATTATACTCATTAAAATACTCCTGAGCAAAAAAAACACACACACACTTCAGCAGTGACAGAGGTTTGAGGCTCTGGAAAATTGTTGGAGCAGAAGCAAGTCTGTGTGCAGGGAGGACGGTGGGGGAAAAAACTGAGCGCGTGACACCAAGGTGCACAGAGCACGCTCCTAATCTCGTAAACCCGACACCAAACTGAGACCCATCGTGGGAATGCTTAATGCTTAATGCTTAAAATGTAAATGTAAAATGTAAGGAGGAGGAGAACGCCCCATCACGGCGCTTTCAGAGATGGGAGTGTCAACAACCAGAGCAACATTGTGTCCTTTCACAGCACAGAAGTGCCTGAAATCAAATCAAAGGTGGCCTTGGATCAAATGACCGAACGGGCAGTGTGTGAATGTATACATGAAATGCATGCATGGTCTTGAGAGAACCCTGCTGCAAAACGATTTATTTAATGGCACTTTGATGCACTGAATTGGTGAAATAAGTCAATTTGATCATGAAAAATGCAAATATGCAGCAAAACACAGGGATGTGTGTGAGAGGCCAAAAAGAAAAGAGAGAGGACAGTGAGTGAGTGAGAGTGAGAGCTCATAAGGTTGTAATTATGGCTAAAATTATCTAGAGCTGTGAGAGGAAACTGATGACACTATTTAAAGCAAAGAGAATAGACACAGGCCTTCCCAAACACTCCCAAGACGAATAACAAAAACACATATTACCATGCAAATAATAAATCACACACCAGTATCACAACAGGAGTTTAATGGAGGGAGGGAGTCCTTATCTCTCTCCAACAAAAGTCATTGTATTAACCCAGCAGTGAGTGCTTTTTTGCAAGGGTTATAAAAAGCCTATTCTAATTAAATACCTGCCATTCACACAACCATTACATCTGTTTTGTAAAGGCCATTATCTCCCAAACAATTGAGCAAAACCAACATTTCAGCGCAAGGCCCAAATCCCCACACCACATTCAGGCCTGAGACCTTGCATTCCTGAGAAAGCAATGAGTAGTCATTCTCTGGAATGGGCCGGCCTTTTGTGTCATCGCTCTCAGCTTTCAGAACGCCTTGCTTTTTAAAAAGTGGATGGTGTGGCTTTCGTACGCCAGCTCCTAACCCACATCGCCGGCGCCCCTCCCCCCACTCCTCTCTCTATTCCCAGTGCACTCTGGGCTCGCTCTGTTAGGCCCTTCTGCGAGATCCTCGCGTCCAACCGCCCCGTGTGATTCTGCAGCACGACGGCATGCGGCCCTTTGGCGCTTAACACCTGCCCTCTATGACCGACTGCACGTCAGCCAAAAACATCCCACTGCTTGGACAGCCAAGAGTCAAGACCTCTCATGTCTGCGTTGTCTTTGTCTTGTATGCGTGTGTGTCTGTGTATGTGTGTGTGTGTGTGTGTGTGTGTGTCCAGGCTTCTGGTTAACAGAGAAGTAGCGGTCTGGTTCAGATTTCCCTGGTCTTTCCGCCAGCCTGGAGAGAATGATAAAAGGTGATCACTGAATCCACAAACGCTGGCCACCGTAAACGCAAAACTGTGAATAACAAGCTGGTGTGCTCAAAAGCTTCTCTCCCCAAGGCAGCAAGCAGCAGCGCTAAACATCTCTGGCTTCGGTTGATAAAAGTAGTTATATAATCTTGCTTATACTCCATTAATACCTTATTGTTGTACTAGTATCACTTTCATCATGGCTTGCGGCATGAGGGCGATCCTCAAATTAGGCCCTGAGGCCTGGTCTAAATACACAGGAAGGGTGGGGGGAGGGGCTGTGGGAGAAGCTGCCCCGAGGCAAAGGATGAATTGCTTCAACAGGAGATTAACATACAATACTTTCACCAACCCCTTTATCCTCCATCTGCACCTGTGTTTCTGCATGACCCGTAGCTGTAGCTAAACATCAGGCAATACATGACGCTAATGCTGCACGCAATTTCCTTTGCAGACGGCATTCTACAGGGGTCTTATTTCTCATATATGACATGCCTGTTTATTCATACAGATGACGAGGAAGATAATGAAATAAAAAGTAAGCCCCGCAGGTTGATGCCACCTTAAAAGCATCCTATGTAATAAATATAAAGTACTCTACATGGATTATAGATTTGGGCTTTTGTAAACACATGGGGCTATTTCTTGTAACACTACATTGATATACAATAGCTACTCTACAGTATTGGAGATATCATTGCACAGCACATCCACCACCACTGTGGTTAAAGACGCGCTGTATCTTCAAGAGCCCAATCCTCAACATCCGGCATCTCACTAGTGAAAAGCCTGAAATGTTATCATTTTTCCCCGCGAAGAGGAAGGCCTCCAATTTTTGAGCTGAGAAATGACAGCCTCGAGAAAGTCGGCTGCAAGAAAGTCGGCGTCGAACGCTCATCAATAATGAATCGGAGATCGGCTCTCCAACTCTCAGAATGCACTTGCCACTTTTGAGAACTCACTGGGGCTCTAAATGACACAAGAAATATGCAGATAGGCCAGCGAGTTCCGTGGCAATGGGCTCAGCCTAATCCAAGCACTGTGATCTCTCACCTCGGAAAAGTCAGCCCGAGTACAATATCTGAGGCGCAAATGCACTCCTTCTGAATACAGCACTGCTTGCCACAGTCAATAACAAACACATCAGACCACATGTCTAGTCACTAACTCTGCATGTGAACGGTCATTTTTTGAGCACAACAACATCTGTGTACATACAGTACAATTTGGGCTAATTAATAGGCCCAACGAATTGTATACAGGAAAACATAACTCATCTTATTTTGAAACGGTGGCTTAACCTTTAAGATAAAGAAATATAGCACTGACCTTTACATTGCAATGTAATTGAAGGCATGTGGGATCCCAGGTGTGGGCAGAATTAGGTCTGAGACTGGAAGGCTAACCTTTATTCATAAAACGAAGCATCATGTAACCAACGTACAACTAATGGCTGCCTGGGGAAAAACACTAAACAATTCCGCTACAAAGTGTTTTTTTTCTCAAATAAAGATTCTTGTTAGTGGAAGACCTTTTTGCTTATATTTTACTTGTTTTCTTTTCTATTACAGGTTGGTTCATTGTGGCTCTGCGTGCGATGACATCAGCTTCATTGCACTTCAATGAGTGATGATGTGTAGGGATGTGGTTTTGGCCTAGGCCATATTTGCTTATCGGTAAGTGGGACCAATTATTTTCGGCTAACCGTTGAAATGATAACGTTCGATTATTAAATTTGATCAACATGCAGAATAAATTAACATTCGCATTTTGAATAATATAACTGTGTGCCACAGTGAAGGAATGATCCATCCTAACATAGGCTACGGGCAGTTAGCTTTGCATTATTCAATACAACATTTGCATGCAATTTCGAGCATAATAGCTGCGGGAACATAAAACATTTTGGCATGTGAACCCATGTGACATAGTCAGAGTTGCCTGTATGTCGCCAAGATATTCCCTTGGAAAGACTTGAATATTGACACTTGAAATCTACCCGGACAATCCTGTTCTACCACTCTGATGACCACCCTTTCACCCACAAAGCTGTTTATATGGATACTCCGTGAAGCGGGCAATAGAATAGACCACACACACATGTACACATTCCCTGCCATGATACTAGCTGCCAGTGGAGATAACAGGCCCTCTTGGCTTTCCATCATGACAAACACATGTGTGATTACTATGTTACCTAGGCCACAACATTCTTATTCCAGGTTATTGGTAGAACTGTGCAGCACATGTATAAATATTTTGCAACACCAATGACAATCTGCACAAAGTGTGACAGCCCAGGGTACACACCCTAGCAAGTGGTCTAGGCTCTAAACAAACAAACAAAAAAGTATATCATATATAAGGTGCAATGGACTCGTTCAAAACATTTGTTCAAATATACAGATAGTATAGAGGGTGAAGCGTAGTAGTACTTCACTATTTAATAGCAACCTTACATGCAGAATTGAATTCCTTAGCACTCTAGAAAAGATAATGAAATGTTAAAATAAACAAAGTCAGCCTGAACAGCATCTTCCACTGGGCCCCAACCAATTCACCTTCCGGGGGAAAGAACATTTCTGCGATTAATCTGAGGAGATGGGCATGTCGCTGTCCATCTGTCACCCACGCACACGCACGCATGCACCATTTAGAAGAAAAGGGATACGAGGCAATGGTTTTGAGATTAGGCCTATGCAGGTGGACAAGCCTCAATCCTGTTAGAAGTCCTTCAGTCTTTCACAAACATGAACTACACCTGCCCACCTTCTTACACCGGTGGTAAGCTTTACTAACTAATAAAATATGAGTGCTACTAGCAAAACACAACTGAAAACAATAGAACATCATTTGTCAAACGTTACCTCAGAACACATAAACGTATGATTACACTCTTGGTGTCATGTGTGCACGAATATCTGGGCCTAATTCAGAAACATAAACACATAATTAATGTTATGGTGACAAGCATTCTTCCAGACCAATTGAGAATTTTCCATCCAAAAATGTGGATTACACAGTACAGTGCATTGGCGGCATATTCAAAAATGAAACGTTATCTACAGTAGACTCCATTTTTATTCATACCCTTGATAAAGATGAACAAAAGAGATCGTATAAAATAAACTGTATAGGTAATGAGGTATAATTTATGCAAAAAAAAAATCTGAAATTCCAAACCTACAATAATACAATTGTTCAGAAAAACATTTTGTTTCATTAATATATTTTTTCCAGAAAACATCTGGATCACAATTATTCACACCCCTAACTATTCCTTTAAATTTAACCCAACAAAAACAAATCTTCATAAATATACAACTTATTTGAAGTTCATTGGAAGGTTATGGAACTATACAGTGGTTTCCTGTTTCCCTAGGGTGTATAAAGGAGGGAACACACGTTTGAAATACTGTGGTCAGCCATCATCATGGTGAAAGGCAAGGAACTCCCTAAAGGCATCAGACAAAAGGTTATTGACCTCTACAGATCAGGAGATGGCTACAAAAAATCACAAAAATGTTTAAGATAATGCTTTCCACTGTTGTGTCAATTATTAGGAAGTGAGACGGATGGTTCAATAGGCATAAAGAAGTCCAAGGGGCACAGTTCAAGATCGCCAAAACAACCTGGCATCTTGGGGTTACAAGGTGTCTAAAGCTACCATTCAGCGTCACCTACATGCCAATGGCCTTTATGGCAGAGTTTCAAGAACTTCCAGGATAACCTTGTACGTGGCTTGATTTATGCGTCCTTCACAAAGACAAATCTGCCTGATTCCAGCCTTGGTGAAGCACCCCCAGATCATCACCAATCCTCCCCCCAATTTCACAGTGGGTGCGAGACACTGTGGCTTGTAGGCCTCTGCGGGGTTGTGTTCGAAACCGTTCACTCGTTCACTCACTCCCTATTCCCTATGTAGTGTTCCATGTAGTAAACGATTAAACTGTTTTCGGACACTACACTGAACGTCATTTGCGTCAAAAACAAATGTGCCAGATATTCAGGTGACGCAAGCAGATGCGCCCAGTATCACGTAAACAAACCGAGCACTCATGACAGCAGGTTGAAATGTACTCAGGTAGTATCGGGTTTGCATGTTCAGTTTTGAATGTTAAGTCCCAAATAAATTGTTGAATTTGTGGTTTTGTCAACTGTGGTGCTGTCTGCTGGCCACTGCTTTAGCCACCAATAGCTACCGTTATGGAAGTCGTGAGCTAACTAAGACACGACCGCATTGCATTGTGGTATACGGGAGAAATTGTAGGGTACATTCGTTGTTCACTAGAAATCGCTGTGAATTGTGGGTATTTTATAGTGGACTATATAGTGAACGAAATTAACCATTGAGAATTCGAACACCACTAGAAAATGGCGAACACACTATATAGTGCACTATTTAGGGAATAGGGAACGGTTTCAAACACAGCCCAGGTCTCTGTCTAACCATTAGACGACCAGGTGTTGGGCAAAGCTGAAAATTGGACTCATCAGAGATGACCTTACTCCAGTCCTCTACGGTCCAATCCTTGTGGTCTTTTGCAAACCTCAGCCTGGCTCTTATTTGCTTCTCATTGATGAAGGGCTTTTTTCTAGCTTTGCACAACTTCAGCCCTGCCCCTAGAAGCCTGTTTAGAACCATCCTCGCCGTGCACTTCACCCCAGCTGCCGTTTGTCATTCTTTTTGTAAGTCACTTGATGTCATCCTACGGTGGTTGAGTGACATTCGAATGAGTTGGCGGTCATCCCGGTCAGTAGAGTCATTTTCGCCCTCTGCCGGTCTGTAGCTTTGTTGTCCCCAATGTCTGCTGCTTGACCTTGTTCTTATGAACCACCGTCTTTGAAATTTGAAGGATAGAAGCAACCTTACGCTCACTGTATCCCTCTGCCAGTAAAGCCAGAATTGAACCCTTCTTTTCCTCACTCATAATAATAATAATAATAATAATAATAATAATAATAATATATGCCATTTAGCAGATGCCTTTATACTCAAAACTTTTCTTTTCAACTCTTTTGGCATGGTTAATAGTTATTTTTTGATTCCAATTACTTTTGAGGTACTACTAGCACTGTTTTTTGCCATCCAGTTGGTCCTGTTGCAAGAGGATAGTGATGACCACAGCAGTGGTTTTTATACTTTTCCTCATTAAATAAGATTTGGTTCAAGTGATCACATGATCAGTACTTCATTAAGTAGAATGAGGTGTGCTTGTGTTGGAATTCAACAGACACTGGAATGGAATGGCTGCCATACATGTAGAGATGCTGATTTAAGAAAAATTTGGAGTGGTCTCTTAATTTTTTCCAGAGCTGTATATGGAAGCCTCTTTTGAAGACAATTCACTGAAAAAGGCATCTTGAATTCGCCAAACTACATCTGAACTACAATTGGAACTGTGTCTTGTGGTCAGATGAAACAAAAATCGAATTGGACATGCACATCAGCATTATGTTTGGTGTCCAAAGAATGAAAGTATAAAAGCATCTGCTAAATGGCGTATATATATATTAAGTAATGTTGAAAAGCACCTGATGCCTACGGTGAAACATGGTGGTGGACCTTTAATGCTTTGGGGTTGTTTTGCATCCACAGGCCCTGGGGCCCTTATTAAAATAGATGGAACCATGAACTCCAGCATGTACCAAGATATTTTGTCCAAAAACCTTGTTCCCTCTGCCAGGAAGCTACACCTTGGTCGCAGATGGACCTTCCAACAAGATAACGATCCCAAACATATGTTCAAAGCAACTAAGAAATGGTTGACAAAGCACAAGATCAATATTCTGACATGGCCATCTCAGTCTCCAGACCTGAACCCAATTGAACATTTGTGGTTAGAACTAAAAAAAGCAGTCCACAAACGTCAACCCAAGAATCTGAAGGAACTAGAACAATTCTGCATGGAGGAATGGTTGAGGATCCCCCCCAAGAAGTTCCTTAACCTCATAGGACACTACAGAAAGCAACTGCTTGCTGTCATAATGGCAATGGGAGGAACCACAAAGAAGTGATAACAGGGGTGTGAATATTTGTGATGCATTATTTTTTGTTGGGAAAAGAATAATCATAATTTATGAACCGTTGGATTGTGGTTCGTGCCAATGCATTATTATTAAAGAATATCATTTTCTGAATTTTGTGAGCATAAAATAAAGCTCATTACTTATATAGTTTATTGTATACGGTCACTTTTGTTCATCTTTATCAAGGGTATGCATAAAAACGGGGTCTACTGTACATTACAGCGACTTTGGGTCAATATGATTTGAAGTCTAACCAGATTGAAGGTATCAAATAGGCCCAATGTTTTAAATAGCTTGGGCTTGCTCCTTGCTAACCGTTTTAAAAGGCCGTTATTTGACCAGTCATGCTGAGAGAACAGTAAATTTGCCAGATGAACACGTGGTTTTACACATCGGTCAGTTAGCCAATTTATTGTTATTTTATTGCCCTTTTCAAAGCTAGCTTTTGATGTTAATACACTTTAAGGTTTAGCCAACTTACCTAATTGAAAATAATAATGTTAACCTGATGTGCAAGTTAACGTCACACTTAACGTCACTCCCAGCTAATTTGGCAATATGGTCCAAGCAAAGGTTCATTATTATATTCATTATTATAAAATTAACATGCCAACGTTAACTAATAATAGTATGTAGCCAACCATTAACAGCTGATGTTAGCTCACGTTATAATCGGAACATGCACATTTCCACTTTATGTGAACAATAAAAGCTAACAATTAGCCGTTTCAACAGTTTAAATAACGTTGCTAAATTAGCTACTTAAAGCACTGTAGCTAGTTACGGTTACTGGATAGCTGATGAAAACAAATAACAGATCAAATAAAGTGCATATCATAATGAATTATTAGCTAGCTAGCTCACTATAAATTTGAACAAAATTATTCAACGATAAATCCCATATACTCAACTGTTTTCAAAATACTTCCAGTTAACGTTAGTTATTATTTACCTTGATTTAACTAAAGAAACGTTACGTTAGCTGACGCTTACGCGACATTACTATGCTAGCAGCTCCGCAAACAATGATTTAGCTATGCTAGCTATTAGCTAAAATAGCTCGTGAAAGCTAGCTAGCTTGTTAGCTACATAGCAACAATGCTGCCTTATAGATATGATTTAGCTAACTTACCGAGTTAAAAGGTCCGTCGTCACTCAGAAACACAACGAGAGGAGCTAATGGTTAGCTAGCCAGATAATAATGTACAGATAGTGTCAGCAATTTAGCTAACAATTCATATAGTGCGAACGTTACATATGAATTTTAATTTTCACTAGCGGAGAACTTGGTAGATAAGAACAACTACCAGCTAGCTAGTCACTGTTGTAACGTTCACTAACGTTAACTTACTATTCTTGATAGCGAACGTTAACTGACATGTAACAAAAACATGTTTTTTGTCAGCGTAATTTTAGCTCCGAATTGCCGTGTGCACATTCATATTTCCAAATAGCTGCACTCTAAAAAAAATGCACTTGGTTTTAAAATGGTTACAGTCGCACACAAACTAGCTACCGACACCATTTTGAGAACCCCCTCCGCTACAGCCCTACATTCTCCATTGGAATGAAAAAGTGTATCGCTTGCTAGCATTATCTACAAATGCTACTAGTAGATAATACGAGACCTGGGCAGGAGAGACAATTCCACGGCATTAGCATATAGCTACAGACCCTGTCACGTTTTACAATTTCCATCCCTGCATATGTCGGGATACAGAAGCAAATTAGCTAACTGGCTTGCTGGGAATTGACTTATCCCAAATATGATGGAGGAGGGCAGAATCACCACGGCTCTTATGGTTTTATTTTCTGTTTGGTTTCCCGTCTGCTAGCTCCCTTCATTTTACTAGTTATTCACCGTCTGTAATATTTTCCATCTTGCATAATGGAATTTCAGATTTGGACAGTTGCAAGAAAAAACACACCACAGCCAGAAACACGGATTAATTATTCTACTTACCAATGTGATGTGATCCAGTTGAATTATTTTAATTATTCCTATTTTTCCTGACTCGCTTTCGCTCACTCTTTTTCTCCTTGCGTTCAGTGAATTCTCCTTTTCTCTATGTAAATGCTAGCGGTTTCCTCCTCCGGCTTGCTTTGCTCCAGCGATTTCAAGCTTGCAAGCGGCGTAACACAGGCACACGCATACAGAGAGTGGGGGATGGGATTGCCAGAGGGAGGGAGGGAGAGCGGGGGACGAAGAGGGGCCACACACAGCAAACACAGGGGGGAGGGACCTTCTCTCTCTGACGCGAAATTACACTCGTTTCGCAAAACATGACTGCAACAGGACCGGGCAGGAGAGGTCCACAAAGGAGCAAAGAAGTGAAGACACCTTTCGTTTGCTTTGCTAAGAGAGTGACATCACGTCTCAGCAAGCAGGGACCGTGGCCACTGCACACCCCCCCCGGAATAAACCATCGTTCTGGCTAAATTAAGAACCCTAACATTACCCAAGTTTCTAGCCCAAAAAGTGACGCTGTTATACACTGTTGGGCAACAGAGCAGAGGAAGCGTCTCATATCTGCAAATGTATAACTAGCTATAGCTAAATATTACAAGTAAGCCATCAAACTTGTAACAAAGCCGTTGATGAATAGCAGAACACTATTGACGTATTGGTTATAATAATAATAATAATAATAATAATAATAATAATAATGTTAGCCTTTTGCTCGTTAATCCATTTCAAACACACACATATCTGTGTGTTTAGCATACAAAAACAGTCAACCATCCCCCCCTATAGGCCGTATCCTGCCCTGCACTCCTCTGCCTCTGGTTCTGTCCTCTGTCCTTCAACGGCAATATTTCATTACTAGAGCCCTCCAGAGGTTGTGAACCATCTCCAGCTGGTCACAGTAGTCACTACATTTCACCGTTTCCTGAAGAAACACCTCTTCAGACTGCAGACAAGATAACATAACATGCATCTTCCCAACAACTGCTTTATTTAATTATTTATATTAGTTACACTTAGGGATTTATAGTGTAACTGGATACGATATGATTCTGTGTTGTCTTTTGGGTGATTATATTCAGCTTACAGCTTGTTTACTTTTATGTTCTGCACTGCAACATTGGCACAGTAGTTCTGTAAGTCACCATGGATCTGGGCATTTGCCAAATAAATACATAATAAAATGTCCAGCCAACATACTTTAGAACAGTAGTGGCCAATCTTACCCAGAAAGGGTTGGTGTGGGTGCAGGCTTTTGTTCCGACAAAGTAGTAACACACCCGATTCTACTAATAAAAGCCCTGATTGAAGACTACGATTAGTTGATTTGTCAAATCAGGTGCAATTTGGAACAAAAGCCTGCACCCACACCAACCCTCTCTGGGTAAGTTTAGCCACCCCTGCCTTTGAATAATTTATTTAAATGGTTAAATTGATCAACATAAAGCAGGTATTGGAGTACACATTTGTTTTTACCGTCCATTCAGCTTAACTGTGGCACAGCAGTGCATGGTTACTGTTGCCTGGTGTAATTGCTGTTTCCTCAGGCCGCTATTACACAAGTAATTGCTTGTGCGCTTTCGCTTTGGATGTTAATAAGATGGTGGTCCAAAACAAACGTTTAACTTGACAAAGACCAACAGGAACAATAGGGGTGATTACTTCCGATTATGTGATCTATGTTGCGTCAAGGTATTCAAATAATAGTATAATTGTTCTTATAAAATTTATCTTTCCCATTTTTCAACGGGGTATATGTGTGGGAGGACCCTGCCAAATGTAGTAGCTAAACATATAATCACATAACAGATATATGCAGACGTTTTGTATGCGACGTAATATGAAAAATAATGGCAAGCAGTAATGATTTGGGGCCAAGTGCAAAATGGTCACTAACAGTCATGACTGGTATCATAAATGTGATGAGTAAAACAGGTCACAAGTGTAATGATTTAAATGTATGTGTTTCACTTTACAAGATGCTTTTGCAATACATGAAATAAAAATCCAATGTATCATCTGCACCATGTTACCAATATCCGCCAAATTTTAGGCACGGAGGCAATTCAAATTTATCCTCATAATTTGACCTTGATATAAATATTTCAAATTGAATGTCCCATGGCTGCCATGTGATTGGGCATATCCACGTGTTGCTGAAAACTAGTTCATATTCATTTACTGCTAGCATCCATAATTTATATTGTACTGCTTTACAATTCTGTACACTATTTGGACATGGCTCAAAATATGTGTATTCCAAATGACAATGGTAGACCCAACACTGAATGGAATTTGCTCATTTGCATGTTTATTTGACATATTATGGCAGCCATGATTTATTACTTTAGCAGCTATTACTTCTCAGTCATACAACAAATTATGAGCCTCATGGTTCACAAGGAGCTGCTGTTGGAAGTTTGACAGCAAAGTTAAGATGTCTGCCAAATCGTGTGAAGTCATAAAGTCATTTATTATTATTGCATTTATTGCTGATGAGGAACAAGACTCATAAACACATGCGACCTATCCACGCAATTGTAATAATGAGCAGATTGTTCACATGTTGCTTTGTATTACTATTAGGATTTATAGTCATTTGAAAATTATATATATGTGGAAGTGTGCTAAAGTGGGAAAAGGGGCATATTTTGCCACCTGAACCATGTAGAATTTCATTGACATTTTTGTTTGTATTACTTTGTAATTGACATGCCCCCAAGATACTGGATCTCCCACATTTTTTGCAATATTAAAAATTAGCTGAAAATTTTACTGGATCATGTTCTAATTTGTAAAATTATTAAAGTGTGACCCAAGCTTGTGATACACCGATGATTGTCCGCAATGGTGGATGGATTAATGAATATTGCACATGCTGTAAATGTATTGACTTGCGATAGCTATACTTAGTGTGGCAAGGATGAAGCACATCAAATTTCATGGGAATGTGGTTTATGAGACTTTGTTTTAGGCAGTATGCAAATTTTGGATATCAATAATTTATCATGGATCTTAACTTTTAATATTTTATTAACATTTCTGGTGAAATGGAGGAAAAAACAATGAAATAAAATCACTTTCAGTGTTTGGCTCCCTAAGAATAGATGCATATCTCCACAGATGGACAGCCACTGCTGACATTTCAGCCTACATGCAAGGATATGATGCTGCCATCTAGTGGCAAAAATACATGCTAGCAAAACTAAAATCTGTACTGTCTGGAAGGAACAGAAATTCATAAACAACCCCCATTCTTTCCAAAAACCTGTGTATTTGGTTTAATTTAATCCATCCATTATAATCAAGGTAGTTTTCCAGCACTGGGTGTGCAGTCAGATGGCGTACCACAATATGCAATACAATTGATAATAACTGTCAAGTGGTAACATAAAAAATGGTTTATGGATATTTTGGATGAATAATAAAGTAGCTCACTGTCATATACGTGCATCCAAGTACTTTTCTAAATTGGCACCAGAATTTAACTTGTGATGTCGACTTGTTATGCTCCATCACAAAATCCTCCCTCCCCAGAGAACACTGTGGCCAATTATGTGTCGATATGGCCACCTACGTGTTGCCCCGCTGGCATTGTCATGGCTTGACTCTAGACCAGGGGTCACCAACCTTTTTGAAACTGAGAGCTACTTCATGGGTACTGAGTCATACGAAGGGCTACCAGTTTGATACACTCTTCTGAAATAACTAATTTGCTCAGTTTGCCTTTAGTTATATATTATTATTAATGATAAATGATACTCATGTGAAGACACTGATCATGTTAATGATTTCTCACAATAATTATCAACAATGACTTAACAAGGTGGGAAACAGATAATATCAATATTCAACACTTTATTTCTATTAATCTAAGCAATTGTTTACATTTTCAGATGATCACTTCTACTACATTTCATAGGAAAAATGTCCCATTTTCACTAGCCACTGACAAACCCTTTTAACACATTTTTTAGAACAGGCCTGCGGGCGACTCATGTGGTCCTTGGGGGCAACCTGGTGCCCGTGGGCACCGTGTTGGTGACCCCTGCTCTAGACCATCACATTATTATACCAAAACTCTTGATGCTGCTTGAGAATTGGTTGAGAATTTTCCAAGGATATTCTTACAAGGTGAGCTGTAGGAATTAATTGTATGAATATAAAATTGGCAAATATAAAAGAAATACATACATTTACAAAATGGTGAAACCATCAGCAGTCAAGTCACATTCTTTAGGTGTATTAGTGAGGTGAAAAACCTTGTGCTGCCCTTGTTTTCTGCTTATCAGTAGAGAGAAAACACTGCCATTGATAAGCTAGTCACTCTCAATATGCATTGAGTACAGGTGTAACAAACTGCACTTTTGATCATTTTATTTCATTTTTGCCCCATTTTCTCCTGATTTGGTGGTCAATTGTACCCTCTTCTAATTCAACTACCCCTTCCCCTCGTGCTGTGAGTTCGGGCAATCCGCCTCCTCCCAGATGGAACTCTCTGACACAAAGAACCGTGTTTGCACGCGGCAAACACATTTTTATTACTCTTTTATTGCTGAGTAGTAGTTGCTATCAAAAATTTCAAAGCATTTTTCAACAAAATAAAATGAAAATAGAAACGAATTAGTGATACTACGTATGTCACGATGTATTGAAAAATTGTAGATCATTACTCAGATGGCTCCTGGTAGAAAGAGCTCTAAAATACTGATTCTGGATAAGCTCCCTGTAATACTCCACTCCACACTACTCCATGTAATACTCTAAAATAACTGATCCAGGGTCAGTGGCCTGGAGTACCATATATCTGCATATTCATTTTGGTCTGATCTTACTGTAATTTCTCAGCCATCAAATTAATATTGCATGCAATATATAAAATGATAGGCTTTGACCAGAAAGACCCTTTAGTGTATTGACCAAAGTTGCAAAGAATGGCTGCACGGGGGCACATCAGCTAATGCAGCTTTACTACACAGAGTATAACCCTTCAATGTTGTAAGGGCTCTTTCAGTGCATACCTCAGGGCTGTAGCCCCCCACCCCAAACCTACTATTCTTTTTTTTTTTTTTTTTTCCGATTTTGCCCCCTTTTCTCCCAATTTGGTAGCCAATTACTCCCGCTGTGCTTAGTTCAATCGCCTCCCTCGTAGTTCGCTGCCGTAGTTCTGTGACCGGCAGTGACAAAGGCGGAAGCGCCGCCTCCTCCGAGACAACACTCGCCGAGCTGTCGACTGTAATTCCGGTACCCCAGAACCACTCCTGTGCGCAGCGAACTGTGTCAGCTTGCCTCCCCCCTCCCTGGGGCGGACAGCCAATTGCCGCCCCGATGGCACTCCAGGCCAGAGCCGACTCTGGCGTGACGGGGAATCGAACCCCGGTCCCCGTGGCCAGCGTCGGACGTTGAAACCAATAGACCATGCGGGAGGCCCCCAAAACCTGCTATTCTGATCAGCCAGCAGCACTGTGCTAGATTCCAGCTCTGAACCGCAGTGAATCCATCAATCAAGAGGTGATCCACTGATTGGATCAAACATAAACCATGCTTTCTCTAGTTGTGGGAAATAGGGTGTAAGCAGAGGGCCACAATTTCTAGTTCCATATGGGGCACTGCCATTGTGCATGTGAATAACTTAGCAAAGCTGAACTGCTTCAGTGAACAGCATGACCCAGTTGTATAAGACATGTAAGACACCCAGGATAAGGATTTGGGATCTATCCAATTCAACATGTCATAGCTATAAATGTATCTCAGGTATGTACACATCCAATCCCTGGTTTGTCGCGGACTCTTCACACTTATATTTAAAGTGCCCACTGAACAGCACCTGTTCTCATCACGCAAACTGAGCTGCTATGGCCTACGCTCCCAGGGCTTCATCACACTCTCCATCCCCTCAGTTCGTACAGAACTTGGTAAAAAGGCCTTCTCCTTCTCTGCCCCCTCAACCTGGAATACATTACAGCAGGAACTGAAGCTGTCTAGCTTGATTCCCCTTGGAGATTTTAAGCTACTTTTATATAATTTGGAGAGAATGTCTGTGGAGGTTTGCTCTTGTACATAGGAGTTAAAATCCAGTTACCATAGCACTTTTACACTTCAATCTGTTTTTACCTCGTCTCTGTATTAATGTCTCTGTATTGAATGTTATGTCTGTCTGTAACTTTGTATGTATAATTGCTGCTGCTGTCTGACCAGGTCTCTCTTGAGAATGAGACCCCATGTCTCAATGAGATTACCTGTATAAATAAAGGTGAAATAAAAATAAAATAAAAATCATATACAGTTTATATGACCAGTTCTTTTAACCTTGGAGTAGCAGCAAGTTGCCACATTTACAGCACAACATATGGCACTACCCACTACATGTTAGTGTTTATATTTACACGGAGATGTGCCAGGCTTAAAATTCAGTGCAATTTATATTATTTGCCTACATTTTCTGGGAATATATCATCCCTTTCCTAAAATTAGCAAGCACACTGCTTATCATTGCTTTAGGCATAACAGTGTAAATATCTCCCAGAAACACACTGTAGCCAAAAGAATGTTATTGCACCAAAAGTGCCACTAGAGGGTAATGTACCTCTATATAGCAATGGGGAAGTGTTAGTACATTGTGCTTTGTCAGGGAGGGGAGGTGGAAGTCAAATAAAGGGAATTATATTCTTACTCAGAATGACTTACTTTAATGGAATTATAGCTACAGATACCTGCTTTGTCGTTGTACTTTTATGTCAACAGCCCATTTACAGCGCCGAAAACCAAAGGGATGGCGCAACAGGAAAGCTATGGTGCCGTACTGCTGAAGGGGTGTGATTTGGCAGAGGTATAAACCTCTGGTCTCGCTTTTCTTAGTGCAAACCTTTCACTTACGTACTCGGCATAACGAAGAACAATGATCATACTTCATTTAATCCCTTTTTGCCAAAGGAAATGTGAGAATGTGATCTCTACTATCCCCCAGTCAGTGCTGGCACTCCTCCTGCCTGTGATAGAGTTCAGAGTTTTGTGGACCGGGCCACAGGGATTAGCCACTCTTACAGCTCTGACGCTGTAAATGGCTCCGGAAGGAAGAAGAATAAGAACTCATCACAGAGAGCTGCTGTTTTTAAAAGTTGAGACTCTAGTGTTGTAGGGATCGCAGAAACTTTTGGGGACTGCACCCCCCCACCTCTCTCTCATTCTATGAGCTCCCAAAACTCCCTTTGTTCTCTCTTCACCCTTCTCTGTTTCTCTCCTTCTAGTTATCATTCTCTTTCTCAGTCTCAATTTTTTCTTCCATTAAAGGAGGACCAGAACTTATAATTTTTCAGTCCTTGCCCGGAGTGGAAACTATTTGAATAGTGTTGGCCCAAGTGTGGAACAATCAAAGACGCGTTGGTTCAGAAGTTTAAATACAATTTTGAGGGAGTCTTAAATCTGTGACCACTGACTATTGTTCCTTTCTCTCTCAAAGACAAAGCTTGTAAATACAAACACATGCATTGCTTAGGAGTCAGGACACACTTCTGCGTGTCCAACAACTATGTGGCCTGTGTCTCAGTGTGAAACTGCATGGTTTTATCAATCAATTTGCAATGTACGTGATTGTATGTACATTCATACGTGTATATGTGTATGTGAGTATGTTTGTTACTGTGTGAGAGAGAAAAGGTGTGTGTGTGTATTTGTGTGAGTGTGCGTGTGAGTGAACTTGTGTTCTGTTTTTCCAGTATCCCATTTTGTCTCATCTGTGGACACTTTCAATGAAAGTGCACGGTTGATCTATTCTATGCCAGTATCCACAGCAGGCAGAATTCAGCTGACATTGATTATAATGGTGTCCGGTGAAAAGTATGACAAAGTGAATTGCCTGTATACCAGATTTGGAAATGCCACACTAATGATGTGAAACAAGACTCAAATATCAGGTAGAATTTTTTTTTTTTTCACATATCTGACAAAATGTCACATTAGAGATGTTCCCCAGGAGCTGAAGTCTTGCATAAGATAAGTTGTTCCATCTCATCATTTTCTCCACACGCGTCCTCCTTATCCCTCTCTTTTGTCACACCAGATTCTTTGATCACTTTTTTGTTTATACTCTTCTTCTGTAGAGATGAAAAAGGGAAAGGCTGGACCTTATGGCCCCCTCTAGAGACAAAAGGAGAGCACTTTGAGCAGAAATTCAGCAGATTTAATGCAGACGTCTGTGGACCCCAGAGGCTCCACGGTCTTAAATTGACTTCTAAAAGTCCCCTGCGTTCTGTGATGTGTGTTTGTGGTCAAGGTGACAATGAGAAACCACCCCCTTTGAGAAATCTGTCAAGATGTCATTCATCGCATTGGTTTAAAGCTCCAGTTAAATGTGATGTTACTCAAAGCTAACAGCAGACCATTGTACCGGTAGCCATGGATATACCAGGCCAAAAGAATATGATGACGCATGTGCAGGGGGAACATAGAATGGGAGTTCAGTTCAGGCAAAATCATTTTTGTTCTGCAGTCTGGTCCATTCTTGTCACTAATAAGCAGAGAAATCTACAAAGTAAACATCAGCTCCATTGTGTAGCTGCTTCTACCAAAGCAGATAATATTTTCAACACGTTGTCAATTTATGCAGCTGGACACATTTAAAAATCATTCCAGTGAAGTGACTTGATCAGGGGATAACAGCCTGATTTAAACATGCCTCCCTCTGGCCACTAGCCTAGTTTCCAAAACAACCAACTGCAGGCCAAAATGAAAAAGAAACAAAGGATGGTAAAAGCTGAGGTGTAATATATTTACATATGACAAAACAGGCTTTAATTTGTACTATTAATAAAGAAAACAAGATCCTACCTAATAATACCATGTTTAGCTTTCTTTGTTTTCTGCTGTAGACATCCAGTACCTCCTCTGCTATATACCAGGGACGTCTTGCAGCCAATTATTTAGAGGGGACACCAAACAAAAGTGGTATGAGTAGCTAACTAGCTAAGTAGCCAACTAAGCTAACATTAGCTAACTAACTAAAGTTAGTGATGATTTATATTTCATCATTTTATTTGAACATCAATAATGTGAAAGAAAGTAAGGTAAATGTAATCAGGGCATGCTCTCGCTGGCTTGATACTTGGGTATGGTAATTAGCTTGTGTTTGTTCTTAATTTTCCCAAGTCTCTAAAAACCTATCTCAACATGAACATTGTTCACAGGAATAGTTGCGAAAATGCAGAGAAGCTGTACTTGCACTAAACTTATGTCTGTGAATAAAACATTCCGGGGGGGAGGGGTTTAAACCCGAAATCCCCCCCTGACTACACAAGTGGTCTGGAGCTGTCCTTCAGGCCACAGCCAAGGGCCTGGTGCTCTTCCATTTTGTGGAGCTGTTTGTTTAGTGTGCACATGAAAGATAAGGGCATATGTTGATTTAATCCAGGCCATTGTGTCTTAAAACCCCCCCCAGGTAATGTGTTTGCTTGGCCACCTCAGGCAGAGAACGTCTCAGCGGCACTAACAGGGCTGCCTTGTAAGAGTGAAACCAGAGGACAGATGAGAGGGGTGGCATGAAGTCTCTGCAAGTCGTCGATGGCTCAGAGGACAGATGAGAGGGGTTTACTCAGAGCAGACAGACAACCTCGTCAAACATGTCTCTGCATTCTTGGGGAAACCAGACTGTGATGAGGCACTAAGAGCTCACCATGACTTTTTTGAGCAGTTTTCATTTAGCTCCCTGGGGAGTGTGGGGAAGGAAGGTGGGTTGTGAAGGATGTTTGAGCTCTCAGCTTCGGCTAATTAGAAAGACGATTCAGAGTAATGAAATGCATCTTGTGATTTTTGTCTTTACGCTTTTTTTTCACTCCCAATTTGGTGGTCAATTGTACCTTCTATTCAATTAACCCTCCGCCATGAGCCTACCGCCCGCAACTACAGAACCAGCCACTACCCCGGGGCCGGCAATTAACTGCTTCCTTGTAGACGGAACTCGCCTATTCATGTTTCCCACAGGGCTCGTGGTGAGCTCATGCTGGCTTTCCTTCCCCCTCCCCCTGGGACAGACAGCCAATTGCCACCCCCAAACGGGACTCCCAGCCAGAGCCGGGCTGGTGCAGCCGGGGGACAAAACCCCCGCCGCAGTGGGCAACCTGGGCTCTGGGCGAGTGCCTTTACCAGTTGCGCCACCCATGGTCCCAGCTCCTGTCTTTTAAAAGGGATGATTTCAGATTAAACGGCAGCATGGACTTGCATGGGGAGATCAGCCCAAACCAGAATCTGGGGTGATGATCCCTCTTCTTCATTTCTTTTTTCTTTTTCAGAACTCGCAGCAACGGTTTCATAATGAGTGGAGGACCATGCTGATGGTCTAACCTAGTGAGTCTCAGAGCCTATTAGCAAGCCATTATCTCTGAGAATGAGACAGAGCTGCTTAGTCAACTTGTCTTCTGGCTCTCAGTATGCGTCCGTTCTGTTAGCACTTCAGGATGGATTTTTTTTTTTTATTGGAGGCTGCAGAGAACAAAGTGTCCTCTTAATGTCTGTTGCAATGGGCTATTTTATGCTGTGTTCAAATTTTCTTAGCCTTATTAAAAGTGCAAATGTTGGTTCACCCTGTATTGTAGAATGCGTCACAAATGCATATAAAATAAATAACCTTGGTAGGATGAAACAGGCTGGATGAACCCAGATCACTTATGTGGGTTCAGTATCAGCTCTTCACACAGCTTTTGTGAGGGTCTGACTTGGGTGAAGCTAGCTACATTACATTACAGGCATTTAGCAGACGCTCTTATCCAGAGCGACACAGTTTCACATTTCTTTTACATACAATCCATTTATACAGCTGGATATTAACTGAAGCAATCCAGGTTATGTACCTTGCTCAAGGGTACAACAGCAGTGCCCCCACCTGGGATCGAACCTGCACCCTTTGCATTACAAGCCCAGTTACAAGCCCAGTTCCCTAACCATTATGCCGGTTTGGGAAAGTTGGTTTGGGAAAGCTCTTAGGGCCAACATCTATTCATATGTGAGATGTTCCTACTCTATATTGTGCACTCAAAATAATAGTACACTCAGTCCGACAGGAAGTAATGTCACTCAAACTCTTCACATGTTAGAGAGGGGAGGTAAATTGCCAAAGGCTCTGATTTTGTTTTAAATCCATAAATGCAACCTTAAGGACCGGAGACATATTGAAACCAACAGAGTATACATTCCCTGGGTCAGTGTTTTCCCCAAAGAATAAAGCCTTCCCCAGGAAAATAGAACCTACATTTATAACACTTTCACGTATACCATCAGCATTCGAATGTGCCTCTGTTTGCACCGTTTGCACAATACAAATACTGGGACTAATGTGAAAGAAGAGCAAATTGGAAGTATTCAAATCATGATTCTCTCCAGGAGAGGTGGACTTCTTAACAAATTCTATAGCAAACACAATCTGACAGGAACTTTAGTACTGTAGTCCACATTTCTCACAGTAAGCATTTATGATTCTCGAACGAATCAGTGATATAGAAGGTGTAGATAGAGCAGCCACTCCTGTGCCTCAACAATTCATCTTCAATAGCAATGTGCTCCTGTTAAAGTTTGTGTCAGAAAGTTCTGTGTCAGAAAAAAACGATATAATGTACATTAATGAATACATTATTTTTTATGCCTGCGAATATAGGGTGTATTCCTGCCTCTCGCCCCAATAGATAGGCTCCAGCCCCCCACGACCCTAACTTTTGAGATGAGATGAGATGAGACTTTTTTATGCTATTCAAGGATTAATAAAGAAGTACAAGGATATTTTGCATAACATTGAACTTGCCTAACATTACAGTTCACAACATTTAGCATTGGCTGGACAGAGCTATAAAGTTCCTCTATTTTTTTTAAAACAAATCATTGGAACAATGTGTTTCTTTGCATGTACTCTCCCCATTGCCACCTTTCCTCCTTCCTTTCTTTGTCCTTTTTTTAATGCTTGTGATGTCTGCATTGGTCTGATCCACTTCAAAATGTACCCCCTCCCCCACCACCAAACCCCAAATAATCCTGCATCACGATTTGCTGACTTGACGATGACCCTGCCCTCTGCTCCTCCTGTGTACCCATTCCCCCTTGGCCTGCCCTGTTCTGCCCTGACTAAACTGTAGTTCAAAGGGCAACAATGGCAAAGGGTTGGTTGAATAATTTAAGCAATGTGAAACCAAACAAATATTTCACACCTTGCATTGCCAGCAGATATACCACTGTGTATCTTTCTAATGTCAATCTGCTGTAGTGAAGCAGGGCTCTGTTAATACGTGAATGGGAAAACTCCGGGGAAAACTAAAATGCTGCTGGAAGAGGTATTGGTGGGCTAGTAGGGGGCAGTCTTCCCCTTGGACCAAAGAGAAATCCAACACTCAGCACAATGATATATAAGGTTTGGTCTTTTAGATGAGATGTTTTACCAAGGCCCTGACTCACTGTGGTCATTACAGATCCCATGGAACTTATCGAAAGAGTAAGGGTATTTGCCCCAATGTCCTGGTCAAATTCCCACTGGCTCTCTACATCTGACCATCGAATTATTCCCTACATCTGATTTGCTACACAATCCCTTGCCTTCCAAACCCACATTGATTCCCCGGGTCATCGCTACAAATGAGAAATGAGTTCTCAGTTGACCTACTGGTAAAATAAATGAATAAGTAAATAAATCGCATTCCTGACTCATGACATCAGCATGTTCTCTTCCTGTTTCACGACGAGGCAGCAAAAACAGATGGTGAGTAATAGACCTAGGGACACATGTAAGCAGTTTGTTTATTATTGCCTTTCTTCCTGACACATTTGCCTGTTTCTTCTCTTCCCTGTTTCTGGCCACACAAGGGAGCACGGGCAATGAAAGAGGTAGTGCGTGGTTTGATCTGCCTTTGAAACAGGCTCCGCAGAGGACTGGTCCCTGAGCCCCCTGGTGCACAGAGATGTTTCATTTGTATTCAAGAGGTTACCGGTGATGACTGTAGCGGATGCAATGCAGAGACGTCCCTGTACTTTAGTGAAATTCCTCTGTCTTTCCTTCCCACTTTCTTTCTCTCCCTCCTTTCAGCTGAGCCAGGGTGAAAGCTGGGGAAGTGTGCGAAAACAAATCCTTTCAACTCCCTCTGTGCCATACATTAGTAAAAAAAAAAAAAAAAAATTGCTTTTTTCTTTACAAGGGGTAAAACTAGGACTCGATTTTGAATTTTATGGAGAGAAAACCACACTTTTGATTGGTAATACAAAAATAGCTACATAACCCTATTAAGGAGATTCTAGAAAACCTAATTTGGTGTATTGTGCAACATCAAGGTAATTGAATAGCCTGTAAAAAACAATCTTGGATTACAAAACGCTCTGCTGGACTTACTGTTAAAAATGGATCCAGATAAAACATCTGGAGGCCAAAGCGATTTTAATTCTCAGATGAGAGACCATGTTTTTTTACAGATGAACCTGGATTCTGGGAAGGAGAAACGACGGGAATCAGAGTGCACACGGTCCTTGCTTCTCTCTGCAAGCCTCATTTTATTATTTATTTTGGATTTAAAAGCACAGAGTATCATAAGGCTGAAACTTTGCTTTATTTCGAGATTAGGAAGAGGAAAAACAGCCTGCCTAGCAGCAAATGCACTGCCGGTGTGATAATAATAATAATAATAAAAAAAGTAATTTGCTCTCTGAGGTGTAAACGTCCTAGCGATTTTGGTGCAAGCGGTTTTACGACGCAGCGCTGAAAAGCACCTTAAATCAGTGAACTGTGAGGGGATCTCTTCCCCGGGCTTATTAGAGCAGCGACCCTGAGTCAAAGCTTCTCAGAAGCCAGCACTGTGCCTTGCATTAGAGACGAAAACGAGCCAATGACACAGGCCTTGAGAACAAACACACACATACACACACATTGACACACTCATCTATTTCAGAACAAAAATGAGAAATGGCATCTTTTAAACCTTGGTAAGCCTCTATAGTGCCTTGGCTCTGCCAAAGTTCATTTTGATGCCATTCTGAGACTCAAACTTTGCACTCAACTCCTCCGCATTAGGTCAGGCCTGGTGGCTTCAGCAGTTATGTTTTGTACAAGAGTACATGCACCTTCAGAATGATGCATTTTATATCACTCACAAAACTCTAGTACAGGAAATTACTATGATTTATAGACTCTTTTTTCCTTGTTTTGATTTGCTTTAAACCTTCCAGCTGTTGTCATTTTGGCTGTGAATACACAAAACACCAAAAAACTGAGTTGGTGTCATTTCAGTTTAATAAACAAATCACTTGCCCCTGTCAATGATTTATGATTGCAAAGAAGAAATAACCACTTACCTGGGTTCAGTCGTTCTGCTCATCAATAAACTTGTTTGCATGAGTATACCTTTTCTTTGATAGTGTAACTCCTAACAATTATGACTCCTAAGCCAGCTAGAAAATTCTAAAGAGGAGAGGGTTGGGAGTCACTGATCTAGACAATAGGTAAATTACAAGCCTAGATGCTCTGAATGGCTTGTTCTTGTCATTATGTATTCTTATGTTATTAAGCTCTTATAGTATATACACTATAGAATGAAACTATTGTTGAGGGAGGTCTCTTTTAAATGTGGTGTCCTTACTAGTATAACATCAGAAGTGCTTTGCCAAGTACCAACCCCGCTATTTTACCCATGTCATAAGGCTTCCTCTATGGGTTCTGATCAATGCCTGGAGGGAGCAAAAATCAGGGACTGGATTTTTTTCCTCATTTTGTCTCTCAGTTGAGCAAACTTTGGGAAGGAGAAACATTGTTGAGGGAGGTCAAATGCCCTAAACATCAGAAGTGCTTTGCCACATTTTACAGTGGTGACCAATGGAAATGTCTCAATGCATTGTGAATCAGCATGTTGCCTGTCCTGTCCTTTTTTTTGACATATCCTTCAATACTGATATATATTTTGGTGTGGCCAGCTGTCCCCAAAAATCATGTGACTTCATGTCTCCAGGACGGACTTCACATTGAGGGTGAAGAGAGTTGCAAGACTCACTTTCAAAGTCCTTGGAAATTAATCACTTTAAAATGTCAGGCTGTTGTTATCATTATCATTGGGGGCAGCTGCTATGGTGTTTGCAAGGCATACTTTGTGAAACAGTTCATTATAGACACACACATTTTTCCACTCATTAGTTTCGCCTCAACAATTAAGTGGTTGTTCATTTATAGATATTCATTAAAACATTATGGAAGACAAAGAAGAGCCTCATTCACACAGCAGACGACAGATAGGCCACTCCGAAAACAACGCATAGAGCAGCATGGAGAATGCATGTCAATATTATAATTGTGAAAAAGGGATACTTATTTCCCAAGGCCAAACTGATGCTCATAAGCAATTTATTTTAATTTAAAAACTGTGATAACTTGTAATGCCATTTAGTTATTTAATTTCCAAACTGAACAAATTGTTCAAACAATTCTTTCATCATACTGTCTGTCAGTACAAAAGATGAGCACATACACGTTGGAAGTGGGGGTGCTGTGGGTATACCCGATGTCATGAACAGTTTTCTTATATAGTATAAGTGTACAATATTTAAAATAAATAAAAATGAGTGTGCGTGAAACTGCAGGAGGTGCTGAATGGAGCAGCGGGAGGTGCAGAACGGAGGTTAAAAGGGTTCATAATAAAAAAACATTTGATTGACCAATCACCTGAGAGATGTGGGAAAAACAAAATCTGTATCAACGTAGCTAGCAACACAAGTAACTGAGTTAGCTAGCTAGCTATCAAGAAGTAACTATTGATTGAGCTGTTGTGTTTTTACATGTTTATTCAAAATGTCTCAAAAACAAATGAACGAATTCTTCAAAAAGCCTGCAACAAAAAAACAAAACGCCACTGTTGGGAGCGGACCTTTGTGGCTGTCTACGGGATTATAAGGTAAGACCTGATTTAAAACAAAGCTTCCGCTGCCCAGCACAAGTTGTTGCGTCAATGCAATTCAAATCATTGTCGCTATTGTGGCGAGCGGTGTCAGCTAGCTCCCCATGAAGCGACTTTCTATGCGTGCCTCCATGTTTGTTTATGTATCGCTCTTTTCCTTGAAAATCTAACCAGATTCCAGGCTAAGCTGCAACTCTGTGGCAGCCAGCACTAATGCACTGTTACTAGTGTTATCTTTTCATGTTCTGGCCGTGTCCTTCTACTCATCACTACAATTCAAATATATATTTAATAACATTAAATACAAATGACTAAATACATTGCAAATGGCATGTCAGGGAACTGAATTCTGCATCAAAAGCATTACACAAAACAATAACCTACCATTCACTCACCGTTGTGTTATCATAACATTATATTTTTTTGTTTTGGATTTCAACACCAAGTCAAAACATCTTCCTGTGCCTCTGGATGAGCAGGTCATTTGAATAATGCTTCTCAAATATCATTATGAATTGTCTGGGCCCACTCATTTGGTGCACTCATTTCATAATCAGTGAATAATAAGATATAAAGTTAATGTCATAGAATAATGTTAAAAACTGTTATAAATACATTTAAAAAATGTTGACAAGGACTGCGCTTGTTCTGAGCTTTATTACTACAACTATTACTATCACTGCTGCTATCTGGTCCATCAGAACCTCAGAATCGCTCAGAAACGTCAGATACTGATTATGACACCTCTGTTATCACCGTCATCAGGCTATGTACTTCTAACAGAAAACACAATGCAACTCCAATGTAATTAAACAATAAACAAAACAAATATATCACACTGAGAATATAGCACAACCCAGTGCTATGCATTTTCTGATATGTTAGAGGACCTATAAATGTTGCATACCTTATCTCTATCCGAATTGGGTAGTTTGGTTGAAAAGTAGGACTTTTCTGACCTATTGTGAAAAAAAAAAAGTTATAAAAAGGTGTTGTTAGTGATCCTAGGACAGCATCAAAGAGTGTTAGAGTTAGACTGACCAACAAGGGAGGAGGGCAACTTCTTATAATGGCTAACACTAAAATAAGCAGTTAATCACAAACAAATGGTTCTGTGTGGCTCAGTTGGTAGAGCAGCTGGTTGGCAGCGCTTAGGTTGTGTGTTCAATTCCCACTGGGACCACATATACTGAAAAAAGTATGCATTCACTAATGTAAGTCGCTTTGGATAAAAGCGTCTGCTAAATGGCTTAAATTATATATTATTCCAAATATGAATCGAGATACCTTTTTCTCCATGGCAAAGGCCTATGATGGGTCAAATTCATTCAGTTGTTGATAACACAGGAATTCAATATTTTAAACAGCTAAACTGTCCTGAGTTTATTTTTAATTGTTTTGCATAATTAACAATTTAAATAAGGATCTCCCATCTGCAGCTGATTACATTTTAAATTGTTTGTGTCTAATGTACTAATATTAATACTAAATGTAATACTAAACTTCATATTGAATTATTTTAATGAAGATTGGATAATGATAAAAAAAAGTTTAATAAAAAGATAGTGTCACACGCCACGTGACAATCCCTGGATGGGAACAGAGCAGCCAGGAGACGGAGTGGAGTTTGTCGGTCTACGGACCAGATTATTATTGATTTTTTTCCTGTCTCCCCCCCAGACATGGGGAAGAGACAGTGGGAGTATCAGGTTAACATATAACAAACACAAACACAAACACCAAAATCTTCACCCTACTCGCCGCGAAGCTTTCGGGTAAAAACAATGAACTAAAATAACAAACTAAAATAATCATAACTTACGGGACACCGCGCCTCTTCTTCCGGAGTTCCCCTGGAACCTCCCAGGCACACACATATCCAGTGACCTTTCAAGTGCTTCCCACCCATGCATGCTGAGACACTCGAACATTGCAGTCCGAGTGCTCTTTTCAACCTATTCATACAGAGACACTCGCCACTCCCCACAGTGAGAGTTTTCTGTTAACCAGCCCCGAGACACACTCCACTGCCCGAGTGCGAGTTCTCTTTCAATCACACAAATAAAACCGAGAGCAAGAGGCAGACCCTCTTTCAGGGCGCCCTCTCGCTCTCTATCACGTTCACACCGAGGGAGAGAGGCCGACACTCTTAGTGTGCCCCTCTCCCTCTTTCCCACACACACAAGAAGCACTCTACTCAGTCACTTTTGACAAACGAATTTATTAGAGACAAGTAGAAAGTAACACAAAACTCAACAAACATCAAACCATCACACATCACACATCACACATCACACATCACAACATCCTATGGAGACAATGAGCCCTGTCTTCGGTCTTACACTTGCACACTCACACTCACACATCACACATCCATGAGCTCTGCACTTAATTCACACAGGTCACACTAAATTCCCACAAAACGCACACTCACAAACTCAAACACCAATGACAAGACTAACTCTCATGAAACACAAAGACAAAAGACTAACTGATTCCCCACTCGCCCCACCTGCTCTTAAATAGGCTCACTTTCTGCCTGGCTCAGGTGGGATATGACTTCCATATCAATTGACTGATTGACACCAATTAAATAATAATTAAATCAACCATGGCCTTTGGAGCAACCTTCCGGGCGACAGTTCACTCTCACACCCTGTGAGAGTGCCAAACCTGCCCCCGGAAAGTCTCCCTGCTCCAAAGGCCTCCACCACATGCAAAACAAAGGCAACCATGCCACTCCCACGTGGCCGAGACCGACGCCCTCCACAGACAGATATTGGAGACTGGTCCTAACTTTATGCTGATATTTTTAATGATGAAAGTTTTCATGTGCAATGCACAAAGATTACAAAGGTAAAGCTACCATATTAAATGGAGGTAAAAAGGAAGCAGCTGCTCACAGGTGAATCTACAAGTGGCAAGTGGCACATGCAAACCACATGCCATTAATCATTAATCATTAGCATTAATATTTACATATGTCCATAAAAAATAAAACAAATTTGTTTCATATTTTTTTACGTTATATTTATTTCCATTTGCCCTCCCCACACGAGTTTGCCGCTCATCCCTACGAGGCAAGCTAATTCTCAGAGGGCTTTGAAATGTAATTCACCCACCCACGTGCTGGAGACACCCATACATGCCTCACAGCGAACTCGAGCCAGCTCACCCTCCCCCTCCTCCTGGGGTGGACAGACAAACGCTGCCTCCGATCGAGGCTCACGGCCAGAGCCGGTCTCCCAGAGATGGGTTTTGAACCATGTCCCTGATAGGCAGTGCACACTTGTATCATTTTAATGAATTCAAATAAAACAAACAAAGTTGGATATTTGTTGAGCTGGATTAAAACAAAAATAGCATGCACATTTAATTATAACTATGTGTAGAACAGGTTTTTTTCACATTATGGTTATTTAATGGTTAAAAAGTTGCACAACTGACACCATTAGCTTTGTGACTGCAGACATGTATAGAACATAGGCCTATGAGGCCATCTCTCAATGAAGACTGAAGGAAAATGAAAACATTGAAAGTTTCTAAAAAACACTTACAAAGTCATTTGGACGAAGACTATCATGTTTATACATCCGATTCAAAGTGGCATGGTTTTACTTTATATCCAAGTAAAAAGAAAACCTTGGAAAGTCTTTCACTTCCCAAGCAATACTGAACATTTTCTGAGTCATTCCCAAGACTGTTTGAGCCATCTAAATTCAAATGATTTTAGAGACACCAGTCACACACAGTCCACATCTTTTGATTAACTCTGATGTATCTTAAAACAGTTTAAAAGTCAAACAACGGGAGCTTCTGCTCTGCCATGTCTCACCTTTGCACACGCACAGATGGCGGGAGGCTGAGAAAATCAGGAATTCAGCGGGGTAATCAGGAGGGAAGAGCAGAGATGCGTGGCAGCAGTTGGCATCCTAAATTAATGATTTTGGATTCTGCCATCTCTCACCCAGCCAGCATCGGCCAGGGCCCTGCCAGTAAGTTGTTCAGAGTGGATCCAGACAAGCGCGGCTAAAAGAGCCTTAACTCATTCGCACTGAAAATCTGGGCAATAAAAAATAAATAGAAAACAACATAGCATTTTAAAAAGGCAGACAGGCAGGGAGACAGGAACTGGGACAGGCATCTGCATAGCCAATGGTCTTTTTCAGTCTGAGGGTTTTGAAATTCAGTGTTATTGGTGGGCCTACAAAAGGTTTGTATCGATCAACCAACCAAACTGATATTGCCATGTGCTGTGGAAACCTTTCCCATAATGCCACAGTAAACGTCCCCAGAATAAATCTGTAATGTTTTCACCTAACAATCCAGTAGTAGGCCTCCCGCGTGATCTAGTGGTTTCAACGTCCTGACGCTGGCCATGGCGAGCGGGGTTCGATTCCCCGTCACGCCAGAGTCGGCTCTGGCCGGGAATGCCCCGGGGTGGCAATTGACTGTCCACCCCAGGGAGGGGGGAGGGAAACCGACACAGTTCGCTGCGCACAGGAGTGGTTCTGGGGTGCCGGAATTACAGTCGACAGCAGGAAGAGTGCTGTCTTGGAGGAGGCAGCGATTCGCCATTGTCACTGCCGGTCACAGGGCTACGGGGATTGAACTAGTCCCATACAGATGAGGCTTACAGACATGATGCTGGGTGTGTAGAATGAACATGCCCATTTTGTGAGTTGTTTCTTATGTCTTCATACCCCTACGTCCCTTTTTATTGGGTGAAGCAGGGCACAGATGGAGAAGCATTCTTCTGGGAAAAGGAAGGCATTTTATGATCAATGTCATAAGAAAGGATGGTGAAATTACAAACACCCGAGTCAGTTCAAGCAGCCTGGTTTTGTATTTGTGCATGTGTGCATATGTGTATTTTGGCAGGTCCTCTGAAGCAATTTCACTGTGGTAAGAACCAGGCAAATTAATATATACACTACAGGTCAAAAGTTTTAGAACACCTCCATGTTCCAGTTTTTACCTAAATTTAAGCAGTTCAAGTCCAGTGAATAACCTGAAATGGTACAAAGGTAAGCGGTAAACTGCTAGAGGTTTAAAAAAAAAAAGGTTTAGGTTACCAAAAACTGAAAAATAATGTACATGTTTTGGCAGTGAGTAGTTTCCTACACCATCAAAAGGCACTTGGAAACTGGAGGAAACTCTGACAGGAAGAGGTCTGGCAGACCCAAAGCCACAACAAAATCAGAAGACAAGTTTCTGAGAGTCAACGGCTTGCGTGATAGGTGGCGCACAGGACAACAGCTTCAAGCACAGCTTAACACTGGTCAAAGAAAGGAAGTCTCAATTTCAACTGTGAAGAGAAGACTTTGAGCTGCAGCTAGGCAAAATAAGAAAAAGAGGCTTGCCTGGGCCATGAAGCACCGCCAGTGGACTACTGAAGACTGGAAGAAGGTCTTATGGACCGATGAATCAAAATGTGAAATCTTTGGTTCATCACGCAAGATTTTTGTACGCTGTCGAGTAGGCGAAAGGATGGTTCCTCAGTGTGTGACACCAACTGTCAAACATGGAGGAGGAAGCATGATGGTCTGGGGCTCTTTTGCTGGATCCAGGGTTGGCGACTTGCACAGAGTGACTGGTACCCTGAACCAAAAGGGCTACCACAGCATTTTGCAGTGCCATGCAATACCCTCTGGTCTACGCCTAGTTGGTCAGGGATTCATCCTACAGCAAGATAATAATCCAAAACATACCTCCAGGCTATGTCAGAACTACCTTAGAATAAAAGAACAAGATGGTAGGCTTCAAATCATGGAATGGCCAGCACAGTCTCCAGACTTAAACCCCATCAAGCTGGTTTGGGATGAACTGGACAGAAGGGTGAAAGCAAAGCAACCTACAAGTGCAACACATTTGTGGGAACTTCTGCAACAGTGTTGGGAAGAACTTTCCGAACAATATTAGATTTCCATTGTAGAAAGAATGCCACAAGTGTGTTCGGATGTTATACCTGCAAAAGGTGGCTACTTTGATGAGTCAATTTTTTAAATTAAATTTTGTTAAACAAAACGATTCCATGATTTCTTTTTTATCTCCAATAGTTTATTTGTTCTATTCTTTAATTTCAGAGTACATTGAAACACTCAACTGCGTAAATTTCAATAAAAACGGGAAAAATGGAGGTGTTCTAAAACATTTGACCGGTAGTGTGTATATATATATATTAGGGCTGGGACTTTAACGCGTTAATTTCGATTAATTAATTACAGAAAAAATAACGCGTAAAAAAATGTACGCATTTTAATCGCACTATATTTTTGCACTCCAGACACCACGGAACGTTTCTCAATGCTAAACATGTTGCAGCTTGCGTGGAAGCCAGAGCTAACGCTGATCAGGCTAACGTTAGTCCTAGTACGAGCAAGCAGAGTCGCCAACCCACACTCGACCAGATGACGGGGTTCAGAGCCAAGATGAGTAAGACCACGTCTAACAAAGTAACCAACTCACTGGCTCACTGGATTGCCGTGGACTGTAGACCACTTTCGGTGGTCGAAGATAAGGGGCTAGAAAAGGTGCTACAGATTGCGTCGTCTGACACAACTTATGAACTGCCATTAGGGTGACCAGGTCCCAACCAACCAAATGTGGGACAAAGAGGATGTTTGTGTGGGACAATGTGGGACACGTTACCAATGCTTCGAGGTAGTCTAAAATTAGATATAATGTCTATCCAACTTAAAAAATAAACATTTATATTCTGCCCCTTAGCTCGTAACATCTCTATGCTTTGCCCTCTGGTTGATTCAGTAGCACCCAATAGACTATGCAGATAAAAACTTAACAAATTATATAACAAATATATTTGAAGGCAAATAAAACAGAGGAGCTCACAATAAAGTCTGTAGTTTTCAAGAGGTCTGACCAAGTCAACTTCACTGCAGTCCCAAGTTAGTCTCTTGTCTTGAGGCACAAGTCTCTAGCCAAGTCCCAAGCCTAAATGTAGATTACAAAGTCATGCCCAATGTCCAGTCTCAAGCCTAAATATAGAGCAGCAAGTGAAGTCAGAGTCCAGTATCAATTTAGTATCTTAATGAAATAAAACTAGCCTAAACGTAACTAAAACAGCAGGCATTATTCACTTCAAGTCTTTATAAATGCATTTATTAAGCCAAATCAAACTATGCATTTCTTTTAAAAGTAGGCACAAAATAAATTAATAGATCAAATAAAAGCCACTGAAAAAAATGGCGTGTGGGCTATTTTGTCACTTGGAAGTTGTTGAACCACTGGCGTGTTTAACTCTCTCAAACAACTCTCCACGGAGGCAGGTGCGAGCACATTTGTTACTATGGACGCTGTTTTTGTACGACCACATGCCATTTTCTTTGCAATCTCCGAGTCTGGAAAAATGGTCGGTGCTAGCTTGTTACCACAGTCACTTGACCTGTATGACTGGGAGTGTTACACTGTATGGTAAACGCTGGTTATTTCAGCTGCTGTTACCTTGTCAGAGTGGCAATTATCTTTGGGCTTCAGTAGGAATGCCTCCATAGACTGGGACGTCTCTTTTTGTGCATGTCGTTTCTTGTGGGTCTCGCATTCTCTGTGTCTTTTGACGTCGTATTCTCCTCCATGTGAAATTGAAAAAGAACTCTTGCAAAGATCGCAAAAACTCTCTGAGCATCACCCTGCACTGGCTTCACCCACGGATAACTAGTTTCCCAGTCCTTGTTGTAGCTGCATCTCCTTTTTTTTGTCGTAGTTTCCATTTTCCACCATTTTCCAAATCGACTGTCTTGTTCGTAGTTGTTGTTCGGGGGGCGAGGGCGTAACTAGCGTTACTAGGCAGATAAGATGCCGACAGGTTAACCTCATTGGCCCCTTGACCCCAGCACCCCACGTGTGCTGCAGTTTGATTGACAGCAAACACAGCCCCGTGATGACAGCCCTTGCTGCTTTCTCCACAGCCATTGGATAAGCCTGATTTTAGAAACGCGTCTTTGAAAACTAGAGCCAATCAAAATGAAATAGGAGGGACATCTTCTCAATTTATGGACGCACGAAAAGTCATGAAAATGCTGTGCAGTCCCGCGCAATGCGGGACATCTGGTCACCCTAACTGCCATGCAGAAAGACAATTTCGAAAAAAAAACAGCAGCTTCTTCCAAAGGTCCTTTGCACTATCATATTCCTAAAATTGCTGCACTTTGTTAAAAATTGCACTGGTCTGTGTAGTAGCTAAAATAAACAAGATTTTGCTGCTTAAACTTATGTATATGTCTATTCATTGATTCACTCGTATACCAAAATCCATTTTAATTGAAAAATGTTGCTTCTCGTGTCAAATATTGATATGCGATTAAAATGCGATTAATTTCGATTAATTAATTACAAAGCCTCTAATTAATTAGATTAATTTTTTTAATCGAGTCCCACCACTAATATATATACATAAGATATAGATATCCAGGAATATGGAAATATTCTGACAACGCACTTGCATGAATGTGCGTACACACAAGCATAACACACACACACAGACAGAGAGAGAGAAAGACAGAGGGACCACCAGCTCTAATATGTAATAAAGTAATAACAAATTAGATAGATTTTATAACTATTTATATAATTAATTATTAAAGAGTCTACAACTGCCTATCAATATACAATTACAATTATTATAATTATGATGTTTAACTTGCATATACTGTATGCTCATTGGTTTTAATGTATATTTGTTGTTGTTGTTTATATAACGTACTGGCGATATTTACTATAAATTATTCATTCAAATAAAGCATATTTAATTGAACTGAATTTAATTAAATAGAGAGAGAGAGAAATATTTCAACATGAGGTACTGTATAAAGTCTTTTTTTAATGGCAGCCACCTTTTAAAAAGTAAAGCCTCCATCTGCATCATCACCGTCCACCTCTCTACATGCTCCAGTTAAGCAGTTAAAATTATGGTTTGATCGTGTGTGCTTACCAGATGGCCTTATATGGGAAGTGTTGCTGGTCGCAGGAGTGCCTTGTGCGGGGGTAAAAGAGTGTTTCTACATGATGAGCTGAGGCTGCTCAGCTCACAGTGTGCTTTTCAGTCCAATATCTGGGGTTTCTGGTGTATGATAGAAGTCAGGACGCATGAAAAGAGAAAGATTTTACAGAGGTATGGCTTGGTGTGGGAAGGGTGTATTGTTCACTGCCAGTAGGGAGCCAAAGAGACATTTTCCTTGTGATTCAAGAGTAAATGGTTAATTTCTTAAGTAATTCATGTAATATTTTGCTATATTGTTTGTAAGATGTTCATGTGCACTGTGACTGTGTCAGCTCAGCACCCATTGACTCCCTTTTTGACTTGATGACTTCCCAGAGATTACTGAGACAACTTCTCCTCCTCCAGCCAGCTCCACACAGACACCTCTATCCCCCACCATCTTACAAATTGTTTATATGGAATGCAATCAGTGAAGTGCTCTGTGTCAATTATTTTTTAAGAGCAGGGTATCAAATAAAATTTGATTTATTGATTGATTGCTAACTGAAAAACAGGCACTTGAAGAACAGCTGGGCAGTTTGATTTTTCCAATTATATTTTGACTCTTATTTTTTTTCTTTTCATGTCAAACCCCCTCGTATTGTGAGTTTGCTGCCGTGTGACCGGTAGTGACAAAGGCGAAGCAATGTCTCTGATATCAAATTACATGAAATCTCCGATGAGTATTATTTTTCAGCCTCTCCCTAAATGGGTGAATTCTCACACGCTGCTGTGTCTCAGAGTATAGACCGTGGCCCTCATAAAACATTCTCTCTGATCAAGAATGATGAGTTCTGAACTTCAAACTTGGAAATAGCAGCAGACCCGTGAGAGAACCAATTTGAGTGTTTGGGAAATGAGTACAGGGTGAAGAGAGACGTCTTCATCAGCTTTGGGCCTGAAGCCTTGGAAGCTGAGAGCTCTGTCGTGCTACACCTGTTAGGAGACTGGTGAATCAGAGAACTAGCACAAAAACACTATCATCTAATTACCATTTGTTTGCTCAGCACATACATTGCTTACACATGATTCATTTATACAGCTGGATATTTACTGAAGCAATTCACGTTAAGCACCTTACTCAAACGTACGCCAGCAGTGTCCCACCTGAGAATTTATCCTGAAAACGTCCATTTCCTTAACCACTACACAGGTTCCATATCAAAAGGCAAACATTCATACCACGGGCAGGAAGGAATTCAAAGTCCTCATTCAATGCACATCAATCCAACGAACACCTTTAACATATGTCATATGAATGATTCTCCAGAGACGTCTCAGATGTAAAAACAAAAGACAATCGAGTCGGTGACGGTGAGGTGGGGGAGGGGTGTCTGTTGTCCAGTGGGGGGAAACGAGAGCGCTTGTGTGGGAGAGGACCAAGGACATGTCCTTGCAGCATTGTAATGCTCCACGATCAATCCCACACAGAGATGCAAACCTCTGCAGAGAACAGTTAATTTTAGACTGCCAGCGAGACCATGGCCTCCAGCAAAGGAATAAGAAAAAGAATAGAAAGAGAAAGAGGAAGAAGAACTGGATTGCTGCCAGTTTGTAGTAAATCCCCTGGCCCTGAATCATCCGATGGAGAGGTGCAGTAATTAAAATATCTGTCACAGTGGAATTCTTTCACTAATATAGAGCCAACCTCTTTTCGTTGTAGAGTGTCCGATCTTGGGAAAGGAAAAAAAGAAGTTTAACAAAAGACTGGAAAGAGATATAAAACAAACATAAATACATTATGTCTTCATAAGTCCTGTGGGCACCTGGAACTTGGAATCCACTGTGTGTTTGTTTGTAGTTGTGTGTGTATATGTGTGTGTGAATGAGTGACTGGATTCCACTTCCCTGTAGGGACACCATAAAGGGGTGATGTCTGCTATGTATCTACTTTGTCTTAACTACAGGAGAGCATGCAGTGGATACTCCATATCCCAGACCAACTTGTGCAAACTAGAAGATAGGGTTTTACATATTAAGTTTGTGAGTTTCGGCGATTAGTCAGGAGTATCTTTCCCTCCTAATCTGGCCTACAGTCAAAACAACCAGAGAGAAGGCCAACCCTGAACAACTCGAAATACACACTGCTGCAATTGGACTGAGTGATGGCCACAGTCTGCCTCATACATATTTCACACTCGAGTCCCTTCCTCGGTTTGTCAGCTTCCATCTTGGTGGTTGCAGACCTTTACAGACTTTTACAGACTTTTACGGAAAGCTGAAACGCTCGGAAGGGGACAGGCAGGTGGGCTAGAAAAAGAGACGGAGAAGAAGACGCACATCAGCGAGAGGGGATGGGTTTAATTGCTCACACATCAAGGTGCATTTGTCAGTCTGAACTTTGCGATGGGGACATGCTGCAAGCAACGCTGGGTCAGTCTGAGGAGAAGGGTTTGTAACTGAGCTTAACGAGACAGCTGCGAGACTAAAATGTATGCTCAGTCCATCTCTTCTGTCACCATTATTTTTTACATTTTACCCCGATTTTTCTTCCAATTTGGAATGCCCACTTTGTGTGTGTTTGTGCTCATTGCTGCAACCTCCTCTGTCAATTCTGGACAGGGCATACAAGCACACACTCTCCTATGAAACACACTCAATGTCAAGCCACGGCTTATTTTCTGCACTCTGCGGTCTGCTTGGAAATAGGACAGAGAGTCAGTGGAGGACACTTCATGTCTCCCTTCTTTTTTTTTGCTGGTTGGTTTTCAAAACTGAATATGATTAAAATTCAGCAAGAGGTTTGAGGAAAAATTATGAGGAAGCTGTTTATTTTACAGCAACTAATCTTACCCTGAGTTTCTGTGCATTTAGCTAGCTAGGTGTACGAGACTGACCTACTGAGGTATCAAACTATTTCTTGGTGCCCCGTGTAAATAATTGGCTGCATGGTGCTCCTGGCTACAGCCAACCTACTTGGTCATGATGTCATATACATAGTATATGAGAAAACCCAACATTAGGGTACACATAGTAATAATGAAAACCCAAACCAATTAAATGTTTTTAAAATTATTTTTATTTTCAATTTGACTGCTTAAATCAGATCGGTATTACTGCTCTGTCATCCAACAAAATGGAGGAAAAATGAAGGCGCTGACTCGCGGAATGATAACTTTGTTTTTATGAATAGATCTCATTGGTTTAAAGTGTAAACAGGAACACTGTGATTAGCAACAATAGGCTGTCTTTGGACTCAAAATTTCCATGCTGGAAATATTCTAGGTTTCATTACTCAGAATTATAAGAAGAACGCCCCCTTTTCAGCTCTCAGCGCCCCCCCTTTCAACTCTTTCTGTCTCAGTGCCCCCCTCCATGCTGAGAACGCCCACTGGGGAGGCGGTACCACCCCCGTTGAGAAACCCTACTGTAACGGCATCACAAAAGTTATGTAAATAGGCTAAAAATGGCAGTGGAGAAATGAATAACTTTAATAAAATTCTATTTTTGACAGAATACCTTCAACATCACTTGAACTGGATGAAATGTATTCCGTCATTTTACAACTTGTTTTTAAATGGGCATAGCAACAGTGGCCATAGCAACATTGGACATATATTTTGTTTTGATGGATGACTGAGTGACAGATTGATGAATGACGAATTAAAAAGGAATGTAACAGATACGGTGGGGCTTGGCCTCTATGAAGGTGAAGGTGTTCTAGAACCAGCTGTTTTTAGTTTTTTTTAGGCAACAGTTTTTTGTTGTTGTATCTATTGTTTCTGATATTTTTCCCCCATTTTTCTCCCAATTCAGTAGCCAATTACACCCTCTCTTTTTCATGTTAATCATCTCCCCTTGTATTGTGAGTTTGTGCCATAGCCCCGAGACCATTGCTGTGACCAAGCAATGTGCCGCCTCCTCCGAGTCAACTGTTTTTCCAGTACATTGGAGCCACTCCTATATGCATCGAAGTCATGTCGGCTTCCCTCCCTCCTCCCTGGTGCGGACAGCCAATCGCCGCCCCACAGTGGCACTCCCGGCCAGAGCCGAAATTAGTGCGGCCGGTAGAATTGAACCCCGGTCGCAGTGGCCAGTGTCGGACTTTGTAACCACTAGACCACCTGGGAGACCACCTTAGGCAACTGCTTTTGATGATAATGGTGCCCCTGAACAAGAACATGAGGAATATGAAGAAAAGGAGGAACTACACAGCACAGCCATTACACACACACAAAGAGCCCTTTGATGTGATCTAATGGCTGATCTGATGGTACCAGATAAGAAAGACAAGCCACTGCATTGCCTCATTGGAAATGACCAAGAGCGAAATTAACTTTGGAACGAAGATAGATAGATATTCGATCCCCAAGGGGAAATTGTGTCAAAAAACAGCAGTACAATATACACCTTGTGCATGTGCGATACCAGCATCCACAATTCCCCACAGGCCTTGTGTCAATACACAGTCATGGATTAAAAGATTCAAAAGCAGTAGAGTACCTCCAAAAAGAGTAGGTGTAAGATCTGAAAGTGGGGGAGGAGAAAAGGGAGAACAAATATTAAATAGATTAAGAGAGAGAGAGAGTTTTTGCATCTGATGCAGTTCCTGACACATCCATTTCCTGGTAATTTTTTTCTTTTTCCCCTTGCCTGTAGAGTTGACTAAGATTGAGTACCTTCAAGGCAAATTAAACTTCAGTCACATGTACACGAAGACAAAGTGAAAAGGAAATAATGTAACCCAGACAAGGGAGTGAGCCCACAACCAGCATGCCACAATGCCCCCCGAGCCAAGGGAAGCAGGATTCATTCCCATGTGGCTGTGACGCCACCCTCTGTGATGGGCTAATTCCCTCAAACAATGTGCTCCATTATGCCAGGTTACATTATCTCTCTGCCACAGCAGTGCCTTCACTCAGTCCACATGACCACCGAACATTCATGACATTAAACCATAGCTTTATTCAGGCTGACATCAATCACAAACACTTTCAAATATCATCCATTTCACAGCTCGATCACTCGGAATCGTTCTGGATCATTCTTTGACTCTGAACATGTTTGAGCCCATAACTACAACCTGAGAATAATGAATAATGCCCTTTTCTTTATTCAGATGTGGTGGCATGAAACGTACATTTCTTGCTGAACAGATTTTTTGTATTATTATTTTATCACAAAAATATTTTTTGTGGGGCTGCTGGGTGGCTCATCCGGTTAAGGCATTATTTTAGTGTGTGGATGAGCCTCACGGTCTGGTGATGAATCCAGACCATGCTAGTGCCGACTGTGGCTGGCAGCCCCATGGGGCGATGCATTATTGGTGGTAGCGTCACCCAGGGATGGAGGGATTCAATTGGCGGGGTTGTCCACCTCTCATTGCACATGCAGGTGAACTCAAGTCACACATGTACATGAAGACAAAGTGGAAAGGAAATAATGTAACCCAGACAAGAGAGTGAGCCCATAGTGTGTCGGTGTGAAGCTGCACATGAAGTGTCTTACTCTTATGTCTGTGTGAGCTTAATTTGTACACTGTGGTGTGCAAAGAAGCAGAGGCTGACACCACATATTTCCGGGGAGAGCACATGCTTGTCTACACTCCCAATTGACAGTGGAAGTTGCAGCAAGCATGGCTTAATGATTGGGCTTTCCAAATTGGGACAAAAAGGGGGAAAAAAGCTTTAAAAATATTTTTGGAGGCGGCACGGTGGTGCAGTGGATAGCACTGTCGCCTCACAGCAAGAAGGTCTCAGGTTCGAATCCAGGCCGGGGGCCTTTCTGTGTGGAGTTTGCATGTTCTCCCCGTGTCCGCGTGGGTTTCCTCCGGGTACTCCGGTTTCTTCCCACAGTCCAAAGACATGCACGTTAGGCTAATTGGAGAGTCTAAATTGCCTGTAGGTATGAGTGTATGAGTGAATGGTGTATGTAGTGCCCTGCGATGGATTGGCGACCTGTCCAGGGTGTATTCCTGCCTCTCGCCCCAATGCATGCTGGGATAGGCTCCAGCCCCCCCGCGACCCTAACTAGGAATAAGCGGCTGAAGATGAGATGAGATGAGACTTATTTATTTGCACATTTAGTCCAGTTTAGACTTTTTATATTTTTTTAATCATTTTATTTTCCGATATTACCCCGTTTTCTCCCAATTTGGTAGCCAATTACCCATGTGCTTAGTTCAATCCCCCTACCCTTATAGTTTGCTGTCATAGTCCTGTGACGTTGACTGTAATTCCGGTACCCCAGAACCACTCCTATGCACAGCGAACTGTGTGTGCCGGCTTCCCTCCCTCCTCCCTGGGGCGGACAGCCAATTGCCGCCCCGATGGCACTCCTGGCCAGAGCAGACTCTGGTGAGACGGGGAATCAAATCCCCGGTCTCCGTGGCCAGTGTCGAACGTTGTAACCACTGGACCATGCGGGAGGCCCCCAGTTTTGATGCATGCAAATGTTGTTGTAAGAGCATTTTTGTAGAAGATGAATCAGATTGCATCTCTTATTATCTTGTTTTTAATGAACAGCAGTACCCCCATACAGTAAATCGCTCCTAGCAGCTGTATTGCTTTCAACCTAAATTCATAGAGGTTTTAAAATGAGATTTGAAATGCCTCTGTCACCATCGGCTATAACTTTCCAATCCTACATCAGGGCCAGGAGGGAACAAGTACCACAATCTGGCAGATACATCAGGGGTGAAAGAATGAAGACAGGCGCAATATTATAGCCTAAAGGATTCTGATATATTATGGTACTCTTTGTGCAAAAATAATATTTGTCTTTATTTTTAATTGTCTGAAAAAAAATCACCTTGGGTAATAATGGAGTCAAAATGCATAATACATGCTTTAAAAGTAAATATTTCATGTAATTGTCAGTGAAAAATGAAAATGGCCTGATTAATATTCTGCTCCTGACAGCTGAAAATGTTTGAGAGTGAAGTTTATTTTCCAGAGAGCTACAGTAAATAATGGATGTTTTTGAAAACACATTAAGGGGAAATGACAAACCCATTTACATCTGGCTGTCATTACTGTCACTTTCTTATGAGGAGGAATAGGAAATCAACCATCAGAGATGCTAATTTTGTTTTTATTCACACAGCCAATGAAGTTAACTCAAACTTACATGAGCGAACTTTTGTCCTTGTGCGTGGCTTCACTGACAGATGAGCTACATCTGATTTGAGGAGCTATTTGGAAACAGGAATAATTTACTATCTTTCTCTTTAGGCCCTGAGCTTCTTTCCATCCCCCCAGTTGTCCTCCTGCTTGGGGCCTGGTAAACAAGCATACAATTAGGTGTCACAAGTAACAAAGGGAGATGTGCTTAAACTGCTGTTGACATGCTTTTAGGCGGCAATAACAGAATGAGTGGGAGTTGCGTTGGGGGGGAGGGATTATGGAAATGCAGCATTTATCAGAAAAGGTAATCTTTGCCATGCACTGTACACAAACTCTCCGATGGGGTTAGACAACACTATTATGTGTTCTGTGGTATGGGCGCAGTTATCCTGTGCACATGAATTCAAACTGAGTGATGTTACCTTCATTTTTGCTGTACTTTGGAGGATTTGGCCTCTAGTTGCATAGAGCTGGTAGTGAACTTCATTTTATATAAACCATAATTATAGAATTTATTCTCCTAGCAGTCATTCTTATGTAGGGAGACATACATATTGTAGATTAACTTCTGAACCTCAAGGTTAAACAGCCGACCCCACCTGAAATTTAACATAACATAACATATGCTATTCAGCAGATGGTTTTAGCCAAAGCAACTTACATTTTTCATTTTATTTTTTCATCATACATTTTTCAGTATATATGGTCCCAATGGGAATCAAACCCACAACCTAAGCGTTGTTAGCACCATGCGCTATACCACACAGGTTCAGTTTAGATCCAATTTAGCAACTGTTGGGTTGAGTCTCTTAACCACCATGCCACACTGTTACCTGTCATAACCACCGCTACATTGTAACCTCGCTATCCTAGCCATATTTATTCATTTTATTTCAGATGTTTTCCCCTTTTTCTCCCAATTTAGTAGCCAGTTGTACCTCTTTCTACTTCAACTATCCCCCCTCGTACTATGACTCACCACTGCAGCTCTGGGACCGCCAGTGACAAAGGCAATGAACTGCCTCAGCGGACAGCCAATCGCTGGCCCCGAATGGGACTCCCGCCCAGAGCCGGGCTGAATTGAACCCCCGGCTGCAGTCGGCAACCTGCACTCCGGGCAGGTGCCTTTACAGTTGCGCCATCCAAGAGCCATCCTAGCCATAATAATTACAATTTTCAATAACAACAACATTCTAACACTGAAATTGTAGTGGGATTTCAGCCTATAATTTCCATAGCTACATACAACTTATATTCTTATTCACAGTGAAATACTTTTTCAACATCATGTCCTTTTAATCATAGTTTATGGTATTTGCATTTGTTTTTATTTTAGTCACACTATTACCTTGTAATAATAGCCTCACTGTAATATTGTTGTCATAGTTACAAATGACCATGTTTCCCTGGCCATATTGTATCTTTTGAGGCTTGTTTTCCACCATCTTATTTCAGCACAACTAAACTGTCCATTATGTGTATTCATTCTATAGTGCATTTATATGCACTGTTCCCTGCCTGTTCAGCCAGGGAACCATGGCTGCTAGGAAAACAATAAGCACCATCACTGCCAACTGATTGTCTCTATTTCCAGTAACAAAGCCAAATATAGATATCTTCTGATGGGTACATATTCCAGTTTGTTCAGCCTTACCCAGCAAGTAGTGAAGTGCATATGTTTGCTGGGCTTGCAGTTCCCTTCACCCACTCTGGATTCTCCTAACTGAGGAATGAAAGTTTCTCATTGTCTTTAGCTTCCTGCTATGTATTGTTGTGTTCCCTCCTGGCTGGGGTTACCCTGGCAGGCTTAATCCAAGGGCAAGGTTTCATTACGCATTTCAGTTTCACATTTATTCAATGTGCAATGAAGTTCCTCTGAAATGCAAACAAGTAAATGATAGAATTTAAAGTGATAAATCGGACTAAATATTGAAAGCCCCGCCTCCTCCGAGGAGGGAATCCCCTTCCGGGGAAACATCTCCAGTGACTTTTCAAGTGCTTCCCAAACCCATGCACACAGACACTCGAACTTTCCAGTCCGAGTTCTTTTACCCCAAACATACAGAGACCCTCGCCACTCCTCACAGTGAGAGTTCTCTGGCAACCAGCCCCAAGACACTCTCTCAATGAGAATTCTCGGGCCGTTGTCCAGAGACACTCTCCACTGCCCGAGTGAGAGTTCTCTTCCAATCACACCGTGGGCGAGAGGCGGACACTCTTAGTGCACTCCCTCTCCCTCTTTCCCACACACACAGGAAGCACTCTACTCAGTCACTTTTGACAAACGCACACAGAACTCAACATATATTCCACACAGACTCCGCCTCCCAGCAGCTTGGATTACAGACATGCGCCACCATGCCCGGCAGAGTCACATCAAACACCAACACTCCACAAAATACGTGCCTGCGCACTCCCACACACGAATGACCACACAAAGACTCACAACTCTCCAAGATACACACACAAATGACAATCAACAACACATGCACAAAGCACAAGACTCACTGTCAATACACACACATAATTATAAGACCCATCTATCAATCACTCACCCAACCTGCTCTTAAATAGGCAAACATTTAACCTGGCTCAGGTGGGACTCGTGAGGCAATCACCCATCTATCAATCACTTCCCAATCACAATCACTTGACACCAAACATTTAACATTAACTCAATTAAACCCAATCAGTCAATTGACTTCCCGGGCAATTACCTGATTGACACACACCCTGTGAAATGGCGCCAAACCTGCCCCGGAAAGACTCCCTGCTCCAAAGGCCTCCACAACATGTAAAAACAAAGGCAACCATGCCACTCCCATGTGGCCGAGACTGACGCCCTTCACAGAGCCTTTTACAATAAAATACATAATTTATTTTTTTAAACTCCTGAAATAGCAACTCACACATTATAAAGACTTGTATTCCACTCCAACAGCTACCCCCATGCGCATAAATGGCCCAATTGGCTCAGTGAACTCATTTATGCAATTACCGGTTCAGTCTGTCACACCCACACTCAATTAAACACAATCACAATGACAAACACAATCACAGTCAGTGGAATGAAATGGTTCATTTAGATCAGCTATGGGTTGATTTGTAAACTGAAGACACTGAGACAGAGAGGGTCCTCCAATAAGACAATTTACAATAACCCAATCACCAGCCAACAATGAAAAGGTTTCACAAATGTAAACATTTTTAGAATAATTTGCATTCCCAGCCAAAACCATGCATTTTAAAATATAAGTGAAGGCTCATCATTCACAGTATTGCTAGGATATTGCAGGAACCTTCCTTTCCTTTTTCCCCAAGTGCACATTCTTTTACAGGAACAGTTTTTCAGTTCACAGCCTAGCATGTAATACATTTTACTTTCTATTATTTGGGATAAGCGCACTGCTAACCCAGGGTTATTTCTATATCAATGTTCTCTCAGGCTGTGAAATGAACTTTATTACAGTTTAAACCCTCTGTGGATAGGCTCAATAGCACAGGGAACTCGGCTGCCAATTAAATGCTGTTGAAATACTGTAACACTGACATCACAATTTGCATTTCCCCTTTTTGATGTTGACTGTAAGAGCAATGTTTCTGCTTACAACACTCTCTGTCAGGCAAGCTGCCAAAAGTTTGTTTTCTGTTATTAGGACTTGAATGCTGATATTGACAGACATGCTATTTAGGGGCTGTAAATGTCAAAAAAGAATCTTAAACTACTCTGAACAGCTTGGAGTGCTGATACATGGGGTGAAAATGTTCAGCAATGTAGTTGTAGTGGTGAATAAACGAGTGAAGTGCGTAAACTCTAATGGGAACAGGGTAGGGAGGGATGGTGGTGTTTATTCCTCTAAATGCAATTTTAGGGCAGGTTGGTAAATTGCACTATAGAACATAAAGTCTTGAATATTTATGATGTCATAAAGAGTGTTCTTCCTTGATATATCTGCCTTTAAGGATCATAATATCCCGCCGGCTTTGTTGCCTGCTTGCTTACATTTTGTTACCAGAAACTGCAAACGTGGGTTCCTTTTTGGAACTATAAAATAGCTTCCTGCGTACAGGGGGAAGGCGATCATGTTAACTAGAGGCCATCACTACATAGAATCTCTATACCGTGGTTCCTCAAATCTCGGTCCTCGTGGGCCAAGCACTGTTATTTTCCCACCCTTCCTTTACCTGGGAGTCAGGTGTGAAAACACACTGGTCAATCAATTGTGCAATTAGTTACCTGGGAGAAAGGAAATCCAGGACCAAATGTGGATTTGTGGGCCAGATTTGAGGAACCCTGCTCTATACAGTAGTATTGATTGGTTAAAAGGCTCTCGTCTATTCAAAACATAAACAGGAGCTGCATATGACATGAAAACAACTCGGTATAAAAAATCAATGTGAGATAGTTAAGAGGTCAGACCACCATCAGTCAGTTGCCAGCTTTCTGATTTTGTAACCAGAAATGTAGAGACTGTTAAACTGCACTAATTAACTATAAATCCAGAAGTAATTGGTTGCTAAGTACATCAAACCACTAATGCGCAGTTAATGTGTTTATACCAGTGCACCTTAAAATGAAGGACACGTACAGAAAATAAAGTGAACTTCCTTCTGGATGGCCTCTGGCCTGACCCCTAGCCTACTAAAAGCAACTTTTACAGGGCGGTTCTTGTGCATGAATAAAGTTCTCACGCACATGACCAGGCAATAGAAAGTGCAACGGTTTCAGCGCACAAAATGGCTACTTTTTTTCCTGCTCGCTCTCCAGCACGGAAAATCATAAAAGACTACAGCCACCCAGGCTATGGACTGTTCTCGCTGCTGCCGTCTGGTAGACGTTACCGGAGCATCCGGGCACGGACAACCAGACTCACTAACAGTTTTTTCCCCCAGGCCATCAGGCTTCTCAACCAGCAACACTAATCTCAGTGTTCACATTGATCACATCATCACCCCAATGTGTACTCTAATCACTTTGTATGTACATTAAATGTACATCACCTCAATATCCATCGGCACTTCTCAATGTACATATCCATCATACCTACGGCAATTTAGACTTCTCACTTTATATTTACATATTTACATATTCATCTCATCTTCAGCCGCTTATTCCTAGTTAGGAGTCACTCACACATTCATACCTACGGGCAATTTAGACTCTCCAATTAGCCTAACGTGCATGTCTTTGGACTGTGGGAAGAAACCGGAGTACCCGGAGGAAACCCACGCGGACACGGGAGAACATGCAAACTCCACACAGAAAGGCCCCCGGCCTGGATTCGAACCCGAGACCTTCTTGCTGTGAGGCGACAGTGCTATCCACTGCACCACCGTGCCGCCTATATTTACATATTTAAAACTCCTATTCTTAATTACTGCTACAAATGTTTAATGTTTACTGTTTTTCTGTTTTGTATATTTATGTATAATTCTGCTATTGTTAATACTTAGTTGTTGCTTGCCATGTCCCAAGAATTTCATTGTTCAGAATGACCTTGTGTTATACTGTGCACTTGATAAATAAAACACTTTGACTTTGACTTGACATAAGACACACAGGCAAAACGAAAAGAGTGTTTCAAATTCACAGGGCTTGCCGCGCTACTGCTGAGGCATTTCAAACAGATTAATTGATGTTTGTTGCAGGGGCGGTGGGAGGTCTGAAGTCACTGTTCTTATGTTGTCCCAGCGTTACCCTTGTTTTGTTTCTTGGTGTCTCACAAGCTAGTTGGAGCACTAACACGCTCAGTAATTGTTCATGTTCCCTGATAATTGAATCATTTATTTTTGAGGAATAATAATCATAAATGCTGCTGCATATAGTGCACAGAGCTCCTTATTTTGTGAAAACAAAGGAACATTTTAATTAATGTGAGTCCCTTTTGGGAGTGTCACAGTATGTGATGCCATGTGGTGGTTATGTAATGGCCTTTCCCTCCACACTCTCTTCACATTAATTAAACCTGACAAAAATGTATGCAGGACAAACTTTGTTTATGAAGTAGCGAAATGCATGACGAAAACAAAAAAAAGTTGCTGGAGCAGAGCAATAAAAATGCCTCGATCTCTCTCGTGTACCTGACCGCATCCCCATGTTTAAAAATAGTGTCTAAATAGGAGAGGAGAGTGGGATACAAAGAGAATCAACGCATGGACTCCTTAACTTGCACTAGAGAGAGAGAGAGAGAAAGGGGGAGAAAAGGAAAGAAGGAGAGGTGTACTCCCCTGGCAGTTTGTCACTTTCACAAGGTTTCAATCAGCCTGCTCTTCTCCCTGCCGTTATAGCTGTTTGCTGAAAGAGGGGAAAAGTGTGTGCCTGGATAAAAGGCCTTATTTACCGCTTCACTGCTGCATTTCCTCCAGCTACGAGCCAGCCTGTTTAATTACGGTGCAGAATTCATATTTTTACTCCTGTTCTGATGTTTAAGAGCGAGCCTCATTATTTTTTTATTATGAAACACATGAAATGCCCCTGGTCATGAGTGGAACAGGGTCTAATTAATCTTCATAAGGTTATTCACCCATTGCTGTAGCACCCCATACAGTCTTACTCATACACGCAGTATGCAACGCACGTGGTTGTATACCCACACGCACATACACACACGTGCTGGTACTCACACACACACACACATGCAGGCAGACAGGGTGCGATGAACAATCTGTCTGAATTTATCAGGCCATCCCCGCTGAAGGGTTAAAACTTCACCTGTGGCACTCCTATAGCTGATGATATTAGTGCTGGTATTCCTTGATGTCATCTGCCTGGCTCAGACCGAACCACTCATCCGTCCACTGCCTTAATGGGAAATGATGACTCACAATAGACAGGATGAAAGGCCGGCAACACCATGGGGCATGGCAGTACTGTCCCACCTGGTGTTTGTGCACACTACCCTCTGGTCCCAGCACCCACAGAGACGGGTGGCTTCACAAATGTCACAGTGAGCAGGTGGACAGAGGGGTTCATGGTAGAGTGCATTCACAATGAACGAAATGTTAAAGGCCCAGCTGACTGTGAGGAACTTGGAAAAAAAGACCAAGTAATTGGAATGGATTGGAAAGCACATTTGAAAGCCATTACCTTTGATAGAAATGTGGGCATATGCATAAAATCGTCTTGCTAAACCTGACTATAATGCGGTTGGTTTGCAAAGCAGCATAAAATTGAACACTAGGACATTTGACTGTCTGGCGCATCTAAATATGACAAGTGTGTTGCTGATTGTAGGTTGTAATGATTAGTTGTTTATTATAAATAAAGTAAACAAGGGTGATAGTGCTGTGAAGTCTTAAGGTAATGGCTAAAACTTCTGCAGCAGTGGAACATGAAAATTATTGTGCACGCTTTGTTTTGTTTGTGGGTTTGATTTGATATTTTTTGCTAGATTTTTTAGCATTTTTCTACATTCTGGTACCCCCCAGAGGACCCTGAAAACTGGAGTTTTATCTTGGAAAACACAATTTCTACATTAATAAAATATTTCAAAATTGACTGAAATAAGGGATTGTGAGGAGATTTCAGACTAAGAGTACAACTACAAATTGCTTCGAAAAGTTTGAGTTTCCTTTGTTGAATTGGTTGTGGGGACTGCGTATGTCTGTGCAATAACCTGAGTGTGGCTGGCTGATTTGTCTCTCATCCTCAGTATTGAGTAGTTGAAATGTGTTGAACTGCTTGCTTAAAATGGATTGAATGCTTTTCTCTCTTCATGAAAACAATTTTGCCCAACCCTCCTCCCTCGAAACCCCTGCCCCCACTGAAAACCCAGAGACAGATCAGCGTTTATGGACATCAAATCATGCCATCACAAGCAGGCAACAATGTGCAGCAAAGAATAACCATTTACCTTATGTAATGTGTTTTGCCCTTGCAAGATTCACAAGATAGCGTGGTGCAGCATGATATTAGAGAGCTTCTTTAACCCATAGCTATCAATTCTTGTTTATTTTAGGTTTCTGTTTCCTGGCGTACCAGTGTGGCTGTTTGTTTTATCAACATGTGATCACAGTACAGACCTTAACTTACCACCTACATATCTGTATGTCACATATATTTTTTCTGATTTATTCAGTAGAGGGACACCCACTTGATCCCACTCACCCCATCACTGGAGCTTTAACCAGTCTCTTCTGTCATAAGCACCATGCTCAAGGACATTCCTGCAGTGCCCGACCCAAGATTCAAACACAGAACCCCTCTGGCTATGGGTGCCCAATAGCACTACTCCAAACACAAAGACATTGGGTCTTGTACATCTGCAAGTGTCTGAGGACATTTTACTTCCTGGAAGGCAGAGGTCACAGTTCCACAGTTGGGCTCAGTTCAGGTGATACAGCATGGTTGGAACATACTGTAAAAAAACCCATCAGGCAGCAAGGTGGTAGAATAAATTGAATAAATTAATATTTTTTTAAATAAACGACTAAAAGATTTATTTATTTTGAATAAATAATGCATGATATAACACAGAAACATGGCATAATTCTGTATGATATGTTTTACATGTTTTGTTGGATGAGCATTTAACAGCTAGAGCAGCAACAGACTCTGTGATTTGTGACTCAATTAACAGACTAGATTCACATAAACCGGCAATGATTACAAACAATACCAGGTTTAAAAGGAGAAAAAAGAGATCTCTGAGGAGCAAAAACATTTAATTTAGCAAGAGTATACACCCCATCAACCCTGAACACATCAAAGCCCTTGGCCCTGCACCATAAATATCAGCTGACACTTAATATGCAGGACATATCGCACCAGTTTTGGTATGTGCACCAGTTATGGACACCAGTCTAAACATGCTATGATTCCAAGTCAGGTTTTAGGTCTCTATTCTGGAATAAGGACAGATTTTTCCCCCCTCAGTTACCTAGCTTTAGCTAGTTAGAGGATAGCACCTGATTTCAGTTAAGTTGGTTAGCAATTTGTAGTGCTCTGGCCAAGAGTGCCCCTAGGATGCGGCGATTGGCTGTCCACTCTAGGGTGGGGGGAGGGAAGCCGATAGGAGATCACTGCGAATAGGAGTGGCCCTGTGCGCATACCGGAGTTATGGTGACGGCTTGACGGGTTCCAGCTCGGAAGAGGCGGTGCTCCACCACATGTCACTGCCGGTATCAGGACTATGGCAGGAGCTCTCAATATGAGGGAAGGGGATAATTTACATGATAAAAAAAAAAGGGCATAATTGTCTACTAATTTGGGAGAAAAATGGGGAAAAACAGCAGAAAGAGAAAATAAAATAAAAAAAACAACAACAAAAAATAATTTATAGTCTGGTATTGGAGTGTTTCGGGGTTGAGAGTGGGAGTCACCCTGGGGGGCGGTGCACAGTCTTTTGTGGTGCACCATGCCCTGTGCAGTGTTTCTCAAATAGTGGGCGCCCCCAGAGAGTGTGACCAGAGTCGTGGGGGTGCAAGAGGGCCTTAAAAAAAAAACTTTTAGGGGACCGGTTCGGTGCACTGGTCGAGTCTTTGTGGTGCACCTGGTTTCAGCTGCCCTCCGGCGAGTGGATTCTCAGCTTTTTCGCGTGACATTACCTGGTCTCAGCTTTTTTTTCGAGGGAAAAATAATTGAGAAGCACTGCCCTAGTGGATTCTATTGTGACATTACCAGGAGGGAAACATACGGACATAAGAACAGAAGAATACACAATGATGAGAATGGGCTGTTCAGCCCATCTAGGCTTGCCATATCCTAATCTAAAGAGTATCCAGTTCTGCATCTAGCCTGGACTTATATAATAAAACCCAATATATAATCAAATATATATATATAAAAATATATTTTATATATACTGTATATATATATATAGTTATGTGTGGCTCAGTAGATAGAGCACTAGGGTTGTGGGTTCAATTCCCACTGGGATCACATATACTGAAAAATGTATGAATTCACTCCTGCAAGTTGCTTTGGATAAAAGTGTCTCCTCAATGACATATATAAATATAATTTAAATATATATATGCATGTTTATATAACCCAATATGGTTTATACTAAACCCAATATTTCCTCTTGCAAAGTCACGAGTAACAAGTTACACTGACTACATTGTGGCAAAATGAGGAGTTGCCCTGATTGCAATAAGACCCATTATTTATATTGGAGAACATGGTTTACAATGTATTCCAGCTACAGTGGCTAAGGCAAGTGCCCCCTTTCAATTCCGCTATCGTACATGAATTCATTGACATCAATGGGCTCCATTCAGAGGCCCCAGTGGTATTCAAATGCCATCCAACACACAGCTCAAATACTCCACAATGGAATGCTGTTCTGGAACTATTCATGGCATAAAGCTCAGCTTTTCTAATTTCTCTTGTATTGATCTGTGAAATGAGGTTGGCCTATGTGTGTTCAGAGAATTTCAGAGCGGATATAGGATTTTGGGTAGCATAAACACAATTCAACACAGCATAAAATGCAAAAGGGTTTTTGGTATCAAGGGCATACCGCCCCGAGCTTACTTCCCTGCAGCACAAGTACACAGATCGTTTTGTACAGGTTCAGCACTTCGCTCTTATTTATCCATGCATTTTTTTTAGGGTTATAAGAAATTCTGTCTCTGCATATAAATGATCTCGATAGTAAATTCAGGCTAAACTCTGCACAAGGCAGATTCAAACTGTGCTTCTGGAAACAGGAGATAAAAAACTAACAAGGAATAGGGGGAGACTTTAAATTGATCCTGGTTTCAGAAACATTGGCACCACTGGCACTGGCACACACACCCAATATCTGCATATTATGATACAAACCTTTAAGAGGAGGTGCCATAAGTGTTCACACATGTAGTCACATTGGGTTGAGTAGTTCACTATATGTTCCGCCACAGCTCTAGTCACGTTTGCCCCAGTCAGTTCTGCAAAACACTTTGGATTTGGGGGGGAATCCCCCAAGTTAACTCCAACACAACCCTCAGTTCCTTGCTTCTACTGCCTTTCCTCTTCCCAGAAACGAAAGTCACCTTACCTTTGTTTTACTTGTATTGCCTTTCCTTTCCCAGATCCCCGGACTCTGCCACAAACCTGCCGTTTTCAGGTAGGTACCCCGCCGTCACACAAACCACACAGACATTCGCACATATCCACTAATAAAACCAAACAAAAAAACTTCGCCAAAGCAAACAAAACAAACGTACAATTTTTTTATAATGGGACCGTACCCTTCCCCACACAACTTTTCCTGCTTTCCTTCCCTTTCCCCCCAGGTGAGCTGCTTATATAATAAGGCCCAGGCCCAATTACCTAACCCCTGTGAGATGGTCCTGAACAGCACTCCAGGGACGGTCTCAACATCACTCTCCAGGGAACCCGTGAAAACTGCTGACATTTGCTTTGATGGAGTTGCACTGCTGTTCTACCTAACAAACTGGAATTATATTGATTTGTTTGTTCCCCTTTGTTTTTAATATCTGAGCTTAACCTTTAAAAGCTGCTTTAGCTTTGTGTGTTTTCCCTTTTTCTATTTTCAAGGTGCCCTCCAACTGTACATAGAAGCATTTGTGAACACAAAGTACATACAAACCCAAAGAAAATGCTACAGCCTTTATTGGTTAAGTGCCTTGATTAAGTGCCTAAATCCCCTTCATTATTTCCTGTTGTTTCCTCCCTCTCAACATGATGATTTCTCTGCTTCTGGGACCTGACTGTGTAGCTCCACAAAATATGTTCTGCTTATATACAGTATATAAAACAGGCTGTAAAAATCCAGGTGTAACAATGCAGCAACAATGTGAAAACATTATTGTGCCCTTACAGTGTGACAGCAGTACTGAGAGAGGGATGGTGCAGAGGTTGCAATTGACGTATTTGTTGTCTCCTTCCTACTTTGAGTCACCTACTTAAATCTCACCTTTAATTATTGTTATTATTTATTTGTTTGGAAGATGCCCTTATCCAGGGCACCACACCGTCATTAAACTTGACACATTATTCATTTCAATCGCTGGATATTTACCGAAGCAATTCAGTCTAAGTACTGTTCTCTGGGATATAATTGCAGTGCCCCACCTTGAAATCAAAACCTGCAGTCTTCACATACCAAAGCCTAGTTTCTTAACCACTATATGCTGCAACCATGCCCCAGTGATATAATACTGAAGCTGTGCTGCCACATACCAACACGATTGACCTATGTATAGAGTCATGTCGGCCATCATTACTGTTTATATCATAGTGGCTATGCAGAAGACTACATGTGGGGCAGGGATGGTATAGCCATGGGGAAGTAGGACAACTAATGGTAGAAGGGTACTACATAAATAGGGGGAGGGAGGTGTGCAGAGAGAAACAAAGGAGACTGAAAGCAATGAGTTGACAGTATTTCTACCTAAAAAGAGTTGTGAGCGTGAAATTGAAGCAGGTTTGTCAGATATGATTTTATGGTTTGGGAGACACGCAGATTAGTTCAGATTTTTGCTGGCCACTGCAGTTGATTGATGATTTCCTCAAGTAATTTACCAGTTTAATAAAAAAGTAATGTAAAAATGAATAAGCGGGTTGCGTTCCATTCAAAGTTAACAAGGGGGATGGTCTTCTTGTCCCTTCTTGTTAACAAGGAGGATGCCATCCCACCTGGAGCATTGTCTTCAAAAAATCACATTAGTCAATGGCTTCCTGGGGAGACCTCAGAGTGTAGATGAGGACAGATATGTCTTAATTCAAATGAAAGAAGTATTTAGGACCAGACAAAGGGACAGTTTGAGAATTGTCTGTTCAAACTTTAATGACGCATTGCATTTGAATCTTAAAGACATGAAAGCTAACAATAAACAACTACCGAGATTAGCTGTAATAGGTTGTGTCTAGCACTAATAGGATACTTGGACAAAACCATGCCACAGTCATACCTAAAAAAGTGACTTTCTCGAGAAATATAATAAACCCATAAATGAGAGAGATTAAGACAGACCTGGCCAGACACTAAAGGGGTGAAGGATGTTTGATTGTAGAATCTGTTTCATTTGGTGAATGTAATTCTCCTGGGTCCAACGCTTTCTATATTTGAAATATTTGTGAGGGAGAAAAATTCTTAATTGTGAATCTCAGTGCGACCAGTTGTAGTGTTTCTTGACCTTTGGGTTCAATGATTCTTATGCAACCCAGTGCAATCTATCTTTCTTTTTGTCCCCTAAAACTGATCTGGGATCAGCTTATCAACACCTTATCCAAACAGCAGCCATTTTGTATAAAGAACAACCCAAGGAAGAATGTGAATCTGTAATTTGGCTCACCAACTGTGCTGCACGCATTTATGGGGTAGATAAATGGTTTGTGTTTGTTATTTCTTTGTACAACACCAGTATACAGTATTTAGGAATCAGGATGCATCTGACAAAGTAATTTGACACAGACCTAGTGTTGAAGCACAGGATGTTTTGGCAATGTAGAGAATCTCTTGTCAGAAAATGTTTCTGTTCTGCCATTTTACAGTATACATGATGCCCTATGCAACTTACCTTTGACCTTCTATCAATTTACACCACTGCATATCAACGTATTAAACAAAAGGAAATACAAATTGTAATGGGAGATGGAGACAGACTGGTAGTAAATTTAAAAAAGGAGAAGAAAATGTCCAAATATCAAAGTTTAATTATGCTGCGGACCTCGGTACCATACTCGGGTGTCCTGAGGATCAAACGAGTTGAATGTCTGGGAGCATTTCTCCACCTCCAAACACCACTAATCAAAGCATGCCATTTCTCTAATGGGGAATGTTTTATTGACAACATCTAATTAAACAAAAGCATTCAACTTTACAAGGCAACCTTTAAGCAAAAGCTAACAGGGTCTTAAAATAATATTGATCAGTTAGACTAATTAGAACCTGACAAAATCTTTAAATGATGGAAACCCAGAAGTTTCCCATTTTAATATCTTCTGGTGAGATATAAACTGTTTAATAGTCCAATTACAGCTGATTTTGTACTTCCCCATGGTCTTTTAACTGTAATGTAGCTTCCTTTCAACTTAAAATACTGTATATTGGTACCTTTACAATCGCAATTGTGTTATATTGATGTTAGATTAACCTGATTATAAACCATTTTATTTTTCACTCTGTGGGATTGTCTCTAAATAGAATTACTATTGAAATTCAGATCCAAAAACATGTTCAAAATTAAATAAAATGGGGCCTCCTGTGTGGTCCAGTGGTTACAACATTCAACGCTGGCCACAGCGACTGGGGCCAGAGTCGGCTCTGGCCGGGACTGCCACCGGGAGCGGCAATTAGCTGTCCACCCCACGGAGGGGGGAGAGAAGCTGACAGGATGTTCACTGCACACAGGAGTGGCTCTGGGGTGCTGGAGTTGCGGTTGACAGCCTGACGAGTGCTGTCTCGGAAGAGATGATGCTTCGCCTTCGACACCGCCGATCACAGGGCTACGGCAGCAAACTCATAGTATGAGGGGGGGGATTGACATGAAAAATAGCGGGTGCCATTGGATACCAAATTGGGAAAAATGGGATAAAAAAATCTGAAACAAAATGTCCTTTAAAATGGGGGAGGAGTAGATGGACATATCAGAGCCAGAGCACACACAAAGCTTCAGAGGAGCATAATCAGGCCATTTTGACTATAATCCACTGCGAAAATGATTTAACCGTGGCAGGCTTTGATTTTGACTGCAAATAAATCCTGTGTGTTATATTTGTTTATACATCTGTATGTGTGTGTGATTGAGTATATAGGGGGAATTATTATGAGGAATTAGAAGCTGCAAATCACTGTGCAGCTTGTAAATGCACACATGCTCCTGTGAGAAAGTCCACTCAGCTTCTGGGAATGTGCTTTGTGTTCTCATATAGGTTGAGATCTTTTGACTCAACCTATAAAATTATGTAAACCATATGCCAGCCATGGCATATGGTTTACATCATTTGCCAGCCATGCTCATCAAACCATTCAGTGACCACTTATGCCCTGTGGATGTGGTCATCCTGGAAGAGACCACTCCCATCAGGATAGAAATGCTTCACCATAGGATTAAAGTGATCACTCAGAGTTGGCTTTGTATTTATTGGCATTTACCTTGTCCTCTGATGGGTTGAATGGACCTAAAACATACCAGGAAAATGCACGCCACACCATAACAGAGCTGCCAGAACCATTCATCATGGGAAACAAACACTCAGGCATGTAGGTTTATTTTGGCATGCACCACACATACACTCATTCACTTGTCTCAACTTTTTTCCACTGCTCAGTAGACCACTACCTGTGTTATTTGCATTTACCCGCAAACATGCATTTTATGTGTTATAAGGGGTTTATGTACTGCAACCCGATCATAGTAGCCTTCTCTGTGAAGTTCTTGACAGACTGTTCTTGATAAAATTACTACTCATGCCCTGGATGATATTTTCAGTCAACTGATGTTTTCTGATGTCAAAAATACTCCCATGTCAGCGAATAGGATTGGAACACCAGAATATTTTTTTACACAAAGGAGGAGCCTGATTCTGATTCAGTACATCCCTGAGTGGCCGGGCTGAATGGGAAGGGACAAGTCCCAGTGGCTGTGGAAGACCAAAACTGAACTGATAATTATTTTTGGCTGGGGTTTTTTAAACATTTTTTTAGCTCAGTCAGAAAAGAGGACTGATTATGATTCAGTGTTACCAGACAGTATTTATTAACATTTTCCTGGAACCAGCTTCTCCACAGACAGCCAGCCATTATGCTAAAATAATTTGGCACCCAAATCAAAACAGATCACATAGATTTAAAAACAAGTTTCTTTCGAATAATGCCTTTGCTTAAGTTGAAGGCCTGTGGATGTTCATAGTACATCTTGCTGGGGTGAGCATATTACCACAGCTTGAAAAATGGTTTCTCTGTTTATGTCAGTAAGTGTGTTTCCCTTTTAAGGTAGTCTGGCCTCTTGTATCCAGTCATTAATGTCATGTAGCACATCTTAATCCCCCTAATATCCTGGAGCCAACAGTGCTCTTGGGATTTAGACACTGGGAACTCTGGGAATTGATTCTAGGGCCGCATATTGCTGCAGAAACACCTAAATAAATACTCAATGCACACCATAACATCTGCAACTGGCTGTTTATAGTGTGTCAGAGCATATAACAAGCAGATTCAGATATTATTGACAACCACTTACAACAGCACAGCATCTCCTCTTTGATGTGCATTCATTACTATTATATTCCTATATACCTGTGAAAATATTAATGTTTTTTTATCAGTTTATATGTCATACACTGAGGTACCAAACTTCAAGTCTATTTTTTTACAGTAATACAGATAAAATTGCACAATATTGTCCAGATCAGGTGGTCTTTAATGAAACTGACTGAAGATAAAGGCGGCAGTGTTAGCATAATGGTAATGTAATGCAAAGGTTGCAGGTTTGATCCCAGGTGGGGCACTGCCATTGTACCCTTGAGCAAGGTACTTAACCTGGATTGCTTCAGTAAATATCCAGCTGTATAAATTGATTGTATGTAAAGAAATGTGAAACTGTGTAAGCCGCTCTGGATAAGAGCATCTGCTAAATGCCTGTAATGTAATGATCAATGCAGTCAAGCAATATCCCTCTACAAAGAACATTCAGATGCTACAGAATACATTATTTATAAATAAGTGAATTTTTGGCTTCACTTAAAAGGTGGGTAGCAGCCACTCTCCGTTGCTCCCTGTTCTTAGCCTGCTGGTCAAGCACACACTTGGCATCGTTGTGTTTCCTTCTGGTTAGAGGGCACCTTGAAGGGAAGAGTCAAAGGTCAGTTCCAAAAGTTAAAATGCATTTGCACATTTCAAATAAATATACACTAAAGCCATTCTCATACACAATGCAAACCTTTTCAGAAAAACAGCTTTCCCATCATATGACAGGTACAAGTTAACGGAAGCAGCAGAAAAATGAACGAGATGAGAAAAACATTTTTGCTTGTGCTGAACTTTTGACCATGCCCTCTGGATGCCCTTTCCTATCACCTCACTCATTGCTGTGTGCTGCATGAAATAAAACGAGGGGAGAATAGTGGAATGACTCTCTTCCACTGAAGTCTCTGTCTCTCTCACACACAAACACATACATATGCCCCCACTTATGCACGCGTGTGCATATGTGCACAGAAACATTCTCTCTCAAACACACATGCACACATACACACACACACACACACACATATTTCTAATGTCATACCAGCAAATGAACGATTGATTTTTATCAATCCAAAATTCCTTCCCTCACCGAGTTTTCACATGAGAGCTTCACATGAAAAAAAGCCCTCCATAAAATATTGAAGGATTGATTGAAGCTGTATTCCCCTAGCTGGAGATTAATTTTGGAGCAGGGGAAAGAGAAGTTTTATGTCCAATAATCATAAAGCCTTTGCAGATTTGCATCACTTTTTTGGACTCTCTCAGGCTCTAGCTCTTTAATTGCCTTTCTCCTTTTCTCTGAAAAAAGAATTATTTTCAAACACTATTCAAAAAGGATCCATCAAAGCTGAAACATACCCATAATGCTCACATTTTAAGATTCTGTAACACTGTACTGTTGTAGTGGCCAAGTTTGCACTGTTCTTTGGCGAAAGGAGGACAACATGTGCAACCTGTCCAATCACTCTGCAGGGAGCGCTGAGTCTTTTGCAGTTAGAGACACCACAGCTATGTGACCTTTTCCCTTACCATGTCCTGAAAATGGCAACTGGGAAAAATCTGTAAAGAAAATGCAGGTTTGTAATGCCAGGAGTGCAAGAAACAAAGAAATTGAAAGAAACCGAAAAAAACAACAACATTGTAATGGTGAAATATACAGTTGCTGGATGCTCAAAACAATTATGCCTTAAAACAATACTAAGTACTAAGTACACTAAGTATATATTATATATTTCTTAAATCTTGTATAACACATTAATTACCTCTGTATAACACTCTTATAAATCATTTGTATGTATTTGTGCAGGAACTTGTTCGAGGCTTGGCCTTAATCACATTTTACATTACAAGCCTCTTGTTAAACAGTGAACCCATTGCGGTTGTATCATCTAATTACCACAAACGATGCTTCTAAGAAAGTGGATGCACTATGTCAACACTTTACCACCCACTGTTCTTCTGAACAGTAGGGACAGACAATGCACCAACATACAATTGAGAGGAAAAATATTGACATTGAAAATTGAGAAACATTTCTAAACTACACTAACACAAAAAAAAGAGAAATGAGCATGCAATTTAAAAAAGGAGCATAAGAATGTATCTTATTTATTTCAGCAAAGTGGGTGCAAAGTTTTATAGTTTGTTATTGAATTGAATCATTGTCAGTCTGTTTATGCTTCCTTTTTATGCTTCTTTCATCAAAGTTGATGTATGAAAACTTGTTTCTATGAAAATACACTGCATGGACAGAATTAGTGTCAACTGCAGGCATTTATATTGCCCATGCTCATAAAACACTGTATTTGATAAATAAATGTTATGACATGTCAACAAGGGAGTCATGCATGAAACTTGTCTCTAAATGATATGGTTTTATTTCACTGTGTATGTTTTAGACTAGGCTTGAGGTTTCTTTGGTGGTAAAAGTTCATTTTTGCCAATTTGAACTCTAGTGATGGTACCAACTCGAATATTTCCTTTTTTCATTTTGATGTGTAATTATGCAAAATCACTTTTTTGTTCTTTCTCATTTTCAAACAGATGTTCAGTTAATTGATAAAGTAATCAACAGCTACAGAACATTTTTTTTCTTTGTTCTCTTAGTTTTGATTTCCATTTAATACATTGTACTCCCATGGTATTTCCACAGTTTCCCCAAGCTCCCCAAAGTTGAGTTATATTTTTGGATTCTATGATATTTCGGTCCTGACAGGTAGAGTATGTATCAGAATTTTGGTAGATAATATGAATATTTAATCCATCCACAATGCTAAAAGTCTAAAATGACTGGGCTGGGAATCAAAATTCAGACTTGCTTTCATAAACCAGGTTATGCAATTACACCATCACTGTGCTGCATTCTATTGTTGCCATGCTGATTATGGAGCATTTTTGTAATAACAGGAATTATGTCGTTTGAAAAATGTATAGTACGTTTGCCCACCCAATCTGACAGCCTTTCACACTGAAAAAGAAAGGAATATCTTCTTATTATACGGTCTTTGAATAAAGTCAAGCAGAACCATGTGTGTGTTGCTTTGACTTTTGCAAGTTACGGTTGTACCTTTAAGTGAATTGAATTGAATTGAACATTGGATTTATATAGCCCTTTTTTTCCAAGGAACCCAAAGTGCTTTACAACGATAGGGGAAACTCACCTCAACCACCACCAATGTGCAGGACCCACCTGGGTGAATGCGACGGCAGCCATAGTGCGCCAGTACAAACTCACTACACATCAGATACACAGGTGCACAAGCTCCAATAAAATCCCAGCTCTGTAAAGGGATTACTGTGTGCGTTATTACACTATAAGTCTGTCTCGGTAGAGGTTCTGCTGAGCAAATGAATGATGTAAAAATCTTTAAAAAACAAGGGACTGTAGCACCACAAAAGGTGATGCATAATGTAGCGCAGAGTAAACGAGGCTCTACATTTCAGTGCAATTACATCACACACCTGTCATCAGATGAAATAACAACACACCTCAGATGATATCTGAGGTTAAATCATCTGATATCTTGGTTAAATCAGGATAAATCTGATATCTTGGTTAAATCAGGACCGTTTTTATATCTCTGATTTTGGCTGCAGTTTAATTTATATGCATTTAGACAGATTTAAAAAAATGCTATTCTCAAAAGCCTGCCTTGGCTGCTTTGTAGAGTTACCTTTTCATACTTCACTGTACGGAAAATGAAAATAAATAACACACATGCCCAGACCAAGTGCCAGGGGATGTCTCAGATGAGGAGTTGATCTGTCACTTTAGCATTGCCATCAACACCCGGTTTTATATTAAGACAAATGTGCCTCAGTCCCTAACTTGGATTGAAACTGGAGCGCCTTTGTTCAAGCCCAAAGGCAAAGGTCCCTGTACAGGCACAAGAAATACAACCGCCATTATGAAAATGACAAGGCACGTCACATGCACAATGCATGTGCAGGATTTCAAGGTTCGCTCTTAAATATGCTGTGCACTGTAATTCACATTTTTTGGAAGGAATAAAACAAATGGGGAGGGGGTATAACTGACTCAGGGTTAAAAAAACATTCTGTGTTTCCTATGTGGAAGAACTTTAGGAAACAGTAGAAGGGGCATGACACTCAGGTGTTGCACACAAAGGATGTGACGAAGGATGGGTGGAGCACTGTGGAAACAAACATTTGTGTGTTAAAAAAGGAGGATGATAGACATTTTACATTACATTTTAACATTTTAAGCATTTAGCAGACGCTCTTATCCAGAGCGACTTACAAGATGTGCATTAATACATGGTAGGAACAATCATAGTTAGCGCACGAGATCAGTGCAGTAATACAGCAATAGACATCATTGCAGGCATCTGCGTATCATACCTGTAACACTGGGAAGGAAAAGGTTAGTGTATATATATATATTTTTTTTTTGGAGTATAGTGTTGAACAAGTAAAAAGTGGTGAAGACAATTTAGCTAGATGGATAGAACTCAGTGGAAGTGGAGTCTGAAGAGGTGGGTTTTGAGTCTCTTGCGGAAGATCGCAAGTGATTCCGCGGTCCTAACCGATTGCGGAAGGTCGTTCCACCAGCGAGGGATCAGGACAGAGAAGAGGCGAGACAATCAGTTTGCCAGAGGAGGCAGAGCGGAGGGGTGTAGGGAGTGATGAGTGACTGGAGGTATGGGAGAGCAGTACCTCTGGCCACTTGAAAAGCAAGCACCAGTGATTTGAATCTGATGCGTGCTGCGATGGGGAGCCAGTGCAGAGAGGAGAGTAGAGGGGTGACGTGGGTGAACTTCGGCTGGTTGAACACCAGACGAGCGGCAGCGTTCTGGACTAGTTGGGTAGAGGGTAGAGGATGACTGTCTGAAACGGGTCAGCTTGCTTAGTTTAGATTTTGTGTAGATTTTCTATATTCGCTGACCTGGGTCACTCAGCCTGCCAGCATTACTGGCTCCAGACGAGCTGTGGGAGCTAGGCTGCATAGGTTTTTGTATAAGTTGTCATTGGCACTGAAAAGGACATGGGGGTGAACATGGAAGAAAGAGAGGAACACATCACCTTTTGGGATCACAGCAGTTAAGTAGAGCTAGATAGTATGGACACTGTTCTGTTCTGTTTTTATATTTTTTAGTTTGGCAGGCATCTCAATATTGGAAAATGTCAGAATTTAGTACATCAAGCTACAGCTCTAGCTGAAGTTAAAGCAATGAAGAAGAAATTGTTCTGTACCAGGTTACCTGGCTTTGGCTACACAGTGGAAATAGGGGAAAAGCTTGTGGCACACTTATTAGGCTGTTGAAGGGTGGATTAATGGGTAAAGTCCTTGGATTCCTGAGCACAAAGGGGTGTGTCTGCTGTTGTTCATAATCCCAACTAAAGAAGTGGAAACATGGCTATTGTCAAGCCCTGGGGGCCTTATACCTGCCCAGATCGATTGACATAGAGTGTCAAGAATCTCTCACCTCAAATGTACAGGACATTCCCATAGGACAGCCAAGGCTGAACAAGGCACTGTAAAGTTGTAATACACAACTTTACATATTTGACCCTGTAATTAGGAGATAATTTAATCATAGATTGTTCGTTCAGTCTATAAAGCTTGTTGTGGCCTTGTTTCCTCCTGCCTGCCTGTCTGATCTCAGTACTCTGTACACCCCTACATAAAACTTTGACTCCAGTAGTCTCACGCAATACGTGACACTACAGAGCTGCCTGTCAGAGACGATGGCGAGCAACACGGGGGCGCCGTAGGGGACGGTCCTGTCCCCCTTCCTCTTCACCCTGTACATGCATGTCGGACTTCAAATACAACTCGGAGTCGTGCCACCTCCAGACGTTCTCTGACGACTCTGCGGAGGCTGAGGTCCTTCAGTGTCTACAATACCATGCTGCAGATGTTCTACCAGTTAGTGGTGGCCAGTGTCATCTTCTACACTGCAGTGTGCTGGGGGAGTAGTGTGAAGGGGGGTGATGCCAACAGACTGAACAAACTGGTTAACAGAAGGCTGGCTCTGTGCTGGGAGTGGCGCTTGACACCCTATCTGTTGTGGCCGAGAAGAGAATGCTGACAAAACTGCAGGCAATTCTGGACAATACCTCTCACCCCCTGCACAGCACTCTGGTAGATCAGAGGAGCCTCATTAGCAACAGGCTAAAGCAACTGAAGATCAGCACAGAGAGGCACAAGAAATCCTTCCATTCCACAGCGGTGCGACTCTACAACTCCTCCATCTATTGTCACGACCTGGATCTTAGTGGACTGGGCTGATCCCCCAACCCCGCCCCTGCCCTCACCCTTCTCTCTCTCTCTCTCTCTGCTCAACCCTCCCCTTGGCTCCTGCTCTCCCCCATCTGTCTCTCTCCCTCTCTCTCTCTCTCTGGCACTCTGCCTAACCACCCACCCCCCATAATATTTGCATATCAAGGCTGCTGCTATTGTCTTACATCTAGGGGAGGGTGCTTAGCAGGCTACCCCTAACCATTACCTACTTTAAGCACATCACTAGGCAACTGTATGGGCATTATGCAAGGAATGCAAGTCGTTCTAGACATGCTTAGATATGGCACTAAGCACACAATTCTGATGTAGGAGCGAAGGTGCTACATACAGACCACACACTTTAGAATTGTTTTGAACATATTTAACATGTTTTTCTCTTGGTTTGTTGGCTGTACAACATTTCCTTTTGATTGTCTTGACCTGATTGCCTTCTTTTTTTGTGTTTTTTTTTTTATAATAATTATTATTGCCGATTCAATCGTTTTTCTCTGTAATTTTTGTCATGTGTACCGTGTGGAAATGCTGCCTGATGCCTTAATTTCCCCTTAGGGTTCAATAAAATATCTATCTATCTATCTATCTACTAGATTGCCCATCCTTGGAATCCAATCTCAAAACCACTGGTAATCAATCAAAATAAATTACTCTTCTCTCTAGAATTTCTCAGACTCAGACTGTTTAGACATTTTGGGATTCTAGACTGATTGAACATGGACTAAATGCACCCTGTTCCACATTTTAACATCCAACTGAATACCTGTTCTCATAACATTGATGTGGCATGAACCTTCGGTGCATTCCCAGATACCCCTGAGCGCTTGAAAATGCTCCGTAGTGAATACGTTAAAAATGAATCCACTTTCAACTCCACAATAGCGCACTGGAACTTAGCCATGAAGGCAAGAATTTAATTTGCACAGCCCTGCTAACGAGATCACGGCATTACACACAGTAAGTAAGGTTTTACATCTAATGGGAAGTTTGATTACATTCTTTGCCCCTCTGGTAATATCCTGATTCTAAAAAGTCCAATCATTGTGTCATTTAAATTGCTTTTGAATTTTTTTTCATATACCATAAATTTTTTCATAAGTTGGCAAATTTAGATGTTCTGAATTAGACAAAATAAAGTTAAAGAAAACTTTAACAGCCACTTTAACATGCAACTTTAGCAACATGTCAAACCCCCCCTCATATTATGAGACCCTGTGACCGGCAGTGACACGGGCAAAGAATAGTTTCCTCCTAGACGGCACTCTGTTGACCGTAACTCCGGTACTCCAGAGCCACTCCTGCATGAACTTCATGTCGGCTTCCCTCCCCCCTTCCTGGGGCGGACAGCCAATTGCCGTCCCCCGGTGGCACGGGCGGCCGGTGGAATCGAACACAAAACGTAATTTAACATTCTCACCTTATATGTTCATATGCTCATACACCGGTGGACACAGATCTTCAGACTCGATATAGAACATGTTAAGAGACATGTTGTCAAGGAAACCTTTTCTTGTCATAACAAAAGGTTTATACCAAGATTCTCTTCTGTGTATTTATAGAATACATGTCTGGAGATGATTAAACATATTTGTGCACATTTAACAAAGTCTAAGTGAACGGCTCAGGGAACAAAATTAACCCATGCATTTCAACTAAACAAAGCCCTGCCTTATCCACATGCACACACCAATCTGAATTTATTCTAGGGATCCATGGTTCTGAAACGATTTACTTTAACAGCTAACCATGGTATTGCAGATCAGTTTTAACTAACCCAAGAGTTTGAAAGCTAGTGCCTACTGCCCTCATTGCTATACAACTGGTAGTCTGTCTCAGATTAAGATACAGAGCAGAACTGGCAAGGCAACTGTTAGGGAGACTCTGTATACAGACAGGTACCTGACACCTTTGCACTCTATCAAAGTTATGTGTTCCCATACCAAGAGCTTTATTACCCTGAGGCACATAAAGGAGCATACACTACTGAAACCATCAAAATCAATTGGACCACCAGGGCAGGTTCACTTGCCAACTCTATCCCACTGATAAGATGAGCCTTGAGGTGGGGTGCGAAGGCAAAGTTTGTGAGGTTAGACATAATTGTTTTCCATTAGTTTAAAGTGTTTAAGTTTTACCAGGTTTTAAAAATGAAAATAGGTGATGCAATGGAACCCTATGGATGCTTGGTGATGATTTTATTGCCACACACATACATGATTAGTGCATTGTCCCACAGCAGTCAATCATAGATGGACAGCCGTTGACACCTTTATGAAAACCAGTATTTTGTGGATTGGTTTGTGGCTCCCCACATATTGCCCTCCTGGCACTGAGATATCTGGCTTTGGGTATTTGTTAGTTCTGGGGACATTCCTTGCTGCCAAGTATAAGTGCTTATATGAGGGTGGCATGTCATCAACCAAATCTAGCCTTAATGCATGCCAGTATCAGCTGGTTTAGGAGTTGCTTTAGGTGTGTATTGTGAACTTTTTAATATATATAACATTCTTGGAAACCATTGCAGAACAAAGATATAATTCACCTAACAACCGCTAGCGGTCAACCGAGTAGTGAAATAGGACATTAATACATACAAATGTTACATGTTGCCTAATAGCAAATAAATGATAAATTGCTGTATGCATCAGGACAAAATGGCACTGCACCTGAGGCATCAGTGTATGTACCAATCTAAACACAGTATCATTATATAAAGGCTGGTCAGACAAAGTCTGTCTTAAATGGTTTGCAGTGGACAAGTTCTCCCAGCTGAAATGTGCTTTACCACCTGATAAATCTGCAAATACATCATCACTACACTACATCAATGCTCTAATTACTGTGTACAGAAGGTCCTGCTGCAGACCCAATCAACACTGATAAACCTCCCTCCCTGTCGCAAAGTAGCAGGTTCAATCTGCTGAATCACTTTAAATGTCATCGAATATCAGCAGAGGCTAAATCTTTCAAGGTTGGCCTCTTCGAATGCATACTGACTTCCTCCCTGACTCAGTGTGGCCCGTACTTCTCTGATACAGCTGCCACTCTTCGTTGCTCTTTCTAAGTCAGTCATTCATGCTCCATTTCTACCTTTCTTTGTGGCAAAATTGTCTGCCACTTGTCCTCCAAAAAACCGACAGGGAGATGTAGGAGGATAAAACTTGGTACGAGGGAGAGGGAGAAACTTGTGCAGAGTTGTGCAAACTTTCATCCATTCAGAATCACTGTAGTGCGTGCTGCCATTGTTTCTTTCCTCAGGGCTCAGACAGAACATGCGGGGGGGAGGGGAGTTGAGGGGGTGTTTGTCAAAATCTGATTGGATGAATACGCCTGGGATTCCACCAATAGAAAAAAATCTTCTTCAATTTAATTAAAGTGGTTTTCTTCTGGTTTCTTTGCCATGCTGCAACCATTACTCCATGATGCTGGCCCTTGACAGAATGGCAGAAGTTCAGAGTTATAAAATGACAGCCAAAATTCAAGGTAAAAACAATTGTGGTTCTAAAAAAATGGCACTATTCTGAGATGTAGGACCTTCTGTTCTTCAGAATCACTGAGTTTTCTGTTTTTAAATCCAGCCAAGCTGAATAAATTAGACCTGTTTGAGCCTTTACATGAACATTGATTTGGATTTCACATTTCTTAATGGCCAGCCTCTATGACTTCTACCATTGGAGATGAATCTGTACAAGTTTTCAGAGCAATTTTTTTGCAATACAAAACAATGAATTAAATAATTTAAAAGTCAGCATTTAAACTGCATTGTACAGAGAGAATACATAACTGTACTAAATTTGTATTCACCCGCCAGGTTCTAGTTGACCATATATTTTCATAAAATCACTTAGAATATTCATTTGAGTCACTCTGTACACATGGGAATGCTGTTATTATTATATATCTAACTGAGTGTCACCCTACACATTTAATTACCTGGATAAGTCACCTGCTCCATTTAATATGAGGCAGAGAAAGGCACACATACACATGCACAGGCACAGACACACTCATAATTATTTCCATGAATACATGCACACATGCACACACACCCAGACACACACAAACTCACTCATTAAACACATTTATGACCACAAAGTGACTTTGTAACATGTTTTAAGGTAGCTACTACTATGTATTTACAGAAGTAAATTTGAAGGGACTGTTGGAGCCCTTATTCAAACATTATTACATAAATGTTGGTCTGCTGCGACATGCTACTTCCTCTATGGGGTTTGATGGGGCTTTTCAGATCGCCATTTGAAACATTGTGGCCATAACACCTGCCCTGAAGGCACAATTTAGTCCCCTCTGCTCATGCTGTGGACCTTTGTGCACTCACCCTGGTTCCCCAAAGCACATATTTTATCAATTAAAACCAGTCACAGTGAGTGATCAAGAACAATAATGATAAATAAACCTCCAGAATAAGTATTTTTTCTCAGTCACTGTCACGATGCAAGACTCGAGAGATACTGTACATATAACTCAAGTTGTGTTTAATGAAAAAGCTTTTACAGGAATATGGGGGAGTCGCTCTTTTTGCGATACACACATTGTTTTGTCACTTAATAATTCATGCATTGGCTGCTGCCCCATGACACTACGTCTGAGCACCGAAATGAATGCAGGCATTTCACCCAATAGCAATGCTAGAACACATCTCCCCCTTTAGTTTCCCTCTCCTTCCATGCACAGCAACACCTTAAACAGTTAAACCTTCAACAAGTGCAATTACATTCTCAGTTTTTTTTTCATTTTCCGTCCTGGAAACATGAAACAGGAAATATAGCATTTCTATTGACCCCCACCCTCCTTAATTTTTATTTATTTCCTCACTGAACAATGCACAACAACCAGGATCCTGTACCATTAAGCAGGAAGAAGGAACTGTTTCTCCTTTAATCTACTTCTAGTCTTTCAACCTTTTGACCTCTTCCTGCAGAGGTTCTCTTGGAGGTAAGCATTGGACTGTCTGGTTGGACAGGTGTTGTGGGTGGTGTGGAGGTAGTAGACCTTTCCAAAGAAGCCACAGGTAAACTCATGTCACCATAACGCCCTCTGGCTTGCTCAGTGTTCTCATGCACAGTCTGTCTTTGAGGTGAGCCAGGAACACCATGGAGGTGTCTCCTGTTTCTATGTGTGATTGTGCCTTGCTCCGTTTGCACAATGTCGGACCTGGGTTCAGGAGATTTGGCCATGACTGCTACAGGAGTTTTCCATCCCTTCTCTCCATCAAGTTTGACTTTAACACAGCCCAGGCGGTAAGTTGTGATGAATGGCATCTGTTATAGAAGAATTTACATTTTACATTTACATTTACATTTTAGGCATTTAGCAGATGCTCTTATCCACAGCAACTTACACAATTGACATTTCTTTACATACAATCCATTTATACAGCTGGATATTTTTACTGAAGCAATTCAGGTCAAGTACCTTGCTTAAGGGTACAACGGCAGTGCCCCCACCTGGCAATCGAACCGGCAACCTCTGAGTTACAAGCCCAGTTCCCTATCATTACACTACACAGCCCCTATTTGTAGGCCCGTTTGGTCTGCCGATCCTTCTTTCTCACTTGTTTGTGGTTTGTGGTTTGGCTGGGCTGCAGCTTTTCCGGCAGCACTGGAACTGTCATCCTGATTTGCTGTCCCGTCATGAGTTGGGCAGGACTCAGTCCGGTTGCATTGATCGGAGTGGCGCGCTAGCTCATTAACGCCAATTGTGGGTCTGGCTGTCTGAGAATCCGCTTTGCTGTGGCAATGCTTCTCTCAGCTCCACGTTAGCCTGGGGGTAATGAGGACTTGAGGTAGTGTGGCTGAAATTGTATGTCTTTCTGAACTCCCCAAACTCAGCAGAGGTGAACTGAGAAGCGTTGTCTGTCACCAACTCGAATGGGATACCCCATCTTATGTACATGCTTTTAAGACAGGCTATTACCTGTTGGCTGGTGATGGGAGGCAAGTGTCACATGAATAGTCCACAACAATGAGGTATTTCCATCTTGCCATCTTAGCAATGGAGTGGTCAGCAGTGGTTCTCTCCTTTGTGTGGGCTTATTCACCAGGCAGAACTCATATGTCTCCACTGTTTTTATGATGTCGCATCCAATTCCTGGCCCCCACACTGTCATATTGGCTGTATCCCTGCACTTTGTTAATATAATAATATAATAATAATAATAATAATATATGATTTAGCAGACACTTTTATCCAATTCCAGTAGTGAATGCATACATTTTCAGTATATGTGGCCCCACTGTCCCATATTGGCTGTTTCCCTGCACTTTGTTAGGCCCTGATGACCCTCATGTATCTTGAGTAGCACCTCTTTCCGTTTAGAGGCTGGAATGACGATTCTGTCGTCATACAGTAAAAGTCCAGCAACTTTGAAGAGGTGAGCAGTCATCATGCAGTGAATGTGATAATTGAGACATTTCGCTGGGCCAGCCTTTGTAGATGTAGCTGGCAACCTTCTTCAGGTCTGTGTCCTGCTGGGTGGCTGCTCTGATGGAATACAACCTGTCTCTCATAAAAGGCCTGGTGGACATTACTGCACAGATGCCTGGACATCCTCTTCAGTGTCCAACATGCCACCACCACAAGTTGTTTCCCTGGTGCCTGCACTGCCTTTACATTGAATCTCACTAGGCAAATTAGCAAGCGCTGACACCTCAAAGGTGCTTTGTCTAGGTCATATGTGTTTATCAGAGGGACAAGTGGCTTGTGGTCGGTTTAAAGACAGCACCCGTCCATGCCTTGTAGGTACTGTGCGAACTTCTCACATGCCCCAACCCCTGGCAGACACTCTTTCTCACTTTGAAAGTACCAGGCATTCTGTTGCAGCAAGGCCGTAACCATGGAGTCAACATTGGGGGGGACCAAATCTATTTATTTATATTTTTTATATCAGCTAGGCTATATATTGGGGGCATTTTGAGCATATCTGAATATTGGGGGGGATGTGTCCCCCCCAATATATATGGTAATTTCGGCCTTGTGTTGCAGTCAGTGTTGGAGAGCAAAAAGCTATGCGATGCAACCTATCTTCCTGCTCTTGTAGTAGGGCAGCTCCAAGGCTGTAGCTACTCGCATCTGCGCTGGCATTGTAGAATGCTAGGGCTGGCGCTGTGACTAACATCCTCTTAACCTGATTGAAGGTTTGTGCCTGGGCATCTCCCAATGTCCACTCAGTATTTCTCTTTAACAGTTCTGTGATGTGGTGGAGCACTGAGGACAGACTAGGGAGGAACTTACCCAGGCAATTAATCATCCCAAGCACATGGCGAAGTTCAGTGATGTTTGTCGGGTGGGGAAGCTCGGACATGGCCTTGACTTTGCCAGCGTCCGGCCTAATGTCATCCTGTCAAATGATGTGCCCAGAGTATTGGATTTCTGACTTTCCAAAGTGGCACTTCTCTCTGTTCAACTTAAAATTAGAGTCCTTAATTGCTTGCATTGCTGCTCTGAAGTTTATGGCCGTGTTCTTCTTTGTCCCTTCAAAAAATCAGGACATCGGCCACCAGGACTCCTGACATCCTCATCCTGACTTGTCCAGCTTGGGGCACAATGGCATGCTCATGAACGTGCACTCAGACATAACTGTAATGTCTGCCCCTGTATTTTTAAAAATTGTACAGAAGTACCGTTCATTGGCAGCTTGCTGTGCTATCTGTCATCGTTTGCATCAGATTAATCTGATATTGCCCCTAAAAACCATGTACTTCCCTCATCATCATCATTGTGGGCAGCAGTCACTGCTTTCATTGTCTTTGTTTCGCACACCACCTCAAAATGTGGCAACGTTTCCCCCATGCAGGACATGTTCCAGCCTTACAGTGGGTTCGGAAAGTATTCAGACCCCCTTAAATTTTTCACTCTTTGTCATATTGCAGCCATTTGCTAAAATCAATTAATTTCATTTTTTTCCTCGTTCATGCACACACAGCACCCAATATTGTCAGAAAAACATTGATTTGCTTTTATTTAGCTTTGATCACATATAGTGTAGCATGTGTGTGTGTGTGTGTGTGTGTGTGTGTGTGTGTGTGTGTGTGTGTGTGTGTGTGTGTGTGTGTGTGTGTGTGTGTGTGTGTGTGTGTGTGTGTGTGTGTGTGTGTTCACGTGCATAGAAATGTGATGATTTAACAATGGATGGTTAATCAAATGATCTACCACTGTAGGACCATGAATAGTTGGAATGCAGGTGCAACCCAATCTTAGCAGAGTATCAGCTGCATCAATCATTACTTTGGGAATGATGATAAGTCAGATATTACTATTTTGACCAGTCCCCTCATCAGGGTGACTAGCAGAGTTTTGGTAGAGACAAAAAAATAATTAGAGACAGAACATTTAGAAGTGACTTTTCAAAGAGTGTTTTTTTAACTCTGATATTCATTTGGATATTGAATGTAATTTAGCATTATTTATCCATAGCATTCCACTAATTTCTGCTATTGAAAGAAACCCCCTGCCAGGAAAATATATTTCCTCTTACAAAGGAAGACACTGAAACCATAGACATCTGTCTAAAAGAAATTCAAAGGAGGATCCTTTAGGACAAAGATACTTTATAAAACTTAAATTGTTTTAGTTTGGGACCTATAAGCAGTTATAAAAGAGAAATCAAGAGAAAGTGAATTAAGAATGCCATATACAGACAATGGACAAAGTGACCTTTCATACAAGGAAATTATTTATTGTGCCCTTTAAAATAATGTAATACAAATCAATAATGTTGTAATTCTCAACAATGTGGAATTTACTGACATCTTGATATTGCATAGTGTGATTTCAATTTTGCTTCAGGAGAGCAACAGAGGCCAATGCCAGTGTGGCTCCATGTGAATACATATTTGTGGATTAGGCTTCAATTGGACCGAAAATAGGATACATTGAAGAAACATGCCTGGTCAGTATGAGGAACCTTTACCACATGACAGTATTCATGCATACATTCGTGTGTTTGTGTGTGCGTACATGCAAGTATATGCGTGTTTGTGCATAAGTATGTGCATGAGTGCATGTGTGTGTGTTTGTGTACGAGTCTAAGTGCATGTGCTTGTGTATATGTGTATATTCGCTTGTTTGTGTTTGCATGTGTGTATGTGTGTGTGTGTGTTTGTGTGTGTGAGCTCTTTAGCTGAATGATCTCTAGTCGTAGAGTTTTTATTTATTTGTTTATTTTTTAATCTCTTTATAACTCTCTAGACACCAACCAACTGATCAAGCCGTAAAACAAAGATGCAGATTCGGAAGGGTGCAGAGAGGAACAGGCGGCCCTGAAACAGCTACGAGTGAGGGGTTGCTCTGTACCTCTTCAAAGCCCGGGGACCAGGGAGTGTTTAATCTCTCGTGTTGTACCCTGGGTCTCACAGAACCAGTTCGCCGACCTCTCATGCTCTACACACAGCGCTCGCTTCTTAACAAAGCTTAACAAAGCTGACTGCCTCAAGATTAGCCCGTGAGTGGCCAGGTATGTCTAAAACCCTGGGAAAGAACCGTTAGTGTATCCTTATCCACAGATTTGCCTGAGAAGATATTTTAACTGGCCTTACAATGTTGCTGTTCCCTGTCTTCGATGCGCCTGGGTATTGAGAAAATCTATTTGCTCCAAACCTCAGAATTTCATTTTTGGGGATTACAGTGGGCTGTTAAGTAAATGCTATCTATTTACAGAGCTGCCTGAAAGGATTTGAAGTCCATAATAGGATCATTAAACTTTGCTTTTTCAATTTTACAGGGTGTATGCTTTTCCTAAGGAGAGAGTAGTTTGAGCCAGTAAAAAACTGTTTTAAAATAGATCTGAATAATTTCTTAACGAAGCTTCAGTGAGGTACAGAATTTTACACGTGGGAGGAGTGGAATAAATGGTTTAATCACAGATACACTATGCCTATTGTCCCGTTTGGCAAAATAACGTTACCACTTTCTCTCAGTGCAAAGCAATCCTAGTAGTGAGAGTGGGAGGAACTTTGATTCAGTGTGACACTTCTAATAATTTATAGCACTATGTTATAAAATATTTAAGGCAGCAAGAAGCACTACAGTGTGCTGCCCATAGGTGTCACTGTTGGATTGTGAAGTCCAGCTTGAGATAGCGTTCTTTCCAGCGGCGTTGTGCGGTGCTGTCTTATCAGAAACCAAAACAAACAGCAAGAACTTGTTGAAGTGGAGGAATGAGAGAGACGTTTCCAAGACCTGGGTGTTTCTCTCTTCTGGTCTTTCAGCTTGTATGTTATTGATTGGTTTTGAGGGACTTGTCCAACTGTTTCAAAAAGATACCATAAGTGTGAGAATCTCTTGCCATGATGTGGATATTTGTCTTTATTGGTTCTCTTATTATCTTATTATACTTTTCTTATTTTTGGGGGGCATTTGTTGCGGACAGGAGACCAACAGACACATACACACATGCACACAAAACACACACACACACACACACACACACACACACACACACACACACACACACACACACACACACACACACACACACAAAAATACATGCACATACACACACAAAGATGCACATACACACACACATATGCACACACATATACACATGCACACACGCACACACATGGAACCATAGGGATACTTGGGAACCTGTAATATAATAAAATACATTTTTATCATTGATTTTCTTACAGTTATCCCCAGGAGATGATATGCTATTATAACACAAATGTCTTTTTCATCCATACAGATTACATACACAGGAACAACGATTTGAAGTTGAATAGCCTCCTCGGATTCACTCAGTCTCTGTAGATGCATCGTCTTCTGCACACTGCCTCTTGATGCTATGGCTGAAAACACTAGTTTCTTTGTCTGCTTGCAGATCTGAACTTTAGAGGTTGACGTATCAGAAACGAGATCAGACCAACATCAATGAGAAGCAGATGAAAGGAGAGAGAGAGAGAGAGAGCCCTGTGAATTTCTGGAATCACATCAGCCAGTCAATTACACTTTAATTTTGATAGATTTATATTAATTAAATGGTTCCTTGTATCCCAAAACCAACTTTTTATGCATGATGAACATCTCTTGCAATGCCTAAATATATAATAATAATAATAATAATAATAATAATACAAATAAACTTGATTTAATAATATTACGTAAATATAATCGTATTTAAATGACTAAAACACACACATAAATACATAGAAAAAATTATATATTATATTTGTAACCCTGGCAATACTTTACATTGTGATGTAAAAAGTCATCCCAATAAATCAATTTTTTACATTTTAAATTGTACTTTGAGATCCAGGAGAAAAAGAAAGTCATTTTCCTGCATTATTCTGACTAAAGGCATTTGTCTTCCTAAAGAAAATATACATTATGAAATAAGATTGAGATTTGGACTGAGATATGCAGCCTGTTTGTTCTGGGAAAACCATATCATTCTTCTGATTGTTGGGTGCTGCATTTCCCCAGGTTCTCAGACCCCAACATAAAGCTTTCCATCATTGATATATGGTGAATCCAGTAGGGAATTGTGCTCTGTGAGATTCCAGTGAGTAAATAGCACAGATTTAAGTAGACCCATGTTTAAAGTTTCTGAGGTGAATCCTCCAGTAATATGTTCACAGTACAGACTGACACTTGTTTAAAATATAACACAATTTGTATCATGTCACAGCAACAGTAATTTGTGCTATTGTCTGGTAGTAGAAGCTATAGCAGCACAGTTTCGTAGTGCTGGTAGAACCAGCAGCAGCTGCTGCATACTTAGCAGCTGGTCTATCCAGGGCGACTGACATATTTGACATATTATTTGACATTTGACATATTATCATAAATATAGCTGGATTTCAAGTTCAGAACCTTACTCAAACGAACAGCACTATTGTCCAGCAAATGACTGAACTTAACATTGCAGGCAGCAGCATTAAACCATTAGTAGCACTAGTATTAGGAACACTACAGTGGTTGTATAAGCAGTATGGAAGCAGTACAAGCAGCAGCATAGCAGTGTTGAATTGAATCTAATTTAACATTGGATTTATATAGCAAGTACCCAAATCGCTTTACAACGACAATGAAAGGGGCAACTCACCTCAACCACCACCAATGTTGGCACCAGCAGTACAGGTGACCAGGGCTCTGGGCCGTATAAACGGAGTCTCGGATGACAGCAGGGCCTTGTTGCGTGTTTTTACCGGGGAAAACATCCTTTCTGCCCCATGATGTGAGCTGGTCTGCCCTGTGCATAGACTCAATTGCAGAGAAATCAATGTCGTCATTTCCCTCATTTTTCTCCTGCTGTTTAACCCCCGGGTGCCACGGCGTGCCTCTCGCCTCTCTCTCCCATTTCACAAGATCCGAGCCGAGCCACCGGCCTGTGACAGAAACACATTTATATTTTGTGATGGGTGTAAAATCCAATTGTCAGTCCGCCACTCCTGCACCAGGGTAAACACTCAAATACCAAAATAATTAATTCCAGCCCCGGTCCTCATGTTCTTTTACACAACGGGTTCAATTTCTTTAAACGCAGGTGTGGTAGCATGTTTGTGTGTGTGTGCAAATATGTATATGCGTGCGTGCCTGTGTGTGCGAGCGAGAGATGTGTATTTCCACACCTGTGTGTGATGTGCAGTCTGTGAGGCGTTTGTGATGAACGCTGCCATGTATTTTGCAGGCAGGAGGTTAAACTCACAAACAACCTGGTGTCCGCACTGTAAATACCTTGACACTGTCTGCATGTCAGAGTGGGACTTATTTAAAGTTGACACTGAGTGGTTACAACGTGCATGTCTTGGCAGAGTGGGACTTATTTAAAGTACCAATTTTGGGCTCCTGGGTGGCTCGAACTCACATTACTAGGGGGGATTGACATCACCAAAAGAAAATGGGATAAAATCAGAAGAAATTTTTTTTAATAAAAAATAAAAAAGTTACAATTTTGGGCTGGGCCCTATGTTTACAGGCTCACAGTCGCCTCAGCCAACAATGACCAACTGACCACAGCGCAAGACACGTTTAGCCTTGCGCCACCAGCTATATGGTGGGTTTAATTCCAGCAGGGTTCGTTGGGTTATGGTAAATTAGTTCCTCCCAACAACACGGCGGGCACCCACAGGCTACCTTTCCTCTGATTGGCTGCAGTGCTCCTAGTTGTGTGGGTGCTGGTGGTATAGCAGTAAATCGAGAGGCACAATTAATCGTCCCAAATTTGGGAGAAAAAGAAAAAGGGGACACATTATTATGCATAATTATTGTACAATACATCTTCTTTATATGAGCTATGTGTAATAATTGTCCAGGATATATATTAAGTTAGATGAGCTATGCACAATCTGAACACTAGCTCTTACTCCTATTTACAGTAATGAATGAAAGCCTAGCATAGATATAAAGATTTTAATGATCTTACCATAGTTTTATGATGTGTATCCATACTTAATTATAAAAAAGTGGTTGTTTTGAAAGTTGGATCAGTGCATTGCCAGGTGGATGCTGTCTGATCATTTTTCATCATTTTGAAAATGACTTATGTAATAATATATAATTACTATCCGTTTGCCACAAATGTAAATTATCATAAGTGGAGCAAACAACTCCTCTCCCGTACACAGGGAGGTGTTCAATCTGAGTGACACCTGCAGTTGCCATGGTAATAGAATTTGTGGGCACTAATTTACTAAGGAATAACAGCCGGAAACCTTCTAAGTTTATCATCCCCACATGCTGCTACATTAATATAACTATCACACTGATGAGCTTGCTTTTTGTTCGCGCCAATATAATTTTCTTTTTCTATTTGTTAGATTAACTTTGACACCAAACGAACATTCCCTGTGCAGGAGTTCTGTGTGGATTGTTTGTGCTTATGTGCTGCATTCAACTCACCAGTATTGTCAGTTGACAGTTTGAATTGGGTAATCCTTGATGCTCAGCTGGATTGACAGTTCTGGTTGACTGTACGATGAGAGCTAGGGGTTCTGCACTGGACGTTAGCTTCATCCCCAATTTCGGCTTCCACCGTTCACCGTGGCCTCTGGGGTGGATGCCTCTGGTGGTTCAGAGATGTTGTGGTTGCCCCAACTTCCTCAATATGATACTAATTCAAATTAGTCTACTGGTATTGCCACAGAATGCTTTGAACAGTGCAATAAAGGGTATTACTCATTTTTAAACAAACATGTTTAATAATTTACGAACTGACAAAACCTCAATGACAAAACCTCTATTTACCACTGATTTCCAAATTTTGTAGTTACAAACTTGGTAATTGAGGGCCACTTTTTCATTTAACGAATTGAATTTTGCGCTAACAACATTTTACACACTATGCAGTATTACACGTTTTTCTCTGTCAGCCATTTCACTCAAGCATTCAGCAAGTGCACAGGACAAAACTACCATCTTGTGGATTCATTAGGAACAGTTTGTCTCTGATCTTGCAAAATGAGTGAGAGGAAAGCCGCTCCAGCACTTGTGTCAGCCTAACATTGAAAGCCCATCTCCTTGTTAAATGTTATATGTTAAATGTTAAATGTTGTTATATGTAAAACAGGATATTTACAATGTGATATATACCGTATATGGACTTCTCATTGCATTTTCAGTCATTAAACTGCTTTTATAAACATGCTGATGTTTTAATTTACAATGCAAAAAAAGTTCCCTTCCCTTACTGTTGTCATGATTTTGACTGCCTGGAATGTATACTTATTAAACCAATAATAAACACCGTTCTATTTATGAAATTTCGGTTTGTGAATGGTTTCTCAGTAATATAACCCATTTGTAAATCGAGGCATACCTGTGATTAATTTGTGAAACCATGTGAGATGAGTCAACAGTGTAATCTACTGCTTTAAGTGATCATGTAAGTGCTGAGTAACAAGAAAAACCAGCAGACCATGTGGCCCCTCAGGCCCAGAGCTGGGGACCCAGCACTCCCTTTCCCTTTGGGCCACTGGTCCATCCACACTGAATTGAGAAACATAGAAAAGATCTTGTAGTTTTCTAAAGAGCTCATTACTTATTCAGTAATGATACAATTAGCCCTGATGCAGGGCACACATTTTAAAAGTTTACTGTCAGAAATCCCACTTTTGCTTCCAGAGGAAAAGGTTTATTTTTAGTTACTTTTCATCCAAAGAGCTTTCGTCCTAAATCCATTTGCGTGTGTGCAGTTATGGAGATAAAATAAGTTAGAGAAAACTTTAAAAAAAAAACCCACAAGTTTAAGCAAATTAGGAACACAACTCAAAAACTTTTTTTGACAAATATGGAATATAATATGTGTTTTATGAAACAGCTTGGTTCCTAACTGAATTGCTGAAGCCTATGCTATAAAATGCAGTCAACAACATCTGAAAGAGGCAGATCAGTGGATTTATGAGTCAAGGCAGTGATATTACAATTGTTTCCTAGCTGCGGGAGTCCATTGCGAAAGTTCCACAAAGGCAGTCTAATGTACCCCAAAACAGATTGAAGCACTGTGTGGAGATGTGTTAGGATTTTTAAGGGCGCTAACCTTACGAGCTATGAAGAATAGTGGCGGTGAACATTTAATGCAATACACAGTACCAATCAAAGGTTCGAGTACGCTTTCCATCTGGATTACGGCTAATCGGGCACTCCTTCATTCTTCAGCAAGATAACGAACCGAAACACACCTTGTGCAAGAACTATCTGGCGAAGGAGGAAGAGTGAAGGACAACTCAAACTAATGACCTGGCCTGCCCAGTGTCCAGACCTCAATCCCATAGAATTTGCATTGGATGAACTGGACAGAAGAGCCAAAGCAAAGCAACCCACAAGAGTCTCTGGGAATTGCTGCAGGAGAGCTGGGAAGACATGTTGGGTGATCTCCTGCTGAAACTTATTAACCGCATGCCCCATGTTTGTGAGGCTGTTATCACGGCAAAGGGTGGCTATTTTGAATTTTCAATTCAATTCTTTTGAACATTGCTTTGATGTTCCTTTAGTTTATTGTTACATGTGTTTTTTGTAATTTTACAAGTATTTATAGAAACTTATACGGTGTAAAACATTGTCAATTATGAGATAAACCTAGTTTCCAGCAGGTGTACTCAAACCTTTGACTGGTACTGTATATCAGGAGGACAGTGGAAACAATAACAACCACAAAACAAGGATTTTCTTAATTTCCAAATCTGAAGTCGTGAATCTTGGTTAAGGTAAAACATCTTCAAATAATCAAATTTGCAGTGCAATTCTTCAAAAGTGCTCATTTGCCAAAACATGCAGAAGATAGAAAATACAGTACTGTCTTCCAACAGATTATGTCCTCTCTGAAGAAGACATATTTAAGACAGCACAGTGGACCAGTCACACAGTTTTTTTTCTTCTTTGTGACTGTGTGACAAGCCAAGAGGTCTTGTTGTAGGGTGGAGCTGATGTCTGAGACGGATAATAATTCAATTTCGTACATACCATCTCAAAAATGATTTGGTTTTGGTTTTGTTCACCTCATTTCCAGAAGCAGAATAATATATTCACAAATTTACAGCATGCCACCGCATATACTTTTCATACTGTATACTCATTTTTGTAAGAATAAGAAACAACATATTTTCTTGTCAATTTTATTTGAAGATATCTTTGACTTGTGACTGAACACGTAAAAGCTTCTATTACAGTAATAATGAAAAATAAGCAAACATGAAGGAAGCTGTTGTATGACACTTATCAGTAAGAGAGACAATTCTTGGGAATACGAATGTAAATTTAAACGCAAATGTAAAATCTGAATTGCATTACAAAATGCAGGCTACATAAATACACATTATGAATAGAGAAAAGTCAATCATAGACTATTTAGTAGTCTATAGCAAGCTATAAATATGCAGTGCGCACATGCACGTTTCAGTGCGATAAAAAATGTTCTCCTCTCTCGTTCTCAGCATAAGAGATAATGAAAGTATATTTAAAAAATAGAAGACATTTAAAGCTTTTTAAAAAGAAGAAGTGTATGTACAAGTCAATATAAGTGTTGATATACAATATTCCAAGAGTCTTTCATTGATAATACTGGCGATACACAGTACGCATCCGTTCCCTACTCGCAGTCAACAAAAACAGAAATCTTTGTTATGCTCTTGGTGCATTTCCCACAGACAAGTCAGTGGCACTTGAGAGAGGATTCTTGGGTTTTGTTCCACGTACACCTGCCGAACTGACACAGTCTCTTCTTCTCAGTGGGCGATGTATTCATTTATAGTAAGCTATAAATATCCTGGGTGCATCTCCATGTTTCAGTGCGATGAAACATTCTCCTCTCTCATTCTCAGCACATAAATGCATTAATTTAAAGCAAGGATCAATGTAAAGCCATTTTAAAAAAAATAAGCGTATGTACAAGTCAATGTAAGTGTCGATATAAAATAGTCCAAGAGTCATTCCTTGATATTGAACATGTTGGTTGTGTCCATGGCAGTATGTGCATCCGTTTATTTCTTTATTTAGAAATTGCTGCTCTCCTCCATTCCGTACTTACAAACGGAAATGTTTGTGACGCTCTTGGTACCATCTCCAATTACACCTGTTGTTTGTTGAAATTGTAATTAGATCACCCTCACCCAGTTTTATTCACATTGATATAAAAAAATATTGGCTAATTACGCGATCATATTGCGTTGTCTTCTTCCCTCCCCTCACCCATTCTCACTCATTAGACTAATGGCTATGTGATGTATAACACAATATGTGAGACAATGTGAGTTTCAAAGTTCCCTTATCATATGTTTGGGGGAGTGAGTGTCCTATTTGCGTTAGAGAGGCACCAATGCCTAAAAAGGTGTCATGGCTATAACTGTACTTACAACAGTCATTCCTTTTGTTAAATTTAAATTCAAACAAGTGTGTTGAAAAACGTATTTAGGAAAAGTCAGGGAATGTGGTTGACGTGACTTTCCTAATGGCACAGTTATTTTATTTCTAAAATCACAAACGCCTGAAAAACATCAGGGTGAAAAACCATCATAGCTAGCGTTAACAAGCTACTCAATCTTAATTACTTCAATCAATGCTTTTTCTAGTGAATCCTAATTTACTTTTTGCAGTCTTCAATGTCAGATGCTTTCCCCATCCTAGGACTAACCCTTGCTCTGCAATGCCAAAAGGCACATATCACATTCCAGGCTGTTCATATCTAAAGAGAAGGACATTACCAATGGGCCTATCCAAAAGAGAATCACTGAATGCAAACCATTCTGAATGTAAAAAGAGTTGCCTTTCCCCCATCAGATGATGTAGTCTGAGTACTAAGATATTTCATGAAACTTGAGCATAAAATAGCCTGTGGCTTGAAGGTGCCAAAGGTACTCTACCCAGTCAACTGTACTTTGCTTGGTGACAGAAGAGTTTTTGGGTCAAGACTCCAGGTGGGACATTGGTTTAATATCTTGTTGATGGATGCCAGGCCCGATCCAGCATGTCTCCTGGGTTTGGTTGGATCTTACCTCAATTTCCGTAACAGCAGCTGCACACCCAAGTGCAGGAGCAGTTCTGCAGGGCTCCTGTGCCCCCTGGACCGTATAAATGGATTCCAAACCTTTCAACTTTTTTGTTATTGTGGTCTCAGCCAAATAATAAAGCTATCATTGAGTGCAGGTGAGAGGGAGCTGGGGATCAATTCTGTGCCACAGTGGCAAATCCATTTCCCTTCACTGCAGTCAATTCGGACTCCTTGTCCAAGCACAATCCACATCCAATTCCAGCATGGGATTGCAATACGCCATTAAAGTGCCTATGGAAGCAGGAGATCACTGGAGACACTCAGGGAGACACTGGTTGTGTCTTTTCATTTCTGTGCACCAAACACCTAGTAATGTCAGCTCAGTTAATTGAGTGGATCAATAAAGTAAAAGTTAACAAACTTATGTGGAACTTAAATTACGTGAACTGTAAGTGATGAGATGTCGCAGAAACTAATGAGAAGCAGCAATATATTTGCATTGTGTGTCTCTAGCTGGTTGTTTCTATGTTGTTAGGGGGCTGTGAGCTCCCTCACACTAACCCATCTACCTTTTCCGCTTTTTTTCTGCAGGTAACCCACCACTCTCCAAACAGACATTTTACATTTTAAGCATTTAGCAGACGCTCTTATCCAGAGCGACTTACAAGATGTGCATCAATACATGGTAAGAACCATCATGATTCGCGCAAAAAAAGAGATCGGTGCAGTAATACAGCGATAGACATCTTTGCAGGCAGCTGCATACCATACCTGTCACACTGGGAAGGAAAAGGTTAGTAAGGGTAAATACAATGTCTTTATTTAGGAATTCATTCTTAAAAGCACACTGCACAAAATTACTAATTCATTTCTTCCTCCCCCTCCTGCTGAACAACTCCCAGGCCCCGCCAGGCAGTACAGAAGACCCCCCAGGTAAGAAGTATTTCAAGTGCTGCACATAACGACGTCTCCCTGTCAGCTCTGAGTACTGTTTCTTTCCCTTCTCCTTAGAGGCGTGGCCTCACAGACGGAGAAAAGGTGGTGAAGTTCTTCAACGCAACGAGAGAGCGGTTATGGAAACGAGGAGCAAGGAAAAACATATTTTTGGACCGAGGCTGGAAATTCTCTCGCGTTGCGTGAGATAAGCCTCAGTGTGGGCTCGTGTTGAGGGGGTCAGACTGCCCTACGAACGTGGGCAGATAACATTAATTCACAAGGCTCGGCGGAGAAGGAATGATGCTGATGACATCAGAAGCGCCCTCGTGCTAACCTTAAACATGGCTTATCGGCTTACTTTGCTCTCCCTGTGGGGATTAAACCTTTTTAAAAAAAACAAAAAACCCCAAAAAGAAAACACTATCAGTACTACTGATATTTTCAGACATAGTCTGAATTGATTCTGTCCATCCACAGCCACAGAATGGAAAATGTATACATTTTCATTGTAATATATTCTAATGTCCTTCTTGGGTCAGTTAGTAAAGACACAGCATGTGTGTCTCTGTCATGAAAATAAACATGGATACCTTTGAGTCTGAATGAAACACATTCTTCTTTAAAGGAAATCCTTTAAAGTGTACTTTTCCCGCAGAATCCTCTTCCAATGTTACAATTTAATTATGCCTCATTTTTGCTCAGGTTATATTGGATTTACCTTCTCGTTAAGAAGAAGCACAACAACAACATTTTGACTAAATAAACAGCACTTCAGAGCAAAATCGTGATTTGCAATTCCAATGTTTGCAGATGAATGGGAGGAATGTGATTTCAATTTGTTTTATAAGCTACTTCATCTTCCAGCACAGGTGTTTAATGTATCCATTTTACTGCATTAATAAATAAAGCTTTGTGGCTGACTGACAATGCGGCATCATATGAATTCAAAATCAATTTCTGCACCGGGAAAGTAAACAAAGTACAGGGAAGAAAAGGAAAGGAAAAAAATATTGTATTAAGAGAAACTCAGCTGTCAATCAGTTGAATCCTTTGGTTGCTGTATAAATGAAAGTACATGACAAACTGGATTTTCAGCCTAAACAGAACACGGAGGAAACCTTATCCTTTAGTAATAACCTTGTCAATATGACTTGATGGCGACCCCAGCAATTCTCCGGGTAAAGCAAAGTGACCTCTTCTCTATGGGCCATATGGACATTGCCAGTCCTGCAGGAAAGGCATAACGCTGGGGCACTGCTCTTACTTTGGCATAGTTACCTTTTCAATCAGCGACTGATTCACACCTTTAGCACCTGGTGAGATTACTTCCTGTCTAGAGAGTGACTTCCAGTGATTCAGTGGCAAATGAAAATCGCCAGATGCTTTGGCCGGTGAGTCCGTCTGTGTTATGAGCCAGGGCAGGATTCTTGTCATCCATAAGCAGCAGTTCATATGACTCACGGGCTTTGTGTTGAGGGTTTTGAATCCTCTGTGTGCGAGTGTGCATTTGTGTGTGTGAGAGAGATGTAGCATGATATGGAGGGAAAGATATACGGGCTTATAGGAACCTCTGATCCCCCCACTACAGATTTACAATGTTGTATGTGGTGGCACATAAACTGTTCCTCATGTACAGGCCCAGCATGACGTGATAAGCTGGCTTCAGGTTATGATCACAGCGTGCTCTGTAAGCCCATTTGATGAGAGCTTATTGATGTTTGATCAAATTTCTTGAGGACCGATATCAAACACCCACAAAAAGAAAACAAAAACTAGAGCACTTCCTGAGGGGTCTAGTGCCTCATTTTGCTCTCTGAACAAGGGAAAAATAAAACACTCAAGATGAAAAGGACACGAACAACAAATAGGACTTTTGTTTTTTCCTGTTTCAGAATGTCAACTGTGTGAATTGTAAAAAAAGAAGTGCAGTTCATCAAAAGTTTGATAACTCGCATGGAGCAAACGCAGGTGAAAGTTTTTTTACTATTATATAGGTGCTTATTTTTACAGAAAATCCTTCACCATCAGATGGGGAACATCTTGAACCAACACAGAACAGAAGCAACAAGCCTCTGGTGTATAAAAGAGAAGTTACAGGAGCCAGGCTGAGCACATCTAAAATCAGACCCAGCCGATAATCTCCAGCAACAGTACAAGCATGTGGCACGGATTACGACAACGGCAAGGGTTGGACTGTAGTTTACTGATCAATAGCCCTAAGAATGATTCGCTAGCCATTTTTCTTTTTTTCTATTTTCCCCATTTTCTCCCAATTTAGTAGCCATTTGTATCCTCTTTTTCATGTTAATGATCACCTCCCTCATATTGAGAGCTCGCTGCCGTAGTCCTAGAACCGGCAGTGGCATGCGCGGAGCACCTCCTCTTCCAAGCCGGAACCCGCCAAGCCGTCGCCGTAACTCCGGTTGTAAGTGCCACTCTTGTAAGTCACTTTGGATAAAAGCATCTGCCAAATGACAAACCTGTAAATATTAGTGGTCGCGATTGGTAAGTGAAAAGCCAGAAAATGGATAGAGCAATCAATGACTCAAATGTTTGAACCATAGTCAATGTAATATGTGTGAGTGATTGAAAGCATATGGTAATTCCACCCATTAGGGATTCACTCCTCCCATCACTAATCAGAAGGCCTTTTTTCTTTTGGGCAAGAGGATAATGACCACTATTTGTGGTGGATTTCAAACCTTTACAAAAATGAACCTGCATATTAAAACACACAAAATATTTGGTACGTTGAAAATATACTGTATATAACAAATATGTCTATCCTTGCTTTATAAAAGTATGCAATTTTGTGGAATAGCGTGATGCCCAATGCTTGGGAACCAGAATAAAAAAATAAATTGGTGTTTTTCAAGACCAAGATCACTGAGGTCTTTGGGGAGCTTCAAGGAATGAACTACTCTTGTTCTCAGTCACGTTGGTAAGAGTCACAGTGGTACAGCCAGGAGCTTGGCATCCAGCTGGATGATGCATGGTGTGTTTTTTCCTGTTTGATTCACAAACTGGAATGCTCCTCACAATCCGGTGACAGTACAGAAACAAAGAAACAAGTGAACAAATCAAAATAGAGTATGTGACAGAGGGCTGAAGTTTAATAACAGATGCAAACAGCGGTCTATTACCTTTCCCTGCCTTTCGGAAGAGCCTCTGATTCCCCTTTGTTCTTGGTTGTCCATTTCCTGTGCGTGTGTTGCCACTGTCCGCAGAACAAGATTTGGATCTCTGCAAGGTGCTGTAGCTTGGCCGAATTGGATGCTGTTCATGATGCCTCTACACCTCTGGTTTGGTGCCAAACTGGATGCATCAAATTTGAATGTTTCAGCCTCAACCGCGGAGAGACAGGTCTTTCGATGTTAAGAATATGGAGCTGACCACCTATGCCTGGAAGAGATGATTGTTAAACATGCTACTTGTGTTAGCCATCCAACTCAAGGGACACATTACGAGATTGCAGGGAATTCCATTTGCAATTTTATTGTGCCTCTGTTGAGTTGAGGATGTTATTTTTTGTATTTGTTTGGATGTTCTCTTTATCCCTGTAAATATTTATGCTCTCTACTTATGCTCTCCACTGCTCTCTTGCTGAATGAAATATTCACTTTTCAATGTCCTCTCTTTGCCAGAGAGGACATTACTTTCGTTTGGTTACATATCCAGCTCGCCAACCCAAGGGCAGGATTTTAGCGATGCATTTCTCCATTAAAGTAGGAGCTCTTTCGTGTCTGTCTGTTGACTACTTAGAGCAGTGTTTCTCAACTGTTTTGCTTTTGGGGGGCGCTGAGACAAAGAAGTTGCAAAGGGGGCGTTAAGGGCTGAAAGGGGCCGTTTGTGTTAGAATTCTAAATGTTCTCACATATAAAAAAAAACTGTTTGGTGCTACATTAGAAACCAGATATTCAAAGTTGGAATTGTCACTGCTGTTTGCCGAGTCTCTGCTCCGGAGTCTCTGTTTACAGAATGTGCCACCATCCCTGGAAAAGCAATACGAATTTAAATTATTACCTGGCCGGGGACAAAATGGGGGTGTGTGCGGTGGTAACTCCGTATAAGGCCCAAGGGGGCGCTGAGGATTTATAAAAGTATAAACAGTCATATTCATGGTGGCATTGTGATTCCTAAAAATCTTACCCTAACAGAGAATGAGACATGTACTGTATAAAAAAAATCAATTCGAAAATATCAGAAAATATACGAGATATAGCCTGCCTTATATCTGTGGGTAGACTACCAGTCCGTGTGAGAGTAAAATGGAGTTGTTTTGTCACGACTAAAACATGCCCAATGCAGAATTGCCATGAGGAGGAAACGATTGAACACCTGTTAGTAAACTGTTCTAGAACCAAAGTATGGCAACATATCATAAATATCGGCGTCAATATCGATCTGAATTGCAAATCAATAATGCATGGTATTTTCAAAGAAAAATCAGCATCTGCAAAATAATTCTGTTGGCGAATTATTTGCATTGTAAATATTAAACTGTGTTGTAAAGTTATTATAGATCAAGCTGTTATCAGTAGTAACATGATTGTCAAATGAATAATAATGGATTTGAAAAGAAGACGGACGATAGATCTTAAAATGGAAAAGAAAACACCATGGACGCTACCGAATGTTTGAAGGATATTGGTGTTTATTTTAGGAAATTCATTATGTAAATGTTGGTGCGATGTGTTCATCAAACGGATCATCATTTTAAAAAGCAAAAAAGGTTGAGAAACCCAGGCTTACAATAAAGGGAAATGTTTCTTTCTTGGGAGGGGTCAAAGGGGACCAGCTGTCATTTTAAGTCTGCATTGAGTCAGTAATGCAGCAATCCTCTGACACTCTGTCAGTTAAAATGTACAGTAATATCCATTTAAACATTTTTTGACAATATGCACACAATTACATGAATTGATATGACATTAGTCAATATGATACATCTGTATGTCACATTTTATCCTATATTACTTTTTTTTATCAGCAGGACTTGCTAAGAAGTTCTAAGTCTAATGTTTATTCATATTAATTAGGGTAGCATTGCATTAGGGCAAAAATGATCAATATCTCTCCATGTGTAATTGGATCTCTCAAACCTGTGCTTGACATTAATTGCCACAATTTTATGTTAATAATGAATTAAATAAAGCTGATTAGTGGAATTGACCTGATAATGCATTTTAAACATATTGTTTTAGCCTTGGAATGTTGAGCTTGAAAGGAAGTTAGCAAATTGTCAAATGATGTAGAGATACTGAAATGTAATTTGAGATGATATGCACTTCTAGACACAAATGCATTCAAAAGCAGGTATATTTTACTGACTTTGGAGACAGTGTGGCAGTGATAAGAAAGTGTGTTCCTCCATTTTGAGAAAAAGAGAACATTTTAATTGCCAAAAATAAATTGATGTTTAATGTGTGGGAGAATAAACACACAAACACATGCATGCACACACACACACACACACACACACACACACACACACACACACACACACAAACAAACACACACACACACACACACACACACACACACACACACACACACACACACACACACACACACACACACACACACACACACACACACACACACACATACAAACACACATATACAAATACATTACAGCATTTAATGGCACATTTGGCATTATTTGGAAGCGTATTTGGAACTACATTACTCCCATGCTAATATAAATTGATTAGATGTGGGATTGTATATAGAAAGGGTATTTTCCAGTTCAGTCAAGCCAGTAATAGTTGTACCTCAGACTTGACATGGAGCCAAGAAGGGTGCCTGTCTTGTCTTAATGCATTTCACCATATAATTAGATGCATTCAATTTTCTTTATTTAGCATTTTATACCGGTATAGCCATTACACAGGGGCATGTGTGTGTGTGCGTGTGCAAGAGAGAGAATGAGAAAGAAATGCAACCCTATGCATTTCTGGAATGACATTCAGAAGTCAATTTACTTTTGAATTTGTATAGATGTATTTGAATTAGATGGGTCACTGGATCCCAAAACAAACTTTTGATAAATGATGAACATTTGCCTGCATTCCTATCAGTAGGATCAAGGTGTGGAGGCTGCTGTATCCATTGAGTTGACAATGAGCAGTCTGTAATTACACACCATTTGCAAGTATGTATGCTTATGTAGCAGGCTTATGTATGTAAGTCGCACTGGATAAGAGCGTGTGCTAAATGCCTAAAATGTAATGTAAATGTAGGTCCACAGACAGTTGAGAGTGCCCAAAAGTTGTAAAAAAGAAACATTTCCTACCCTGCCAATCAAGGCTGTAATGGAATGGATGCAGGTTTTGATTAGGATGCAATGCAGGTCCAATTCAGGCTGTGAAAATTAGTTTTACTGGTTCAAAGTTGAATTGCAGATAATGGCACCCATTTCAGCGGCACCCACATATGGGAAGACATTTGCCGTAGAAGTACCAGTTTTGTGCCTTTTCTGGTATTCTAAAACCATTTACTGTCCTAAATTCTAGGCAGCAGGGAGAACACTTTTATCAAACTGTAATTAAAAAGAAAGTTCTTCACTGAGCTCTTTGTAATTTTTTGCAAGCTCTTTCCATATTTCCCCCATCACCTAACTGCAATATTGACCACCCACACCTTTTACAGCTCAGCTGGAGTGATGCCATCCCATGGTTTTACCTCTGCTACATGGTGCCGGAGGGGGTGTTTCTCCTCACACTCAAATCAACAGGAAACATTCACACCTCTCACAGGGCTTTCTATTACAAAACTCGTCTGCCACTTTTTTTTACAAGACTTGTAAAGAAACAAAATGTCTGCAGAAGGTCGCCATGAATGTGATTGCACAAGTTCTGCTGAAAAAAGGCCCCAAAATGTCCTTGAAAAAGAGGAATATTTCCTACTCAGCCCAGCACCATCAAGGCTGTAATGAAATTGATTTTTTGATTAGGATTCAATTCAATGTCCTGGGATGTAGAGGCAGTGAAAGCTAGTGGAAAAGTTAATCTTACTGGTACAGAGACGAAGGGCAGATAGCAGCATCTTTAAAAACTCGTTCCACATCCCCTCCTGCACCTCATACCCACAGCAGTGTTAACTGCAATACTGACCGCCCACACCTCTTACAACTGAAAATGTTGCTCTACTCTTGATGTATAACTCTGCTGCATGGTACCCAAGGGGCTATTTGGCCTCACATTGTATGCAACAGGAAACATTTGTACCTCTCACAGAGCTCTCTGTTACAAAGTGTTTCTCAAAGTGCTGTTGCTGTATATTGCTGCTCACAGGGTCGAGGACTGCTCAGGTATGACTGGGGAAGTCTGTAACAACGGTTCATTTGTCCATGATGCCATAGCTTGTTTTCTTGGAACTTTCCTTATGTGGGATTGTCAGCGGTAATAATTGCACAACTTTGCAAAGTTGAAAAGATTCACCATCAGGAATTCCCTGCTGTGCTGTCTCCACCCTTAATATATCACGCATGGTTGGTAATTACCCATTTATCACATACAAGCATGGTTAACATTGCCTGAGCATTTCATTGCAGTATTTGCTTGCATCACTTCTGCCCCCACCCCCCACTCCCCTGCTTCCACTAGCTTCCTAGCCCTGTCTAATGTGGAGGACGGATAGAGAGGGTGATGGGGGCGGGGGGGTTAATGTTGTATGGGGGGTGTACCATTGACTGCCCCCTGTATTAAGCTGTCACTGGGCTGGGACATTGAAAGAGAGAGACAGACAGAGAGAGAGAGAAAGAGAGAGGGGGCAAACAAGGACACTCTGTGATCTTAATTGTTTGCATTTGTATTCTACACAATATTTATTTATTGATTCAAAAGATGAACCGCTGCTTGAGAACTAGCTCTCTGTGGGTCTGAGCAGCCAGAGAATTACAGAAAATAACACCATCTGGGCAATCTCAGAACACTAATAACTCCAGTTCTTCTGCCAATATGGGTTTCCTGTCACTCCTGTCTGGGGCATGGAGTTTGTCACAAATCGTTTAAATCACAGTTAAGCCAGTTGTTTGTGATGGGGGCCGTGTCCAGCACACCATCGTCATCGTCTGCTTCAGATACACACATTTCTCTTTTATCAGACCTGCAGCATTGAGTTGCTGTTTTTCCTTCGATGAATCCACTGGCAGCTTGCTGGGCTTCATTACCACACAAGTCCTGAGTGAGAGCTGCTTGTTTGAGCGTTTTCAGATTGAAAGGTCAGGTGGGGTCAGGTTGCGGCACAACAGACCTGTAGATGGTCATGTGATGTTATCCTGTGACCGCGGATGATACGGGCGGGGCCAGTTATGCAAAGTGTTAAAGTAAGGACCCACCCATCGACAGGGGTATAGCAATATATTAAATACCAAGTAGTGATTGGCACGGGATTCTGGGACATTGAAGGTGAGCAGACCTGTATCAGGAACAGCCTCGGGAACGCTCACTCCACATTTACCCAATGGGCTATTTTTATCCACCCAAAATGTCAGAAGCAATAGAAAAGTGGAATGATAATGAACAAACCTGTGAAAAAAATGAAATGTCCACACTGAGACTGAATTGAATGCCGTACCCTCCTTGTCTTTGTTATCTCTTTCCACCACGCCTAAGCCACCAAGGCCAGCTGGAAAAATGACCCTGCCCCGCACGCCCCACGTAACAGCGCTCGTTCATCACACCAGCTGCGTTCCACACATTTAATTGTTTGGCAATTATTCCTATTTTTTCCCCTGAATTATTATTTCCTGTTCTGCTGCCCACTATGTCCTTACAAAGGGCATCTTCTCCATTTGTTTGTCTTCATAATAGAACATCATATGGAGAATCTGTCAATGTGCAGGGAGGGAGGGAGGGAGGGAAAGTCCTTGAGTTCATTTCACTCCTCATATTTCAGTGGGTGCACCAAACAGCTACCCTAAAGTTGCCGTTAGCCACAGACATTTTACTCCGCCACAGAGAAGAAACCCTGCCTGGCACCATAACAACAGCACGTCCATGCATTGTGTCCTCTACAAGATAATAAACACTTAACGGCGACCGGCCTCATCCCGGGTGGACCTGTCTGTGTCTCCTGGCCCCCGCTGGCAGGCCAACACGGGCAGCCAGCATCACAGACGTGACTAGTGTAAACTGTGTTGCTCTTGTGCGCATCTGAGGGATGAAGCCTCCTCAACAGAGCACAACCTCCTGTAATGAACAGGTACTTACTGGGCCTGGGAAGTGGTGTGTCAGGGCGGAAATAAGACATGTTTGAATTACCTTCCTGGTTAGTGCATCACCTCACCCCATCCTGGCATGCTGTGATGAATTTGGTTTTGATTCATCTACTTTGATGACGCTTGCCAGTTTTTTTGTGTTTTTTTCTCTCGTGTTATTTGGCTGCAATTCCTAATATAATTGTTCACATCGAATTTGAGATGTTCATTTAATTTCCAGCAGCATTATCATTCTGACCCTTGTCCACATCAAGTGCAGGCTTAAGAGCTAGGAACGGTGTAGAATTCTCCAGAATGTGGCTTGCTGGGCATCGCTAACAATATGTGCATTAACAGAACTAAATTATTTTTCCATCACAGATAAGCCCCTCTTGCTCTGAGTGTCCTCTCGGAGGCTGTGTGAGAGCAATTAAGAACTGCGGTGACATTTGACATCCTCGCTGTCTTGTCAAGATTTTTAAAAGTAAAAAAAAAAAAACGACCTTGGATTCACTCCCATCTTTATGAGAACAACAGTAAGCTGTCATTCAATCCTGTCTCTGGGATGCTCAATGACCCCGTGAACTTTCAGATGTCCCTATCCACCCACTGTAACCTTTACAGAAACTGCAGTAAGCGGATCACTGGGTCTCTATATTTTGATGAGCACTGCCTAATGGCAAATGTGTTTTAAGAGGTTTATATAGTAGACTGGGGGGGTCAACTCATCCACCCAGGGATGAAACCAGCTGTATGTTGACATGGAACAACCTTATTCATTTTTTCTTTCCTTTTATAAGTAAAGCCTGGCGGCAAGTCCTCATGTGCAGTGAGAGGTTATTTGATATATAAGTATAAATTATATGATAAAAATGAATTTCTTAAGTAGTGTTAATGTTGACTTTTGGAGTTACAGTGCTCCATCATTAATCACTGCTACTCTAGAAAAACAAAACCCAGTAATTGCAAAATGTATTTGCTAGGCTTCATTGTATTACTGTTGGAATAATGAGAATAGACTGGATGGAAATTTAATTTCAATATCAGTTTGATTGGTACCAGGGTGAAATGATTAAAATATAAATCACAATGACTGTTAAGCTAGTAATGAACTTACTACAGGCAATCAAACATTATTTCAAAGACATTAGTACTGTTAAATAACTGTGAATACATACATTTCTGCTTGTAAATTGATATTCCTTGTTTAACAAATAGCACCCATGCAATTATGTACATGGTCAGTTGTAATATTCTCAAATTGCATTTCTGAAATGTTTTCATTTGTTTTAACCTAACAATAGAATACTTTAGAATACTTTTGACTCTTGCTAAGTTTTTACCAGTAATACGGATTCTCTCCTTATCAGGTGTGGTACCTTCAGAAATACCGTAGCTCATCCAGTCATTCCTTAAAACATAATCTGTGATAAATGGAATTAGACAATAAGTGCCTGCAACAATTCCAAACCGGTGGCCTTGTCATAAGAAATGGCTGAGGTCATTGGGACGGTCATGGATATTACTGCTGAAAGCAATGCTGGGGGATCATCAGGGGGCAGTATTCCCTTTGGACTAACAAGAAATCCAATTCCCCAGTGCAGTGATGGGGATATTGAAACGAGGTCCTGACTTGCTGCGGTATTTAAAGGTCCCCTGGTACCTACTGCAAATAGTAGGGGTGCCCTGGTGCCCTGGCCAAACAACCAAACCCAGCTAGCTCACCATCCTCTGCTTAAGTGACTAAATTCATTCCTCCCTCTTCACCTCAGCTAGCCTTCACTCGGGCTCCTTGCTTAATAGACTGCAAATGTCAATGGGATTTATCTGACAAAAACAGACCACTAATTGGAACATCATTTATAGTATAAAGCCGCATTTCCACAAAAAAGTCCCCGGAACTTTTAGTCCCAGGGACTATTTTCAAGGAACTAAAAGGTTCCTTCAGTCCATTATAGTCTGCATTTCCACAGGGGTCTAAAGAACCGCTAAGATTAGGCAAATTAGTCCGCTGGTACATGTCATTCTTAATTTAGCCTTCTCGCTTCATGAAAAGTCTGGTTGTTTAAAATAACTACATTTTGTGACCCATGTTTATGTTGCTAGCTAGCTAGCTAACTTGTCACTGATGTAAATAAACATATAATATCAAATATTAAACATTTCAAATTCATTTTAAGAATAAAATCTCGTCTGGCTAAGGGGGGTTGTACGCTAGCTAATGTTAGCTTTTGGCTAGCATAACAATAGTTATCCTGGCTAGCTAGTTAGCTAGCCTGATTCACTCTTTCTCTCCACGGATCTAAACAAAGAAATAGCATGACATCCAGCTCCATGTTTATTTTTCAACTGGTTTTCTACTGCCGATTTTTAAAAATGGCGGTTGAAACACAACTCTGCGAGTCTTTTACCTGTACTTGGAAAAAGTACTACTCCTTGACTAGGGACTCTTTTGGGGGTAAAGTAATGTCCCCGGAACTAGATTTAGCCCCTGGTCCCTGCGGTGGAAACGCAGTGAGTTCCTGTAAAGGTTCCTAGTTCCTGGGGAAAGCTCCTGTGGTGTTAACGTGGCTTATAATGGACTGAAGGAACCTTTTAGTTCCTTGAAAATAGTCCCTGGGACTAAAAGTTCCGGGGACTTTTTTGTAGAAATGCTTGTAGAAAAACGTACATGCATGAAGTTGCACGTGTCCCTAGATGACAGCATTTCCTAAACAGCACATAAGCACATAAATATCATGATGTAATGTCAAGTAATAGGTCCAGATTATTGGATAGCTTTAAACCACTGTGTTTGTATAAGCTGCGCCACAAACACATCGTGTGTTCATAAATTTGCTTCAGGTCAGAAACTATTACGGGAACAGCCAGGCCCGATGCCTCCTGTGCTCCCCATCCTTTCTGTCCACGTTTTGAAAGCTGCCACAGCCTTGTGAGCCGTGACCTTCACAGACAGACGGTGTGCAGCTGAGTGGCGCGTCGGCGTTGACGGACGCGTCCCAGCAACTCGGTGCTGAACGCTCCTAGCGCGATTCAGCCATGACTGTAATGGCAATTGACGGTTCACCAGCTGGTGTGCCGAGGATCAAGGGTGCTAACTGGAGCGCACGCGGTTGGGAGATGGTTGAAGGGAGGCTCTCCCCCTGCCCGCATGCCGCTCTGCTGCTGAAGGTTTCTTACCAGGGGCCCAGGGACTCTTCCGCGGGGTTTTTCAAATTGAAGTCCCCTGCAGAGTCAAGCGCTGTGATCCTGAGCGAACCGCTGTGGGACGATTTTTTATTACCGGTTCATGTTCTTTTGTAGTTCACTGGGTACTGGCAGTAATGCCGGTGCTCATTGCTTTTTTAGGAATATCAACCCTGGGAAGGATTAGTTTAGCATTAATTCATTTTAGGCTTATTGGCTGCAATGGAATCCACTTAGCATGGGGCTGGTGAAGTGGGCAGGGCAAGCACACCAAACCCTTGTTGGAAGGGGTGATGGTGGAAGGAAAGTGGATAAAGCAGAGGGGTAGTGTGATGGAGGAAGAGCAGTAGCAGGTAAAGCTATGCAACAACGGTTTTATTGTTGAGCTTCAGGTCACATTTTTTTCACCCCAATCCATTGGGTCTTTGTACTCCTTTTAAAAGCAACCAGTGTTGATGAAAGCATTATTCACAGAAAGGTTTTTCTCCCTTGATTTTTTCAGTTTCTGTAAATACTGCGATCTGAGTGGTATTTTTTTTTTTTAAGTGTAAAGAGGGGTCAAATTATATTGAATCAGCAAGGTGGTCGTGGATTTAATTTATATTTTTGCAATTGTCCACCACTCTCGCCACACGAGAAAGCATTTTAGTGCATTGTCCATGGGGCCTTTGTTAATGTGCTTATATTGACTCCAAACTACCTAAAGGCATCACAAGCTGTGGAAAGGAAGTGTCTTGAGACATTTGCTCGTCCTTGAGTTGAGAGCCACCAGATGGCCAAAAGGCATTCAAAAGCAGTCAGAAAGGATAACGACTCTGTTTCTCCTCCCTCTTTGTCTGTCTTGGGAAGCCATTAGGCCATTTAAAGAATTTAGCCTGAACTATTAATTTGCTTGTTTAAGTCAATTCTCTTCTCTGCCCTTCTGCTTATAATGGAAACAATGGTGGCCTGGTATGTGCGGAAAGAATATAGGAGGAGCACTAAGGGTGTGCGTGTGTGATAAGATAATTAATGTGTGTGTGTGTGTGTGTGTGTGTGTGTGTGTGTGTGTGTGTGATTTGATATAGCCTTCGGTAGCTTGGCTATATCAGCATTTCAGTTACTTGTCATTAATTTCCTTAATGTACAAATAAAATAAATAAAGTGAAAACTGGAAGTAATTCAAGTTTTATTTTATAGATTTATAAGAAAAAAACATCACTGATTTCCTTTCACTGAAAATAAGCTTTTTTTAATGTGCTGAAAATTGTACATCAGTGCTTCACGGTGATCGCACTTTCAGTGCTGTCATTGATTTTCTTGCCAAGTAAACATTTGGCCATCTTTCCCTGAATTTCAATCAGAGATTATGGAACATGCCGACAAAAATGGCCAAGGTTTTAGGCCTCAGGAGTTTTTGATAATTTATATACCAGTGCAGCCAGCTGTTTTTGAGGCCATCTTGGTGGCACGATTGAGAACAAGTCCTTATATGTAAAGCAGAACAATGTGAGTTGGTAGCTATGGTCCTGGGTTTGTAAGGCAAGTTCAAATCCTACCTGCCATTGTACCCATAAGAAATTTACTGAACCTGTACTGAACTTGTGATCACTTGGTTGTACGTTGTAATCCTGGATTTGAACCCTCTTGTTTGCCCTTGAGAAAAGTATTTAACCTAACCTGTTTTAGTGAAATATTTTGAATATAAATGTATGTTGTGTAAAAATACAAGGGTTGAAATCCGCTAAGGTCACCAATAGAATGAGTCGCATACGCAGAGCTGCTGCCGAAACTCAATGTTGTATTTGAAACGTGAATCCAGGTGTTCGAACATGGAATGTGTTCAATCTTAGTGGAGCCTGGTAGGATGCCTAATATGAAATAAAACAGTGCTATGAAGTACTGACAGTTGAGTAACAATGATAAAATGAAGCGTTGAATAGATTCATGGGCTCCCTTTATCTTCATTTTGTGGTAGCTGTCAATAAGTCTGAAAAACAAAAACAAAATAGCATTTCCCCTCCCTGCCATGCATTTGTGTGCTTTTAAGTCTGTCTTTCAACAATCACTGACTTCACAAACACATGAAGTCCAGCAAAAAAAAGAGAATAATATTATGCCAGCTAATGAGAAGAGAGAGTGCTGCTTATTTGAAAAACCAGTTGTAAGCCAATCTTTGTTTATGCTACTTAAAGGCTGACTGGAAAAGTCAGTTGGAACTCTGTCCCCGGAGATTATTGGCGTAATAACACAACCCTCCCACTCTGAGAGAAGGCCGCCTCTGTTGCCTGTTCACTTGCAGGGTGCAATCGATTTTATTTAGACACGTTTCGCATTTACATTTAGTCAAAAGGGGGCACCAGAGCATTAGCGGAGCACGGCAGCTTTCGCTTTCCAGAACAATGACCCAATATTGCTACAAATGACTGAGTATTGCTCCACGCATACACAAGCCTGTCTGTCAAGAAGAGGAGCGTGGATTGTTTTCAGTGTCAGGGAGGAAATAACTCTTTGGAGAATTATGCCTAGAGAACCATATTGATCATGTCAGACAACCAAACAAAGCCCCTCTCAGTTTTTACACTCTCTTACAGCTTTATACATTCGTAACTGAATCCTGTTCACTGGAGGGATTTATAACAACTCCTAGATGAGTTAAACGGCCTCTTCCTTTGTGTGTCCACCTGTACTCAGCGCAGTTCATTCCCATCCCAGCTAAACCAACAAGCCAAACAGAATTACTTGCATGAAAGATTATTTTTGGTTGTGGAATATTTGGATATTATACCATACATGACATCATGTATACATTAATTCCATAGATTAATTATACTAATACAAATGCACTTTGGATTAATGGTGGCTTCACAGCGCCATGGAGCACTGTGGAACAGGGTCTGGAGGCTTTTGTGGTATCGTAGTGCACAGTTTTAGCAGCAGCTCAGTGGATAGTTGCACCAGCTATGTGTGAGTTCATTCTTAGCCTAACGTGTAAGTAGTTGCTTTGTTTGCATTTACACGTTGCTTTATTTAAAAAGCTTACACCACAATAGCTTGATACGGCAGTTGACTTCGTTGCTACTTAAAATTGAATTAACTGTCATAAGCAATGGTGAACCATCTTTGCAAAAATTGAGGTCTATGTGGATATAGATTTGTTGCCAGCATGTCCTTCTGCATAAATTGCAATTTTGAACAGTTTTATCCCATTAAACAAACATTGTATGCACATAAAGGCTAAACCAACCTAACACCCAATGCAAATTGGAAGACAACATGGTGGAACAGCATGTTTTGACATTTAACAAATCTGCAACAAACAAATTTGGCACAGACAGTGCATAAACTAGTTTGAGGTGGCACAAGCAATACACCAAATAGTAACAACTTTGGATTTGGTAAAGGCTTTACTGGTGAATTTGGGAAATGACTGATATAGGCCTACAGTTGATACACCAAAGCCTCCAGCTCTCACAGGTTTCTAGAGTTCAACTCATGTTCCTTGGCTGTAATTGGATCTGAAAGGTTTGTAGTGAGATTTACATGCACATCAGGTTGGCTATCATGGCCAGTTCACTCACAGCCTCAATTTCCTTTTGCTCAAGCTGCACGTTCACAGTGTAGGCATGGAGACAGATCATTGTATCATTGTATCCTGCCTCCAACATGTTCTGTCTACACTAATCTCCGGCTTCAGTGCAGTCGTGTCTTTCAGGCTAACAAGACACGATTTGGATTAGGTCTGCATGTACTATATATTAGGGGTGGGGCAATATGACATTTTCATGGTATGATAATCGTACAACCTAATATCGTGATTTTCGGATATATCGTGGTATCTTTTTAATATATTTAATATATACAGACATTTTTAAATAGGTATCACACAAAGTGTACAACTCAGTTTATTGCATGATTTTTTGCAGGTTTTTATACTGTTTACTTCTTAATGATCAAATCTGCAACTGAACATAGTTATGCATATTATACATAATTTATACCGGGACTATATCACCAAAGAGTATTATATGCTTTACAAGCTAGCAGCCAACCACCATTTAGCTTGGATATTTAAAATGAACCAAATTTGAGATGGAAAAAATGTGATGGAAATGTCTGCATTTGCACAATCAAAAACAAAATAGAGCACCGATCAGTATCAAATGTAGATAGCAATTTTCATATCAAAGTAATGATTGAATAAAACTAAAGCTAGGAGAATGGAACACATTCTCATTTACAATAACCTTATTGTAAACCATACAGTATGTGATCCCTATTGGACTCATATGAACTCTGCTCGAGTTACATTTACACTGAACATATTACAGTGTATAGAGTATATTCTTCTGTGCTGTTGGTTTTATTAATTGGATCCTGTCTGCAAGGTTCAGTTGGAAAACGAGCAATGATCCTTATGCTGATAAAAAGAAATTGGGTGTATATGAGGCGTGGGAGGCAGTCTCGACGAGGAAAAAATCTAATCTGATCAGATTTCATATCAGAAATAAGTTTGCAAAGTAATTTTATCATTACATTAGCTGAGACAACATCTAGGAATTTAAGCCACCCCTTCGTGCTTGGGAACAGTTATGTTGATTGGCAGGGTATCCCACACCTTTAATGGGTGCTGACTGCCCTTTGTCAGAGCTTCTAACAATGTACTAAATGTATTACACTGCATTTACTAACCACTATCTAATGGCTGCACAAATGTACATCATGGCCAAGAACGCCAAGACCAAGAAATGTGGTAAGTGACATTTTAAAAGTTATATTTGGGGTTAAGGCTTTGGTTAGATTTATGGTATTGTGCTATTTATAGCAAGTAAACCTGCCAAAAGTACCAGCAAATTGCAAGGTAATTACATTGGCATTAAGTTAGCGCCAGAGTTTTAGTTCTTAAGTCTTTCACAAGTTGACTGAAAGCTTTGCCCACGGGTCACATTGGCGTGTGCAATTCGAAGGACACATGCCTTCCCTCTTGAAGCTGTTATTTGGTAAATCATTTAGTTTACAGATTTATCCCAGGGTAAGCCCTGAGGATTCCAGCTCATAAAGATGGGATAAAACCTTGGCTAAACTTTGGGCTCCTAGAAATCACAGAAATCAATACCTTTAACTTCAACTATGAGAAAAACCGAATAGCTCATTTTCCCCTCATGGTGATAGAATACTTATGTATTCGACCTAGTGCACATATCATCAACGCGCAAAAAGGCATCATTATTTACAAATCCTTAAAGGAGAAGAGGAGGGGGAAAGGGGAAGGTGCGCTAAAAAGAAAATAAGAAAACGGGAGGAAAAAACATCACATGATTGCTAGCAGATGACCTAGATATAGGATAATGACTCTGCTTAAGAGAGAGAAAGTGCGGGTGTGTGAGAGAACCACAGAGACAGAGAAGGAGAGGGGGAGAGAGAGGAGCTAAAAAACCTAAAAAACTAAAACAGCCAGCTGAGGTAGAAGATAAATCAGCAGGGTTCTGCGTTAGCCCATACACATTTAATCTAATTTAATGAACCGTTTCTTCCTAAGACTGCTCCGCAGCATTAGTGTGCTCTCATTCACCCTGTCTCTCTACCCTCCATTATCTCTCTCCTTCTCTGTTTTTCTCTCCTCTTCATCGCGTCTGAATGTCCCCTTTCCACTCCCTCCGTCTCTCTTTTTCCTCGTCGATCGTCTCGTTACAGCTCTTGTCTTTCTCTCCCTCCCGCATGCCCTTCCTTTGCTTTCCCTCTCCCTCTCTTCACTTTCTTCCGCTTCTACTTTCCCTCCCTCCTCCCTTTGGTGTTCTCTCTTTTCTCTGCCTTTTCCGATGAGGATGACAGAACACGTAAGCTCCTAGAGATAAAGAGGACAAGAAAAACAAAAGGGGGGAAGAAACGCGTGGCATCCAGCGTTGAACTCCATCTCATACTAGCTGCCAGAGGTGTGGGGGGCTAAACAGAGGCACTCTCTCTGTGTCCTAATTGGGGGACTTTGATGGATGGGGCGCTCTTTGGACTGTGACGAGGGGAGGAATTGTGCCTTCTAGGGCTCGAGCTGGCTGTTATGGCAGGCTTGTGTGTGAGACACGAGGCCCGTGAGAGCCAAAAGCCCCCTTCACTTAGCGCTAAAGTTTAGCTCATAACAGTGGCTGAGACAAATCTTCAGACCGGAGAGTATTTTTTTTTACTGTGAGAGTCTAGGGCCTGCACTTACAGACTGTCTTCCTGCAAAATTGGTATTATGAGTGGTTTTGTATTTTTCATCTCCCTGAAGCTAGCAAAAAGCTCTGAACGAATGTAAAGTCTTACTCTTAAGATACTATTTTCCCAAATACTTTTTAAGAAACAAGGAGGATTTGGGGGGGGGGGGTGTTGGGAGGTGGAAATGAAAAATGAAATGAAAAGGCAAATACTTTTTCAAGTGAAGGAGCTAAAGCTGAAATGGAACATAGATGCAGAAGCACTAGATCAAACATACACTTTTGTCTGATTTTGTCAAAAAAAATCCTATGCAATATGGGGTTCTGAATGGGCATACAAATAGAAAACCTGATGTTCATTTCTTCAATAAATCAAGAACCACAAACCCACTGCTCCGCAAACAACAATTTTCAGGGATAACATTGTTTTCCTGTGTACAAAAGATTAAAAGATCACATTTGACATGAATCCAAATGTTAGTCACGTATCCTTGTTCCCCCAGCTCATAAACCTTCCTCGCAACCTTCGATCCTATACTCCTCAAAAACAGAGAATACTACTTCACAATTCCAAACCAGCAACCCACCACCCCCACCATGACACAACATCCAGAATAATCAATTTGAAAATGGCATAAGTTAGTGGATATGGAGTAGCAGATTTACAGGTCAGCAAAGTTGTTTTAGTATATAACCAAGCTGTATAAATGGAAAATGGACGAAATGTAAGAAAAGTGCTGAAAGTCAACCTGGATAAGGGTGACCTCTAACCAAATAAATAACGAAATAATTGTGTTACAGCAGAGCCCAAACAGAAATGTGTATTCAAATATGTCAGATTAATTATCTACATTCGAGTGGGTGAAGAAATAGTTCCATATTAGTTTGCATCAAGGTCCTCCCAGAGGGAGATGCTAGGTGAAAGTAGGAGGGCATGGCCTAAAACCTGACATTTAAAAAAAAGATGATTAAGTCAAAGCAGATTATACTATACATGTAAGCTTAAAACTGTCCAACATGGATGTCCAGCAAGAATACATATAACCGTGGCTATGGAGTGATGGCTGATCTGAGATGGCTAGATCCGACATCTACTAAACAATGTTTTGCCATTGTGTTTCAAGGTTTTAGGAGCCACTGAAAAACCTCAAGATCAGGGCAGGTAGAATCCTAGAATCCATACAAACAATTCCTACAACCACAAGGCAAAACCGTTTTACTACATCATAAAATAAAAAAAAAAAAATTTCTTACCATGGCCAACTATTGGCTGTAGCTTCTCCTATTCAATATAGGAGAGCTCATGAGGAATCATAAATACCTGACAAGTTAGGGGTCATTTTCATGCTAAAAAGGCTTTATAACAAGCTTATATTTTTACTCTTGTACTTAAATAGAAAAAAATTACTATCATTTGTTCTTGCACTTAAGCATATCGCCCCAATATTTTCTAAAGCTGAAGGGCATGTTTTTATTGGTGGCTTATGAATTTTTAATAGATGGCATATCACGTAGCACAAGTGAATCTGCAAAAAAAGAATGGAAATACACTGTAAGGAAATTAATGGCACACAGTTATGCCTATAGGAAAAGACACAGAAACAGGCACCTGGAAAGGGAAATCATTTGGCCTGGCTTTTTAAAATGGAGCCCTCTTTGACCTCTACTGCGAGGTCAGCCAGGCCCCTTAATCTGCAGCTTGTCTCTATCTCCCATTTCCACACCGCTGCCTTGGAATAGAAGCCAACACCAAGCCACACACGGCTAGGTGCTGAATGCTGAAACTGCGCATGGCTCCCAAGCTGCTCAGTCTGAAAAGATGCTCACCACAAATTCAGAGCAGGCCCTACAACAGCGGGTCTCAACCTACTGCATATCATTGGCCGTCTATTGCCGTTAATCCTCGGCAGCAGGGCACAATTGGCAGGTCTAAGTCAGCCAGGGTTCATTGGAGGAGTGCATCTGCTTCACTTGCAATGCTCCTGGCCCAGATGTGGGTTGCACAGCATTTACAGGAGAGACACAATGGGTAATTGGCGAGAAAAAAGGGGGAAATATTTTGAAACACAAAACAAAAAACGTGGGAAGGGTGCATGTGGATGGATGCAAAACGTCATCCCATCTCAAAGTCACATTTGTGTTCGAAAAGCCAAAAAGTAAATCCTCCCGTTCCTGCAGAGTGAAAATGTACAATCGCAAAACCCACGGGTGTAGCCTACAGCAAGTGTACCCAATAAAGTGGATTCACAAATTGTTCGAATCAATGATACAAAACAGCTGTACGGCAAATGCAAATAAACAAACATGAAAAAATTGTGCCTTAAAGAACAAAAGACTGTCAAGCTTGTTGTATGTAAAGGCCTCATAACAGTTGTAAGGATGGGATAATGACAGAGGGACAATGGCGTTAATGAAACCGCCATGCATCGACTGCTGGAAAAGTGTGAACTTTGAAAGTATCAAGGAACCACAAGTCTTCAAAACTAGCAGGGCACCCGGTTTGTCTGTGGCGTTCACACCATCCCAAAAAAACCTTGATGTCACCGACTGATGTGTGCTTTCCATTTAGAAGCCCTCTGGGCAATGCTCAGCTGGCAGCATCGAAACCTGCGGAGAATCTAAAAGAAAATGTTTGACATGTCTGCTGACATGGATGAAGGACCCCACCGCTGTACAGAAAACGAAAGCAAGCGTGTCAACATGATTATGTGGACTGCGGCGTGCAAACAGCAAAGCGGCACCGTGCAGTGCACCGAGGACAATTTGATGATGAACATGCCCCTGTTTTAAAGAATCCTGAGAACTGCAGATTTGTGCTTAATTAGTTGCGGACTGCTTTAACGAATTGGCAACATCCCAACAGTGTCCCTTTGGGGGAAGTGGAAGGAGGGCGAGAAATTCATTTTCTTTTCTTTTTTTTACAAATTCATACTTTTTAAAAGACACCAAGGGTAGTTACATGAGTATGAAAGCTAGAGAGAGAGAAAAAGGTGAAAGGAGACAAGAATGAAGAGAGCTGAAGTGAAGTGCTGAGGAGTGAGGTGTAAGGTGTTGCGCTGCGTTCTGTTTTTCATGACAAGGAGGGAAACCAGGAGTGTGGCGCGTGGCATTTTGAAGACGGTGGCCAGGTCAGAGGAGACATGTATGCACCTCATGGATTCTTCTTGCAGTTTCTCATCAAGGACAAGTCTCCTCTTCTGGTCCTCATCCCTACTGCTTAGTGCCTCTGAAATACGATAGAGGAAAATGGATCAAAAACCTGTGTCGGGTTTATTGTCAATGTGAATAAGGCCACATGAGCAACAGAGAAAACAGGCGCCCATATGCTCACAGTCAAATGAGTGTAAGGCCACAGTCTGACCATGTCTTATATATATAAATATTTATACACCATTTATCAGACGCTTTTATCCAAAGCGACTTACAATAGTGAATGCGTACATTTTTCAATATACTATGTGGCCCCCGATGGGAATTGAACCCACAACCTAAGCATTGCCAACGCCATGCTCTACCTACTGAGCCACACATAATGTCTCACTTAGAATCTTACTTAGAATCTGGAACTCCTGATTTAAAATGTTATACAATTGAGATGATTGAGTCAATCAGAAAGAATAATGCCATTGACAGGCATCACTGTGTTTGCACAGATGGATCAGTGGGAAAGTTGCTCCATGTCTAATTCCTATTTGGAAGAAATTAAAGCTAATCCCACATACACTTTGCAGCTCCAGTCTTAGAGCCATATCCATTTATTCATCTGTTTGTTTCTACCTGGGATGCCTGTGAGAGGGGCAAGCAGACCAGACATTTATAAGAAGCTGCTATTCTTGGACTGTTGAGATTTTTAGGAGTGGGGAGAGGTTTACCTATCTGATGACCTGATTCTGTCACTCTCCATTTTAATGGTGATAAAATGACATTGAGAGGGGTGAGGAAGGGTGGGGGTATTGGGGCAAGTGCAGGGCACTTTCACACTTTTAAAAGCACATCGCAAAATAAAATAGAAATACTTAACATCGAAGTGAACTACGTTCATGTTGCGAGCTTAATTCATGATTTCTCATGGCCTTGGTTCATAAAGTCCATGCCACTTTTGTGTGACAGGTTTAATTGTTTCTCGTTCCACAGACACTGCACAAACCTACCGGGAGCAGGTTTGACTAATGAGATAAAGTTGGCTGCCAAGATCCAATCAAGAGGCAAAATAAAAGGGGACTGTGAAGTGGCCCCACAGAGAAACATGTGGCCCAATTTGTGATGGAGAAGCCATCGATAACAGCGGAACAACTTTGGTACCACTGAGGCCAACCGAGGTCTCAAACCACAGAGGGCAATGGAGCTAGATGCCATCCCGGAAGGGTATGGGTCAACAGACAACAACAACAACAACGATTACGATGACACAGTCCTTCTACCAGCCCTGATTTGACTCCATTCGTCTCCCAAAAGGGTTAGGGTGTCAGGGGATCAAGACGGCTGGATTATCGGAGGCGCATTGAAGAAAGGCGGTTTAATCAGGGGTCCACGCGCCTCTGTAATGAGGGGATTAACTTGTTAACAGGGAGTGTTAGGTTGATTGAATGGATTCTCCTGTTCTCCAGTTCAGAACACATCACTAATGGTGCCATCGTGACACTTATTAGCCCCTGATAAGTCTCTGTTGCCATCGCTGTTGATCCTACAAAAAAAAAAAAAAAAAAACAAAGGTCAAACATTTTTAATTCTACTTTTTAATCTTTAATGTATAGTTTTGTGCCTAAGAAGCTGTAAGAAAATGCTAATAATACTCTCCTATGAATGATGCAATACATTAAGTGCTACGTAATATCATAGAGTAAGCGGAGATCACTTTTCAAGGGTTTCAATTTCAACAAAGAGAAGAAAAACCGAATCACTGTAATGCAGCGAATCCAATGTAATGTTGGGTCTCTCTATAAAAATGGACATATACATTGGGACATTGATTTCCTTGTGAGTGCTGTTGTCACAGTTTTAATTATATATTGTCAAGCTGGAAAATCGAATTCGCAATAGCCACAGAAAAACATACATGGTATCTTGTCTTTCCTCACCCCCATAATTCAAAGGTGGATGTTTAAAAAAAACTCCTGGAGAGATAGAGAGTTCCTCTCTGTGAAAGCAGTATCCTCTCTACTAGACTCTTATAAAATATATGTGAAAGCAGTATCCTCTCTACTAGACCCTTATAAAATAAAAGCTTTTAAGTATTGGAACTTTACAGTTTGCTCCTCTCTTCTACTGAAACAGAGAGAACAATTGAAGCCAGTTCAGCAATTTTGCTTAGGCCTTTTTATATTCCAAATGGGTGATTTTATTGGTTTATGGCTGAGAGGACCTGTGTGCCAAGCTATTCATGTTTAAGTGCAATTAAATACGGCAATTTAGAAACATATGCGAAAGGTAAGTATCAAGTATGTGCACACTGACATACATTCCTTTTACACTGGGAGAGAACTGCTCATTATCCTCCATGGTGTCTATTCTTTTGATCTCATTCATTCATCTCTATTTGAGCCTTTGCTTTGGAAAAACAGTTTCTCATTTAGTAATCTCACTGTCTATTATGCCACTACATACCCTTGTGAAAATGGCTCAGCACTCATTCCCCTCGCCTGCTCAGCTTTAAAAGATTAAAACAATGCTCATAATTTGACCAAATTGCTCTCGAACAGTGAGTGCGAGCTCAGCCTGATGTAGATCTGTGGGATGTTGTTCACTTTTGTGAGGTTGTCTCTTTTTCTAATAAGCATATTTCATATATATTCCCATTCTCTCTCCTCTCCTAGTTCAACTATCCTCCCCCTCTCATGCTATGAGTTTGCCTTCGCAACTCTGGGACAAAAACCCCCCAAACTAAGTCCAGTGCAGGTGGCTCAGCCTGGCTCGAACCCAGGCTGCAGTGGGCAACCTGCACTTAGAACAAGTGCTTTTACCAGTGAAATTATTATACCGGTGATCCAGTATGAAATTATTCAGATTCATATTGGCATACCAATCAGAGCTAAGGCTGGCATTGACAGAATGGCAGGGGCAAAAGTGGGTGCCAGCAGTCAGATATAATAAAGCAGGGTTACTCAAATCTGGCCCACAAATCCAAATTCGGTCCTCGTTTTCTTTTATCTCAGGTAGGTAATTGAACAATTAGTGCAACTGGCCTTCCTACCTAACTTCCAGGTAAAGGGAGGGTGGAAAAACAACAGTACTCAAACACATGGAAAGGTCAACATACATATTGTAGCAAACGTGTGCGAGGTGATGTATCAAGAATGAGTCCAGTAGTAATGCAAAAATGACCACGCGAGTAGCCACTTTATAAAAGAAACAATACACCATACACCGCACAACTATGGATAATATCGGTGGCAAACATCCGTGTTCCATACACCGCGCAACTACGGATGATGCCCCAAAACCCTTGCTGGGACAAACGCGTCCTTAGAAGGACACGTTTGGCCATGTAAATGCCTTCCGTAGATGTCGTAACAATCAGGAAGTAACAGTCCACTTCACACTTGGTTGATGAACACAGTTGCCCTGGAACACGAGGGACTGCACTATTTACACTGGGCGTACTGGTTGCGGTGCCATGCACCAACTCACCGCGACCAGCTAGCTAACACAATAACAGGGTCATTTAACACACACGTAAAAGATTAGCGGAACACTTTTGTAATGAACCCGGGAGACGCACAAGGGAACATTAGCGTTCCCCCACAATGCCCCGTGCACACATTTCGGGTGATCGACCCTCTCAGGATCGCTACAATATTTCTAAGATAATGTGCATATATACAGGGGGTTGACAAAATAATGAAAAGTGAAAAAGGACTCGTATTTTGAAGTAACTAACTTACAATAAAAAAGGAGTCTACACGTGATCCATATTAATATCATGACTAATTACCAATATGTTTCTGTGCTTTCAATGCTTTAATATGCGAGTTTTTAAAACAACATGAGCGATCTAACAGATTTTGAAAGAACTCAAATAGCTGGTGCCCAAATTGCAGGTGCATCAGTCACAGACACGGCGAAATGACTTAATGTGTCAAGGAGAACAGTGCCAAAAACCATGACAGCATATGCCAAACAAGGAAAACTGCATCAGGATAGAGGAACCATAGTCACAAGTTGAAGCTCACCGCCAGGGATAGAATGATACATAACAGATGTAAAATAACATGTTGTGAGCTTCACAAAGCTACTATTTATGGTAGGACTGCCATTTGGAAAGTGCTTGTAACCAAGGTCACACTGAAACCTGGTGTAATGAGCACTGTAGCGTTTTGCTGTCTTGACGGTATTGATGATGCAGATGACAAATGACAAAATACTTGAATCCAGTTCAAGATTTATTTAACAAGCAGTTGGGAAGAGCTTGTAAGAAACTGCAGTTCTTCAGTTTGCAGCTTTTCAGACCACATGTTATGTATATTTCTTTTTAATTAATTTTTCATTTTAATTAATGTTCAAGGATTTTCAGAAATGTTTTCACTTGTTGTAGGGTAAAATGTGGAAATAAAGGTGGAAAAAGTATGATTTAATATGCTTTAATTTCAGGCTGTAAGGCAACAAAAGGTAACATTTTTGAGACGGGGTGTAGACTTTAAAGGGGCACTGTAGTATATAGATATTATCATACATTATCTTGCTAAGCGTGCAATGACAGCATCCAACCCCAAGATCTGAACCCATGTTCCCTTTGTCCTAATCACTGTCCATGACTTATAACCTTCAGGTCAATGGGGGGGTGGGTGGGTGGGGGGGGGAACGTTTCAATTGGTTCAAGCTGACCTCAGAGTGGACCTCTGGAAATGAACGGCTGGCAGCGTTACCTGGCCTCCTTGCTCTTTGTTTCTTTGTACCATTCCAAACAGGATGGTATTTTCAGGATTTTATTACATTATTTTTTTTGCCATATTTCTTCTTTGTGGGCAGATTGCTTCAAAACAAGCCACCTTAGGCCCTCCGGCGTGGTCCAGTGGTTACAATGTTTGACGCTGGCCACGGCGACCGGGGGTTCGATTCCCGTCACGCCAGAGTTGGCTCTGGCCGGGAGGCCACCAGGGGCGGCGATAGGCTGTCCGCCCCAGGGAGGGGGGAGGGAAGCCAACAGAATGTTCACTGCACACAGGAGTGGCTCTGGAGTACCAGGTTACGGTCGACGGCCTGGCGAGTGCCATCTCGGAGGAGACGATGCTTCAGCTTTGTCACTACTGGTCACAGGGATACGGCAGCAAACAAGGGGGAATTGACTTGAAAATAGCGGGTGTAATTGGCTACCAAATTGGGAGAAAATGGGATAAAATCATAAACAAATTCTTTAGAAAACAAACCACCTTAACAAGTGCCTGGACTATGACGACTGAGTCGTGTGATTTGCGGTGGGAGGTTTGTAGTCAGAAACATGTTGAAGCAACTGCGCTCTCCCTGTAATTGCTCGTTAAGATCAGATGCGCTTAGTTGCTGCAGCCCACAGCACCCACATGGTAAAAAAATAGAAAAGAACCTAACATCTCATTATAAACCCACCGTTCCCAATCTTGTTCTATTCGAAGTATGTTTCATTTTCTGCTGCCTCTCCCAGTTTTATAGAGCTCTAATTGACGGGGCGAAGACTGTGGAAAGGCAGATCATTTGAGAAATGATGAAAGCAGTTAGGCGTTCTGCTTGGGGAGATAGCTGTGCGAAAATGGGAGGAAAAATAAAAAGAAACCAACAATAAGAAAACAGAAGACTACCAACCTATGGAAGAAGGCAAGTGACTACCATCAGAAAGCCAGACGAGGGCTGGAAATGAGAGGCAGCCATTAGGCAGGCTCTTTATGGTGATCCAGCACACTCCCTTTATGGTGACCCACCTCCTTTGGGTGCAGTCGCCTGATTTTCCATGTAGCTCTTACTTCATCTCAGCTGCTGACACACATCAGAGAGAGGGGAAGCGGAGCCTGCAGATACAGGCTGTAACTAATGGTCTGTTCCTGCCTGAAATTAAAATGGCATGACCTGATTTCCATGGTAAATACACACTGTGTAAACCAGTGTTACACAATACTCTTTGACACTATAAAATGATTTGCCCCCCCTGTTTCCACCCCCCCCCCCACCCCACCCCAGGCACTCATAAAAAATGTCAAACCAAGCACTGTCTGCTTAATATCAGAATTGCCAGTGGAAACCTGCTGTAGAAGTTAATTAGACTTCTGAATGATGACAAGAATATAAATACCCAATATTCTCTTTGTGATTTCATCACTGCGCCTGGTCCTGTCCTTCCGCTTGGGTGTCGTTTGTCTCAAGGTTCTGCTTGGGTGTGGGCTACATGCAGTTGAGATACTTTTTGGATGAAAGCTTTCTACGGTCAAGTTCTGTTTCAGCACAGGGTGTGCTCAGTCTTGGTTCCACTCGGGTATGGGTTCCATTTGGACTGGCATTAGTGAGATTCTGGGCCGGTCTTTTTGAGGGCCGGTATAATTATTATTTTTAATTAAAAAAATATATAAATATATTTATTTTTTTGTCATCTAACCCAACAAAAAATGGACAGCGGCCCATTGTTCTTTTCTGTACTGACACTGGGCCGGCCCAATCTGCTTTTTTGCCATCACAGGGCCCCAAAATGGACAGACTGCAAGGATGTCGTTGATGGGCGGTGTCTGACTCGGGATGGGCCGGTCTGAGCCAAATGGCAGGGCCTATTTTTTGTCCCAGTCCAGCCCTGGTTCCATTTGAGCAAAGCTCTGTTTGAGTGAACCCTCTCTCTGGCAAGGTTCTATTGAGTGTGGTCTCACTCAGAAAGGGGAGGGTCTGTGTGAATGACAACAGGCCCGAAGCCTGCTACAAAAAACCTGCACTGTTTTGGTCTTACATAGTGCATCATGTTTAATCTGTTTCAACACTTGCTGATACCCACCCAAAGCCATCCCAGAGAATGGGTTGAATTTAATTTGATTTCAGAGGGAACTATAAAAGGAAATAGAGTTTCCATATCAGTTTCTTCCCTATAATTTGTAAATGCCATTACTTCATTATTTTGTGAAGTGCTCTGTGGCAATTCCCCTCTCAAGGCACTATATCACATCACTTTCAATTGATTGATTATTACTCCAGAGTTATTCGTTCCAAGATCAATTGATGACTGCTTGTGATCACTTTACCTGTCAATTTAATGAACTGTTGTCAAAATAACGTTTGAAATCGATTTTGTGGAATTTCTTTCTTGCTTTTTAAACAGGACAATTTGTTATAGTGCGTGCGTTTAATGGTTTCTTTGCTTGCCTGATGTTGCTTTGTAGACTGTGGATATATTAACTAATCTGAAAGTTGGCCTTGGGAGTAAATTCCATTTGTTTACCTACATTTTCATTTACGGATAGGATTAGTTTTAGAAATTAAGAGTGCACTCTCAAAGTAATTAATAACTGAACAAGAGGAGAAATAAAAAAAAATGATGGAGGAAACTAGGAAGCAAACTGAGGTAAAATGGATGGCCACATATCCTTCTTAACTGTCACGCATTCATACAAACACACAGACAAACCAACACAAATGTATGCTCCATCCAAAATATTAACTCAGCCACCATATCACATACTCTGAATAAAGCCATATTTTGTTCTTCAGAAGACAGGAGATGAAACATGCAAAGATTCCTCTGATCTCATTAGGGTCTGGCTATAGGCCCCTGAAAATCATTTCCCACAGAAAGGTCTGAAGATCAAACATAAATCACCACCTGCTGAGTGCTATCTACATACGCATGCACACACGCAAACACATATACCCATGAACACACGTGTAGACACAGGCCTGAAAAACACGTGGATGGGATCAAATTGATTAAAACAAGCAATAATATTCATTAATCTCATCTATTAAACAACAATAATAATTTAAATCCTCAGTCACTCATAACACGCCAACATATATAGTTCTGTGACATCCATCAGCACACTAGGTGCTAATAGCCTTTCTTATTTTGTTCTAGCATTGAGTATTTCTATAGATCCTGTCTTTTACAGAACAGAGCAGTAAAGGGAACATATTAATAGCTGTGCCACATATTTTCTTTTCCTGTAGTAAGCAACTTCACATGAATGATGTGTTCTCATACGCCCCTCCTTCATAAACTTGACTTTGTGCACTGAAGCTGGGATATTTTATTATGATTACTGCAAATATTGTATAAATGAAAGTCCTGAGTCAGCCTGCTGGGGTTTCGAAGCTGGGCCGTGCCTCAGCCATTTGGCATCCGAGATATCATTGTGTGTAAGCATTGAGCGAGGGTGAAAACTGCGTGGAAGGCCGGGGCTAGATGCGAGACACATAATGAGGTGCTCTTTAATTTTTAAAGTACATGTATAATTTGTCAGTGTCACTTTATTTCTAAAAATATGTTGAAATCACAGAGGCGTGTTTTTTCGGGCCTCGCCAGCAATTAAGTTGCAGCTCTCAGCGACTGCTCTTCTTAGTTTTGCCTCCCAAAAGACAAGCTCAAAAAAAGGAAAGAAATTAACAGCAACCCGCAGGGACTGGGAGGCATGGAATGGAACCGGATGAGAACCCCCCCAGCCCCCCATTTTGTTTCTGGTGACAGTCGGGAAGATGGACACTCACTGTCCTCACTGTACAACCCGGGCCAGTAAGCAATCGACAAAGGCAAGGACTGGCAGGCGACACAATGTGTCATGGTTACGTCTGTCTGCCGATGATGACAACAAGCAAAGACGCAATACTGATGATGGCCATATGCTCTTGCTGATGGATTAATGGGGCAGTCAGAGAAAACCATTAGTCAATACAGTTGAGCGTTAACTATCAAAACAGGGACAGATGGAAGGCAGACAGTTTGCATGGGTACTGTGCCACGGGGATCAGCTCTGTTTGGAAAATTCTAGATACTAAAATACACAGGAGAGGAAAACAACACACCGTCTATGTGTTTCCAACCATTGAAGTGCAAACACCAAATGTTTTTAAGTTTTCTCTTTAGCTTATCTGAGTACTCTTGATACCGTAGGTCTCACTGGGTTACACAGGGTCAGATCAAAGACTACATGCTTATGTAGTAGATTTGTTGCCGAACTGTGTCGAGAAAGGAAACAGTGGTCTGCAAAGGATTTCCCGCATGCATGAAAATGCCCGTGCTCACGTCGCAAACAAATGAATAAATAAAAAATTGTTGTAACTGTGTTCATGTGTTGATCCTGACATTTCCCAGATGGGACAGTCACAGGCCCTTTAAAGTAGCCTACAACGATAACATGGTTTATCAAGGAAATGCACATCTTTTCTACACCAATAAGAATTCAATTATTAATCACGTACATGGAGAGAAACATCTTATTTTCAAAAGATGCTGTCATGCGACAGACGGTGGATGAAATCCAGTATAGTTACGATGAAGTCAAGTTCATTAGTACCTAAAACCAGTATAGCTGTATCCAGTCTGAACATTGTGGTGCTGCATCAATGGGTGTTGCAGGTTAGCTTGCTGTTGTGAATATTTTCTTGTGGAAACTCACGTTTCCATACAATATTCACATCAATTAACTAGAAAAGATCTACGCTGCTTTGTAAAATACCCTGCGCCGTCTGTTATTAGCTCGTGATTATTAGTGATTTCGCCAGTATGCTCGCTGCTGTTCACTCCACTAGATGCCACCAACGGCCCTAAATATATATCGACCCTTCACTAGTCAATATGCATTTCCACCCAATCTGTAACGTTCTATTAGTCAGTGGTCTAATAACGCAATCTTCGTGTCCGTCTCTTTATTGCTGTGATGAATTTGTGCCCATTTTTGTTGCGGACCACTGCAATAGAGCAACTGAACTTTCCCTCTCTTTCTCATTCCTTCAGGCTTTGAATAATTTATTGTATAAAATATTAGTCATTACAGATGGTTCAGTGGCCCACAGGCCTTGTTCCTGAACCTCCCTCACTCTATCGCCATTCAGAAACAGTACAGTTGGAAAGTCTATGATGTAAATACTAATACTGCCAATGCATGCACAGACATATTGGCATTTGGATGTAATGGTACAAATAAAATCAACACAGTATTCCTTGAAAATTAGTCATCAATACTGACCTTGAAAGAAATTGCTTATGATATGCCATTTATAGCTGTTAAAATAGTAACTTAATGGTTGCAGCACTGAGGAGAAACATTTGAAGTGTTGTTCTGTGATGGTTCAGTGCTTTGCAACAGTTTGAAACCACAACCTAGCCTAAGATCTCAGCTGCAGAATGTCTGAATGATCTTATGTGTAACACTTAAATGATGATGATGTCTTTGTATTTCAAGCCCAGATTGTAGTACAATTCAATTAGTTCAGATTGATTCATGACAAACAAACACGAAGCGTGAAGGTAGGAAATCAAAGGAATTCAATAGCAAACTGAGGGAAAGAATAATTAATTTGAGGGAACAAGATAGCATTTTTGTGAGAACTAATTAGTTTGGAAAATTGTATTTCTGTACTATGGTCTCTAAAGTGCTCATAAAGCTAGATACTACATTTCAGGTTCATTTTGGTGTTTTGCAATGAAAGGAAATGTTAGCTACTAGCTATGAAGAGCCCCACTGATATTCTTTAACTAAAGTAGTCTTACTATTTAAGCTAAGTATCTCACTAATGGATTGACAATTAACCTACAACTATCTTTCTGCAGGAAAGTTTCTCCAATTCCCTTTCACTCAACATAGTTTTGTGGGACAGACAGTTGCCGGTTCATGACAGAACTGTTACTATTTTGCAAGGAGGAGGGATTAAGGAGGTGACGACTTATTGTTTGGAGAAGTTGATCTGATGCCAGCAGCCCGCCTTTGGCACAACCAGAATCTTTGTCCACAGTCTCAAAAGAGGAGATTTATTGAACAACTTTGTATTTTGTATTGATCATCTATGAGTATTAGTAATAATAATTGTAGCAGTACCTATAGTAGCAGTAATAAGCACGCTCACCTCAATACATATATAGCAACAGTAGTAGTATCAGTAGTGGTGATATTAGTTGTAGTAGCAGTATTATAAATGTTCATAGTAGTTGTAGAGGATGGTTAAAGCAGCATTAATTGTAACATTTACACATGTAGGCATTTGTTTTTGTAATAAAATACTCATTTTGAAATACAGAGCTAGAGAGAATGACCTTATCTTTTTACATTTAAAAAAATGTCTCCCATTTTTCTCCCAATTTGGTAGTCAATTACACCGGTATTTCCAGGTCAATCCCTCCCTCATAGTTCACTGCCATAGCCCTGTGACTGGCGGCGATGAAGGCGAAGTATCGTCTCCTCCGAGACGGCACTCACCAAGCCGATGACCGTAACTCCGGCACCCCAAAGCCACTCCTGTGCACAGCAAACTTCTTGTCGGCTTCCCTCCCCCCTCCCTGGGGCGGACAGCCAATTGCCGCCCACGGTGGAGCTCCCGGCCAGAGCCGTCTCTGGCGTGGCTGGGGAATCGAACCCCGGTCGCCGTGGCCAGCATCGGACGTTTAAACCACTAGACCACGCGGGCGGCCAGAATTACAGTATGATGTCTGTAGCTGACAATGGGCTCTGCAGCAGCAGCAGCAGCAGTAGTAAAGTTGCAGTATATATAATCCCTGTACTGGGTATATATAGTACCTGTGATTTACCGTGCTGTACTTTCTCTGAATGTTACTGCATGTGTAGGTTTTCACTGTGTCTGGTGGTACTGAAATCTGAATAAGGGAAAGGTGAGGTCTGTTGAGGAAAAGGGGAAAGGGGCAATTGAAGGGAGTCAGAACATTTGGCTCTCAGATGTATTGGAAATAGTGCTGGTCTCTCTCTCTCTCTCTCTCTCTCTCTCTCTCTCTCTCTCCAGAATTCTAAGGCTCTCTCCAGGCCCAAGCTCCAAACAGTCCCTGATCGCTACAGGGCTAATTCACACTGACAGGACATTAATCATTTGTCTATCGAGATTCTTTGAGGTGACTGAAAACCGATTTGTGTGAAGTAAAAGCGAAAAAGGAAAGAAAAGTGGAAAACACAGAGTTCGAAAGCTTTTTTTATTTCAAAAGACATTTTATTTTTGCTTTATGTATTTGTCTGCATGCTTTATTGAATGGCTGTCAATCACTATGCAAAACAAAAGCGCAATCTCTTTTTCCTCCACGCAGTCTGCTTGAGAGCTAGCTGAGAGGGAACCAGGAAGCATTCGGCCCCTTTGAATCAATGCCCTGCTGTAATAAACTAGCTATAGTGAGCATCCGAGTAAACTCATTTTCAAACAAATATTTCTTCCTCATATTTTTCTGTGCAGATAATCATTAGTGTAGTCGTATTTACCGCTCTCCCTTCAGAGCTGGCTTTAATACTTTTTAAGTGATTATTATCTTTAAATGATACACCATTGCAAAATGATTTATTCATGATGATAGGCGCCGAGCACAGCCCCAGACTCATTACAAATACTTGTAATTTCAGTTTCTCTTCTGATTCTTAATTAAACAGAAAAAGTGTTTATTAACGCCACATCCAGACCTTCATTCTAATTCCACTTCTGAGGTTGGGCGGTAATAGGCACTCATTTTTTTTATCTGAGAGACAAGATTAAATCCGAGGCCCTGCTTTTCTTCCTGTATAATTTCGAAATCTACAGGGGTGCCACAAATAATTGTAATCAATTCCTTCTCCTCTCGGATTGCATCACATGCCCTTCTCTTCTTTTTTTTTCAGGGACAGATAATGAACATTTCGTGCTGACATTGAAGGACTCCCTGATTCACATTGACGGCTACAGGCAGAACCTTGGCAGCAGAAACCCAGCGGCATCAGAAGCAGGCAGAACTTTTTGCCGCATTTTTGGAAGAATCGAATCTTCGGGTTTCTAAGCTCTCAGTTAACATTCCTCAATAACATAATTTGGTGTTTCTTTTCCCAGCCTGCACCGAGCATATATGACAAGTAATAAAATTAACCTGATTGATCATACCATGTATTAATGCACATCTTGTAAGTTGCTCTGGATAAGAGCGTCTGTTAAATACGTTAAAAAGTTAAAAATGTCAAATGTAACCTTAGAACAGGAGATTTTTCTCTGGTAGTTTCCTGCTAGTCTTCAGTGGAAAGATCCAATGGCACAAGACTTGAGAGCTAGCAGGATAATCTTTCTGTTTGCTCTGAAAATATACCATAGTAGCCATTGTGATCTCCTCAGATCGGTCAAGGTCACAATCGATATACACTCCAAGAGGGAGGGTGTGACGGTGACCTCAGGGTGACCTCAGGCTGTTGTTTTGCTTGGTCTTCTTATGGCGTGCAAGGTTGAATAGGTTGAGAAGGTTCAACTTTGCTTTCAAATGGAACAGCTAGGCACCTTGCTGGTACTGTATTGTGTCAGTGGGCCTCGGGGAAAAAAATAGAACAGAAATGTAGACACTTTAGAGAAGATTTAGTGTGGCTAAATGCCTTAGACATGCAGCGCTTGGTCCAGAACGAGAAAGCGAGAGAGATAAAAAGCCTGCAGACCGTCAGTGTCAGGAATAGAGGTTAAAATGTGTGTCTCCTTATAGTTTTCACTGATGGCCACTTGCTGCAGTTTGTACTGTGCATCAGCTTTTTTTCGCCATTGTTTTTACAGGCAACGTAATTCATTTGAGATGACAACCTGGCATGCCCTTTGGTTTCGTAGACATTTTTTTTTCAGGGGGTGGGGGGTGGCAGCTGGGGAGTCAATTAACCAGGGTGGATGATATTGTTAAGTCAAGTTGTTTGGCAACACTATAAAGAAGAACCAGGTAAACCTGTGTAAGACAATGCACCTTAGTACGACAGGAGTGCGCTTGTGCTTCAGAGCTTGTTAGGAAATAGAAAACTCAGAGACCAGCATGACCAGAGAATATCTCAGAAACATAAGGGAAATCAGGCAGAGGAGTCTTCTGAAATAAACCCCACTTGAGGGACAGGAACAGGTCAACAAAACTGGTTGAATTGGGGCAAGCAATATCTGACAGTACACAATGGTGCTTAGTTGTCCTTTTGGCCAGAAGTTCAAATCCTGGGTGGCTGCTGCTGTCAGACTTTCAGAGCAACATCCTTTACCTCAATCACTCTAGTGAAAACTATGTGCAGTAAATTGCCTATGTAAGCAAGCTAAAAGTAAACACTCAGAGGTGGAAACTGGTTAGTAAAGGGTTAGAGCAGACCGGTCTGAGCAAAGAGCTCACTACAGTATATGAGTGAATGGAAGCATGTTTTAAAGAAACCGAAACAAACTATTCTCATTTTTATTTCTTTGTGTAGAATCTCATTCTACACTGGCATCAACCCCCCCCCCCCAGCTTTGCCCAGGAATGGAATCAATCCAAGGACACTCCACTGATTGCCTCTTCAAACAAGCGAGAGAAAATTGGTTTCGTTTGTGTCACAAGGAGTGAAACAATCACTGCTAAAAACGGTTAAAATGCTGCCAAATAGAGCTAAAATCAGCTTAAGGCAAATTACTTAAAAATTACTCAATTCATAGTGTAAAAATTTAGATTGTGAGAGTACTCTTAATTGTAAATTGCTCTCTCACAACAATTACAGACAATTGTACAATTGATTTATTTGTGGCTCACAAGTAGTGAGCAGTGGTCTTTCAATGATTTTGTTGCTATGAAATACGTAAAGCATTTTAAAAAACTAAGCAAGGTTAATAGTGAAAAGATATTAATGGTGTATTGAATTCCTATTTGGGTCAGCGTCAATTGTTTAAAAATGCCAAATGATCCAAAGTTACCTTATTGTTATTTGATATTTTCTTTCCTTGGTCAAAGGTGGCCCTTTTGTTTGTTTTCGAGAAGGATAGGGGATCCACAGAATTTACATGGCGACATCAAGTGGACGCACACCAGGATATCTGCAAGAGGAACCTCGTCAACCCCAACAAGACAAACAACAACAATGGCGACTAACATGATAATTAAAACATTAGTAAATCACCAGCTAATGAGAAGTAATTTGAAATAATTGCAGTGCTGTTGATGAATCAGGATTAATTGGATAGCATAGCAGAGATAATTAGAAAAGTTTGATTACTTTATGCTAAGTGCATTAGTGGTGCAGGTGTTTTTCTTAGAGGTGTCATGTGCAATTTTTGTCTTCACATCTCAATTTAGGTTCTTGACTTGGGAAAACAAAACAGCACATTGATACTAATGGCTTTACAAACTATAGCTGTATGTTTTTGTTATATGAATACACCCCTTAATTATTTCTAAATGTAAGTGTTCAGCCTTTCGAGGATAAAAATACACTTGACAGCAATAGACGAAAGGCCATTTATATTTTAATAGCTACATATAGGTTATATCGAAATATTGTCTTCATCTAAAGATACATACATGATAGGAATAGCTCTACATTCATTATTGTAATTCCTTGAGTGAAAATCAAGTGTTTTAAGTAAAAATGTGAAATTTCTTAGTTAAATAAAAGGTGGTTGAAGTTGAGGATTACACTTTATTATCTTTGTGGTTGTGTTGTGTAATTTGTGCTCTTGAATTCTGGGTAGTGTAGTGAAACCGTTCTCCAAGCATGGGATTTTCTCTTTAAACCACCTACTGTCCTAAAACTGATCCTATGTTCCAAAGGTAAATCTGTCATATTTAAATCTCCTCTAGGGGGACAGCAAGACATTTAAAGACGACTGCATTTGGGAATAAAATATCATAAACAGCTGGGGATGAACACAGATTTTTATGTTACCCTTACACGTATTGAGTGTTTTTACATTATACTTCTTCTTTCAGAGAGCAAAAACAACAACAACAGCAGCAGCACTACCAGGCTCTTTCTTTGCTGCAAGCCGATACCAGCATAGTACAGCATCTCCTTTACACAGGTTGTAGAGTATGTGTGTGTTTGTGTGTGTGTGTCTGTGTGTGTACAGGGGGTGGGGGTTAATCATCCCTTATGCCTTACAGTGTAAGATGGCCAGTGTCCGTGTTCTCCTTCCGATCAGCAAGTGCCTCTCCATCAGATCATTAACATGGCTTGTACTTCAACGGCTGCATGGTGACTAATGAACACGAATCAAATTCATTCAGACAACAATTCATTCATTACAAAATGGTGCTGTATCCTTTGAACCTCTGTTTAATTCTCCTGCTAGATACCAGTCAGACATGGCATTACCAAACTAAATCTTGACACTGGAAACTTTAGTTCCTAAAAAGAATACTGGGCGAAACTAGAAAGCACTGATGGTTTAAATTGATGTGATGCATGGATATATTTGTTCCCTGAAGTGCTCCCAGTAAATGTAGCAAGCCATGCAAGAGATTGGAATTAAAATCCTATTATTTGCCAGGGAAGTTAAAACGGCTAATGTTTCCTGACCCATAGCATCACGGATCTCAGAACACTAGCACTGGTGACATTCGGACAGACAGAAACAGAACGCTTGGGAAGTTTGCACTTAGGGAATAATGCACTTGCAGTACATTTTAGAGTTTAAAGCATTTTCCCCCAGACTGGAATTCACTATTGTTGAATTTCTACATTAATTTACTCTTGTTGTTTAATTGAAATTGACCACTTGTTGGTACAGCAGACTGAATGCCAGACTGAATGCCAAAATACATATTTATTCCATACCAACAAACATTATATTCCACTGGAATGCGAGGGGTCTTAAGGGTATTTGCTTTCTGATTTCAACCATCAAGATTCTTCATAGATTTTTTCATTTGTTTGTGTGTGTGTGTCTTTTTTCTCAAAAATATTCAGAGATGTTGCCTCTCTTGAAGACCTACCACAATTGCCCAGCCTTCATTTCCTTCATGAAAATACTCTCACAAATGACCCCAAAAAACTGCTATATTGTATATTCCAGAAAAATGCAAAATTACATTATTTTATACTAATACAATATTATACAATATAATAATATATACAATATAGAAAAATATTTAAGTCATTTTTCTCTCCAAGATGTGTGACACAATTATGCTAATAATGCTTTTAAATAAAATCAGAACAAAATAAATCTACATTAGCATACTACTTTTTCAGTTAATCTAAAAATTAGGGAATTGTATTGTGGCCTCCCCTGGCTTCCTGTTTCAGCGAGGTATAAAAATGAGGTATCACACCCCTAATAATGCTTTTAAATAAAATCAGAACAAAATAAATCTACATTAGCATACTACTTTTTCAGTTAATCTAAAAATTAGGGAATTGTATTGTGGCCTCCCCTGGCTTCCTGTTTCAGTGAGGTATAAAAATGAGGTAACACACATGTAAAATCCATTTGTCACCCATCACCAAGATGGACAAGACTAATGTAAAATCCATTTGTCACCCATGGGACACCATGAAAAATGGATTCAAGACTAATGATAGTTGACCTTCAAAAATCAGGAGATGGTTACAATCCAGTCCAAGGTAGCTGGCATGTTGGGTCATTTCATGTGAAATGGGGTTGTGTCTGCATGTATGTACATATCTACCTGCCATTACTGACTGATTTTAATTGAATAACATACACCTACTTGCATGTAACACTGTACAGACATTAAAACCCTGCTTACAGGTGCCCCTGAAGCTTGAACTCTTATTATGCAAATCCTCTACATGGAGGTCTCACCAAAATCTTTGCAGCATTATTGCTGAGTTTCACCAGCAGGTAGACTCATGCCTCGATGATGAATACTTCCTTCCCATTTACCAAACTAATTTCAGTTGTTAAATAAAAAATAAAAAATAAAAATAATTTCTTCAGATTTTTCACTGTTCTTCCCCCCAATTTGGAAGCCAATTATACCCTCTATTTATTTAGATTAACCCTTCCCCACGATCTTGCCGCCTGTCTCTATGGGGCAAGCTATTCTCCGATGATCTGCCTCCTTTGAGACAGAACCCACCGACCCCCTTACGTGCTTCACAGCGAGTTCGTGCTGAACACCCTCCCCCCTGGGGGTGGAGAGCCAAATGCCACCCACGATTGGGGCTAATGGCCAGGGCCGGTCTGCAGAGACGGGTTTTTGAACCACATCCCCGATAGGCAGCTCACACAGTTGTTCAGGTTTTATTCTTACTTTTCCCTATTTTTTCCCCTCTCTCTTAGTCTTTGTTCTGAGATTAAAGGACGAGCAGATCTGAAGAATAGAGCACGGGGTACGCTGGCGATGAATCCCAGAAGTAAAGCGACAATCACATTAAAAAAAAAATTACAAACAAGAGAAATCCCTCTGGGTCGTCAATGCTCCTGCTTTGCGGAGTTGTTGTTAACCTACTTTTGTAAATGATGCCATTGTACTTCGCTAATCAGAGCACCATCGCTGCTTTACTGCAAGGCTCAATTTCCTGGGCCTTATGGGGATAAAGCCTGCACCCCCAGCTAGGCATAGTTTAGAACATGGTAAGAGGTGTTCTGAAGCCATTTTGAACTAATATGAAAAAGCCACCTATGGATGGTGAACCACAATTTCAATGTGTTGTATCTCTTAGTCAGGGCAGAAAAAGTGCGTTAAAGGCACATGTTAATATACTTCAAATCTCACAGGGAAGGATATGTCTGAGGTGGGTGTGTCTGAATGGAATCTATCTCTGTGCATGCTTTTGGACACACAACTATGCAGTCATGAACATGACAAATTGCAAAAATGGCAAATCAGCATGTGACAAAACACACTTCCCTACTTTGTGAGATTTGGGTTTGCTATATTAAAATGGGCCTTAAGCAAACAGTCTTGGAGCCTCTCAGCGCCAGTCTAAAAGTCTTCTTTTATTACCCCTCAGGTAATAAAGCCATTGGCACAACAAAGAACTGTCTTACTCTTACTTCCCATACGGCCAAGCAGCCAAGCAACTAGTGGCTCTGCTAGTCTGCCTCACATCAACTAATTTCTAAGAATTGCAAAATCCTTCATGCTTGTAAATAGTTGTAGCTTCGATATAAAAATTGAAGTTTCAATATATTATGGTGTCCCTTGGGGTTGGGCAACACTCATGGACCGTGCAGAGGGCGTAGGCAAGTTAAATGGCCCGGAGGAGGCAGTATTACAAACAAAACAATGACTTTATTAAATTAATTTTGACAAACACAAAAAAGGGCAGGGTATTCAGGGGAATCCAGTTCAGTTCCTCAGGCAGTCCACAAGTTGGTACACAAAGCAGGGTCCTCAAACAATCCAATTCCAACACGAACAGCAATCCAAAACACTTCTCTTTCACACTTCTCTTTCACACTCTTCACAACCACCAACCTACTCCCTCCCAGTGTGACACACAAGAGTCCTTTAAATAGGCCTCCAAATGGCCTTCAGCTGTCCAGAGGTGTGGGACTGCGGGCTTCTGGGAAATGTAGTCTTTCCCTCTCCAGTGGCTCCCAAGAATTAAAGAGGCAGGCAGCCATTTCCGCATCCTGCCCCTTGGGATTCATATTCATAATCCATAAGTGACTAATCAAATGAGACTGATTCATAATCATTTCATTTTATGAGACTGATTTAAATATAACTTGGTGTGGTTAAACTCCACCTGGCCCCTACATATGAAGCAACCTGATATTGAAATCAGTTCTCAAATTTATCATCATTGTCGATCCATTTATCCCTTTTGTGTTCGTGATACACACATGGAGATGCTGCTCATCAAGTAAATTAAAGTCAGGACTCATTTTCATTGGATAAATGAAGAAAAAAAGTGCCAGATTGCATTGTCATCTTATTACTTTCGTTGCTCGATGAGGCCTGCTCTTTCCATTTTGGGAGAACTGCCGCACAATTAGTGTCAATATCCAAAGCACATGGATCAGCAGTACTGAATCCAAGGGAAATAAAATTGAACTAAAATGATCCAGATTAAAAGCAGCACTTTCCCCCCACCTTCCCTGCTGTTGAACTTCAGCTAAATTGATGCTATTGGAAGCTTTCAATGTGACACCATATTGTTTCCTGACGGCCACATTCACACTTAAACTCATTACGCACATGTTCCCATCTTATGGTCTATGGTAATTAGATAAAGCGTTACCCGCCATCAGGTAGTGGAAACATATCCTTTGAATTATGAGAATGATTGACAGATACAGTGCAAACGTGAATCTCAGCCACTGCAATGTTATACTCTCATCAGAAATTTGGTTATTTGATGGGCAAACCTTCACACAGTGTTACAACGATAGTTTGTTAGAGGTACTGTAATTTGTCATCACAATGCTGCCTGTCAGTGTAAGGCAAAGACTCTAAAATGAAATCCTTTAAGTAACACAGGAAAACAATGGCTGCAGCATTGTTTTGGGGAAGTTTTCTACTTTCGTTGCACATTATAAGGTATACAACATTTTTCTGATGGACTTTGTGTTGTGTCATCAGCAGTACCTTCTGTTTGCTTTGAAAATGTTTTGCATGTTTGTGAATTCCTTTGTGTTCTTTGCCAGTGTGTTGGGGGAATCGGGTGTCTTATCCAGGGACTGGAGTGTAATGTAACTAGCACAAACAGGAAAATTGAATTCCACGAGACATAGGTTTGCATTTCAGTGAGTTGTGTCATGGAGACAATGTTTTGGTAGAGGGGGCCGGGGGGAGAGAAGTATTGGAGGAGCCTGGGGTGGGGGTTGGGGAGAGAGAAGTACTGGAGGAGGAGAAGCACTTGGGGGTAGTAGCAGCACACTGTGGGGCTAGATACATTAGCTAGGTACTGGCAGGGCAGGGAGGCTGCGTGAGCCAGTGAACCTTTCAGGATTGGAGAACAGAGGTGTTCCACAAAATTGTATATAATTTGCAGCCATGCAGGAGCCAAGGCTTAAATTTGGGAGACTCCCGGAACTTCATGGAGATTTCAATTTTTGTGCTTTGATTAAAACTACGGGGGTGTTGATTTTGTATGCATTCAGGCGATTCAGATATAGTACTTGAGTGACATTGAACTGTAATTGAACTGTACATTGAAATGTAAATTATGCATTGCTTCCATATATGCACCTACTGTATTTGACTTTAGCATTCAGTACAGTACACACTGAGCTGGAACCCTATGGTAAAAAAAACAATAAAAATGTCCTACTGACTAATTGGATTTGAAAATGCAGAGTGTCCGTTTCGTGATTTAGTACTTTGGACACCACCACCACCAGCACATTCCTGAGAGCAAAACAACAGCCCAGTGAGGAAAGAAGCAGTTTTTTCAAAGCCACACTTTGCTGCTCTGTCTTACTTATGACCTCTCTTGCTGTGGATCTGCAAGCTCATCTGGCAACCCGCAAGCATGATCAAACTGGTCCCACCAGGATGCCATTACGATCCGGTGGGCTGTTAAACCTCCACGTTAATGTGATTATTTGCTTTAAGTGCTCCAAACAAACCATCAGGGTCACAACGAGTCACATGGGGGGCTTCTAATTGAGAAATTACCGTAAAGCCCATAGGACTTGTTAGAACCTAACAGCTGAACCCTCGTTTTGCTTCATACTTAACTGGCTCATGAGCATTTTGTGACTTCTAGCGGAATTGATAGTGGCAGTGGAATTTTGCTCATTTCGGATTGCTTTCACCTGGATGGTGGAGTTCAAATCAAACACTCGCATCTGCATCTGAAACTAATTAAAGGTGTTTATAATTATATGCACATCTGAGCATTATCCAGCCTTCCAACAGATCAAAGGCAAATGATAGGGAAGACTCGAGAGTGGGATTTTATCTCTGTTTATTGGCCTGTTCCCAGAAGAAAAAAACAAGTTTATGATTAAGATCCTTCCCCTCCGTTATAATGTCTCTCTCGATTCAGCATGAGCAATAACGGGCTCTGCAAAGGATCCAGATGCTGATAAGCGTGAGACACCAATAAGCGTGTACACAGATAATGTCAACCGAACAGATCTGAGTCAGCATGAGCAGACCACAGGTTCGAGTTTCTGAGCGTGTTTAAAGGCTGAAACCCCCCCCTTGCTTCACCTCGCACTGCATCATCTCTCTTCATCAGATGTATGCGATAAAAGCATGTGTCGGGGGCCACAGGGGGTCAAGAGAAAGGTGGAAAAAGCAATGCTTCCAGTGCCGTAATCCCCCTCCCGCACCAGGCAATCATAATGTGAATGGCCAGCTAACGCAATGTGTGGCGGAAAATGGTTTCTAATGTTTGCACTGTACGTAATGCATACCCTGGAGAGACAACTTGAAACCAAGGGCGAGGGATGTGGGTAGAGGTTGGGAGGAGAGAACGTAAGGGAGCCTTCAAGTTGTCATTGTGGAAAGCCAACTTGCTGAAATATACATTACAAGGATACATATTTGCAGGAACGTATCTGGAACGGATTTAGCATGAACCTTTGTCACATCCCCCATGGTTTAATCTCCTGTGTTGCATTCATCACTGTTCATCCAGGCTTTGCTGTACAGTCCGCTGGCCTGTGTGTGTGTATGTGTGTGTGTGTATGCGAGAGAGAGAGAGAGAGAGAGTGAATGCATGTGTGTATGTGTATGTGTGTGTGAACCAGTACGCCCTGCGTTTTGTAACCCACGGTCATTGCGAGACCTGCTTGTACTTATTTTACAGACTGTAACAGCAACATGATTGAATTATGGTGCACTCAAGAGTCTGGGAGCTTTCCCCCCATTGTCTCACTCACTGTTGTTTAGCTGTTATGGTACAGGATATACACTTTGCTTTAGTGTTGTTCCACATGATGCATTTACTGGATTGGGGACAGCAATACATGTATGTATGTGGTGAATATTAAATCGGAACAATGAATTAATAAATGTTCATTTAAAAAAAATGGTGATTTGAAATGTTTAAATGTTTTTTTACCAGTTCACTCACTGACCATTGTTGCTCTCAACGGTTATGGTTAGGTTGTTCCATTGAATTGCTTCACATCTATAGCATGTGCACATGACATCACATCTTCGTTGTGTTTACTGTGTTCATCTTCACTGTTTATTTCTGTACACGATTCTTCCTCCGATTCATGTCTGTGCAAACTGCAAAGAAGAAAATGCAAAGAAGCGGTGAAAAAGAAAAGAAGTGGTGGCTGACATCATGGCTTGAGAATATTATTGGCGATTCCAAATTGGGAGAAAAAGGAAAAAAAATATTTCTCCCCTCATACAGTCATATACCTGTGACATGGGTGTGTCCCCATTTAAGACAACCCCCCCCCCACCCCCAACACACACACTTATACAACTACCTGCTTTAAAAGCCTCTCTCGCTCCGTTTTAATCGATTTTTCCCTTTTCAATCCAGAAAATTCTGGTTATTAGAGATCTCAGTGGTTTATGGCAAGAGAGATAACATGCAGACATCCTGGCCCTTGACACAACGGCTTCGGACAGAAGTGTTCACGTGCGATAAGGAAACATGCAGAGATTTAAAAAGATTCAAGTGAAAATATGTTCTGTACGTAGATCAGATCACATTGGTATATTGCTTGTTCACACTCAGTAATCTTTTCTTTATAAAAGTTTATTCTGTGTGCACATCAAATTGGTTGCAGGAAAAATAAAGTATATTTTATAATGTAATTCAGCATAGGATTAATAAGTGATTATTCTGCAGATGGAGAACTGTGCCCATGATGGATATGTTCAAGTTTTTGTCATCCTCTACCTTTCTCCTCTGTTTGAATGACTCTGGCTTACTCTCGAGATTTGAGACCTAGATGATCAGTGTTGATGTCTTTCACATTTTGTTTTCGCTGCTCTTTTTCTCTCTCCAAGCTAATTCAATTTGAATAAATCATTTCTAAAACACTTAAACACAATAGATTTAACTTTTTACATTTTTAAAATAATTTTTTTATAGATTTTTTCTTTAAAAAAGACAAACATGAAACATTTAAGGATATAGTCAAATACACTCAAACTCCCAGTCAACCAACACTCCCACACCCAGCACGCCTACATCTGTCTGTATACACTTTATAGTTTGTTGATTATTTTATTCCACACACTATCAAATTGATTAAATGTATTTTTGTCCTCTGCTAGCGATTTTTCCACATTTAAGTAAAATGGCATTGAGATCTTCCACTGTTCCATCGTTGGCGATGTTGGGTCTTTCCATTTCTTTAAGATTAGTTTCTTTAAAATCAATGATGACAATAGTATGACCCAGCCATTTTGATATCTTAAATTCTCTGTATTTTGAAATATGCATATGTTAGGTGCAAAAGTAATGGAAACGTTAAGTGTTTCAGATAGCCATTTCTCAACCTGCCTCCAAAGTTGTTGGACTACTTTGCATTCCCAAAAGGTGAATCGCTCTTTTCACTTCACACAGATATCTGATACCTTTGAATCACATTTTTTAATCCGATCTCGTGTGTAATACATTCTCATAATTAATTTATATTGGATTAATCTTATATTTTCATTTATTGTAATGTCATTAGTGATATTTAAACATTTTTTCAATTTTTCATCCGTATCCTTAACTTTTAAGTCTTTATTCCATTTACTGTATATTTTAGTCAGTATATTGTCGCTGGTTTTTGATTTGACCAATATTTTATACGTTTTCCCTCTGAGTTTTCTTCCATCAGAGTCAAAAAGGACTTGTTCTATTTCACTGCTGCTGCTTGGATATTCCAAATCGTAATCTTTAAGTATCCAACTTTTAAGTTGTAGATATTTCCATGTTTCAGCGTCAGTTAAATAGTAAGCCTCTTTGATTTCGGGGAAGGTCATGAATTTATTTTCTTTTAATATATCATACATTTAAGTAGTTTATTTTATTCGTCCTCCATTTCCCCCCTGCTATTGGTTTATGTTGAATAGTTAACCAATGATTATTCCATAATTTTGTAGTTTTTGGAATTGTTATGGGTTCTTGCACCACCTTTTTCATCTTAACCCCTAGCTTGTAGTGTGCTGTTTGTTAAATAGTTTTTATTCTCTAATTTATGTTTTGAAAATAAGCAATTCAATAAGTTTTGCGGTTGGGTCATCTGATTTTCTATGTGAATCCACAATTCTTCTTTAGTTTTTTTCATTATATGGTATAAATAATAGCTTTGGGCGGATATATGATATAATTCTAGGCGTTTTATTGGTCTACATAAATGATGTAATCAATGAATACACTATTTAAAAAAAGGCTTGTGGTATTGTTATTGGGATTGTTGAAAATATATATAGGAACTTAGACAACCATATCATTCGGAATATGTTAATTCTCCCTATTATATTTATTGGTAAATCTGTCCATTTATGTAGACTCGTTTTAAAATGTTTAATTAGAGGTAAATAATTGTCTTGATGCAGGTGTGATTTTTCTGGGCTAATAACACATCCTAAATATTTAATGCCTTTAGTTATCCACTCAAATAGGCTTAGTTTATGATGGTAATTTCCAATCATCATGTCTGATATTTCTTTATTTTGCCTTATTTTTGAGCCAGTGGTTCTACTGCAACTGCAAACAAAGAATGTGATAGTGGGCAACCTTGTCTAGTTCCTCTTGTTAGGTGAAATGGTTTAGATAACACGTCATTTGAGAGAATTTGAGCGGTTGGGCTTTTATAAAGTATTTTTATAATGTTAATAAATTAAACGCTTGTAAACGTTTTAATAAATATGGCCACTCCACCCGGTCAAATGCCTTTTCGGCATCTACCGACATGAGTGCTAGATCGATACCATATTTCTTTGCATATTGGATGGTTGCTAAACATGTTCTTGTATTGGTACGCAGGTTTCTATTTTGAATAAATCAAGCTTGGTCTGGGTGAATTATCTCTGGTAGTACCTTTGCAATTCTGTTATTTATAACTTGCGTTATCATTTTATTGTCACAATTAATTAAGCTAATTGGTCTGTAGTCTGCAGGTGTATATTCCTTCCTGGTTTTAGTATGACCGTAATTACTGTTTGGTACATGGTCTTTGGTAAGGATGCACTCACTTTCATATAAGATAGGACATCCATAAATAATGAACTTACATTCTCCCAAAATATTGTGTTGAACTCAATGGGGAATCCATCTAATCCTGGTGCTTTTCTGTTAGGAAACCTCTCAATTGCTTCCAGTACTTCTTCTGGAGTTGTCATTTGTCAGGTTCTCTTTCTGTTCAGTATTGATTTGTTTTAAATCTATTGAGTTGATTTAGTCGGGGATCATACTCCTGTTCTTTTATCTCCGATTGATATAATTGTTCATAATACAGTTTAAACTGATCATTAATCATTGTTATATATTGGTTCTTTACTTTGTGGATCTTTAAGAACTCCTGTAGACTTAGTTAATATTAGTTTTGTTAGTGCACATAGTTGTTTGCAGATATATAATATAATTTATTAGAGTTAAATTGGCTCTCATTAATAATAAATTATCATATTTACATTTCATCACTTGAAGTTCCTTCCTATCTTTTTCATTCATACACCTCTTATACCTTTTCTCTAGCTCCGTAATACCTTTTTCAACAGATTTCAATTCATTCTGTAGACTTGATCTTCTTCTTGCAGAGTATGAAATAATCATGCCCTGAATGTAAGCTTTAAATGAGTCCCATATTATGTGAGGATTTGGCTTGTCTATGTCATCACTTTCTATGTTAGTTTGTTTAAAAATACTAATATGTTCATTCGTATATTTTATAAATTCTGTGTCCAAAAGGTATTTCCTATTAAAGTGCCACATTGTATTGGATTGCTTATTTCCAACGGGTAAAATCATAGCTGTTACTACTGCATGATCGGAGATTACTATATCATGAATTTTTGTTGATATAATATTATCGATTCCAGATTTAGATATAAATATGTGATCTAATCTACTATAGCTATTTTGAGGATGTGAGTAAAAGGTGTAGTCCATAGTTTTTGGGTTGAGGGTGCACCAAATATTTTGCAAGTTATTATTACTTCAGGAGTTTGTTAAGGTCTTTGGTGAGATAGAAAGACTACCAAGTTAAAAAGCCCTATCTAATTTATTGAAGGTATTATTAAGATCTCCAGCCAATATTATCGTTCCTATTTCCAAGGTGTCTATTATAGATTGTATTTTTTAAAGAAATGTAGGGTTTAATCCTGGGGGAATATATATGTTAATAAGGGTGTATGTATTACCATAAATAAGACAATTTACAACTAAATATCTCCCCTCTGAGTCTGAATGTTGAGAATTTAAAGCAAACGGTATATTTGTATTTATGAGTATCCCAACGCCTCTACTATTAGAGCTGTATGTGGCATCTAAAGCTTCTCCTACCCGATTTCTTTTAAGGTACTGAATTTCCCCGCATTTAAAGTGAGTTTCTTGCAAAAACCAATACCGAAGGATATCTTTTCCAAATGGTTTAAAACGTTATGTTTTTTTATACCCTCGCGGAGGCCATTCACATTCCACGTTGTTACTTTAAATGTGTTAGGGGCACTTCGTATTACTGGGATTTCAGCCATATTCATTAAGGGTATGGATAGACAGGGGCATATTACCCAACCTTTTTACTTTGGCATATTCCTTTTCAGATATTTTAAGCAAATATGAGTCTTGTAAATGATTTATGATCGGCTGTATAGAGACCTTCCTTATCTGAGATGGGGAAAACATGTACAATATAGACAAGTTGAGACAAACTGGAATAGGTACTGTATTCACAAAAAGTATATGACTGACTGGAACAGACGTTAAGACGCAGACAGGACAAACTGACTTACACACTAAGACACGAGAAAACCTTGAACACATAGCACTTAAACATAGACTAACACTTACACATATGACATATAGTATAGTGCACCTGATGTGCACTCTGGGGCATTTCATCCCACCCTTACTATAAACTGCAATGAGCTTCGTACCCCAAAACTTTCACTCCATTGCAGGGTTGCAGCATAATGCCTGGTCGGCAGCCTTTTTCTTGAAAACCCAAATTACGATTTACAGTTTAAAATGTACAGATTTGACATTAAAACAGGTGATTGGCATAACAATATAATTGAATAACAGTAATGTCACTTTTGTAGCAAGCTATGAAGTTTTTATTTTTCTTGCAAGCTACCTACTTTATAATATATAGTTCGATAAGAAGTTTTGATTCCCTATTAGCCTATATTTACACAGAGACCATGGCTTCTAACTTGTATAAGTATCTAGCTAGCTAATGTTATGAATTGTGCAATATTATTAGAATTTTTTAAGTTGTAATGTTTGCCATTGCATTCTCAAGATTTGCTCCATTTATTGCTAGTTGATTTTCATTGCCGTAGCCCTGTGACCGGCAGTGACAAAGGCGAAGCATTGTCTCCTCCGAGATGGCACTCGTCATGCTGTCGACTGTAACTCTGACACCCCAGAACCACTCCTGTGCGCAGCTAACTGTGTCGGCTTTCCTCCCCCCTCCCTGGGGTGGACAGCCAATTGCCACCCCCGGTGGCACTCCCGGCCAGAGCCGACTCTGGCGTGACGGGGAATCGAACCCCGGTCGCCGTGGCCAGCGTCGGACGTTGAAACCACTAGACCACGCAGGAGGCCTTGAGCTCATATTTTTAATAAAGTCTTATAGGTTATTTAATTGGTGGATACATTAGCTATTTCTTTCTGTGGATTTAACTGCCTGAAAAAAATTGGATTGTGTTGGACCTATATGTTGTACAATATTACCCAAAATAAAAATATAATAAGGGCCTCAAACCAGACTTGTACTGGTCCTTCCTCAAATCATAAATTAATTGTGCATGGACAAGGAAGGCTTACCCCTCTAACACATAAAGTGTGATCTTCTTGATTGTACCATGTCTTCCTTAGGATTTAATGTTTGTTAAGGTAGTAAACCTGCGTCTGTAAATTTGACATTGACGTTTGATAAATCCTCCTACATCAAATATTCCCACTGAATTGCTAAGCATCACACAGAAATAGCTGGCAGCAAAATCTACTGTGAGCTTGCTGTTAATCACAATGCACCACACCTTGGCACAAGTCTAGATGGAAAGGTTCACGACAGACTCTGGGCAGTATGGATCACTTAAATGTTCTTATCAAGGCATACACAGAATGTGCTTTCCTGGGAAGATAGATAGAAGATAAACGTTTCCTACACATTGAGGAAAACTCTTGAGTTGTACTTGAAAGTGATGGGCCAGATGGGACTTACTGGTCTGAACCGGTGCTCATAGGGAAAGTTGAAATGATGTTATGGCAAAATGACGATACCACCTGGAGAGGGTGTACTTTGTTCCTACTTTTTGGGCTGAGAAGAAACTAAAACATTTATTTTGAACTACTCCCTCCACAAATGTGCAGGGAGGAGCAGGTTGGCTGAAACACTATGACAGCTAACAAACAAGAGTACTGTCTAGGCTTGATAAATACAGTTCTTTGTTACTCATAAAAAATAGACAAATGATTCAAATTAAAACCAATACAATATTTGTCACATTTCTGCTTCCAGCACAACAGCATGGCAATTTTTAGATATTTTTTTAGTCAAATTGACTTCAGACATAAGGAGATCCACACTGCAGGCAGTGGATCAGAATGCCTGCGCTTCTCCAAATTGATTAATCATTTTAAGTCATCAAAGGTCTGCATTTGTTGTCCAATACTCAGGCATTCATTAAAAAAGAGTACATTTCTACAGTCATTAGCTGATTCTGTCTGAGTGACAATAGGCAAACAAACAAAAACCCAAATTAAAACAATTTGCAACAAAAAATCTGATGAGGCTTTTCAGAGTTATCAACATTGATTGTCAAAACACATCTTTGAGGGATGACTGCACTTATTTTTTAAGATGTTTGAAAACCAGGTTGGCATCAGGTAAAATAAAATTGCTTGATAAAATTATTGTATTTTTCTTGGGAAATGTTGCAGACATTCATTAAGAGAAAGTTGTAATTAGTGCGACCCAAAATGTTGTTTGAAATGTGTGAAGAATTAATCAAATTAGCACATTGCCTTTAAAGTCATGCAATAATGGAATCACTGTTGGCGGTTGGTGGTTGCACTTGCTACAAGTAATGCACAAAAAATTGGACTTGGACTTTTTATGGTGTTGTATTCCTCCTGCATAATTCCAGATGCTGGTAGACTCTATGCCACAGCGCATGGCCCCACATGGTGGCCCAACACCTTACTATGTGACTTAACATTGATGGTTACATTTATTTTGTTCACAACCTATATGAGCCCGTTTTTGTAGTTATTACAGAATAAACTAAGTTGTATTTTAAACATTACTCAATTCAAACTGTTTGCACCTTTACAACACATCATACACTGACTAAAGTGTGGCTGTTAATGTCCGCAAGATTTATAACGTCTTCGGGAACCGATAGCATACTCACATTATGAATGTTGTGTAGCCATAGCAACTGAAAGAGATATAAACTGTACAGAGAGTTTTGTGGCTGTCCTTATTTACATAATTAAGATGTCATATTCTCAAATGTTGATCCACAGCATAATTTTCAGACACTATAGTGATAGATTCACATTCTTAACACATAGTTTAAAAATGTTTCAACATGTCTAGCTCATAAATGATGTATCCACCAAGGGAGTTAATAACCAAACCATGTACACATGAAAAGCTATGTACAAATGGAAGGTAGTGTCACCAACTGCTTAAAGTTTGACATGAACACATGTCCCAATATATAAATATGAAGACTGTCATTACTAAAAATATATATTATATATATTATAGATATACTCTATACATAATTTAGGCATGAGTATATCTAATGAGATAAAAAGCATAAATGATACTTGTGATTTTTTTAAAACCAATACATGAGCAACCTAGTGGGCTACCCCATCAAGATAGCCAGGTAATGTTCTATGGACAGATACAAAATAATCTAGCTAACCTATATACAATTACATAAAGTCAATGCTAACACAAAGGGAAGGACTGCAGAATTGGCAGTGTTTAAATGTCTCATTTTCATTCAAAGGTGGCTACCATAGTTCATAAAGTCCCTTCTCTGTTCCCATCTTTATCTTTGTTATCAGTCTCATCTCATGACTCTGTTAGTTTCTGTTGGTCTCTTTTTATCTGGTTCTGTATCTGTTTGTATTTGCAGCTCTCTGTGAGGCACTGTGATGCTCTGTGAAACTGTTACCCACCTGCATCGAACGTTTGACCTATATCGCTGCATCATTCATCCTGCAAGTCAGTTCAGCCTGTGGTGTTTCCCCACACTCTCAGCCTGCCCTTCCCTGAATGCTGTAAGGAGGAGGTGGTGCAGCTGTCCGCTGCTATAGATCTGCTACATCTCTTTTTTTATTTTTAAAAATTAATTTCTCTGTTATTTTTTCCCTGTTTTCCTCCCAATTTAGTAGCCCAATTCAACCCTCTATTTCAATTCACCCTCCCCTCACGGGCCCGCCACCCGTCCTCCGGGTCAAGCTAATATCCTGAGGCCGGCAATGATCCGCTTCCTCCAAGACGGAACCTCGCCCACCTGCTCTTTAGGAACACCCTACTGCTCCTTGGCAAGGTCGTGCCAACTATCCCTCCCCACCCCCCCCCCTGGGGTGGACAGCCAAAAGCCAAGCCCAATAAGGGCTCCCGGCCAGAGTTCGACTGATGCAGTCTGGTTTTGAACCGCAACTACAACTACAACTACAACTAGTAACATAATCGGATTACTTTTCATTACTTTTAGATTACTTTCCATTCAAAAGCCATCGAAATAAACTTGTAAAATGTAGACTTCACTGACAAACAATTGCCTGTTGCAAGAGACAAACAAAGTCAGTTGAAAAAAATATGAAATTGCATGACTTCAGAGAGTCTCTATCAACGAACTGGATAGGTATAGTTTAGGTTACCATGTATTAATGCACATTTTGTAAGCCGCTCTGGATAAGAGCATCTGCTAAATGCCTAAAATGTAAATGTAAATGTATAAGCTACAGGAAAGCAGTAGGAACTCAAGCTCTAATCAATGGCAGAAGGTTTAATCAGGATTTGCCCCACACACCAAAGCGAATGGAAACTGCTAGTATTTGTGTTGTCACAATTTTCATTTGTTTGGTATGTGAAGCGCGCATGTGTCCTGATCCATGTTTTGGCCGCTTCCATTACCAGAAGTTCACTTATGATGATCCCAACAGACACAACAAACAAAAGGCATGCAAAAAATGTAAACTGTTAACAAAATGAAGAATGAGATGAGCTTGTAACATTACAGAGAATGATACAAACTCAATTAATTGAAATATAACTCTTCACGTCAAATTTCAAAATGGTTACATGTAAATGTAGATGTGACAAATAAATGTATTGTAAGAATTTATCTGTACATAATTTACACACATATTTTGTATATAATAACACTAATTTGTTAAAACGTTTATTTGATATGACATATGATATATCTCCACAAATTATGTATTATTATAAAATATGTACAAATACATATTTTCAAATTTGCATAATTTGTATATGAGATTTTTCAATTGCAACTTTTTGGTGATTGGGCATAACACATCAGTTTATACATCAAAATAAAGATAATTTCATGCTCTTTCCAATGACATATGGCCGTGCACACACACAACAGATTTATCTGTGTACCTAGTTAACTATGTAAGTTAACCAACTTAACTCTTCTTAAATACAGTGCATGTCAGCCACACATAATCATCAATCGTAGCTAGCTAACGCTATCACTAACTATCCAAGACAAGTCTGGACATTTTACCTCCAAATGTTTTCTGAAGTTGGATGTGGGATCCTATGAAGCTGATAATAGTTTCACCGCAGGAAAGCATAACTTGCATTGCATGATAATGTTCTTTCCTTTTTCATCTTTGAAAATAAAATGAATGCATTTCTTTCGGAGGTCACGTTTGCTCTAGCATCGAGTTTCGCATTGTCTTCTTTTCCTCTTCAGCTTATCCGTTGGGGTGTATTGTGGGATGGGGGGAGTTATCACTCAAAAATAATTCTTGCTCTAGTCTGGAGATTTTATTCTCTTAACAAATTTGAAACTAATCTGCAAGTAATCATCACATTTTTCCAAAGTATCTGTATTCTGATTACTTTATTATTTTGCTTTTTTCTGTAACTGTGATGGATTACAGTTACATTGTTTTTGTATTTTAAATATGTACCATCGTGTCTTCCGTTACTTCCGTATTCCCTGCACACTGATATAAGAGGGTCTCCAGGATGGACACTTGCTGCATGGTATAATAAGCAACCAAATATGTTCTCTGTATTACAGCTCACTGGATAATAATGGAGCCATGAGAGAGAGAATACAGAATTTGTTGGGAGAAAAGGGCCCCTTTGCTCCCACTCAGCGCCCATGTTTCAGGAATACTCAGCAGGTGGCCTCCTTTTATCTGAGTCTAAATATTTTCTCTATAGAAATATTTCTCTGCTGCCTATTGATTTCCAGGTACTCTATGAAAAGCCAAATGGGAGGGAATCGATTCGACATAGTAGATTTGGATAATGTATTCAGTTATTTTCCATTTTTTCTTTGACCACAATGAATGGCAACACTTTGCAACAAAACAATTGCCGCTTTGGCACAAAATGTTTGCTGTTTGTTTTTAACTACCTTGTCGTATAATATAAGGGAGAGGGATGCAGTATTAGCAAGGACATCTCAGAATGTTCACATCTGAAACAACTTCAGGGCCAGATTTACTAAAGGATTGTGACTGCTTTTCCAACGTAAAAGCAGTTGATACAAGGTCGCAAAATCTACGTCCGATTTACTAAATGGTTGCAATAAATCAAATCACTATTAGGATGTAATTAGAGGGGGTTAAGCCACTTTGACTTTCCCTTGGATTAATAGTTAAATCTGCTCATGCATATGTATACCTGGGGTGAACGCGCAAAAACAGGGTGGAGATGTTGTAAATTAAGTTGATTACGTATGCTGCCTGATTTAGCGTGGTTCTCTGTGGCTCAGTTGGTAGAGCACGGCATTAGCAACGCTTAGGTTGTGGGTTCATTCCCCACTGGGGCCACATATACTGAAAAATGTATGCATTCACTACTGCAAGTCGCTTTGGATAAAAGCATCTGCTAAATGGAATATATATATTATATTAAATGGCATATATTATTTACAAAAGCATGCCTTAATTGCGACTGTCCTCTTTGCGTGATAACTTTAGAACACTTGAAACCAGGTATTTTATGAGCGCTATTTGCGACCACAAAATATCTGCATCAAAATGGTGACCGTCTTTTCACTGTGACTATCTTAGTAAATCTAGCCCTTTATGTTTTGGGAAATGTGCTCTTTCCAGACACCATTAAAATTCCTTTATTTGTCACTTGGCAGCTGCACCGTTTTAATCCTCATATAATTCTTACTATGTCTTCTTTGATATCTTTTGCCCGCGTTGTATTTTTTAGTTCGTTTTCTTATCTGTTTATGAACTGCAATAACGCTGTCTCTCAGTTCCTCAGTGAACTGCAGTCCACAACTCTGGAAAGTGCACTTCATTCTTTTTAAACTAGAAAGAACAGACGTGAAAAGACTACCTTTGATTGACCCTGAAAAACATTGAAACACGACTGTCTATTATGAAATAGGCTATGAATGCCTTAAGGAAAGCCCCCATGGTCACAATAATTTCCGGGTGCAGGGTGGGCCACTGTTGTTGTAGCCTGGACTATTGTATTTAATATGATTTGCTTCTGTAAATATCCTGTCACATGAATGGCTAATATATACATTATAACGCAAGCTCTATTAGTTGCCCAGGATGAGGGTGTCTCCAAAGCAAATGAATAACTCAACTTGCTTACAAAGCTGGAGGAAGGCCTGCATGACAGTAAAAGAAAAAAGTAACTCTGGGTTCTACCACAATCAGCAAGTTGACATAGTCACATAGTTGTACAATAATTTTATTTTTCTTGTATGCAAGAGTTGGGAGCACAGTATGAAGACAGCGATTATAATCTGTCTTCTCTGAAAGGATACTTGGACAATCTCGCTGTCGGCAAAAATGAAGCAGAGGAGGTCAAACGTTTTCACCATAAGCGTTTCTCCAGCAATCTACAGGAGCAGGCTTTCCCGGCATGGGCAGATGAGTCAATTGACACTTTAGACTGATGATGAAAAATGGAGGGAGATTTGTTGGAGGACAGCCTTTTCCATGATTTCCGATGCCTCCCATTTTTTTTTACAATGTGACCGGAGTTACCAGAAATAATAATCAATCAGGATGAATTTGTGGGACATAAAAGGAGTGATTCCTCTGAAATGAACCGCTTCTTCTGAGATTGAACCTGCCAAGATTCTCGTCCCTTCCCCCTCCCAATTGCTGCCAATCGCTGCCCTTGAACGAGACTCGAACCCAGGCTGCAGTAAGCGACCTGCATGCACTTAGGCCACGTGTCTTTACAGGGGCTTTCAGTTATTATATGTGAGGGGTGATAGAGCGGGGGGCGGGGGGGTTGATATTGTTATTGAGCGGGGGGGGTAGGAATCATATTTGTATTTGATATCTTTAAAAGCGGGGTAATATTTGTCACGCGGAACAAGTCAAATTGCAGAATGCAGAACTCCGATCACTCTATTTTATGACCGAGGTGGGGCATGAACTGGCAATGCCTAACAATGCCTTCTTAGCCTCGTCGCCCATCTTTGTGTGTCCTATGTATCCAGTGCTGTGTGCTGCAATACATATTTCATGTCTAATTTGGGTGATGAACCACCTGGACAGGAGGAGGGGCAAGGGGTGTAATTGCTTGAAGGCAGGCTCAGGGAGAAGATTGCTGTACTTCCTGTCACCCTCCATTGATTCTATGATAAACAGCAGGGCTGGGGGAAGCTCATCTGCTGGATTTGGGAGATGTAATGTGATTGGTGATGAGGAGGCAGAAACTATTTTCTTCAGGGGATGGGTAGTCAAACATTTCATTTAAAAAAAAGAAATAACTGCCAGTGCAAAATAGCAGATATGAAATATGAGTGGATACCAAATCATCAATAATAAGGTTAATGTTTTGAATGCATCAAATCATTTGTCATTATAAATGTGTACATGTATCATGCAACAATATGCATATTGCATATATGAAGGCATACATGACAAAAAAATCCATTAGGGTGACTCTGGAAGGCATTACTGATGATGTCACTGGCTATCACTTAATACTAGAGAATAATTATTACAAATCACTTATATACAGTACATATGCCCTATTACTTACCTTACACCCATAAAAACCCATACATCCTTTTCTGATGGACTGTCTCTCTGTTACATGCTGCGTACTTATATTGGGTTTAGATTAAATTAGGACTCCTGGATTCCAGCTCTGTATTTACTAGTATACATTTTTTCCAGTCCCCAGATCATCTGAAAACCCCATTAGAAGAAAGATTCTATTGAAAGCCATAGATTGTATTGTCACAGGTGAATGAGATTTTTTTCCAGGACTTTCATTAGAGGACAATTTCTTGAGGTGATCTGCTGAATTTAAATTCAGCCTTATTATTTTTTCTTTCTCTCAGCAGCTCATTGCCTGCAAAGAACATTGCAGAGGAACAGGGTGGGTGGCAGTGTGCTGGGGAGTTTAAGGACATGGACTTGCAACCTGAAAGTTATACGTCTTAATCTCAGGTGGGGCAATGCTGTCATACCTAACCCAAATTAATTCGTCAAATGATCAGTGTAAATGGGTACAAAATGTAAAATACCCTGCTTGAGAGAATCTACAAAGCAAAACTATAGCTCCCTATCCCCCTGTGATTCCTGTGTTCCATGTGTATAGAGTCTTTTTGAGTGATTTTGTTCTTTTATCCTATGACTGTCAGCACCATGTTTTTAAGCACCTTCTTTATGTTTTGTGTAATGTGTGTATTGTTACACTACTTTGACACTTTCCTTCTTGGCCAGGTCAGTGTTGTAAATGAGAAATTGTTCTCAATCACTTTTACCTGGTTAAGTAAAGCTTAAAAAAAAAACATGACTAATAATAACCTATCGGTGTCTTGGCAGAGAAAACGGGCACCTCTCCTTTCACCTAATATTCAATTGTGTTTCCATGCTAGCTCTGGATGCTATTATTGTTTGAGGCATATTTACTTACTGGACTGATGCCCCTGCTGGAGGCCAACTTGGAGGTGAAGGGTTGACGTGAGTGACGGAGGAAGGTTGCCCCGTGTGAGGATGGACAGAGTTTAGGCTAACCTCACGAGGGACAAGGTTACGAGAAGTCGCGTTGTGCAGGGACAGATAGCAGGGGCTTTTTCAGGGCAACGAGGGTCTAATTGAATGATTGAGTGACACATGGTTTTAATGGAGGACACATGGTTTTAGTGGAGGAGACGGACAAGCCTATACCTATGGGCTGCACTGCCGGCCTTTGTCAAGCCTCTGCCCTTCAATCTGGCCCGCCAAGGTGAAACCCACTGCGGTGAGTTAAGTGTACGAGGGCAAAAGGGCAAGTTTGCTTTGCCATTTGACAGCATGATGAAATTGTGGGGCAATGATAGATGATGCTTTCTGTCCTTTTTTGCAGTCATTATTTACATGTGGTTGTTATTTCTCGTGGCAGGTTTATATATCCATCTCTGTCACAGGTAGGCGAGGCACACTGTCTGCCTACCTCCCTTCCTCTCTCGTCTCCTCCTCCCTGCCTCTCTCCCTGCCACCTCTTGCGTGGCGCAGGCTTTGATTCTAATCCTTGCGTTATTTGAGCCGCTGGGAGTCAGAGGGCTGAGTGCCATCCACCTCTCCTGCATGCTTCACACCACAGGCTGCCCCCACTCGGATCTTAAGAAACTTAAAGAGTAAGAGAAGAAACGTGATAGAGAATAGAGATAGAAAATAAGAAAAAGAGAGTGTCAAAGAGAATGAGAGGCATACAGAGAGCTTGTCATTGCAGTGCATGCCCAGGACAATTTTAAAAGATATCAAACAGTTTTGAGTTTCCTGCAGTTCTGTCAGAGCACAAAAAACAGCCATGTGTAAAGGCCTCAACAACGACACAGGTCGAACGACAACAGCGCGACAGCAACACAACCAGGGCTCTGCAACATCAATGTAACCTTTGCGACCTACCCAGAGGGGGTTGCAGTGGGTGTCGTGTACCTAGCACAAAAATCATACACGCGACCACAGCGCAACCGTTCACATAGATGTTGCGCATCATTGATTGGTTGGTTAGCGAATGGAGGCGGAGCTGTCATAGTCATATTTCTTTGAACTATAGCTAATGATATAGATAGCTAGCATCATTTGTTCAACACAGTATAAAATGAACCAGCTTCAGGAAAGAATGGCTGAAGAAGTTTGTTGTTACAGGAGTTTCTCTGCTTTCAAGAAAACTTTACCAACCTTTTTCAATACATTGACGCCTACTAGTGTACAGAAGTGTAAGGACACCATGTTGCACAGGCTGCGCATAGCCTTTGCAGAGCTATAAATTGCAGAGTGCTTGCAAAATTGTTGCATTGCGCGAACCGCAAAGAAGTCACACAAGTTATACAGAAGCATGTCGAGGCCTCAAGTGTACTCAAACTGGTGTCCCTGACTGGTGAACTTCGGTATTGCATGGACACACACACATACAATAACATACATACACACACACACACACACACACACACACACACACACACACACACACACACACACACACACACACACACACACACACACACACACACACACATACCACTCTCTTACATACACAACAAGGCATCAACCCCTCAGCATGTGAGTCTGTTTGTGTGTGTGTATGCGTGTATCGGTTCTGGATATTTGTAAAAGAGCAAACAAACATCATTTTTCATTGTGTGCTCAGTGGAATGCCCTTACCCAAGGCAGTGTAAATTGATTGCATTTATATTGAAATATGCTAGCTAATTATACAGCTTTTTCGCACAGCATTAATTGTGCCAGAAGGTATAATACAACAGCTGTGGCCCGCATATAATAAAGCTCACCCTCCCACAAACTCTACCATCTCAGACAGGAGCACATTTACAATGCATGCATTTTCATTTCGTTTGACAGAGCGGGCCTACGGCAGGTATTAAATACCTGTTGAGAGACTGAAGGGCTTCAGTTTATGCTTTCTAATCCAAGGCAGAAAGGGTTTATGTAAAGTGTTTTGTTTTGGTTGTTGTCAATTTTTTAAGGTCTATCACCGTTAGATACACTTTTGTGATGTTCTGGACTTTTTGCTCTGATGAGCCAGTGAGGTTCCTCTCAAGCAGGGGAATTGAATTAAACATAAATGCATTACAGTGTGAGGTGTTGAACATTGAGGGATGACACGTGCCTGTCTCAGGGGCCCTGCCCATGTTTTGGGGATGTGTGTGTCATTGGAGGATTGTTGTCATAGTCTGACAGTGTTCACATTTTCCTAAAATAGAAGCCAGCAACTGTGTGCGGTCAATGGATCCTGGATTTTTACTAAGTCAAGGAACTTTTTTGTTCAATTGCAATGACCTCCTTTCAGGCTTTTGTATACATGGTATACATTTTTTGATAAAAAACAAACATCAGCTGCAAGTGAAACCTGCTTTGGCCTCTGCATGTGTATCTGTACTATGTGGAGAGATCTATCCTGAATGGAGGAGCACAGCTGTCCAGTACATTGAAGTGCAGATAACGGAAGGCATTAACTTCCCATTGCATCTGGCCTAGTTGCTTTTAGCGACCGAGGAATTGCAAAGTGCATTTTGACATGGAAAATGAGTTCATACCATGCCAGAGGTGTGTGAAAAGCCTTTCAGAGCCATGAACAGCAGAAGCAGTTTGCCTATGCCGTCACATAACAGCACCACATGAGGCTAGCAACCATATAAGGACAAACCTGCAGCTTGGTTAGTGTTTTCCTGGACATGGACTATAACCTTTCCAAAGGAAATCCATTGAGGAGGCTGGTACAGGGCAGCACGGTGGTGCAGTGGATAGCGCTGTCGCCTCACAGCAAGAAGGTCTCGGGTTTGAATCCAGGCCGGGGGCCTTTCTGTGCGGAGTTTGCATGTTCTCCCCGTGTCCGCGTGGGTTTCCTCCGGGTACTCCGGTTTCCTCCCACAGTCCAAAGACATGCACGTTAGGCTAATTGGAGAGTCTAAATTGCCCGTAGGTATGAGTGTGTGAGTGAATGGTGTGTGTGCCCTGCGATGGATTGGCGACCTGTCCAGGGTGTATTCCTGCCTCTCGCCCGGAACGCATGCTGGGATAGGCTCCAGCCCCCCGCGACCCTGACCAGGAATAAGCGGCTTAGATAATGGATGGATGGATGGATGGAGGCTGGTACAGCTGGGTATATCCACACTCCGTAGAGTAGGGGTGTGCGGTCGTTTCTATTATTTGTGTCATCGTTGTCGGGTATAGTTGTAGCTGGGTCAGAAAAAACAGAATACACAAAAGTAGAGTGATTTATAGCTGTAGACTTAACTGTCAGGACCAGAGTATGTGAATGGAATAAGGTAGTAACAATTCCCGGCTCTTCGCTCAAAGCACTTTGTAATCACTCCGCTCCCACTCCGTGTTCTCTGCGCTCCACTCCAGTTGCTCTCCCGCTCTTGTGTAAAATAATTCTCGCTCTGCGTCCGCTCCATAGTAAAACATAGTTTTAGCTTATATTTTTCTTAGCATCCCTCGCACTTACGAACGAGACAAAAGGCTTTCAAAAAAGTATCAGGCTTTGTTGAACACAATCACCTGTAGCCTAGCGCTAAACTGTTGTTGCAGTGACACTTGCAAACTACTCCAAGTAAAATAAATCATAAAATAACCACAAATAAATGGAATAAATTGCAGCCTAGCCATATTTTTTTACGCATTGGCCTGAGCAATTTGAAAAGTAACTGCATGAGTCATTTTCGACCTGCATTTTCAACCAAGACCAGCTTTAATGCTGCAGAGGTCACTCTTAGGAACACTAGCTTTTCCAGAGTGCGAGGCTTCGGACTCATGATGATGCCTAGATGTCAGGCCAGCAGATAAGAACACCCTCTATGCACTAGCCAAGCCACTGGGCTTGATGCTGAATACGTGGCCAGTTGAGCAATATGGGGCAGCGCGATAGAATTGTCCTTCCAAAACCGAAGCACGTCCACATCGGGGTTCCTTCTCGGTGATGTGAGGAATGCTTTGACTTCTCCTTCTACATCATGAGTGGTAGTAGTAGACCACAATGGGTCTATTTCTGTTCATTTTCTTTCCTATAGAATTTAGCAAAGCCCATTTTCACTGCAGGTGGCTGCTAACATTAAAACGTTGTACAACTGCATGATGGGCCGGCAGCATGAGCTGTGCTCGTGGGCCTGGAGCGATATTGAAGCGGTATTGCAGTGGGAAAGAATATTGATGCTTTTTACAAATCCGCTCTTCGCTCTGGGGGAAATTGGCCTGCTCCGCTCCCACACCACAGTGCTCACATGCACTGGTCAGGACACAGTGAGCGAAGGCTTTTTTTCTTCTTCCTTTTTTGTTTTTCTCTTCTCTCTTCTCTTTTCTGTAAAATTACCAGAAAACAATTGGACCAATATTCATACTTTCCAACTTGTCGGCTCAGCCCTAGTACACTGTGAACACTGCATGTGCATGGGTTGTGTGTATACCATGTGTCATTTTTGTCTTAGGACACCGTGTAAACAGAACCACCTTCTTAAGGTCAGTTTAAAGCATTTCATAGCTAAATATCAAATATAAGACACACTAGTCAAAGTTGGACACGCATACATACACACATACATTATATATATATATACTTGTTTATTCACTAGCTAAACACAAATGCACTGTATCGCTAGTGCAGCTGAATACAGTTCTGTTTGGCCCCCTGGCCTCATATTCTCCTCTGATTGCATTTTAAAGCCACTTTGGGAATACGAGCCATAGGTTAACGCTGTGCGTGGTGTACCTACTGTCCACACTTGAGTGAACTCCGCTGTTTACTAAATGGCTTCAAGGCTCACAACTGCCAGCTCTCAAACCGTTTTATCAAAGACAATCTTTCATATCGCCTCACTGATACCGTTTGTCACCTCCCTTAGCTTCGGCCCTGTCTGGAATGTGCCTGAGTCCTGTAGCCATAGCAGCATCTGTGCACAGATGGGCCAAGACCACACAAGACACACGGGTCAAATAGGAGATAAACAGAAGTCTTTTCTGTTAGCTTGCATCTCTCTAAAGGATCGGCCAATTCTTTGTGCCACGGACACTGCTGAATGACACAGGGCAATAGGAGAATAAAGGAAAGGCATCAGATGAGCTGCAGTGTTTCATTAACTGTGAGTGAGTGGACAGTACCTTTGGCACTGGGCTGGGGCTGCTGGAAAGGAGCTCTGTGTTCTGGTGCCAACGTGAATGACATCACATCTGCTCCAGACTCGCTCACCGTCGTCAGGGCTGTCGCTACAGGTGGACCTTGCTCTTGCTGTGTAGTCTTGATCAGTGAGGAAAACAGACAGATTTTATGTCGCACTTCACTCACTGTTAAGAACTTTGAGATGCATGAAAGGTGCCATATAAATGCAATTTATTACGGCGTGTTATATCATGCGCGTGTGACCATGGCCTGCATTCAATCAATGTTTTTCCTTAACGTTGATTTACAAATAGATTCAAGTGTTACTGAAAAAAAGAAAAATATGAACATAAATAATTTCATTAATCTTGGTGACAGCTAAACTTTCCAAACTGTGCTTTCTTAGAAAATGTCGAGCACTTGCATTTAAATAGTCAAAATGACATGCAATTATTGATTTAATCCAGGCCTATGTTTTGTATGTTACCATACATCATACCACAGACACCCATTTAATCACACAGCTCTGTAGAGGAGGCTGGGCTCTGTGAAACTGTCTGGATCCAGAAACCAGCTCCCTGAGTGAGTCCTAATTGAATAATTGGAGTGATTCATTCATTTGATTGATTAAACTGAAAAGCGAAGGCCAGTGCTCCTGCTCGCTGGCTGTCCGTCAGCCCAGGCCAGGGGGGGCGTATGTGTCCCGAGGGGGGGATCAGTGTTTGCCTGGTCCTGATCTGGACCATATTTCACGTGTGTCAGATGCGTGACATGTCACAGAAGGTCACCCGAGACCCATCGGTTATCGGCAAGGCTCGAAGAGCCGAGGGGGTAATAAATAACCACAAAGCATGCGCCTATGGTGATCTGTCTCTGCTGTGAGCTGCTGTGGAGGGAACTGTCCAACCGTGGCTGTCAGTCGAAGAAGTAACCACCCCACCCCACACCACCACCTCCCCCCATTAAGAGACACGTGCACAAACTGCATGGGATTTCTTTCAGGGTGTCATGACAACAGTGAGCCACAGACTCATCTCTTCTTATTAGAACATAAGAACATAAGAATACATAAAGACGAGAATGGGCCTTTCAACCCACCTAGGCTCGCCTACTTTATTATGTCCCAATTATTATTATTATTATTTATTTTTTACCATCATCACAGTGTCTCCTGTGCACAACACGGTCGATATTCTGCGTCATGCCTGACAAAAAAAACTTCTTTTTGTTTAAGAACAGGAAATGCACGATCACGTCCCAAGACATGAGGAAACACAAAGAGGAAAAATAAAAAATAAAATCAATCACAGGAGACTCTTTCAGGGAGAGCGCAGCGTTATTACAGCCATTATGGGAAGCCAGAGAGGGAATTTCACCAGATCCCATTTACATGTCCCCACAGGTTTGCTGAACTTCTAATATTTGCCAAAGAAAGAAAGATTTGATTTATTTTTCTATAAATCATTGCAATATAAGATTAAATAATACAATCATCAGTTATATTCATGTCCAGGTCTGCAGTGAAATGCATTCAATAAAACCTTTTAATGCTTCCATGAAATTTGACACCCTGAAAATATTTGGTCTTAATATCATTGCTTAATGGATGTGCAGTGAACAATCACATTTACAACCACAGGGTCTGAAGTGTAACTCTCACCATTTAAGTTTCTTAAAACTTTCATATTGTCTATTATTGGATTAAAAAAAAATATATATATTTAAGTCCATACATCCTGATTTATTCATTTGTGAACCTGTGAGAGACATTGGTTGGTTAACCTACAGTTCACAAGGTATGGATTACACCAAGTTAGAATACATTAAACACTGCACGGTTTCCTCCTGGTGCCATTCTAGCACCAACGTAGATTTTGTTTTGTTCCCAAAGGACAGATACATTTCAATGTAATCCACACAATTTCATAAAAATGTGTTCACTAGTTTTTATTAAAAAGATGAATGAAAATTGTTAGCATTTGATAAGATGCTCACCTACCATCTTTATACAGTTTCTCACCAAATTAGAACATGACGAGATTTTTAAGCAGCAGTGCAGTGAGTTTCATGTGATACGGGTTTTATTCAAATTATTTTTTTTGGAAACAAGGCTCCATTCAAAATGAACGGTGAAAAGATAGCAAGTTGTTTAGCCATCTACGCTTATGTTTAATCATGCTGGAAAGTGGAACCAATCGCAACACGATTCCCAGCTGGTTTGACAGTTTGTCTCTTCATTATCGTTAGCTAGCTAGCAATATCTAGCCAAATATAGATAGTTATCTGGGTAGTGTCATGCATCATGTTGACTTGACACAATTATGATTTAGTAAATTGCTTCTGGAAAGGTTTTTACCAGAATAACTGCACACTTTTATGTGCAATATTGATTGTACAAGAACTAACATTACTATACTATGACCTAGATCTAGATCAGCGGTTCTCAAACTATGGGTCGCGACCCCACTTGGGGTCGCCAAAGGGTCATGGTGGGGTCGCCAAAAAATTAATGTAAAATTTTTTTACCATAGGAGAACAGTTTTTCCTTCCCTGTGCCAAGCAGAGGCGCAGCGTGCGCTGTGGAACCGGGCGCAAAATTCCGAGGGGCGCAGAATTTCAGAAGACGAAGAAAAACACAAGTAGGGCACGGACCGGTTTCATGCACCGGGTGTAAAATTCCGAGGGGCGCAAATTACATACCATACCAGACACCACCTTTTCAACACGTTTGCCTCAGTGATTGGTTTGATTAGGGGGATGTTTGTACAATAGGACAATTGTTGAAGCATTCATCCTGTCAGAAAAAGTGTAATGTAGAAGTGCCATAATTCTCATGGAATAATTTCAAAGGGTAGTTTGCCAAATTATGTTCAACAAACACAGTCCCTGGCTTTTGTCCCAGAGTTCACTTTATAGTTGCCCATGGACACAAACGTGTTTGTTATGGAGATGTTCAAGTTGTTATATATGTTCAAGTTGATGTTCAAGTTGTTCATCCTTTGACTTTTTGAACACTTGTAATAGTTGCCACAGCATTTAGGAATGTGGTTGAGCAAACTGAACCATAGCCAAAGGTATGAAGAGAGCGGTCTTTGTTTTCATTCATTGCTTTTCTGTTCCTTTTTAAAAATCATCACTCAACCTCAGTTGAAGTATATTTTCCTGCCTTCAAGGTGAATTCACACACACAGCGACAATGGTGCTAACAAAACAATTCATTTGTTACCATGTCATTTCAGGAGGATGTCAATATGTTCTTAATTTTGGCTTTAAATCCCTTCCACAGCCAGAGGGACTAATGCCACAATGTCAATAAAATAAAGCGTTTGAAAAGACAACTATATCCTGTCATGATTCATGCAGGTGTGTCAGAATGTATTTTTGATTGTAAATTCAACACAAACAGGAAAATGGATTGTAGTTTATTCACCCGATTCTCGATATATGAGGGTATGCAGTCTTGTATGCAGTCTTAACTTAAATCAGGTGGTTTTAAATGTATAGAAAATTGTGTTGAAATGAGGCTCAAGCCCCAGAAAAACCCAATACATGATTTATTTTATTTTAGTTGGAACTGTATTGTTCAACTGAAGAATCACCCCCTTGCCAGCAACTATTACTAAAATTATTAGTCAGACATGGTGCACATATAATTAAAACATGGTGGTATTGAAGATAAGTGTAAAGATAAAATCATGAACTGAACATTTGTGCTTTGAGTTCTGTAATAGAGTTCTCCTTCCGTTATTTAATTGGTTTAATATATTCCTTCCTTCCTCTACACTAATATGATATGACTATGGTATCCTATGGTATCCTGCTCTGCATAGAGTTCTCTACAGACCGTTCTTGATGGAACTGCCTGCTCACGCCCTGGATTTAAATTGGCAGTTGCTTGCTTGTTTTTGCTTGCACCTTGAACTAATGCATGGACATCACAATCCAGGAGTATTCACTTCTGACCACAGTTGCCCTTTGTTGATGATGAGTTCCATGCCGACATCACCTCAGAAAATGTTCTTTGTTGAGCAATCTTCATCACTGAAGCAATGGCCTAATGTGCCCCAATAATATTTTTCAAAGTCAACAAGGTTTTCGTCTTCTAGCCATACTGGCCATAATTATAGGCAACCAGGCTTACCCAGCATTTTTGTACACAACCCTGAGCATGCTGGGACGATTATTGCTTAATTATCTCAGGAACAACACATGGGTGGAAGCACCTATTTTAATCTGTTTTCAATATACCTTTTGTCCCTTATTTACCAATGTGTTTCCACCTTTTTGACCACTACCAGTACCTGATGTGTGGTGAGTATTCTGATACAAAATGGCAGGTATGAGTCACCAAGGTAAGTGCTACACATTTGTGGTGTTTGAGGTATGTCAGGTCCACCCCCTTAATTGTAAAGCCCTTTAAGAAAAGGGATTAATTGAAGAATATAAACATATTTAATTGTAATGAGTTGTTCATTTCTACTGATTTTTGACACAACATGTAAGTGTCTGTTTTTTTTAGCCCTGTTGTCCTCTTTTTAGCAACAAGTGAAGTGTGGGTGGGGTCTTTTGGGAAACCTTGTTGGCTCCAGTCCGGTAATCCAATTCCAAGTAATCCAATCCAAACACAAAAACAAACACACTTTCAAAACTCTCTCTCTCTCTCAAAACTCTCTCAAAACTCTCTCCAAAAACTCTCTCCAAAAATACTCTCCAAAAATACTGGCTGGTCAATAGACTTCAAGTTATCTTTTCTCTCTCTCACTCACCAACTCCTCACAACCACGTTCCTCCCTCTCCAAGAACAATGGGATCGAGTCCTTTAAATAGGCCTTGCAATGGCTCTCTTCAATGCTGTTTTTATGTTCGGTTCAACAAGTGAAGTGTGGAACGTCTTGTACTTTTCAGGCTACATACTATGATAATGTAATTAAAGGTTAACACCATTTTCTGGCAATGGATGTTGTATTATTTTCTGTTGTAAAACAATAATGACATTTTAGATGATCTATTCTAGAACAGGGCAGACCAAGTTGTCAAAGGAGACGACCATCTCAATTTTGGAATTTTAAAAGGATATATTACATAAATCAAGGTTGATATAAAAACATCCTCATGTACATTTGATGCTGCCCTTCCAGTTAATGAGGAACAGGAGCTTGCCAACTACAATGAGGCCAAAAAGTTAACACTGAGTAAAAAGTGTGAGAGTCTCCAGTCTCCCCTACACTATTAATGCAGATACCCAGCATGTCGATGTAAAGTGTTACGGATTACGATGTGCACCCATTAAAAAAAGTAGTTTACTCTCCCAGGTCCCCCATTTGAAGTGAAACTTTTTGATTAGCTTTGTGCGCTTCGTTACGGTGGTCTTTTCTGATGAAGAGCGCATACCTTTTATGTGCCTTGTTCCCATCAATCCATCTTGTAAATGAAACTAATCTATGCTTCAGCAGTCTTACTCTTTTACCATTAGGACTGAATAGAAATATTTTATCAACGCCTCTCAGATTGATTAAGATAATGAACAACATCCCTGGGCAACAGAAGAGGGGACAGAGCTAAGGCGCTAAATGAATGAACTCATCGATTCAATTTCCAGCGACTGTAATCCTGAACAAATATCAGTGTGTAGCTATATTTTGTGGTTACTGAACTGTAAAAAACTGTCTGAGAGAGAGAGAGTAAGAGAGTTTGTGAAGTGAATGGACAGATGGACAGTGTTTGAGGGTGGTGTCACCCAACACAGAAATTTGCATGAACAATACAATAGGATTGGGTTCATTGGATAGATAATTTGTTGCCAAATTTGCAAGAAGAGATCAAGATTTTGTACATGTCCATTGTTCGGAAAAACCAAGGTCCTGACTCTCTGTGGTCATAAAAGATACCATAGCGCTTTTCAAAAAGTACAGGGTGTTAACCTGCTGTCCTGGCCAAATTCCCAACCATGACAATACATATATACATATATGGAATTAATTAATTCCCTCCGTCCTCGCCTCTCCACTGTGCATCTGATGTGTAGTGAGTTTGTACTGGCGCACTATGGCTGTCATCGCGTTCACCCAGGTGGGTGCTGCACATGGTGGTGGTTGAGGTGAGTTGCCCCTATTATTGTAAAGCGCTTTGGGTTCCTTTATCAGCGCTAGATAAATCCAATGTTCAATTCAATATAAGTTGAGACATTATGTAGTCACTTGCAAACCAACAAGGCTGCCAAAATATGTGCACTGAACTAGCACCATATTGGATCAAAGCTAGATTAACTGGTTGATAACCTTTGCATATGGTGTACAAGAAAAAACCATGACCAGATGCTAAGTTATTATTAAGCATCTTGTTATTACTGTGCATGTTTACCTATTGCTTAAATGTAATATTTGTATCTTTAGTGTGCAAAGGAATATCAAAGCACTAGAAATCTAAAATATTTAACAGTTTGCAATGAAATAAGCAACTAATTATAATACATTACAGTTTTGCTTTGACCCTTTTTTCCAAAGAAAATAACAAATCAACAGAAACATCAGGAAGTTGAAGTCACTGAAGCTCCTGCCAAACATGACCCAACAATCACCCCTCTTTCAAAGTCACTGAGATCTCTTCTTCTAGCAATGGTAACCAAAATATATTTTTTGACATTTTTATAAATGACCCTCAGGAATCACCAGCTTTAAGTATACTTTGTATCCCTCATTTACTCAAGTGTTTATTTTGGTATTTTGCTATTTATTCTCCAGTTCCTTCACACCATAGTGCCAACAAAAGTTTACTGCCTTTCTTCTCAAAATAGTATATTCCTTTGGGTGAAATAACATTATTCCCACCCACTATAGTACTTTATTCAAAATAAACAGAATAGTGTAAAATGACTGGCAGAAATAATTCTTCTGTGGATATCCTTTATGAATGGGGCCTCCAATAGCGTAGCAGACTAACACACCAGTATTGGCTGGTCATTTACGAGTGTGAGCTGCCTATCACAGTCATGGTTCGAAACCTGACTGTACCAGACTGGTCCTGGTGGTGAGCCCCGATTGGCTGTCCAACCCAGGGAGAGGGGGGAGGGTGAGCCCGGCACGAATTAACAGAGAAGCACGTAAGGGTGACTCCAGAACGTGGGTGGGTGAAGTCTCAAAGGAAGCGGAGTTCACTGCCCTCTGAGAATTACCTTGCCTTGTACAGACGAGCAGCAAATTCGGGTGGGGAGGGTAAATATAAATAAATAGAGGGTATAATTGGCCACTAAATTGGGAGAAAAAATTGGAAAAATGTGAAACAAATGTAAGAAAAAAAAAGAATTGTGGAAGTTCATTTGAAGATTTTGTCATTTGTTGTGCTGTGAAAACAAATGCACTACACAGTAAATATGACCTTTCCCCCTTTCTTTGTAACCTGGAATGAACTTCACCTAACTATCACGATTACCGTTTGAAGTAGCTCACCTCAGTCCACTTCAATGTTCTTGTTTTTTGACTGAAGGTGTGTCTTTTAAAATGCTTAAGATGTTCTGAACAGTTTTTTATCTCCCATAATGCTTTGGGGATTTTTTCTTTCAAGTAGAACTCCATGCTGACTTTCAGGGACCCGAGCAGTTATGAAAGCTCATTGATTTTTCTGATGTTCTTTCCGCCTGTAGATGAGAGGGAACCTGTCAAAAAATATTTTATCCTGACTGATGCATTTTGATCCAGGCTTCTGTTTGTTCACGGTCATGGCTCGGGTTGGTGAAAGCAGCGCTTGCTTTGCATTGTTTAATTAATTTATTCTGCTTGCTTGCTCTCTCTTGCCCTCTCTCTCTCTCAATGCCATGCATTTTGTTGATGCATATGGCTCTGGTAAGGTGACAGCACAGTAGATTCAAAGCAATGGCCTTCTGCTTTCTGGCACTGCCTACGGTTTGCTGTGTGGCCGGTCTTGTCCGAATATGGACGCAAAAGCACCTGACATCGTACACAGTTACACTGACCTGCTGTGGCTGTGGCCACTGGTTTTCCCAACTTATTTTTGTTTGATGAGTTATTATATCTAGGACATACCAAACCGAATTCCATCAGGACAGGCAGCCCCACCTTGCATTCTAAACCATTATCAAAAAAAGACAATTATTTTTTTCCAAAAATGTTTTTAGTTTACCATTTTGTATGTATTTAGTCCATATTATGAATATAGTGTGCAGGAATGTAGATAATCTGCAATAAATATGTTTTATTGGAGAGGTACCTCCTTTGTTCAATGTAAAACATAGGACCAAGGAGCTGGAGCATGCGCAGATAATGATCTTAAGGCCAGTTTTTATCTTAGCTTTAGACACATCCATCCGGATCCATTAAGGGTGGTGAAATTGATACCTGTGGAGCAGGGCTGGACTGGGACAAAAATATTTCACTTGCTGTCAGAACGGTCGGACACCGCCCATGCACTAAGGTTCAATATGCATATGATGCATATCTACCATTCATCAAATCATCAGTGTCATGGACAGATCAAGTTACCAATGTGCTGGACCAGTGTACTCACTCACTGTTGACTTATTCCAGGTGATGAGATTGTTACCCATACTCATACTGTTAAAACAAAGTGGTATAGAAAATGAACTTGATTTTTTTGGCGGATGACAAAAAAAGAAATATTTATACCAAAAACAAGCCCACCGGGAATCGCCCGCTATATAGCCAGCCAGCCCTGTGTGGAGGACCGAAAGAGGCAGGCCAGTATTGTAATTGTGCTTCTCTGTCACATTGTTACTACAGAACACAAAGGTTTTAATGAGGCAGACTTGTTTGTGCTCTAATTTCAGTGGTTTTAGTGACAGACTGTAATAGTGAGGTTGATACTCCTGCTATAGCTTGACTTAATTATATTTGTTGATTGACTGAAGTCCAATTACAATTGTGCATAAAAATGTACATTATTTTGTGTGTTTTTAAAAAATTTATTTTTTATAATATTTGAAAAAGTGGACTTTGGTATCACTGGTACCTTTGGTCACTGGTGGATATAGATTGTATATGTATATGTAATGCAGTGGAAAGTGACACAAAACACAAAATACTAACTAAACAAACAACACTGCATACCAGGAATACTATGACAATATCATGATTCATGATATATTTAAATCATATATATTCATATAGTTTTTATTTGTCATGGTATTCTCCTAGATTTCCTCTAACCAAATAAAGACACAATGAGGACATATTAGTATTAGAAGGGAAGATATGAAGCATGATGTTGCAGTACGATTGCCCCGTCACTCTGAATTCACCATGATTGGTTTGTACCTCGGAGCATTCTACGGAACACAGCAGAAACAAAAGAAGCGTGTTTACATACAGATGCTGAAAATATTGTCTTAGTCATCATTTACCAAAGGACGGAGGGCTGGGTTATATGCCCGCTCTTAGAGAATGTTGTTATGAGAAATCAGTAAGTCTATAAAAATATATGTTGGTAATTTATTAACCAAATATGCTATTACATCATTCAGGGGTCAAGATCTTGCTACGTAGAGGCAGATTTAGCTCAGATGTTTATTCCTTTTTTGTCTTTCATAATGCATTCAGATTGACTCCGGGTGGTCCTGTACTGGGAGTGTTATCGCTGTAGTTATTGACTGTTTTTGTACTGCTGCTGTGGTTTTATTATTTATACTATTTCAAAGGCATGCTTAACTTGGGGCAATCTACTGAAATGTACAACTCACAGGCATAGAGGGATCATATTAAACCTTGATCCAGTGTAAAAGCTGAAACGACTTCATGTCCGATAATGGCTATTGGGTCCCATTGCATAGTTTATAGTGTGGGTAAGCATGTGCACACTTAATATGTGCTTGTGTATGTCTGTCTGTGAGCATAACAGGTACAATAAGTGTATGTGTGTGTCTATGTTTGTTTTTATATGCCTGTTCTTTCAGTCTCTCTCTAAAACATTTTTTTAAATGTATATGTCGTCAAGCAGTGTACATTTCATTTGTGAGCGATCAAGTGCTTGTGAACATATTTGTTTGTGTTTTCCTGCCTGTGTGTAGTCAAGCCTTTGAATGTAAGTGTGTTTTTGATTGCCCATGTGTGGTCAAGCATGTGCGCATGTGTGTGTGTGTGTGTGTGTGTGTGTGTGTGTGTGTTTGCTCTGTCCGTGCGTTACAGGCACGCGTGCTTGCACTGCGGTGTGTGGGAGCAGTCTCCGTGCTCATCGTGGGTTCCAGGTGTTACATCTCCCTGCTGGAATCCGTAAGGAGGAGCGAGGAGAAAGCTGCCAGTTTGATAAAGCGTCGTCTCTCGCAGAGAGCAGAGCTAATCAGAGCGCTCTTCGGAGCACTGCGAACTGACTCCCCGACAACGGCCAAAAAAATCATTAATGAACCTTAACCCATGGATTCCTACAGCACTGTTCTCCATACCAAAATGAACGATGTTACAGGATTTCAACTTTTCAGCCCCTTTCTGGATTTATTTATTTTTCATAAAACCGGCAATGGCAGCATATCCCAGCTTGACCTCAATGCAGGCAGAAAATGTTTAAAGGTCTCATATTATTATGTCTTTTTTACGATAGCCCCAGGGAGAACTTTGACCCCAAGCTTGAATCATTTTATGCGCTTCCACCACTATCTCTTTATTAGTCAATTTAGTGTGCTGAGTGATTGCTTTATACAGTAATATTGCTGTCAGTATGTGACATGAGTGATTCAAGCACTATCCACACATTTTCTATTTTGTTTTATTGCATTTCTGACATATGCATGCATATGTTTCAATAGTTTGTGTGTACACATCATGTATTAGTGTGCGCGTGTATGGTTTAGTCTACGTATACCGCAGTGCAGTGTGTTTAGACACTGTTGTGCTCTACTGTAGTAAGATCGGGGTGCACTTTAACCCTTCGGAGGACTGTTTATAAAAATAAAACTTTACTTGAATTAAATAAACTGTGCATTAATTAATTAATTTAATGCGGGAAATCAATACGCATTCACAAGAGTGAGAGAAACGGGTAAACTTTGCAAAGGTAATCCGTACACCATAATATTGAAGGCAGGGTGTGGTAGATAAGATTGAAGAAGGGCTCATGCATGCTTTCAGAAATACATACCCGCACACACACACACGTACACACACACACACGTACACACACACACGTACACTTCTCATCAAGAAATTTAAAAACAGAACTGGGATGTGATTGTGTTTGAAAAACGGCAAGAATACATGACATTCATTCAAGTTCAGAAACAGTAAGACATGTCTAGCCAGTCACAGTAAAGGGGAACTCCACTGAAAAAGAAATCCTAATTTATGTTGTTCATTAAATTTAAAACAGCCGCACCCCAGGGTTTGTCACTTTGAAGATGCACTACGGTTCCAGAAAACCGGGTTCGAATCCAGACAGGCAGAAAAAGGCAGAAATAAGAAGCGAGGCTCTTTTGAAGTTGAGGAACAGCATCAAATTAGATTTTCTTTCAGTGGAGTTCCCCTTTAACTAACTTTACAGGGATTTGTTCAGTCTTTTCCCCCTTTGGTGTGTTAGACTGTATTCATTTAAATAGTCCTGCGAGGAGTGTGACTGCACTACCGCACATAAATCTTTCATTTCTCAATACTCTGACATTTATCATTTTTCTACCTCAAATGTTCCATCACAAAGTTGATCACGTGTCTCCACAGCTTCTGACCTTTACATTAAAACACTTCAACCATGCCTTTTTTTTTCTTTTTTCTATTTTTGCTGTTTATTCCCATTTTTCCCTCCCAATTTAGTATCCAATTACACCCTCTCTTTTTTCATGTCAATTATCCCTTCCCTCCTACACTATATGGCCAAAAGTCAGTGGACACCTGACCATGAGCTTGTTGGACATCCCATTCTAAAACCATGGGCATTAATATGGAGTTGGACCCCCCTTTGCAGCTATGACAGCTGCCACTCTTCTGGGAAGGCTTTCCACAAGATTTTGGAGTGTGTCTGTGGGAATTTGTGCCCATTCAGCCAAAAGAGCATCTGAGCTCGGGCACTGATGTTGGACGAGAAGGCCTGGCTCGCAATCTGCGTTCTAATTCCTCCCAAAGGTGTTCAATGGGGTTGAGGTCAGGGGCTCTGTGCAGGCCAACCGAGTTCCTCCGCACCAAACTCATCTAACCATGTCTTTATGGACCTCGTTTTGTGCACAGGGGCACAGTCATGCTGGAACAGCAAAGGGCCTTCCCTAAACTGTTGCCACAAAGTTGGAAGCGCCCAATTGGCTCTAAGATGTCTTCGTATCCTTTGGCATTAAGAATACCTTTCACTGGAACTAAGGGGCCTATCCCAAACCCTGATAAACAATAATTAGTGGGGTGTCCACTGACTTTTGGCCATATAGTGTATGAGAATCTGCTGCCGTATGAGGATGTATCTGCACTGCCTCCTCCGAGCTGGCACCTGCCGAAGCCTGTCACCATAACACACAGGACCACTCATATATGCAGCAAGCTCATTCGGCTTTTATCCCTCCCCCCTCCCTGGGGCAGACAGACAATTGCCACCCCATAGTGGCACTCCCGGCCAGAGCCGAAACTGGCGTGAACTGGTGTAATCGAACCCCTGGTCGCAGTGGACAGCATCTGACGTTCTATTGCCCACCACGCGGAAGGCCCCACCATGACATTTTTTGACGCCCAACATGAAAGGAACATTTCAGTGTTTTGCCAGCCATTTAATGTATTTATTATTTTAATCCCAATGATAATAAGTTGTATAAAGACTGGATGTCAGAAATATCTTTGAAAGAAAAAGAAAGTTTGTGCGCTCTGGAATACTGATTAGCATATTCGCGGAATACGCAGATTCTGTTACCCACTTACTTCAAACAGTTTTGTATTAAACTTAGAGGAGAAGCTCATTCTTTCCTTCTTCCTTCCTTCCATTTACAAACAAAGGATTTGTTGATTTGGATCCCCTTCGGTAAGGTGCAAAGCTAATGAAAGCAGATCCTCTGTCATGAAATAAAACACAATCATCTGTCCTTAAAAAAAAACCAGGTTGTCTGTTTCTGATCCTTCCACAAATCCAGATGAAGATCAAATTTCTCCATTCACTTAAATCTTTGATTAGAATCCCATCCACTAGTGCAAGACCATCTTGAAATATGAAATAAAACTGTCCTTAAAGAGGTTGTTGTGTACTCTGATCCTTCCACCTCTCTAAATCCCTGGTTCTGTTTTAATGAATGAAATTAAGGTCTGCCTGCTGGATCCAGATGAAGATCAGTATCTGTGAGTTCTTTGTTTAAATTTCTCATTAGAATCCCCTACATGGCTGATGGCTCTTTGATTTGCTCTGTCGGTGTGCGTTGGGCCTGGCTTAGTGCGGGACAGGCCTGCTTGCCCCTGGCCATGTGGGTGCCGGAGCCACAGAACTCGCCCAAAACTGATTACAGGGTATTACAGGGCAAGTTATCTCATCTGTTCTTGATATGCCTTCATTACAAGATGTCATGGTGGCAGGGTGTGGTGCTGTCCTCTGACACAATCCCTCCAAAAATGGTTGATGTTAATATGATGCCAGATTGACATGATGCTCTGATCGACTGATCACTACAGAATGGATATTGCTGAATGCTGGCTATTAGGAGTGCTGCTGTGATGTCCTTACAGGAGCTTAAGGCTACTGTTGATGATTGTATGTAGAAAGGATCTAGAAAGGATCTGACTCCATGATTCCTCTGTTCTCTCCTTTTCTCTCACCCTTTCCTCTCCTTCTTCTTTTCCCCTCAATATTCCTTTGTCCTCTCCTTCCTCTCCTCACCACTCTTTTCTCTCCTTCTCATCCTCCCTCTCTCCTGTCCCATGCTCTCCTCTCCTCTCCATCTGATGGGCTGATTGGTGCATGTGGTTCCCTCTGTCCGGACAGGGCTGGCAGTGTGTCCAGGTGGTATTTACATAAAAAGGCTGTGGATGGATAACCCAGCTCACTTATTCACTGTATGTCAAAAACATCTGTTCTGGGCCCTCCTGATCTCATGAGTCAAACCTCTTGCCAAATTTCTACAGTGTCCATGAAATCTGCACAGCTTCATCATGTGATGCAGGGATGGGAGAGTGAAGCATTGTATCCTGTTGATATCTGCCAGAACCTGCATTTGGAAAGGTTCCATCATCTATTTTTCTCAAACTCTCAGAGCCATAAAACGTGTATTTCAGTAGGTTGCACAGATGCTACCCAAATGTGCTGGAGGCAGGTCTGAATTGGAAATCTGCACTCAAGCTGAGAGGAGCTGGCTTTTGAGTTTTACCAACACCACATTAGGGCTTAGTCACATGTGGTTTTCAAAATGTTATTGGATGTTTATTTATGATAAATGTACAGTAGATAGTGCTGAATGAAATCTTTCAATATTGAAAAAAAGACTTTTTGCATGACACCGACAATCTGAGAAGTGAGACATTTTAAGCCCAGTACCAACAGGACTGACGGTTGGCCAATAAAATCCAGCCAGCCAGCTCATGGTGAATGGACAGAGACTGGAGCCGCCTCCCCTGAAGAGAAACTCAAACATGCACACACGGTTACATGATATACAGGATGTCACTGATACACTGAAAATTACATCTTTGTAGGCCACTCTGCCTTCCCTACTACCACCATTTCTCTGTGCTTGCAGAGTGAGAAATATGAAGAAGAGAACATACAAATATAACAACATTGATGAAAAGAACAGACCATTCATCCCATCCAGACTCATTATATTGCAGTAGGGGTGTAAGACTGGAGGGTCACAGTGTCAGCTGGGTTGGCGTGTACAGGCTCCTAGTCTCTAATCGGCCGACATCGGCAACTGATTGAAAGGAACTCACCATAACCTGCAGACGTTGCAGCTCTCCAGGACTTGAGTTTGAAACCTCTGGTGTAGAAAGTTTCTTACACGGTGTTAAGTCTGCTCTTGAACACTCCAAATGTATGGATGAAGTTTGAGCAAAATTTCCCTTGTGGGTTATGTACCATAAGAGAATGGTTATTATTCCAGTCCTGGCTCTATTGGGCTAGTGTGCAGAGGCCTTTAAAGAATGACAAACAGGAGCCTGCTTCTAAACCCTTCAATGAGAAGTAAAAAAAAAAAGATATACATTTTGTTATGTAGAATTTTCAGGTATATAGATTTTTCATTAATATTTTGTGTACTTACAGATATTATTATGTAGTTGTAGCTCTTGTCCTCTCCTCATCTTTAAGCTAAACAAATGCTAAGCATTGTGGATACAGGGTGATTGCTTTTTCTGTATTTAAAGGTTAATCATAGTTCTGAGAATATTCCAAACAACTATTTGATGCTCAAAGAAGTGAAAACAGGCAGAACAAGTTGAGGCCTTCTGTTTAGTAAACTCTGCTCTGGGAAAATCCTTTATCATCTGTTGGAAAATATGTGAAATAGGAAACCGTTGCATTTGCTTGGTTTCAAGGTTCAGACAAGGTGCACCATGTAGAACAGACATTCGATATAAAATGTATTGGTGACATTTTACGCTAGAGCAGATGCACTTTTGCCCTTGCATACACAAGTTTATAGAGCCCATTGTAAAGATTATATGTCTATTGAAACAAGGCCTTTTTGCTGTTTGGATTTGCTTGTGATTTCCAGACTTTCAAAGTTATTGTGGATTGTAGATGTATAGATGGATTATAGAGTTATATCTGTGTATTTTTGTAATCTAAAAAAGTTTGCAGACCATAAACAGATAAGCCTGATATATTATAATGCTCTCTCATGCATTATGTGTCTGTGTTTGTGTGTGTGTGTGTGTGTGTGTGTGTGTGTGTGTGTGTGTGTGTGTGTGTGTGTGTGTGTGTGTGTGTGTGAGAGAGAGTGTGTATGTGAGTGAGAGAGAGAAAGAGGGAGAGAAAGATAAAAAAGAAATAGAAAGAGCAGAGAAATTCAATTAAACAGCACACAATGAACGCTGCTTTTGCAATCTGGAGTCATGACCCAAACAAACAAACGGAGGCCAGGGTCAAAAATGTATCAGTCACTAAATATCCCTATGCATTTCAGTAAATATCCAGCTACTTTAAAGGGATAATGTGTCAATGATTCTGCGAGTCACCCTGAATAAGGGCATCTGCCAAGCTAATAAATATTTAACATTTACCTCCAGGTCCCTCTGGATGATTACACCCTCCACTCTAAAAAAGGCTCAACTTAAAATTGCTCAAACTCCAGCTCTGCTTTTAACACAGCTCTTGCAATATTGATGTTAAACCTCAGCTTCAGCTTCCTAGCAAATCACTGCTCAGCTTCCCCCACACTTGCAGGTATCTGTGTGGATTCTCACCAGAATGACAGCAGTTGTGTCACTTTTTTGTGCTTTTGTCTCCTAAAACCTTGCAAAGAGAATCCTGCAAGGTATGATCACTGTGCATTCTTTCCAAAATATATACTTTTTTACCCAAACTTGAAACCAGGGCAGCAATGACAAAGGTCTGATGGTTTGGGTATGCATTTATTTGCACAATACATACACACACTACTTCTTAATATAAGATTTTACCTTGACATACAGTTTAATGTTGTATAGAGTCTGTTAGTTGGAGAAAACTGGCTAAACAATCAACAAAGTCAACACGTATTAATTACGTATTTGTTCAGTAGGGGTCTTGACACAGCTCTGTAATGCGCCCTTACTCTGTATTAAATCACATTTGACAGTTTCATCAGATGTTTCATTAATGCTTATCAGTATAATAATATGTATCAGTAAATCTTGAATACTTTTTTAAGCTAAAGGACATTACATTTTACATTTTTAGGCATTTAGCAGACGCTGTTATCCAGAGCGACACAGTTTACATTTCTTTACATACAATCCATTTATACTGGATTTTAGCTGGATATTTTACTGAAGCAATTCAGGTTAAGTACCTTGCTCAAGGGTACAACAGCAGTGCCCCACCTGGGAATTGAACCTGCAACCTCTGAGTTACAAGCCCAGCTCCCTAACCATTACACTACACTGCCAGCCTTGGACATAACATCGTATTAGCTAAATCGCAACTTTTAATGACTGCAAGTAATAACCAATAAACTTAAGAAAACAGTGTTCATGTGTGTGAAGTCACTTTTGAACCCAAGGTTCTCAACAATATCACAAAAAATGTGTATTACGAAAACGTTTTGATGCTCCTAGGGAAACTTCCCCAAGCGTGACGATTCTGTGCCAGGCATTTCTCTTCCGTAATGCCACTGCAGGTACTGTCTATTGCTTTCAGAGGGGCGGTTTAATCATTCCATTTCCTGGCAGGGAAGATTTCCTATATACTCTGGAGGAAAGGGGAGTTTGGTGGAAGGTAAATTACAGTAAACCGCTGATGTGTAGCAAACCCCTACCAGTTTACTGCAGTATGGAAACTTTTGTTGTCTCGCGCCATGACATATATGCTTTTGCATCAGCGTAGCCAATTCTACGGTAAAGTAAATATGGTTTCAGAATATACTGTATGTTTTATATTAAGTCCATCCCTGCCCTATAGTTGTAAAACTATAGCACCATTCATGTTTATGTAATCCATAATCCGTTGGTCCTTTCACTGCACTTTTCATAGGGTGCCAGGCATAATCCAAATAAACTTAATGTGTAACACCATCTATGAACTTGCATGATAATTATTTTTGTTGTCTTAAGTGTCATAGGAAATTCTTTAACAAAAACCTGCTTGCGGACAGAATTTCAATAGGTGATATCATATTTTCACACTGAAAAGGTTATTCGCAATGGTGAGCAACAGACACAAATCAAATTAATTTTACAGACATTTTCCGTAAAAGATGTTAACATAAAGAAGCTGTACCCAAAGAGAAAATTGCATGTGGGTGTATGGTTTGAATTCTTCCTGTCGACACAATAAAGGTTTTGCCACAGTTATTAAAATGTATTGAACATGTACTAATGTTTTTTTTTGCCATTCTTAAAGGATTCTTAAAGCTGAAATGTATGTTGCTCTGAGTGACCCTGTGGTCAGAGGGAGGATAAGCATCCTGCGGCTCCAAGCACAAGCTTCAATGCACGCTGTTGAGAGCAAACAAGATCAGGAAACAAATCGACACTAACACCCATACATAAATACATACAGAAATACAAAAATAATGCAACTATTTTACATTCACCTTCTCGTTGCTGGGAATGACTGAACAGTGATATATGCAGAAAAGCACAAATTCGTACATTTTGCTTTACTTTATTGCTTTCCCTAATTGCTACCACCACCATTACTGCTGGACCTGAAGATGATGTAATTACATTGCAATGGATGTGATGTCAGGTATTTAACCTTTTTTGTGCTGTTTATCAGAGCGTTTGTTTGTAATATGTGTAAATGAATGCGATAGTTGTACCAAACCTCATTCCTTTTTTTTGCTGTCGATCTTTGCACCCTTTGTTTTGTGCCACTCGGAGAGCTGACAAACTGAAGCTTGTAATTAGAGCGCACTAGAAAAAATGCAAATGCACAGCCCTTTGACTCCTGCCATTTATCTCCACGTATCGACTTTGCATTCTACCACCAACCACGAGCATAAAAGAGGTTGACACCAATCAAATGCACCACATTCTGTTAAACATAGTTCAACAATGCTAATTCCTCAATGTTGAGTTAAGTTGCTTTTTCCTCACTCTCAAAGCTGAACCCTTTGATTATGATGAATAATGCTGCTTGCGTCTCTTGAAACCTGAGATGCAGAGCCTCTGATTGTACATGAAATGGTTAGCCAGGGATTTACCCAATGAGTCACCTGAGCTCTTGCTTGCGTTTGAATGTACAGCATATGTGTGTGTTGTAAAATAAAATAAAATATTATATTATTATATACAGCTCTGGAAAAAATGAAGAGACCACTTCAAATTTTTCTTAAATCAGCATCTCTACATGTATGGCAGCCATTCCATTCCAGTGTCTGTTTAATTCCAACACAAGCACACCTCATTCTACTTAATGAAGTACTGATTAGGTGATCACCAGACCCTAACCCTAACCCTAACCCTAACCAAATCTTATTTAACAAGGAAAGTTTAAAAACCACTGCTATGTTCATCACTATCCTCTTGCAATAGGACCAGCTGGATGGCAAAAAAATGTGCTAGTAGTACCTCAAAAGTAATTGGAATCAAAAAAACAACAATTGACCATGCCAAAAGAGTTGAAAAGAAAAGTTTTGAGTGAGGAAAAGAAGGTTCAATTCTGGCTTTACTGGCAGAGGGATACAGTGAGTGTAAGGTTGCTTCTATCCTTCAAATTTCGAAGACGGCAGTTCATAAGAACAAGGTCAAGCAGCAGACATTGGGGACAACAAAGCTACAGACCGGCAAAAACAACTCTACTGACCGGGATGACCGCCAAATCATTCGAATGTCACTCAACAACCGTAGGATGACATCAAGTGACCTACAAAAAGAATGACAAACGGCATCTGGGGTGAAGTGCACGGTGAGGACGGTTTGAAACAGGCTCCTAGGGGCAGGGCTGAAGTCATGCAAAGCTAGAAAAAAGCCCTTCATCAATGAGAAGCAAAGAAGAGCCAGGCTGAGGTTTGCAAAAGACCACAAGGATTGGACCGTAGAGGACTGGAGTAAGGTCATCTTCTCTGATGAGTCCAATTTTCAGCTTTGCCCAACACCTGGTCCTCTAATGGTTAGACGGAGACCCTGTCATGGCCATCCCAATCTCCAGACCTGAACCCCATTGAAAACCTCTGGAATGTGATCAAGAGGAAGATGGATGGTCACAAGCCATAAAACAAAGCTGAGCTGCTTGAAATTTTGCACCAGGAATGGCATAAAGTTACCCAACAGCAATGTGAAAGACTGGTGAAGAGCATGAAAGCTGTGATTGCAAATCAGGGTTATTCCACCAAATATTGATTTCTGAAGTTAAAACATTAGTATTGTGTTGTTTAAAAATGAATATGAACTTGTTTTCTTTGCATTATTAAAGGTCTGAAAACACGGCATCATTTTTTGTTAATTTGACATCATTTTCTGCAAATAAATGCTCTAAATGACAATTTTATTTGGAATTTGGGAGAAATGTCAGTATAAAACAAAAATGATCATTTTTACTCAAACACATACCTATAAATAGTAAAACCAGAGAAACTGATCATTTTGCAGTGGTCTCTTAATTTTTTCCAGAGCTGTATATTTAGCATTTAGCAGATGCTTTTATCCAAAGCGACTTACATTAGTAAATGCATACATTTTTCAGTATGTGTGGTCCCGGTGAGAATTGAACCCACAACCTAAGCGTTGTCAGCGCCATGCTCTCCCTACTGAGCCACACAGAATTTGTTGTTTCAAATTACTACAGACATGCTCTTGGGTTATTCCTGTGTTAATCCATTCAGGCCTGCCTTGAGGAAGGTTAGCAACATCAAACTTTACTTTTATATCTTGATCTGGGGGAGGATGGGCGAGTTGCCTACCTTACATTTGTGTCTTTTTCTTCGAAGTTGGCCCAAAATGTATTGGCCCAAACCCACTGAAACATGAACCATTTCCCAAGAGTTAATGTCCTACAGTATGACCTGGGCATTTATCCTGTAGTCTTGGATGTACTGGCTGTACACAGCTTGTGACCTTGTCTTTTGGGGGACTCTCAGAAAGCATCTGTGATGAATGGCATATGCCTCTTAGCAGATTTGTCAATCGGGCCATAGTTTAAATGGAATTAAAGTACAGGCGGGATCATAGCTGGATATATTTCTGGAGCAGATGATTGCAGATATTATATTTACTAAACAGTTATTTTGCCTTTCAATGCCCTTTCCATCCTGTGGATATTCAACAGTAACCAGAGGTTCCAGTGCTGTCTGCATTGTTATAGATTTTCCTTCAAGCCGCTTATGAATATTTGTAATGTGATAAAAAAATCGGAATACTTCAATAGTGGCAAAGACATATCTTCAATGGAAGGCACACAAAGTTGAATACCTGTTCAGTACATAGAATACCTGTGGTGAAGCCCAAACTGCAGTCACTTCATTTTTCAATATGTGTGGAGGATTTGAAGGCTGCAAGGAGCAGCAGTTATTGACGTGGGGGATTTCCATTAGTTACTGATTTTCCAGTGATATTGTTCATGCCTTCTACCCTGGTGGCTTAAGACATTAAATTGTCCCTTCTTCCTCTGTTGATGTACATGTATGGTGAACATTCTTGGCACAACATGGCTGCCATGCATTACTTGACTACTTTCACCTTTCATGATATCTAAATACCTGCAAACACTGACCTGTACAGAGACAAGAGTAGCACGAAGAATACTGCTCTCTAAGCGACTGTGACAAAGCTGACCATTGCTTTGCACACAATTATTTATTTTTTACATCTGATAATAGTTTATTTTACATTTAAAACAAAAAACAGGCTTCTCACAAAACGAAGACTCAACCATGCAGCCAACCATGCAGCCAACCATGCCTTTACTCTGCTTCACAAAATTAAGTCCCAGGCTTTCCCACACACCTGATTTTAACCCCTGGTCAATTAAATTACAATCAGGTGTGTGATTGGCTTCACTCCTATCGGCCTGTGACACAGATCCAACAATGACAAAGACAATGAATGATTTCAAGATAGAAACAGAATATGCTAGTGGATACAAAATTGGTTGGAGAGTGAAGACATTTTAGCATTTAAAACACATTTAAAAACAGTTACATGTGTAACAAATTAAAATAAAGTTCAATTTTGTGAAAATGTGGCCACCATCTTCACAGCGACAAGAGAAGGAATGAGAAGGAGACAATGATAAACAGCATAAGTGTGGATAAAGTGGGGGTTATGTAGCTGTAAAATGTTTCAAGCCCTTCCACATCTTGGAATTTAATGGCTGTGTAATGAACATTTCTTATTACGGGAAGCTTAGTCCTGTAATTTTATTGCGACAAGAACTATTTGAGAAATAATTAAAAGCATGTCTGCTGTAATTTATACTCTGCAAAACAGAGGGGAGTTAATTTACCTGTCATTCATCTGTCCCCCCCCCACCCCGTCTCTTTCCTCTTTCCGAGGATAATATGATGTGTTCATTTGTTCAATTAAGAGTATTTTTGATGATTTAATAAAGGTTTTAATAGTGTTATCTGTCTGACAGATCTTTTAATTTGGGGGTATGGATGGAGTTATTAAAAGGGAAGGTGGAGATGAAAAGACCTCATATACTCCCTGTGGCTTATATGGCACACTGGCTGACACTCCTTCCCTCCTTCCCTCCCTCTCTGTCTCTATCCCTCTCTCTCTGTCTCTTGCACAAACACTTGCACACACACACACACACACACACACACACACACAGGCACGCGTTCACACAAACACTGCTGAGAGATTCTATGAAACTTTCTCCCTGTCTGGGAACATTTTCGTCACGGTCACAAGCTTGCCAGAAACAATAACAATGCGCATTGGTGTCGTCAGTCTTGCTTACACACAATGACAACATTCTCTCAGGGTTAAATATAAATAAGCAAAGGGCTTCTCACACGCCAACCCTCAATTGCCGTGGATATTACAATTTTAAATATTGTTTTATTTTCACGGAACTACAAATTTTTCCGATGTACCGTTTGACACGCAACTCACCATATATACAGCATGGCGTATTGTGTGAGCTGTGTGTCTTGACTACAAACCCATTTTGTTGTCTCAGCATCTATCTAATCAATAAGAAGAAACAAGCGGCAATTTAAGATGAACGTTTAAAGCTCACTCCCAATTTGTGTGTGTTCTTGCCCATCGCTGCGACCTCTTCTGTAAATGTGAGAGCGCACAGACAAGCATGCTGTCTCCTCCGGAACATGTGATGTCAACCTGCTTCACCCTGCAGTCCATCTGTTAAGCTTGTACTGACATTGAGTCGGAGGAGCACAGCTGTGCAGCTTGTGCGGTCAGACTGTGGATGCCCGAATGACCAGAGGGGGTCGCCGGTGAGTAATGAGACGTCCCACTGATTGAAATGCCTCCCGAACCTAGGTGATGCTATGGCTAAATATGCACCGCCCCGTGGGACTGGCACTGGCACACTCTGTATTCAATTCCAGACCTTGGGGCCCTAGAACAGTGCCTTAGCAGGATGAGACACCCAGCTGCCCTCAAGGCTGTTGCTTTTAAGAATAATTAATAAACGACGCTGTACTGCTGTTCTGTTAGGATACAAAGAAAAGCCTAGTGTAAGCACTCACACATATACACACACATGCAGGATTCCCTGTCTTCCCTGCAGTAAATGTATTTTTATTTCTATGAATTGTTGAGGAAATTGACTTCATTACACAGGGCAGCCGGTTCCCTGGAGTGTCAGCGGTTTTTAATTATTTTTTTCATTTTTGTTCTCCTGCCCCGTCACATGACCGAAATTTTAAAAAAGAATGCCCCAATGAAATAAAATAATATTATTAGAGGGACAGAAGATGGCACTGGTGCCTCACACACTCAAACAAGCGAACCTACGCCGAAGCAGGCTCATACCTCGCTGCGAAACACAACCCGTCACCTTGGACTATGCGTTCTGCAGCATACGGTATTATGCAAACCGAACCAAAGGTTTGGCCTCAGAGGAAGAGGGTGACACGTAGACGAAAGACAAAGTAAATTATTCATAAAGTAAGTATTATTATTTCCAGATATGTCAATGACTGTAGTACAATCATAATATCATCAGCTTGCAGGTGGAATCTCCCCTTCAGCATTTTGTCTTGTCCGAACATAAGTGTAACCAAAAGAAACCTTATGCCTGTGCAAGGCCACTTCCCTGTGCTCTCTGTGTCAATTCAATTAGTGGAACAACTCTAATGAAGAGAGATGATCTGTTGGGGGGTATGTCACCTTCAGCATGCTTCTGTATTGGTCTGGCTGATCTGAAACTGGAATGTACAGGCTTTGTACCCCCTGTGAACACACATGCAAACACACACACAAAACCCCCTCACACACTGCATCTCCATTCTGAAATGCTTATAATAAGATTATTACTACTCCATGGGTCTTATGATGGATAAATGACAAAGGTCCCAGGGTGGGGAGCAGCTCTGTTCAATATTATTTTCAGAAGGGGAAAGCGTTTGACACTTTTATTTATTCATTTCATAATATATTTCAGGGCCTGGCTCTTTCCTGCAATGCAGAGCTGGAAAGATTGCAAAATCTTGTTGACCCACGGTAATCATAGCAAACCTCTGGTTCTCTCTAAACCCCCTCCCTCCCTTTGTTCCCCTTACCATCCCTCTTTCTCTCTCCCCCTCTCTCTCTCTCTCTCTCTTTCTCATTCTCTTGTTTTCCCCTGCTCAGCTTTTTCATTCAGCTTTCCTGTTCTCCTCCGCTGCCTCCATTGAGTGTATTAACCACCCACGGATTCCTCCCAGGGCCCCCGAAATGCCCCAGTTAAACTCGCAGGGAACTGCGTGCGTGCCGAGTGAGTCGAGGACACCCCCTGGACACCCCAGACGATTTGAGCAAGAGGGCGTGTGAGGGAATGTGCTTCTTGCCCCGTGAGTCATGCAAGGACCCAGCGCCCTGGGGGTGGAGGGCATGTGTAGAGTTTGGAGGGCAGACAGAGCTGAGCGGTATGGCTTTCAAATAGCGAAGTCACCCTTTGTCATTATGCTATTTTAGTCCAATTAATCATGGGGACTGCAGGAAGGTGACAATGTGGCATGTTAAACCTGCACCCACTAGCTGTGCTTGCCTGACTCAATTTGCCCCCGAGTCATGGCACTTGCGCTTGCCAGGGTACAGTTGCATTTTGGAGATCTCCTGCCGATATTCCCTTGTGGTCTTACTGTACTGAAGTCCATGGAGACAAAGCCGCCATTACTGACTTTATTCATTTATTTATCATTTTCACCCATGTGGCTGTTGGTCAGAGATCAATTCTCAATTTTCAGTCTTTGTCCTTCGGCAGTGCACATTATCATAGAAAGTAATTCGAGGTCAGAGGGCAATGTTAGCACATATGCCACTATATAGAGGTCTTGGAGGTCAGGGGTCATTGCTAGTATCTAGCTTTGCAGGGGTGAAAGGGTCAGTAAAAGTGATGGTAAAGCACATCACAGCAACAGAAATGACTAATCTTCATTAAAAAGATGGTCACTCACATGCCTGGCCCATGGGGTTTGGCTACTTGTGCCATCATGCTGCATCCTTGAGGGTGACCAATCTCTGGATGTAGGTAGTAATCAAACAATACTGGACACCCAGAAAAGCACCCTGTTTATCCTTTTCCAGCACAACTAATATACTGTGCATTACTAATATTAAGAACATAAGAACATCACAGTGCATAGTGAAGAGACCCAGCCTTTCAGCTCATCTAGGCTCATCATGTTCTAATTTAAGAATATCTAGTACTGCATCTAGCCTGGACTTGAATGCCCCATGTGTTTCTGTCTCTATTACCTGACCTGGCAAGCTGTTCCAGGCATTGACAACTCTCTGTGTAAAAAACAACGTTCTAATATCCGTGCGGAATTTGCCGTTACCTAATTTCCACCCATGGCCTCTTCTTTTGCAAACTGAATTTATCTTAAAAAATCTTTGGTAGTTCACTTTGTTAATCCCTTTTAGGAATTGAAAAACCTCAAACAAATCCCCCTGAAATATCCGTTTGCTAAGCTTGAATAGATTGAGTGCCTTAAGTCTATCCCCATAACTTTTACCTTTCATATCATGTACCAATTTTGTTGCCCTTCTTTGAACTTTTTCAAGAGCTTCTATATCTTTCTTGTAGTGTGGTGCCCAGAACTGCACACAGTACTCTAAGTGAGGTCTGACATTATATAACATTAATATAACCTCCTTTGATTTATATTCAATACTTTTTGCTATAGCACACTGCTTAAATGCACTTTGATCTTTACTCATATTGAACACCTACTAATTGTTCTCCTCCCATAAAATACTCCTGTCTTATATTTTTATTTCCCACATGCATAACTTGATTGATCACCCAGTGGTGATCAAGAGTCACTAATTTTCATATTACATGCAAATGCTGAAAACTGATTGGATTGGTGGCCATTTTGTTTCAATTAAAATCTGATGGTGTCCAGTCCATAGATGATGTGTATCAAGTTTCATGCAAATGTTATGCATGTGTGTTACTAATAGTAATGACTCATAAAAATAACTAGGAGTTTTCAAGTAACTCCATTGATTTTAGAGCCTTTTCTCAAAAATGGTGGAAGATGAGGTGCATTTAGCAATATCGAATGTCATCTGCCATGTTTCTGCCCATTCCTGGATTTTGTTTAAATCATCTTGGATTACCTTAGTCGATTCCAAACACCTGCAAGTTTAGTATCATCTGCAAATTTAACTAATTTGCTACTAACATCCCTATCAAGATCATTTATGTAAATAAGGAAGAGCAGAGGTCCCAGTACTGATCCCTGCAGGACTCCACTGCCCACAGCACCTAGGTCAGATATGACCCCTCCTACTGTTACTCTTTGTATTCGCCCTTGCAGCCAATTATGGACCCACTCTGTAACAACTCCTGTAATTCCTGATTAATTCATTTTAGCAATGAGCCTCTCATGTGGTACCATGTCACATGCTTTTTGAAAGCCCAAATAAATAATATCATAAGCCTGGTTGAAGTCAAAACACTTTGTAGCTTCTTCAAAAAAGTTCAGAAGGTTTTTTAGGCATGACCTCACCTTAAGAAACCCATGTTGACCCTCCCTTAAAATACTATTATTTTTCAAGAATGATTCCAACTTGTCCCTAATAATACATTCCAGTATTTTACATGAGATGCCAGTTAAACTGACAGGCCTATAGTTACCTGGGTCAGTACGGTCCCCCTTCTTATATATTGGAATTATGCTTCATCTTTCCCCAGTGATTATGGATTGCATACAAATATATGTCAATGGTTTATATATAATTTCCCCAAGTTATTTGAGTACTCTGGGATATATGCCATCAAGGCCTGCTGCTTTATTTGTCTTAAGTGTTTGTAGTTTTTGTAGTACTTATACGTCCCTTATCTTAAAGTCCTTTAAAACATTCTGTCCATTGGCTATACACTTAGGCATATTTATAACCTCTTCTCTGGTAAAGCTCTGAACAAAGTAACTGTTTAGTGTGTTAGCAATATCCTTATTATAAACCAAAGTTCCTTCGTTTTTCTTAATGCACTTAAGCTCATCATTAATTAATTGTATTTATATAGCACACTTTAAAATACAGGGAAATCTCAAGGTGCTTTACAACAGGCTGTTATAAAAGAAAAAACAAACAAACCCCTAAAAACACACGATTAACAGATATCATTAAAAACAACAAAAACTGAAAAGTAGGGGGGTAAAAAGAGCAAAATACATACTATTTAGGTATCCTAAAAATCACAAAATGACAGAGAAACTATACACATAATTTAAAAAAGATTTTTTAAAGAGAGACAAAAAAATTCTGGGATGGGTGTTCAGTGTGTGGTTCTGTGCAATTGAGAGTGAGGTTTAGTGGTTTGGAAAAGCAGAGATGAAAAGATGAGTCTTGAGTTGTGTTTTGAAAGTGGTGAGAGAACTGGAAGTCCAGATGTGATATGGAAGTTAATTCCAAAGGCGTGGTGCCAGGGTCCCCCATGGTGTGGAGGTGGGTTCTGGGGACAGTGAGGAGATTGGAGGTGCTGGATCTGAGGGCTTGGGTAGTTGTTTGGGGGGTGAGAAGGTTTTGGAGGTAGATGGGGCTGTTTCTCCAGATTAGTGACTATGGCAGAGAGGGGAATGGAATGTCCATTAACTGAGATTAGTAGGTTGCCAGCCTTTTTGGTTTGGCGTGGGGTGCAAATAAGAATGGGTTCAGATTTGCTGCCATTGAGTTGTAGGTAGTTATTGTGCATCCATGTCTGGATTTCAATGAGACAAGTGGTGAGTCATGAAATGGCCAGGTGAGAGTCGGGGTAGGTTTGTAGTTAGACTTGTGTGTCATTGGCATAACAGTAAAAGGAGATTTTGTGGTGTCTGAGTATGGAACCAAGGGTTTGATGTATTGGAAGAGGATGGGCCCCAGCATTGATCCCTGTGGGACCGCAGAGGAAACGGGGCAGGTGTTGGATGAGAATTTTCCCAGGGAGACAAAATCTTTCCTGCCAGTGAGGTAGTAGGCAAACTATTTGTGTGCAGTGTTAGTGATACCTATGTCCTGGAGACACTGGAGCAAGATGGAATGGTCAACCGTATCAAAGGCTGTGCTCTGGTCAAGGAGTACATTACATTTAAGCATTTAGCAGACGCTCTTGAGTAGAGTGGGGTAGAGCCGGCATCTGCAGTCATCCAGTGGTCATTCACAACTTTCAGAAGAGCTGTTTCGGTGCTGTGTGATGGCCTGAACCCAGACTGGAAAACCTCATAGAGCTTGTTAGAATTTAGGTGATGTTGGAGCTGTGATGCAACCACTTTTTCTAGAACTTTGGATAGAAAAGGTAGGTTTGAGATTGGATGGTAGTGTGTCAGTATATCAGGGTCGAGGTTGTGCTTTTTAAGGAGAGGCTTAATAGCTGCTGTTTTGAGGGTTGTAGGGACTTCTCTGGTAGTGAAAGATTTGTTGATAATATTAACAACATGACTTTAGTAGGGGGGATCCAGAATGGTGGTAGATTAATTGATCCTTGAGACAATGGAGGATAGCTCAGCAGCAGTAACCTCTTCAAGGCAGCTCAGAGATGGGCCAGTGTAGGTGATAGGTTCTGAGAGTGAGGGGTGAGCAGGTGTGAAATGGGTAGTGGGCTTGATCTGTTGTCGAATTTGATACATTTTGGATCTTAAAAAGTCAAGGAGTCGCTCACACTCAGCTGTGGAGGGGGTAAGGGAGCTGGAAACTCTGGGTTAAAAAAACGACTGGGTTTTAGAAGGCGGTTGATTGTAGAGAACAAGTGCTTCGAGTTTATTTCATTTGTAGTAATGAGGGTTAAGCAGTAATCAGATTTGGCCTTTTTTAGCACAACAGATTTAGCTTTCCAGTTGGAGAGGTGGTTGCATCCACAGCCTTAATATTACAAAAGGTGATGGTGTGTTTACTGCCAGCAGGGGGTGCAATGGGTATGTCCAGTAGTACAGCCTTATGGTACGAAATGATGAGCCTTACGAGCCTTATGATTTGGGAGAATCAACATGAATATTAAGTCACCAAGTATCATAAGATTGCCGAGGGTGGGACAAAGAGTTGTTACAAGATTCTAAAATATAGACACGAATGATGTGGTAGACTTCATAAAATGATAGACTAATGATAGACTAATAAAATGACAAGGGGCTGGGGGGGGGTTTGGGATTTTAATGCAATGCATTCAAATGGAAGGTCATCAGGGACAGGCAGTACAATCAGTTTAAAAATATCCCTATAGACAACAACAAGACCATCTCCTCGGCCAGAGCCACAAGCTTTCTCAGTGTATTTGTAGCCTGGTGGGGTAACCTCATTTTAAACAAAATAGTCCCCATTTCGATGACATGTTTCTGTTAGGCATAGTTAGTCAATGTCCTGCTCAGAAATAAAATCATTTAAAAATAGAGATTTGTTTGTTAAAGACTGAGTGTTTAACAATGCAAACTTTGCAGCTCCTGCCATATGTGATGGGGCTGTTATTCTGTTTGTACACAGATAAGGTTGTTGAAGTCCATTTTCTCCATATTCATGAGTGTAGGAAGTGACGTCATCTGTTCCAAGAAAGATTCCTGTTGACGGTAAACAACACTCATAACAAAGGTGGCAAATTGGACTACATTTCTGTCAGTAGCAGTTTGACTTAACGTTAATATGTCAAAGTTAAAATTAGGACCGTGTTGTTTGGTTTCTTGGGTGCTCCCTTAGGCCAGGCACAAAAAAGTGTATCGCTTCCCAAAAGACAAAGCACAATGAAACGCTTGGATTTCTGCAGTAAAACGAGATGGCTGGATACCTACTAGCAACTCCAGGATGTAGCACCCATTTCATCACAGGTAAATTATATGGAATGTAACTTAAACAGCTTAACGTGTACATAGTGCCCATTTAAGCTTATCTACAAAGGTCATCTGACAGCTTTTTAAGTGACGAATACGGCTAGCAGTAAGGTTACTGTCAAACCTAAGGTTGTCTTTTGAATGTCTATATATTTTTTTCTCATGCAAAATATGTGGAGAACCAGCAGACAGCGATTACCAAGCACCACCATGAGGCCAGGGCAGTATGTCCATCAGGGCAGAAAAATGATCAGTCTGCTTCTGGCTTTCTTTCTGCTTCAGCTCTCCTATGCCACCCATTACTAAAAAATGAAATTTCTGCCTGATTTGCACTACTGTTAAATAAAGCCTTATAACTCTGCACTAAAACACTGCAGAGACATGATTTATGGCAGGATTTGAAGGGCACAAGTGTCCCATCGAGACCCAAACCTAAGTTCTAAGAACTGAGTCCAAAACCTATGAAATATGTGAGAATATATTCATGGTATACACTTAAAGTGTATATGTTAATAATGTCATACTGTACTCTAATTCTCATTATGACAAATTATCAGACAGGGGTAAATTATTATATACAGTTCATCCCCAACATGTATACCACATTTGTCAAATTATATAGGGTCTGCAATGCTTCCTGTGTATTTTCCATTCATTCTTGTCTGCGTCTTAAAGAGCGCCAGTAAGGCTTGCATATTGTCTTCTCAGTTCAGCTGTGCTGCCTCAATTGTTCCCTCATTCCATATAAGGCAAATGCCACCTGAGGTTCCATGGCAGTAAAGAATGGAATGGAACAGGTTTTGGTGACGTAACCACGCCTGTCCACAAACTGCAAGCGAGTTTGACTATGCTTGCTGAACTAAAGCAAACTAAACATAGGCAAATGAGGTACCATTTCAAAGTATTACACCTCAGGGATTCGGTTAACTACCAGAATTAACAATTAAACCTATCATTGCCCAGAATACAGAATACACACCCTACTTCCTGGATCTGTGCAATGCAATTGGTACACAATATGCTGCAAGGAAAGCTACAGGTTAGGCTGTCAGCCAAAAATGTTACCAACAACTCCAGTGGGTTTCATGTGGATAATATTCATATTTGGAAACACTATATCCATATGAAGCTTAGTGTTTTGGACTTACCCGAAGTGGCCAAAACATTAGTACATTGAAGTACATTATTACTATTATTTATTTTAATTTTATTATTACTATTATTATTATTATTATAATACTTTATCGGATGCTCTGAAGCATTTGAATGCACAGTCCTGAAAGCTAAAAGGCTAATTGGAGTTGAGGGAGAGAGATGATCAAACAACCTCTCACGCTTCCCTTGACCAGCCGACACTAATCTCCCAGGTATAAAATCACCACGTACCTTTCTCCTATCATGCTAAGCTGTTTGCAGCAATGTACACGCATCTCGTTCTAGCTCTCTTCTGTTAACGTTGGCCCTCTAACTTTCAACATTCTTCCGTAACAGATTTTTGTTACGGATGTCCTCTCTCCACACCTCGAAGGATGGGTTCTGACAGTCCGGCCCACGTTTCCCCAGTTCTAGGCCCTTCCTCTGCCCCGAATTTTCCTCCTCCTCAATGCCGGCTGGGTTCAGCATCTGGAGGCTGCGCTCCTTTTGGGGCTCGTCCCGTCCAGAATCTCATAGACTGCGTCCCACCTCCCGTCACTCCAATCCCTCCTCCAAGTCCCTGTCTTTGGCCTGCCAAGTGCGTCACTCCTGTTATCTATAATAATAATAATAATATGACTACTGTTTCTCATGTTCCGCCCATGTGTGCACGTGCTGTTGTCCAAGGGCCCTCAGCTCCAGCCCACCCCAGTGGTTTTCCTTTCCCATCTCTGAATCCCACTAAGGGCTGGCGGGATCCACCAGGCTGCCTCGCAGTCGGCTGCCCTGACTTTCACGGTTCTCTCAGCACTAGGCTTTTCTTTACCAGTGCTCTTCTCTCCCTCCTGGCTTGCCCTGTCTCCCAACCATCGACCTGCTTCCCCTCCCTGCCCTCCGCCCCTCCCGTACCGGCTAGCCCTTTCTCCCTGCCCCTGCTCCCCGCTTCCCTCTGTTTACCCTCCCATTCTCTGGCTACCACTTCTGAAATTTCCCCTCACCTATTGTCCTGCTCCCCCTCCACACCCCTCCCGTATCTCCCACCCCCTTTCGAATGGCCCATATTCCCCACTCCCAGTGCCGTTGTCCAAGCTTCCTCGGCCTCAGCCACACCCCCCGTGCCTGCACCTGCCCCAACAACTGCCCCACTCTCTCACTCGGCGCTCACTAACCAGTATCCCTGCCCCTGCCCCTACCCCAGGCCCACCCTGCCCCCCTCACCCGATTGGTTATGGCGTCCCCGCATCTGCAGCCCTGGTCCCGTGAACTGGCACCTAGGCTGCCCGGAGCCAGCCCCACACCTGTCACACTGCTTCCCTTCTGTGCATCTCGCCCCTCTCATGCTCTCCGCCCCGTTCGCCTGGCTTCCGCTCCCCTTCATTCACCTTCTCATTCCCTGGATTTCCCCGTTGTTTGAATTGTCCCCCGTGGCCTCAACTGCTATCCTTTGGGGGTACGAATGGCAATAACAAATCGGCATAATCCATTCACATACAAACACAGCAGTTATTAAATACTGCTGCAATACACAGCACCTCATTAAATAAAAATAATTAATGAATTAATAATAATACATTTGGGCTGCTGGTCCTCCATGCATACAAGCATATATCCGCCATAAAGTTTTTATCAGCCTGTATGCACAAGACATCAGACACGCCCATTCTTCTCTAACTAGTTAAATCTCCCATATGTCACCTTTTGGTCCTCTTGCAGTAGACGTGACCTCCGCGTCTCCCTGGTCAAGCAGGTTCTTAAAACCTGGCTGGCAGTCTTTGGGGGTCAACAACCTTGTCTTACGGCCAGGTGCAATCCCACCTCCTGACTTTAAGCCCAAGAACCGAATCCTTATCACAACCCACTTAAAATACTATTTCCCGCATATCAATAAACCTTCTGCCTCAAATACACTCTGGTTGTATGAATATTTCTCGCTACTGAATCGATTTCTGGACATGAAATGTTATATAATGCACCGTTTAAATGTGGAAAAAAAAAAAAATATGATGTGGTACAGGGTGTAATGGGTGACCTGGCAATGCAGAAGGGTCGCATTTGGTATTGCCCTGAGCTTGTAGACTCACAGGTGTCAAACTCATTCCATCGAGGGCCAAGTGTATGCAGGTTTTTGTTGCAACCAATGCACTACACCAGGTGATTTCATTAATTAGCCCACTTCTTCAACCAAGGGAGGGACCTAATTGAAATCACCTGGAGTAGTGCATTGGTTGCAACAAAAACCTGCACACACTCGGCCCTCGATGGAATGAGTTTGACACCCCTGTATGTAGTGTTTCTGATCAGTGCAGTGTAATGCAGATTTTGACCGCAGGATGATGCTCTGCTATATGAATGTATGCATTACGGATTTGTGTGGAGTGGTATTCTTGTGACCGGTACCGGTCAAAACACTAGGGGACATCCACGGAAACGTTTTAATTAAGTCTCAGTCCATGATTTAGAGAGAAAGAAAAATCATCCATGACACAATAGTCTGAACAAGCAACCTAAAGCAGAGATACACCATTTTGTGCTGTGTTCCTCTGCCCTTTTGCTCTCTCTAGTGGTCATTGTGATGACTGATTACTGTTTTCCTAATATAACTGTCATCTTATTTTGCATATTTCCAATCAGTACTTTAAAATTCCATTGGGCTTTTAAAATCACCAGCAGGGAATGAACTATGTCTCTATGAGGAGGCACAGAATATTGGTCGGGGCTGTGCCACAGCAGCCTGAAGCAAAGCACTCAGCCGGAATTGCCCCAATAAAAATTCACCTCTTTAAATCAGCCACATGTAAAGATGGTGAACCATATAATTTCTGAGAAAGGACTTCAGTTAAGCAGATGAGTAAATGTGACGTGAATGCAATTCTGAAGTCGCAACCTTGCGCTATTGCTGCCAGTTTAGGATGCCAATCTGATATTCATCATGCATTATGTGTCTCAGAGCTTCCAGAATAGTACACAGACATCTCCATACATTATGCATGATTATTCCAAAGCCTTGCCCAAATATTCCTTTTGGAAAATAAATCAAGTGGTGCTTGTCTTTCGGTGAAGGATGAAGTTGTTTTTGATTCGCAATTGACTTGCTTCCATACCGCCTGCATGCCTTCCCAAACTCTACACCGGTAGCATACGACAGTATGTCACAATAACACACGTCCTTGATGTGCCCTCTCGTAATGTTGCACGCATTAAGGTATTTGTGGTGACATCACGTTGGGAAGTAAAGTTATTCAGAATACTAGTGATTCACTTCTGTTGACTGACTGACATATGCGGGGCACAGGACAGGCCCGTGGTCTCTGTTAATGAGGAATTACCATAACGAGCCCACAGTGTATATGTTAATACTCAATTACCATGTTTTAAATCAAGCAGCCATTATTGTTTCTCAGGGTATGGAAGCGTGGAGTGGAAGCCACTGTCCCTGCATGAGCAATTGTGGGTGACATTTTGTATTGTGAAAGCCAGGGGCAGCCCCATGTGTATGGACAGGTAATGGTGTCATGCTGTCACTGTCCGGGGGGAGAGAGTCTCCTTTCTGACTGAACATTTTTACTGGAATTGCCACATTATTTTCTTCATAAACATGAAGATGCTTCCCTACCCTTTAGTTAGCCATGTCTATATAGAACAGGGAAGTAGCAGCATGTTGTGAATAAAACATGCGATCTGCACGCCTGTAATGTGAAATGTTATACGAATAGAATGCTTGTTTTTCAAATACTGTATGTACGGGCAGGAACATTAGGTTTATTTTTTTTTGTTTATTGTATTGCTGTTATTCTGTCATTTGAAAGATTAGATTTACTGGAAAAATTAGAACAAAAAAAGGCAGAGAATCTTCGTATTTCTAGAGGGTACAGAGCCATCATTAATATTTAATATAGTTAATTTCCCTGCAAATTATACACAACATCATTGCAAAGTAAAAATAATAAATACATAAAAACAGAGGGTAACCTTGTATGAGGGCGTGCAATGGCAGTGAATTAGGCTTTTAGTTCAGAGAAGATGCTGTTTTGATAGGATAATGTATGTAGTATGGGTGCGTTAATCTTGTACATTTTTGCATCATTTATATGTGATTCAAGCACACAGCTGCTACACATCCAATTACGCAACAGGCAAACAGAGGCTAGGTCTGATGATAATTGATACTAGCTAGTAATCAATAAAGATATTTAACTCACTGGGGTGTAAGAATATATCTGGCATTTTGCCAAATCTCTTGATACGTCAGCCCTGGTTGGGGGGAAAAAACAACAACAAAAAAAAAACGGTTATAATATAGTTAAGCCTGAGAAGCCAGTGACACACTTTCATTAGGGTCTGACTGTGTTTTAATGGCAGTGGTGTTATTCTTTCTGATTGCCACACAGCGCTACTGACCCATCGGTAATTACTGCCGCAGATTTGTCGTGCGTGGAAGAGAACTCCGGTCGAGTGTTAGAATCACCGGTGCTTACAGTTGGCTACACCGAGTATTCCGTATTTCCCTTGCCTCCTCTCCCTTGCCCATTATAACCGGAGATGCCTTTTGTGGATTTACCAGCTGACAGAGAGGACACCACCCTATTCCGTGCGTGCTGAACCCAGCGAAGCAAGCGGGTGTGGAGGGCACGCGTGACAAGGCTGCTTTACTGCAGCGCTGTGGTGTAATTGTTAGATGCGGGTGCACATCGATTGCGATCACTAGGTGAGATATGCCTCGCTGGTGTTTGTGCACGCAGCAGTGATTTTCTTTCAAGAAAAAACGTCACGTGTGAATTCCATTATTCCTTGTAAACTTTCACTGCGAAAGCTCCTGTAGGAGGGAAGTTCTTAACTCCCATTCTCCCCCACCTTTTGTTCACAGACTCCAGATTGTGAGCGAAGAAAACACACAGGCAAGGATTTTTCCTGTGCAATAAGGACAGACATGACATTCAGTGCCCTGTGGTGAAATGTTTGGACCGGGCCGGGAAACCTTGTCACATCTCCGAGCAGTTTCTGGAGGGTGATCTAACACCCTGTCTGTCTGAAGGGTGAGCAAGGGCCCTGTTTGTTCCTCTGTTTGTGTCCCTCCCCTTCGCATACAGTGCACGCTGCTATGGGAATTCATCCATCATCTGGGACAGGGCAGGAGTCAGCTACAATTAAATGGATCTCTCTTGACTGTAGACTTCACTTCCACTTTCCTCTTTGTTTTCTTTTTCACTTTTGTGTACAGGTCTGCCGGGGGCCTTTCTGTGCGGAGTTTGCATGTTCTCCCCGTGTCCGCGTGGGTTTCCTCCGGGTACTCCGGTTTCCTCCCACAGTCCAAAGACATGCACGTTAGGCTAATTGGAGAGTCTAAATTGCCCGTAGGTATGAGTGTGTGAGTGAATGGTGTGTGTGCCCTGTGATGGATTGGCGACCTGTCCAGGGTGTATTCCTGCCTCCCGCCCGGAACGCATGCTGGGATAGGCTCCAGCCCCCCCCCGCGACCCTGACCAGGAATAAGCGGCTTAGATAATGGATGGATGGATGGATGTACAGGTCTGGGGTGGACAGTATTGTAAAATGCAATTCATCTATTACCATTGGCCAAAAATTTAGAAAAAATCGAATCACGATGTCCTCATTTATTATGTCAAAATATTATTTATTTTTATTTATTTTGAGACTGGGGTCATTGTTTAAATATCATATAGCAAGTGTTTAGACGTGTGCCAAAGAAAAATCAATAATGACTGCTTCTACACCAGCTATCGGTGCTGTTTGGAAACAGATACCGCACATCTGTGCACATGCAGTGCAGTGAGTTCAGACAAAGGACAACTGAATTCTCAGGGTAAGAAAATGATAGGTGATGCGTGTGTGTGTGTGTGTGTGTGTGTGTGTGACTGTGAAGTCCTCTTTGGCAAAGATGAAAAATCACATCATACATTAAACAAATGCTTGAGGATGTCCTTGGATCAAAGGAGAAGGAAAGGAGCAGTTATTTAAAATAAAAGATAAAATCACTCCCATCTCCACAGACCTGAAGAAAATGTTGTAAAGTACTTCTAACCTTTCACACTTGATCCATTGGGTTTTAGAGTGGCTGAGGATTAGGTGCTGTTTCTACCACATTCATATTTTGTGAAAGCCACACTTAGACCAGGTAACCACTGACTGACCCTTGATTCTAAAACATGTGAAATATGTGGTGTGGCTTTGCTCTGGCACAAACCACAACTAAATAAATTCATAAATACTGCAGAAGTAATACCTGAATTCTGTGTGAATTCCTGTGCTCAGATGCTGATGCTGTTGATATGAAGGTCACTGTTCAGGTTATGGCACCAAGCAGGCGTCAAACACTTTGTTGTCTTTGTTGTGGTTCCCGGGTTTTGTTATATGATCTAACCTCAAGAACAAATTATGCTTTTATATGCCGTTGACAATGAGTTATTCAGTTGGAGATCATTTCAAAGTATTAGCCACACTGTCAAACTAGACACAGTTCCACTCACTGTCGTGCTGAGATGAATCCTGCAGTGCTGTTCAAATATCAAAATAGTTCAAATAGTGTTGTGTGGAAGGCATCGGTCTAAGCGGGGGAAGGTGGGGTGGGGGTGATTGGGGTGATTAACAGCCATGCCTACTGGCAGGGCAGCTAGAGCACACAACTGTGCTGAATTAGCTGATTATACCTGTGTGCTTAAAAGCTGCTCTGTTTTTCTTTGTAGGTGGCTGGAACAGAGAACAAAGAGAACCTGCACTGCACTGGAAAGCAAAACAGAACGTTGTCGTAGTGTAGTGTAGTGTAGTGTAGTGTAGTGTAGTGTAGGACCTAAAGGTACTTATCTAGTTATTTAGTTATTGTTATTTAAATGTATTGTTTTTAGATTATTTTTGTTAATTTGTATCGTACGTATTCTTTCTCGCTCTCCCTCTCCATGTGTGAAAAAGAAAAGAAAATCACACCGATGACTCAATTCCCTGTGTCCTGCTGTTCTGTTCCAAACTGGGTTGTGTCACACAGTGTGTGACATGGTATAATTATTGGCCCATTAGGTAACTCACCTTTCTAGTTCTGCTCCTGATATTTGCTTCCTCTGTCTCATCTCCCCATTGTCCTGTAAGTCCTTTGAACTTGCGGGAAAAAGGGGGAAGATCTCTGGTGTAGTAATTAAGGAAATGGGAACTAAAAGGTTGTAGGTTCAATTCCCAGGAGGGGGTGGTGCTGCTGTGTCCCTGAGTTAGGTAAAATTGTAACAAGGTCTGATTTGTTTCTGCTATACATATGGAATTGTTAATATGAAATCTTTGTCACTTACCCTGGACATGGGTACCTATCAGGCAGTTAGATAATGTGTCACAAGACATAGGCTGTTGTGTTTCAGTGAGTATTGCTGATCTGAATGCATGTGCATGATAGGGAGAGATGCAGAATAAAGAGTGGAATGCAACTTAAGTTGGTAATTAGATTCAGCTAAGCTTGAAACCATCCTAACAAACTGTTCAAACCCTGAGTCAACCCAGGATTACACAAAACTAACAGCCCTTGTTTTCTCCCCCTCTCTTTAAAACCCTTGGAAATGACAGATGTATCAGACAACACAGCTTTCACAATTGTGCCTTCCCACCTCTCTTGGCTGCTTCTGTTTAACAACGTGGTGGATTTTTTTTTTTTTTTTTGTAATTAACTTTGCAGCACAAGTTCCATTGTGCCACAGAAGAAGATTCACAGTCATGAAAGACATCAGAAAAGTTTGGATCAAAAACCCTATAGTGATCAAGGGAGCTGAAGTTTGCATCAAACAAAAATGAATTACATCCCCCTGTGCACTGCTCCCATCCCCCACACCCGCCCCCACCCCTGAAGGCAGAGTGTTCTGCCAGCGCCTACTGATGAAAGGGGGGGTAAAATGAGCAGTTGCATGCTAATTTCATTGCGCTGACCTGGCATGCTTTTATCAGTGTAAGTTTGAGAGTTGAGCAGACTGTGACAGGGGTTGCTTCTGATACATGGTGTGTAAATGTTGCTTGTCTGATAAACTTGATTGGGAAGAGTCTTTGTGGCGCCGTGCTATCCAAAGTGGTGGATATAAAAAAACGGACACAAAAAGAAAGAGAGCGGGAGAGAATGGCAGACAGCAGCTGCCCTCAATCTGCATAATTTACACACAGAGAGACTGTTAGTACCATAAAAGTTGACATCTGTTTTTACATTTTTTTGCAGTTTCTCCCACATTTTTCTCATTTGGAATGGCTAATTGCAGCTGCAAGCCCTTGCATCGCTGCAACCTATGTTGTCAATTCGGGAGGATGTAAGGTAGCACAGGCATCCTCCAAAATGTGTGTGGTCAGGTGTTGCTTCTCTTCGCTCCACAATTCATCAGCTGTACTGGAAAACCAACACAACTTGCACAGGCAGACCGCAGGTGCCCGGACAAACAGAGGAGTCACTATTGGGGGATACACTGATGACCATCCTTCTCTGGGTTACACTATAGCTACTTAGGAATCGCCCTGTTGGACGCCAAGCCTTGGGGCACACTACGGCACAGAACAATGTTCTTAAATTGGAATGTGCCAGTTGGGAGGACGTATGCATATTTTTCAACTTTACTTCAGAATCACCACAATGCACCTTTTTAAACTACCAAATATTTGTGTTTTAGATTGTAACCATAAAGGCAGGTTGTAATGGGGAATATGTTTCACTGCTAATTCATTTTATAATGCTTAAACAAGTTAAAATAGTTCAAACTGCTTGCCTACAAACAGTTGTTTTACAGTACCTATAAAGAAACACGCAGGCTGACTGAGAAGTCATATTTATGTCCACAAGATGCCTTTTAAATGACTGTTTTAACCATTTTAATATACATTCTATGTATTGCAAGCCTTTAAAATTTTCTACCTACTATTCAAGTGTTTTTTTTTTTTTTTTTGTGAAAAGATTAGGCTTTTCACAAAAGTACTTAGGATTAGGAGTTGTGGATCAATCTTAAAGGTCTGCTGCTTGTATGAGCCTTTACGGTATAGGTTCCGCTAAGAGACGGTGCTGTAGTTTGAAAGTGGAATTTTCTAGCCATTAATGAGACATTCATTCCTCTGCATCTGCAGGTAAGGCAAAGCTTAGAGGCTTTAAAGCTTAGAGAAACGATGGGACGTCGATGGATGTTTTTTTTCATTAAGTCTCAAAAGTGGGGCAAACTGCCACCAATACCGTTTCCCCAGTTTCTCATACCTCAGTCAAAGTGGTGTCAGAGCGGATTTGAGCAGCCGCCACCACAAAGTGAAAACACTGTGCTCTCTCCTCTCTCTACTCTTCAATGAGCCGTACGATGCTATGCCTCAAATCTTATTTTTATTGGGGGGGATGGGGGTTGGCGGCGCTGAGACGGCACCCCTAAAAGCTAAAATTACAACTGCAGAGTTGCTTTGCAGAGTTTCAGTCTCCTGCTGTTGCTCACCTCCTCCCTCACTTCCTTCGAGGTAGAGCGTGAGCCTTACTGTCACAGGGGGAGCCTCCTGGGGAGCCTCCATCTTCCTCTGACCTTTGACCCGCCCTCAACCTCATGGAACTTCCGGATTCATGGCACTGTTGAAAAATAAATTGTTGTCATTTTGTGCACTCTGCTGTCCTGCCCTGAAACCATATTTACTTCTCAAGTTTTCACAACACAGTTGTTAATATTTTATTTTTGGTCTTTCATTCATTTTTTCCTAGCCCCAGGCATTTTAAATGAACTCAGCTAGGAGCACTATCGGTCTGATTTTCAAAATTACTACAACTTTTATTGTCTGCTTCAGTTTCCAGCGTCCTCATGTTGAACGTGACTAAATAGCTGCAGTGACTTTTGAAATAACAAAAAAGGGGGGCTGGCGGATAGCGTAGCGGTCTAATGCACCCGTATTTGGCCAGTCCTGTACAAGTGCAAGCTGCCTATCAGGGACGCGGTTCGAAACCGTCTCTGCCAGACCAGCCCTGACCGTTAGCCCCGATTGGGGCTGCATTTGGCTGTCCGCTCCTGGGGGAGGGGGGAGGGTGGTTGGCACTAACTCGCTGTGAAGCACATAAGGGTGTCTCCAGAAAGAGGATCGGTGAGAGACGGATCATTGCCGGCCTCGGAGAGTAGCTTGCTCTGTAGAGACAAGTGGCGAGTTCGTGGGGGAGGATTAATCTAAATAAATAGAGGGTATAATTGGCTTCCAAATTGGGGAGAAAAACATAAAAAAGAAATCACAAAAAATGAAAAAAGAACAGAGGGAACAAAACAATATTTTATTATTTAAAATGGGAGTAGGAACAAATTCAAGGGTAACATTCCCCCCCAACCTGACACTTTCAGCGAGCCATTAAGCTTCTCATACTCATACATGGATATACTCATACATGGAGGGGAAGAACACTTTCTTCCCCTCCTCCTCTTCCTCTACCCCTTCTTCCTCCTGTTACCTTCATTATTTGGTTTATATGAATCTAGTTGAGATCTGAAAACAATCATGTACCTGTACATATTTTATCGTGAGATACAGAACGCCCGCGAATGCACACATTGAAATGGAGGATAAATGCACACAATAACAAGGCCTTTTTTTAAAATAACGTTGTAGAAAGCAACGATTTGCGCAGCTGAGGGCCCCACTAGGAGTGTGCTCTGACAATGTCTATTGCTCGTAGTGTCAGTCATTCGTTTGGAATAAATCAACTGTAAAAATGAATTTCCTTCACCTTCCTAAGTGACGTGACAGGAGCGTGTAATCACAACTGAGTCCGGGAATTTTGTTCGCTGAGGGGATGTCACCGCAATTTGTCCCTGAGCCCGCATTGTCATTTAAAAAATACACATGTTACTATTCGGAGAAAGGTTTCCTTCTGTGTATCGGAAAACACAAACACATGCCTACACAAGCACACACACACACACACACACACATGTACACTATTATATATCAGTGCCAAATTCTATTTCTTCCTGTGTCTGCCAACTGTACTGTACTGCCAAATGACCTGTGTCTCCAAAGATTTTCAGAAACTGTTTGATAATTCCAATTTTTTTAAAAACAAGTTATTTTTCTTTTGTAAAATTGTGTTTCAGATTGTTCCCCTGTTTTACTCCCAATTTGGTGGCCAATTGTACCCTTTATGGATCCAACTATGCCCCTTCAACTAGCCCAATGCCTGCAGCTACAGGACCGACAGCCTGAAGTGCAGGTTGCCCACTGCAGCCAGAGTTAGATTCCCCTGCGCCAGCCCTGAACAGGACCCCCCCGGCCAGAACCGGGCTGGCGCAGCCGGGGAATCTAACTCTGGCTGCACTGGGCAACCTGCACTCCGGGCAAGTGCCTTTACCGGTCGTACCACCCTGAGGAAGTGGCTCCACATCAAGATCCGGTTCCTTGATTTCCAAGGCTCCGTTTCCGTGACTCCGCGATGCCATGTAATATCGCATGATACTTCAAAATTAACTCCAGCAGAAGCACCTTGAATCTGTCTAGGCTGTGTGGTAATTTTCAGCCTGTATTTAAGCTGGGGTTCACTGAATTTGCTAATAGGTATTGTGGAAAAAAAGAGCAAAGTTAAGTGGGGAAGGAGGAGGGACCTGCCTCCAGGAAAAAATACTCCCCCCCACTCTGGGAAAATATGATTTCTTCTGGTGCCAAGGGCATTCAGTGGCATGGGAAGAATTATGGATGTAGAGGGCCAGAGATCTATTGAAGTCCTCTGTTTGTTATCACACCTGGGTTATAGCCATGGTTACGGTTAAAGCACAGAGACTCGAGACAGAAACATGGCTGCCCTTTCTCCCACCTCTGCAACAGTAGCTTCTGATGAGAGCCAGAAACAGAAGGACAATGGGCCTTGAAATACCCAGCTGGCCTCCTGTACAGGGCATTGATATGCACATAAACAGATTTTTTATTCCCAGGTGTTACACTTGTTATTCAGTCCATTTAAAAAAATGCATGTGCATTTACAATATGTGGCTGATACAATAACGTGGCTTGATGGTTAAAGAGATGCAAGATGATTCAAATCCTGGGTTGGGCACCACTGTTCCATTAGGGAGTGCTCTGTATTATACATGGATAATATAGAGAATATGTCAGCCTTGTGAGTCACCCTGGATTAGCAAATAGGTGAATATATAAATACATGCATATCTAAATAAATAAGAATACACATTGCCAGTAGTTTAATTTGGAATCTTGTCAAACAAGCCAAGACAAGCAGAGTAAAGGTCCTCTGGAGCAATGACATTAGGGATGTTAGTGGCAGTACAGCTGGGGAGTATAAGAGTGGTACAACCAGTAAAATAAACATGCCAGGTTCTCGAGCAGCAGATGAAGAAATAATCAATGCGTGTCATACAGTTGGCTGTCTCTAACCTCCAAAACAAAGAGCAGATTCATTAAAAGGTGTACAGTGTGTTGCGTTTTACTACATTAGCGGCCTCAGCTAATCAACATTCAGAAAAGCAAAACAAAACAAAAGCAGACAATGGGAAGGACTTTCATGTAAAAGGTATTCCCCATGCTCTTGGTAAGTGACAGTGACTTGCAGCATCAAAAAAGAATATTAGATCATAGTTTTCTTCTATATCAGACACAAGTTATATTTTCCTACCTGACATGTTTCGACGGCAATACTTCCGTCTTCGTCAGAGGGGTCACTGGATGGTATGTGACGTGTCTTAAGCAGCTGATGTTATTTACAGAGGCGTGATCGTCCTGTCAGATTTGACAGGACGACCACGCCCCCCGCTGTCATTTCGCCGTTTGAGAACGCTGCTCCAGGTGGTGGAAAGCATGTATGCCCCCTCGTCCCGGTTCATCGTCGTTTGCGCTCGCTTTCTAATTTCCACTGCCTCCATAATCCAGCGCTGATGTTTGTTGTCCTGGGTGCGGATGACTTTGGCCTTATTCCAGTCCGAAATAGCAGGAATCCTCAAAACAGCCAAATTACGGCCCAGCAACATCAATAAAAAAGAAGCAGAGGCCATAGATACACTAAAACGAAACACAAACATCACAATCCTACCAGCTGACAAAGGAAGAACTACTGTCGTCCTGGACACGGAACAATATGAAAGACAAATGATGGACATGTTAGAAGACAAAAACACATATGAAGTACTGAAGAAGGACCCAACTGAAACCAAGAAGGGCAGGCTCAAGACCCTGTTGAAACCGCTGCTAAATCACAATAAGATAGACAAACAATCATATAATCATTTAATTCCCACCGCCAGTATCACCCCTCGGATATATGGCACACCAAAAATACACAAACCAGGAGCCCCCCTACGACCCATAGTAGACAGCATCGGTTCAGTAACCTGCAATCTATCCAAATCCCTTGCAGACATTTTGAAACCCCTCTTAGGTCTAACAGATCAGCACTGTAAAAACGCAAGACAGCTAGCACAGGAACTCAAAACAATAAAAGTAGAAACAGACGAAATATTTATATCCCACGACGTCGTATCACTCTTCACCAGAACACCGATTGAGGCAACATTACAAATAGTACAGGAACGGTTAGCAGCAGACAAAACACTCAAAAAACGCACCAATCTCACCCCACAGGACATCTCACAGTTATTGCAGTTTGTAACCACATCCACTTATTTTCGGTTCAGACAAAAAATATACCGGCAGAAAGAAGGTTTTGCTATGGGGGACCCGCTGTCGGCCATAATGTGCGGCTTTTTTATGGAAAACCTGGAAGCCAAGGCCATAACATCTGCACCTGAGCACTGCCGACCCACCCTATGGAAAAGGTATGTAGATGACATCTTGGAGAAGGTCAAGTTGGGACACACGCAGGACATCACGGATTACCTAAACACCATGGACGACACTGGACAAATAAAATTCACACACGAGGAGGAAACAAACAAATCCATAGCCTTTCTGGACATTAAAATATATCACGCAAATGACGGTAGCATCAAAATCAAAATATACAGGAAACCAACACACACGGACCAATATTTGTTATGGACATCAGAACATCCCACAACGCACAAACTATCAGTAGTTAGGACACTGTACGACCGCGCCGGCATAGTAACGGACGAGGAGGATAAAAAACAAGAGGAACAGCACATCCATAATGCTCTTAAAACCTGTCATTATCCAAACTGGGCCATAGAAAAGGGAAAACGGCAAGTACAACAAAGACAACACACCTGCACAGGAAAAAAGAAACAGGACAACAAAACTGAAAACATAGGCGTGGTCACACTACCATACATCAGAGGCATCACTGAACGCATACAGAGAGCCATGAAAAAACGGTCAATCAGTACACCAGTCAAACCACATATAAAACTCAGACAATTATTAGTGCACCCGAAAGACAAAATCAACCCGGACAACAAATGCAACATCATCTACGAAATACCATGTCAATCATGCAATAAATCATACATAGGAGAAACAGGTCGGTCATTCATCACCCGCAAAAAAGAGCACCAAAAGGAATGCGAGAAGGAGACAGCAAAAAGACAGACACGGGCTATAAAGGAACGGGCACTACAAGAAAATCTCAAATCGGCAATCACAGATCACTGCAAACGGGAGAATCACATCATGGACTGGAATAAGGCCAAAGTCATCCGCACCCAGGACAACAAACATCAGCGCTGGATTATGGAGGCAGTGGAGATTAGAAAGCGAGCGCAAACGACGATGAACCGGGACGAGGGGGCATACATGCTTTCCACCACCTGGAGCAGCGTTCTCAAACGGCGAAATGACAGCGGGGGGCGTGGTCGTCCTGTCAAATCTGACAGGACGATCACGCCTCTATAAATAACATCAGCTGCTTAAGACACGTCACATACCATCCAGTGACCCCTCTGACGAAGACGGAAGTATTGCCGTCGAAACATGTCAGGTAGGAAAATATAACTTGTGTCTGATATAGAAGAAAACTATGATCTAAGTAAATATAGACACTATGAACTTATTTGAAAAAAGAATATTAAATTAAACATTTGATATGTACAGTAAGAGGCTTGATATTCTCATGGACCCACCCCTAGCTCCCCACACCCAATTACAAATATTTTGGGAGAGCAATTTTAATGGGATTCAACTGTGTAGCTCTGCTCAACTCAAATTTAGTTGATACATGATTGTTTTATTCAAGATACATTTCCTTTATGAAAGAAGGTATTTAAATGATTTATTATTTTATGAAGAAATCAACCTTTAACTCCACATTTTTTTCCTCTTCAGAGAACTTCCTTACATGCCCCGTCAGCATGCTCAGCTCCACCAACTCAGCTTCAGGGCATCAAAATATCAAGGCTTTAAACTTGACTTAAGAATTCCAGTTTACATGCACTAAGTGTCAGTACTAGTGTTAGCATTAGGTTACACCCTATCGATAAAACTCCCTCCTATTCCGCTTTATCGTACCGGTTCAGTATTGTCATTCATCATGTACTTCAGTTTCTACCCAAGTTTAGATAGACATCACACTGAACACCACTGTTCTGGCAGAGCTCAAGACTTTGCTGAGGGATGAAAGTTTGGAGACACTCAACATGACATGATGGGCTCTTTTATAATTTGGTTAATTGCAACATGGCAATAGTCTGGTTAACATGATCTGGTTGTTTGAGAGTTGTGAATCCACAAAATGTACAATAAAATGTTTTTGTTTTTTTAAATTAATACAGAACACTGGCTCAGAAAGCATGTAGCACAGACCCATCAATAAACCACCAATTGGTAAAAATAACAAAGTTACAGAGAAACTCACAACATATTACAACCCTGTTTTTTTCAACCAACTCACACATTTTTAAAGGCTGTCAGGATTTTTGACCGCAAGCAAGTTTGCAGCCTTGATGTGATAACCCTCCCACTCGATTCCAGGTTTTGATGAGACCTGTAGATCCCAAGCTGGGCAATTACAAATGATTTGCACAAGAAACGAGTACTGCAATGTCACTGGGGGAATTCTGGGAGAAACATTTCCAAATCTCACACAGAGGGCAAAACAATACTTTTCAACTGTAATCAATTCTGTCGATGCACAACGATACGTCATTACATTACAGGCATTTAGCAGACGCTCTTATCCAGAACAACTTACCCAGTTTCACTTTCCTTTACATCCATTTATACAGCTGGATATTTTTACTGAAGCAATCCTCAAGGGTACAACAGCAGTGCCCCCCCCTGGGATTGAACCTGCACCCTTTGCATTACAAGCCCAGTTCCTTAACCATTATGCTAACACTGCCACCATATGTGTCTCTTCATATGGACAAGTTTTCACTTAAAATGCATTATGACGAGAGTATTCATAGTAACTGTTACCAAAACCTGAGCAATTCAATAAAATAATATAATGTTTTGAGCATACAGTAACCTATAGCTCATGACTTGTATTGTTTATTTTATACAGCCTTCTTTGCTCATCTTTATCAAGTGTGTGAATAATTTTGGAGGATACTGTATAATAAATATGGAAAATAGGGGAAATAGGAAAATCAGCCCTCGGTATAAACACGCTACTGGTGACAAGGAGTAAATTGGGATACTTAATCTTATTTAACGTTCATGAATTCAATGTGACAACTTTCTGATTGTGGTTCGTAGTAGCACAAACAGTTTTTGAAGAGTGTGTTTCTGTGGGTGGGGGTCCGTGTCCTGTTAGTGGCAGAATTAATATGCCGGCTGCCACGCGACCTTCTCATCCTCACTATTTCTTGCCAGGAGAAAAATAATAATGGATACATTTATAATCGAGAGCACGGGTGCGTCCGACGCACAGGAGGAAACACCAGAGGGAGATTTACTTTTTCGATGCCCATTTTCCATAATTATGTGATGAAAATGCATGGAGTCATTATTAATATTGGCATTGCGGAGTTGATGTCCCGTGGCATTTTCCTTTGCCCTGAGGTCAGGTCCTATTGAGTGTCATTGCGGTCTCTGTAATTATCACACTGTAAATAGGGATTTGTCATTCTGATGAACAAAATCACAGAACCATTGCACTGATTCTTTGATTGCATAAATGCATATAAACATTATAAACGGACTTATTCGCAGGTGCTAGAAAGGCAATACTTACTGGATGCTCTTGCCCACAACAATCTGTCCTTCCAGCACTGACAACAAAATCAAGCTCCATTATGAGGTCTGGTGGCCCGGGCATGTCATCATTATTTCTTTTAGCCTTAATTGTGACTCCTGGGCAAAGCACTTTTTACCATCCTGCAGAAATGTTCAGTTTTCTGCTGTTAAGGAGAAAAGAAAAATGATGTAATCGGCCATTGTGGTATTACAGGTCATATAATCTCCTAAACTAGCCCTTTTGGCCAATGCCCTGTGATTTTTACATTGGGAAAGTAGATGCCTTCCATGTGAAAAAATGTCCTCCACATGTTTGCGCTGCTCGATAGCATACCACAGCATTTGCATTGTCATAATACAGTGCAGTATCTAAACATTGCCCAAGCACAATGTGTCCAGTACAAAACAGCTTTCACAAAGGAAATATACAGAACACCTTGGTCCATAGTGGGTGCCCACATATAAAAGATACCTGGTGTACAACATTCAGCATGCAGTTCAAAAAGCACAATGGCTATTGAGAATAGGAAATGTAGATTACATTGGTGTGGCGCAGTAATAAAAATCCCCCATAATCCATATAAATGAAGAGCTGCCAATTTCAGAGGAAGGTTCCACCAGTAATAAAATCAACTATATTTTATTGTGACGTAAAGTATTTTCACACACATAACACCCTGTGATATGTTATGCGGTTGAGTCCATAGAAAGGCCCAATGTAAACACAGCTGCCCTTGAATCTGTAGAATATCTTCTTAGACACGGCGGTCGATTGGCAGTCTAGAGCCTTGCTGTTCGAGCTCGTTACGAATTCACAGAAGGCACTTTAAGCCCAGGCAAAACAACCTGTTACCTCCTGCCTTAGGACTTCATTGAATTGTAAAGCACCTCAGATGGTGAGTGGGGGGGAGGGGTGGAGAAAAAAGAAAACGCTCATTTTAAACACAGAGCATCAAATCCTCCGCTGCAAACACAAGCAACATGCCTGATGGAGGGAACACAATGTCTGGGAGGTTTGTTTAGTTTTTTTCGTGATAGAGTCTTGACAGGAGCATCTGGAGTAAAAGGTGCAGAGGAACCAAGGAGAGCAGCAGAATAAACCAGTGACCGCTGCTGCATGGGCTATCAGGTGAATGAATAAGACTGTGTTGAGCAGGATTGAGTGTGCGCATCAAGCTATGAGGTGAGGTCAGGACATTCAGGCTAATGTTAGGGGCAGATCTATGAATAGAATATGGATTTACATAAATTGCATATGCATAACATATTACTTTAGTAATATTAGTCAAACTTTGGTGTTTTGTGGATGCGAAAACAACAATTCCAGAGTTCATCCAAACCACATTTAATTTAGTATTTTGTTGCAAATCAGGGCTGAGTCAAGTCAATTAAGATGTATTTATTTATTTAGCTGCTCAGTCGACATGCTTATCCAGGGTGGCTTACAAAGCGTAGCTTAGATTTGATCAATTTATTTACTTAAAGAATTCAAATTAAGTACCTTTGCAGTATTGTCCCTGGGAGATACATTTTACCCTTCTAGGTACAAGCCCAGTTCCCCAATCACATTGTCGCTCACATGCAGTTACATTCTCTGCAGTGACCCAGTGCATGCCCTTTCTTGCTCACATGCAGTTACATTCCCTGCAGTGACCCAGTACATGGTCTTTCTGTGAAAATGCCTTAACATTTGTGGAAAAAAAGTACAGAAAAAATGTTTTTTTGGCTGTTGTTACCCTGATATCTGTTCACAAATATATGTGTCGTTCAATCTTATGGGTTTATTAGGAGCTTGTTAATACTTCAGCACCCCATCCTTCTCCTTCTCTCTATTTTTCACCTTCCTCCAGGAATGTTTTAATCCCTTAATTTTTTTCGAGTGTTTCTTTTCAGAGCATTCGAGCTCTTCAGAAAGGATTGTTAACTTTTTACCTCAGAGACAAAAGCACTTCCTAATGAAATGCTGAGGAGAATCAATTAAGTTACACAAAAACATAACCCCAACCACAGAGAGAAAGCTCACAAGTTCACATCAAAGTGCCACAAAAAATAATTTGGGATTTGTACAGTATGTGTGGCTCAAACATAATAGTTGGAAATGAAACCCATAAGTATAATGGGAAAACAAAAAAAACACCATGAAACTATTATCAGCACAATGTTTAACAGAAATGTATTTGCTGACGGCCTTTGGGAAAAAATATTTTCACGGTTCATGTTTTAATCATATGGCCTTTTAGAAATAAAGGTTTTCTTTCACAGTCTGCATATATACTTACCATGTACGTTTGTTCATGTTGTTACTTGAAATTGGAGCTAAGTACAAATAGATTTTTAAATGCCATCTGCAATTTGAACATTTCAATTATGATTTCACTCAGTGGGTATGATCATTTCCTTAGGCTCTATACTGCCTTCTTTTAATCGTAGTAATGCACCAGAGAGAGAGAGAGAGAGAGAGAGAGAGACCAGGCCCATCAGAGGCAATGGCTAATAACTGTGACAAAGTGAGTGAATCCACAGTGAATCAACCCTGGAGCGAGAGAGAGCCCCCTGCTGGTCTTTGGGGGATAAGACATATCAGAGCAAAGAAAAAAAAAAAAAAAGAAAGAGAGAAAATAATGACATAAAAAACCAAAGTGCTTTAATTAAAATCTAATCATTTTAATACTTAGTCATTCCTGGAGGGCAGGCTCCTTGAAGCATTTTCTCCATCTCGGTGGTCAACAGACTAATATCATATTGATTAAAGGAGGTTTTTTTATTGCCCCAAGCATGTGTGTTGGACAAGAATGGTGGCCCATTCACTTTTTGAATTTCAAGGTCAGAATGAAGGTCACTATGAGAATCTACTTACCCCCAAGCCCTCTCACTGCTCTTACTTTGTCAGATAGGAAGTCAAATCAACTGTGAATTTAAGTATAAATTAGTATCTTATTTTAAAGCTACATATTAGAAGATTGCTACAATTGTGCCTCAGGTCAGGAGGTCCCTTCTCCTTCTGTACAATGCAGGCGGGAGGGCTGGCTAAATTGAGACGACCCTGTCCCATGGTGTACAGCACAAGAACTTTGTCAGTCTACATCGCTGTTTCGATAGCATCTGTGGAGGACGTTGGTCTCGGCCATGTGGGAGTGGCATGGTTGTCTGTGTTTTACACAGAGAGAGAGAGAGAGAGAGAGAGAGAGACTGGTGTCTTTGTCTTGATGTGTGTGTGAGTGCCATGTGCATGTATGTCGTGAATGTTGCATGTGTTGTGGAATGTTGGATGTGGAATGTTGGATTGTGGATTGTGGAATGTTTGATGTTTGTTGAGTTTTGTGTGCGTTTGTCGAAAGTGACTGAGTAGAGTGCTTCTTGTGTGTGTGGGGAAGAGGGAGAGGGGGTGCACTGGGAGTGTCCGCCTCTCTCCCTCTGTGTGATTGTGAAGGAGAGTGAGATGGTGCCCTGGAAGAGGGTCCGCCTCTCGCCATGGGTTTTAGTGAAAGAGAGCTCGCACTCGGCAGTGGAGAGTGTTTCTGGGCAACAGCCCGAGAGTGGATGGTGTCTCGGGGGTGGTTGCCAGAAAACTCTCACTGTGGGGAGTGGCGAGTGTCTCTGTATGAATGGGTAGGAGAACTCGAACTGCAAGTTTGATTATTTTAATTTGTTATTTTAGTTAGTTGTTTTTACCCGAAAGCTTCGCAGCGAGTAGGGTGAAGATTTTGTGGTTGTGTTTGTGTTTGTCTCTGTTATATGTTAACCTGCTACTCCCACTGTCTCTTCCCCATTTTTTTAAATAAAACATTATAAAATCCGGTCCGTAGACCAACAAACTCCACTCTGTCTTATGGCTGCTCTGTTCCCATCCAGGGTTTGTCACGTGGCGTATGACAGCATCCTATTATTCAGAAAGGATTTAGGGCCTCTTACATACAGCATTGGATTTCAATGTAATTGGCTAATACAGCATTCTGACATATAATGATGATGTCAACAAGTCCTACCAGTCTCCTACCTGCAAGGGAAGCAGTTTATACTTGTACAGTGCAGTATGCAATATATCCTATTCCATTTAAAATAAAACTTAAAAGAGATGGTCAATATTTGCCAGTACTGTCATAAATGTTATGAACCCTTAATGAGTACAATATCATCAACCTTAAATGTCACAGAATATTCTGAGGGCTCTCAGGTTTTACCCAGTCCCAAGTTTTACCCACAATATAGGATATTCTCTTAGTTTGTTGACAAAGTCACAAAGACTATTCCCTAACACTTTTTATTCCGTACAAAGCTGTGTCTTTTCTTGGCTGGGGATTGTGTACTGTGTTGATGAGTGTTTCTGAGTGGCCATGTAGGAATAAAAAAAAAAATCTAGTTTACACGAAAAAACCTGTTTCTCATCACGCTTTGATAACACTGGTGTTCCTCAGCGCATTTCGAGTGGTCGCGGGTGGCCAGGTGGAGCTATGCTGGCCTTTGGCTGCGCACTGTTATCGGAAGGGGGTGGGAGCACGATGTCATTACGGGAGAAAAGGAAAGCAAGTGGCGCGACCGTGGTGATGAAAGCAATCTTGTATAAGCGATCGGTCTCAGGGGTGCTTGGCTGCGGGGCCAGGGCAAATAGCCCGTGCGGCGGCGTCTGGGGTTGAGGGCTTTCACAGCTTATTGCCGAGGAGTCCAGCGGACCCCTCGGGTGCCTGGCTCCAATCAGGCGCAATTGAGGCCCGAAAGAGGCTCGGTGAGTGGCGTGTTATTAGGCTACATGTGACACTTCTTACCGCGTATTACACCGGTACGCGGCTGCCTGATCAAAGATGAGTAAGATCTGAGCACAACACTGCTACATTTCTGCGGGCAGGCGATGGGCTTCACCTCTCCAATCATCTGACGGCATATGAGGCCAGCGCAAAAAGTGCGCAGGTCTTGCTCTCGTTGTTGATGATGTTCCCTTTTTTTCTTGTCACGTTAAAGATCGAGCACCGCCTTCCATTCTGCTTAGGCCACACTTACTGTCAGCAAGCGATAATCGTATGATGATTAATATGAAAATATTGATATGCACCCTCCTCCACCCTCCTTCCCCCTACTCCTCCCTTATTAGCCTCAGTCACAAGTCTGATTATAATCTTCTGTGCTGTACCAGGGTTTAGTGCACCAGTCCAAAACCTTTTCTCTCTCTTCGTCGCTCTCCTTTCCTCTCTCTGTCTTTCTCAACATGTGGGAATAATGAACTGAATGCTCAGGAAGATGCTTGTGTTATGATTTGGCATGACTCTTCTGTAATGTACTGCACCCACACAGGTACGCACCTGGCAGGCATTGTGCAGAAGGGCATATCTGCACTTACACTTATCTATAACACAGCTTCCTGCACTACACCCCCCTCGTACCCCCAATCGCACACAGGCCACTCTTCAGGTGCTAGTGAAGTGGGGCTAATCAAATGATAGCTAAATATAGTGGTAACAGAGCGACCTGTCTCTGTTACTATCCCACCCCCCACCCTGGCATCTCTGAGAGCCCCCAAGCCCAGACAGTAGCAGGACTTATCTGCTGTCTTATCTTCAACCCGTCTCTGCTACCACTGATGGGGCTTACTGTTTCTGAGAGATCGTTGCTATGGGAGTGGTGGGGGCCACTGCAGGTGGGGCATAAATGTACTGCAGCTTCAACAGCATCAGGCATTTGCAAAAAAAACTAAAACAATAAAACATTGTTAGAGACCAAGAAGTTACAGGATTAACTGTACTGTAGAAATAAAGGCCCCAATTCATTTAACGCAATTAAAAAATAAACTATAATTTGTATAATATAAGGAAGTTTAATATACTTTTTTTTTTTACTTCAGCCTGTCATTTTTTTGACTAACTGCATGACTTCATGAGAGGGAAGTGACTAAAAGGAAAAAGAGATAGCTGTTAGTGGCAAATGTCTTGCCTTTTATACTGTGAAGGTTGAGGTTTTGATTCAACTGTGAATATTTGGCGTGCGATTCAATCTAGAGGAAGAGCAGGATATTTTTCCTCTGTTCTGTTCCGTCAATGCTTCAACATGTTAAAATAATAAATTATTATTAACTTCGCTTATGTAACCATTACATTTCTGAAGAGCTATTCCTGCAATTAATTTGGGTTGTAGTTGGCAGGTATGCTTAAAATATATTTAAAATACATCCTGGCAGCTGTGCAATGTCCTGGCAGCTGTGCAATTGTTTACGAAAAGATGCGCGCGCACACACACACACACACACATACACACACACACACATATATATATATATATATAGCTGATTCTCATAGAAGGTATTCTTCTTACCAGTGTAGAAAAAGGCGTCACTGAGTAGGTGAATTTGAAGATTTAAAGAGTTGTATGCTGACCCTCCATCGATAAAATTAGCAGAATAATGACACAATGAAATGAAATGAAATGAGAAATAAATAAAAACATTGAAAAGTCTACTAACCTTTTCTTTCCCGGTGTTACAGGTATGGTATGCAGCTGCCACCAATGATATAATTATGGTATAATTGTACTGCAGCTTCAACAGCATCAGGCATTTGCAAAAAAAACTAAAACTACTAACCTTTTCTTTCCCGGTGTTACAGGTATGGTATGCAGCTGCCACCAATGATGTCTATTGCTGTATTACTGCACTGATCTCTTGCACAAACAATGATTGATCATACCATGTATTAATGCACATCTTGTAAGTCACTCTGGATGACAGCGTCTGCTAAATGCTTAAAATGTAAAATGTAATGTATATATATTTTTGTGTCACAATTATTCACATCTCTAATAATGATTTGAAATAAAAAGCAACAAAAATAAATCTGCATTAACTTGCTCCCTTTTTAATATTCATCACAATCTTACAGAACTACATTTACATTTACACTTTAGGCATTTAGCAGACGCTCTTATCCAGAGCGACTTACACAATCGACATTTCTTTACATACAATCCATTTATACAGCTGGATTTTTTTTACCTGAAGCAATTCAGGTTAAGCACCTTGCTTAAGGGTACAACTGCAGTGCCCCCACCTGGGAATCGAACTGTCAATCTCTGAGTTACAAGCCCACCTCCCTAACCATTACACTACACTGCCGAACTGAATTGTCACCTCCACTGGCTTCCTTTTTCACTTGGTATAAAAATGAGGTAGCACACATGCAAAATCCATTTGCCTTCCATCACCATGGGGAAAGGCAAATAACTCTCAGAAGAAGGGTTGTTGACCTTCACAGTCAGGACATGGTTACAAACAAATAAATAAGACCACTTGCCACAATTAGGTCAATAATGAAGAAAGCCAGTGGAAGAGACAAGTGTATCATGCCCCTATGCACAGTGAGCCAGATGCTTTAGGAGGCAAAGAAAGATCCAAGGGCCACAACTGGAAATCTAAAAAACTTGGTTGCATCTTGGGGACACAAAATCTCAAAATCTACTATCGGTGTGTTGACTTCAAGTCATGTCTGTTGTAATTTGTTATGTTTCAGGCATTCGTTAAAATGTAACTTTTATTGTGAAAGACACTTCGCACTGTGGGACTCTTATTTTGAAACGCCCCTCTCCCGGAATGAGAGGAAATGCCTTTGTTAGAACGGAAGTGCTTGGTTAGAGAGAAAGTTTGTCTAGAAGGGAGAAGACACATGTTTGCTAGCGTCCAGCTTTTATCGTTTCCATCCTCTTACAAACTCCAAGCAGGCAATGCCGTAAGTTTATAATTTAATGTTATAAAATAAGACAATGTTAAAGTGTGTTTGATAAATGTCACGCTCGGTTTGTATTAAAAAGAAAACGTTTGTGTTTACGAGTTATTACAATAAGAAAGGACAGGACAGCAATTGATATTGTTGTATTTATTTTTATTGCAGTTTTTACTCCATGTCCATGTACAAAGTGAAGAGCCAACAGTAAATGGTCAATCTTACTACGACTCAGTCATTTTTGGAGTGGAGTTTAGCTCGCTGTTGAGCTGAAGTACAGTACGCTTTGGTAGGAACAGCACAGTAAAAAGGCATACTTCGACTGGCGTTTGCTAGTGAGGAGGCATACTTCGACTGGTGTTTGCAAGTAAAGGAAGCATACTTCGACTGGCGTTTGCTAGTAGAAAGGCACACTTCCTCTGGTGTTAACACAGTGAAGGAAAATGGCGGACAGGCAAAGCGACGCATCTTCAACGACAAGCAGGAGGAGCTTGCAGTCATCAGGCTCATCGGCTAGCGCAGCGGCACTCGCCCGTGCCAAAGCAGAGGCTGCTAAGGTAAGAGCCGCGTATGCAACCCGAGGAGCTCAACTTAAAATGGAAAAGGCTGCTAGAGAAGCAGAATTACAAATGGAAAAAGCTAAATTAGACGCAAAATAGAAGCACTGACCTTTGAGCGTGAAGCAGAAGCAGCTGTTGCAGAGGCAGTAGCCTTAGAGGCTGCCGAAGCTTTAGAAAACCCTAAGGTGTTAGACACCATCTCAGAAACGGATAAAGTGGAACGCACGAGTGAGTTTGTTCAATCTCAAAAACAATTATATCCATGTCGAAGTCAGCCAGCCACACCCGTCGCTTCTCCACCACGAACATGGGTCGATGCTAGCTGTCCGACACGGCAGTTCCCGGTAAGAGACATTGAACCACTACATGTTAACCTGGTTAGCAAACCCGTATTAGCCGACAATCAAATCGGCAATGCCACGCACACCGTGTCCTATTAAAGTTGAATACAAGTTTCCCTACGGAGAACACAATTATCGACGGATTTAAACAACGCTCACTCCGAATTAAATGTTTCGGCTCAGCCCTTCACTCCGCAAGGCACACCGGCAGCTACATTTTACATTTACATTTTAAGCATTTAGCAGACGCTCTTATCCAGAGCGACTTACAAGATGTGCATTAATACAAGGCGAGAACAATCAAAGTTAGCGTACAAGATCAGTGCAGTAAAACGGCAAAAGACATCATTGCAGGCAACTGCGTATCATACCTGTAACATTGGGAAAGAAAAGGTTAGTGGTTTTTTTTTTTTTTTTTTTTTTTTTTTTAAACAAGTAAACAGATTGACTAGATGGACAGTGATCAGTGGTAGTGGAGTCTGAAGAGGTGGGTTTTGAGTCTCTTGCGGAAGATTGGAAGTGATTCCGCAGTCCTGACCGATTGCGGGAGGTCGTTCCACCAACGAGGGACCAGGACAGAGAAGAGGCGAGACCGCGAGGAGCGGCTGCCAGGCGCCCGGAGGGATGGGGCAGTCAGTCTGCCAGCGGAGGCGGAGCGGAGGGGTCTGGACGGGGTGTAGGGCGTGATGAGTGACTGGAGGTACGGGGGAGCAGTACCTTTGGCCGCTTGAAAAGCCAGCACCAGTGACTTGAATCTGATGCGTGCTGCGATGGGGAGCCAATGCAGAGAGGAGAGTAGAGGGGTGACGTGGGTGAACTTCGGCTGGTTGAACACCAGGCGAGCAGCAGCGTTCTGGACTAGTTGCAGTGGCTTGATGGCACAGGCCGGAAGGCTAATGTCAATCCGCTCGCCACCGAACCAATTGCAAAGTTCCTAGCTCGACGGGACTTAGTGCGTTCTAGCCTATATCAGTTTGACGATAGGCCTGAAAACTACCGCGCATGGCTCTCATCCTACACCAGCGCTATCAGAGGGTTAGACCTCACAGCAACAGAGGAATTGGACTTAATGACAAAATGGCTCGGTAAGGAATCTGGCGAGTATGTCAAACGAATGCGCTCTGTGCACGTAACTAACCCAGCAGCAGCTCTTGAAAGGGCATGGGAAAGACTCCGTGAATGTTATGCAGCTCCCGAAATAATAGAGAAATCTCTGTTCCAGCGGCTGAGCGACTTCCCAAAAGTGTCAGCGAAAGACCACACAAAGCTACGAGAGCTAGGCGACCTGCTCATGGAGATCCAGTGTGCCAAGGAGGACGGCTACCTCCGGGGTTTGTCGTATCTGGACACCGCACGGGGCATAAACCCTATCGTGAAAAGGCTACCGTATGGCCTGCAGGAGAAATGGCTTTCCACCGGCTCCAGGTGGAAGGAAGAAAATGGCGGTTATTTTCCACCATTTGAATATTTTACCAGGTTTATCTGCTATGAAGCAAGGAAGCGTAACGATCCAAGTTTCGTTTTTTCTCAATAGTAGCACTGCACCTACAAAACCAGACAGACCTACCTTTAAAGGTCACGGCTCTAGGAATCCTATTTCGGTTCACAGGACCGACATCGCTTCAGCGGACTCTGATGCAGACAACTCTGCGAAAAAGCGACAACGACCCAGGTAAAACATGCCCAATCCACAACAAACCACACCCGCTTAAAAGTGCAGGACATTCAGAAACAAAACACTCACTGACAGGAAGGCCTTTCTCAAGGAGAAAGGAATATGTTTTAAATGTGTAGCCTCAGCCACTCATCTAGCGAAGGACTGCAAAACAGCAGTAAAGTGTACCGAGTGCGACAGCAGCATTCACGAAACAGCCATGCATCCCAGGTCAGTGTTAACAACATTCAAGGCTTCTTCATCCTCAGCAGAGAATGGCGGGGAGGGGGAAGGAGACCGTGCCAGCAAAGCCATCGTCAGTTCCAGCTGCACAGAGGTATGTGGTCTGGGCAAAGCAGGCAGATCGTGCGCCAAGATCTGTCTTGCAAAGCTGTACCCAAAGGGCTCTCAGGACAAAGCTGTCAACGCCTACGTGGTACTAGACGACCAAAGCAATCGGTCGTTAGCAAGATCTGACTTATTTGAGCTGTTCGATGTAAAGGCTGAACCATTCTCGTACTATCTGAAAACGTGTTCCGGCATGGTTGAAACATTCGGCAGAAGAGCCGAAGGGTTTCAGATTGAATCGCTTGATGGTAAAATTAGCATTCCCCTACCACCACTCATCGAGTGTGACGAGATCGTTGACAATAGGTCCGAAATCCCGACACCAAACGCAGCTTTGCACCACCCACACCCTAAGACAGGTAGCAGAATACCTCCCAGAGCTAGACCCTCAAGCGGAGATCCTACTGTTGCTAGGCAGAGATGTCATACAAGTGCACCAAGTAAGGCAACAAGTCAGTGGGCCGCGCAATGCCCCTTCGCTCAACGTCTGGACTTGGGCTGGGTGCTTGTAGGAGAAGTGTGCCTGGGCAACGCAAGACAAGCCGTCGGTCGCAGCATCCAGGACCAATGTGCTGGAGAACGGTCGTCCTTCAATCCTCGATCCGTGCACAAGCTTCAGGTACGTTAAAGAGAAAATCCATCAGGGCGGGGAGTCACATAACACTCTCTCCAGGTCCGGCAAGGTCACAGAGAAGACGCTGGGACAAACAGTATTCAACAGGACTGAAGCAGACAATAAGCCTGCTCCATCTATTGAAGACACAATCTTTGTAAGAACAATGGGCAAGGAAGTCTATAGGGATAAAGCAAACAGTTGGACTGCTCCTCTGCCTTTCAGAGAGCCACGTCAACGTTTACCTAACAACAGGAGCAAGCAGTCAATCGCTTCACGTCTCTCTCCAGCGAACGCTGAGAAGGAAACCAGAAATGCAGGATCAATACATCGCCTTCATGGGGAAGATCCTCGACAACCACCACGCCGAGGTGGCACCACCATTGGGAAAAGGTGAGGAATGCTGGTACCTGCCGACGTTTGGCGTGTACCACCCTCAAAAGCCTGGGCAGATCCGTGTGGTTTTTGATTCCAGCGCCCAGCACTCCAACGTCTCTCTCAACGACGTGCTTCTCACAGGGCCTGACCTCAACAACTCCCTCCTCGGTGTGCTGATTCGGTTCCGCAAGGAAAAGGTCGCTGTAATGGCGGATATACAACAGATGTTTTACTGTTTCCAGGTAAGAGAGGAACACAGGAACTTTTTGCGCTTCTTATGGTATAAAGACAATGACACGACTAAAGAAGTGATCGAGTACAGGATGAGGGTCCACGTTTTCGGCAACAGCCCGTCTCCTGCTGTGGCTATCTATGGTCTTAGACGAGCCATCAGAGAGGGTGCACAAAAACATGGAGCTGACACTGTCCAATTCGTAGAAAGACATTTCTATGTCGACGACGGACTCATGTCTGTACCAACCGAAGTTGAAGCCATCGACCTCCTGAAGAGGACGCAAGCCTCACTCGCGGAGTCAAACCTCCGTCTCCACAAGTTCGCCTCAAACAGTCAAGCCGTCATGGAAGCTTTTGCACCCGAAGACTGTGCCAAAGCCGTGAAAGACTTTGACTTCAGCGGCGAAGCCATGCCTACTCAACGCAGTTTAGGCTTTTTATGGGAGATAACTACAGACACATTCACCTTTGCCGTGTCTACCGCAAACAAGCCGTTCACCCGCCGTGGTGTGCTCTCCATGGTGAACAGTGTTTTTGACCCCTTGGGCATGCTGGCTCCGGTCACGATCCAAGGAAGAGCTCTCCTCCGAGAACTCACAGCTGACCAGTCCGACTGGGACACGCCAATTCCTGACGAGAAACTCACGAAGTGGGAGGCCTGGCGAGACGCGCTCCAGGACCTGAAGCACCTGCATGTGCCACGCGCGTACACAACAACCTCCCTCATCAAGGCAGTACACACAGAGTTGTGTGTGTTTTCCGATGCTTCCACGAAGGCCATCGGTGCTGTGGCGTACCTAAAAGCAATACAACGAGATGGTCAAGTTGACATAGGCTTTGTGATGGGTAAGTCTAAGTTAGCACCTCAGTCCGAGCCTACCATCCCAAGGCTCGAGCTGTGTGCAGCCGTCTTAGCCGTAGAGATGGCGGAGCTCATCCAAGATGAACTGGACGTCAAGCCGACGAAACCAAGTTCTACTCTGACAGTAAAGTGGTCTTAGGTTATATATACAATGAGACCAAGAGATTCTATGTCTATGTCCACAATAGTGCAGCGTATCCGGCAGTCCACAAAACCAGCACAATGGCATTATGTGCGGTCAGAAGACAATCCAGCCGACCATGCATCTCGCTCAGTACCTGCATCGCGCTTGGGGCAGACGACATGGTTCTCCGGACCCACCTTCTTGCGGAAACCACCCGTGGGGAAAACAGAAAAGGTCAGTCGTTTGAGTTAGTCGAACCTGAAAAGGACAACGAAATCCGTCCACAAGTCAACACCTGCGCGACACAGCTGAAAGAGAACGGTCTTAACACACAGCGGTTTCGGCGTTTCTCCACTTTCAGTTCTCTGGTAAGGGGTGTAGCACTCCTGATTCACATCGCACGATCCTGCAAACAGAACAATGTCAGCGGATGCAAAGGGTGGCACAAATGTAGCTTACCTCGCACACCGGACGAGCTGTCCCAAGCGGAAGATGTCCTCATCAAAGCTACACAAAAAGCAGCCTTCCCAAAAGAATTCGCAGCCCTCCAACAAAACAAACAGATCCTCAAAAGCAGCAGTCTTCAGCGGCTGAGTCCAATCCTCGAGGGTGATCTAATCTGCGTTGGAGGCCGGTTGAAACACGCACATTTGAACACAGGAGAGAAGAACCCAACAATCCTACCCAAAGACAGCCACATCTCCTTACTGCTAGCAAGGCACTATCACAACCAGGTGAAACACCAAGGCCGCCACCTAACAGAAGGAGCGGTAAGAGCAGCAGGCCTGTGGATCTTGGGTGGAAAGACGCTGATCGACTCGGTGATACACAAATCGTCACCTGTAGAAAGCTCAGCGGAAAACTCCAAGAGCAACCCATGGACCAAGGTTGTACAAAGACTTTTAGAAGTAGACCAGTTACCGAATTGGTTCTGCTTCTACCCAAAGAGGACTGATATTCAGAACCCGCAAAGTAATAAGGGTAGTGACCTCACAAAGGTCAGACGGGGAGTGTGTTGACTTCAAGTCATGTCTGTTGTAATTTGTTATGTTTCAGGCATTCGTTAAAATGTAACTTTTATTGTGAAAGACACTTCGCACTGTGGGACTCTTATTTTGAAACGCCCCTCTCCCGGAATGAGAGGAAATGCCTTTGTTAGAACGGAAGTGCTTGGTTAGAGAGAAAGTTTGTCTAGAAGGGAGAAGACACATGTTTGCTAGCGTCCAGCTTTTATCGTTTCCATCCTCTTACAAACTCCAAGCAGGCAATGCCGTAAGTTTATAATTTAATGTTATAAAATAAGACAATGTTAAAGTGTGTTTGATAAATGTCACGCTCGGTTTGTATTAAAAAGAAAACGTTTGTGTTTACGAGTTATTACAATAAGAAAGGACAGGACAGCAATTGATATTGTTGTATTTATTTTTATTGCAGTTTTTACTCCATGTCCATGTACAAAGTGAAGAGCCAACAGTAAATGGTCAATCTTACTACTACGACTCAGTCATTTTTGGAGTGGAGTTTAGCTCGCTGTTGAGCTGAAGTACAGTACGCTTTGGTAGGAACAGCACAATCGGATGCCACCTTTATGCCAATAAGCTTTTTAGAAGGGTTGCCAGAAAAAAGAGAATCAATCAACCAAAAAAAAGTTGTTTTCAGTTGTTGACGGCTTTCTGAGGATAAAATCGTATCGCTCAAGCTAAACTGGTAGAGACATTAGGCATACCTTTGACATGTTGCTTTCACTTCCATTTAGATTAAAAACTGTTTCCTCGTTTGACGAAATTTGCCAACTCAGTACAGTAGCTGACTGACTAGCTAAGCGAAGCACATTTTTCAGTAGCTTGACAGCCTTGTTAAACTACTGTAGAAGTTATTGCCTGCTACCATCCATCTGTTTGAACTGTTAAGATAGCAGGCTGTCAAAACGAAACTATGCTCAACTTTCATTCTTGAAGTGCTATTCAATTATGAAAAAGTACAGACAGCCATTTTATCATTTAGCTAAAGTTAGCTAGCTATGCTGCCAAACCCACACATGTGGCTGATATGTGAAATCTCAGAAATGGTTGAATATGTGTGAACCCGTTTGTTCTCTGGATATGTGTATGCACTTCTGGGGTGGCTTTCAGCCTCCTGTCGCATTACCACTCAAGGAGTGTGTATATATCTAGAGAATGTATGGGTTGTCATGGTTTTTTCCTTATATATAAAGCACATCCCTGAATTTAAATATTCAGATATTGGTTGGTATCAACAGCGCTGCATTGCTTAAAAATTGGAAATTAAACCTGGTGTCTGGGTTCAAAATTGATGCAGTGCTGAAGTGGTAGTGAAGATGATTTTGCCATCAATCAAGGAATATGTTGGCTCTTGGGTTAACAATAATAATAAATAAAAATCTATAAACAAACAGTAGCAATTTTAGAATAGGCTCTGGTCACAGAGCATTTGAATTATTGATGCACATTTTTTATGTTTTGTTTTCCTTGTTGTACCCACTGTCTCATGTCTCCCCAGAAAGAATGATCTTGTTCCAAAATATTGCAATGCCATCTGTTAGCCGGGGAAGAGATTTGTTGTAACACTGTCCCGTACTGTATGATGGCGGTGCACTTAATGCTCAGGGGGAAAAGTCATTAGGGAATCCAAAGTTTCCATTGTTTCAATCCGTCTCTGTCAGATATGTTCATTTCCATAAATAGTCATTCATACACAGTAGATGACCCTGTCATAAAGATGAATGCATACTTCTTTCCTGTCCTCTTCAGCATATATGTATGTTTATTTTTACTCACTCATTTCAGCTGATTAATTGAAGACGCAAGTGGGGAGAAGTCGATAAATCATATCTTGCAATATCAGAATGCTGAGCGGAAGGAACACGTTTGACATGCAGTCCAACAGTTTGTGAGGCAATTGGCTTCGGGACCAGAAGATTTGACAGGACTCATTTTCTTTAACTTTTTCACCATGTCCTTTGGTCGCTATATTGGCACGTGGAAGAGCCTTGTTGGAGAATTGAATTATATTTCAGGGTTGCATCTTCGCGTGCAACAATTGTGGTTGTGCTAATGGGTCTTGCATCTTCCAATCTGATTTCTCATTTTTTGCATGGTTCATTTCTACTCACGGAGCAGTAGAATAGAGAAACTAACCGATTCGTTTGGATGAATGATACTTGATTGAATTAAGTGCATACCATCTTGGAGATCCAGGCATCCATACAGTAATCCTGACAAGGAGATTATTTATCTAATTCTTTAGTTTGGATGCGGAGGGAGAGAACGCATCCAATATGGAGAAGAAATCTCCGCTTTTCTTCATTCGGTTTAAGAGGATTTAATCTCTGCATTGGCGATGAGAATTTGTCACTTTCCACTTCATAAAAAGAAAGAACAAACAAACATATCAGAAAATACATGTGCAAGGCAAAAGGCTACTAGGTCTGGAAATATAATACAGTATGTAAACAAATTATAATTTTTATTTTTTCAGACACAGAAAAGCAGTCAGTTTGGAGGTGTATTCATTGATGAAATAACAGTTTCAAAACCAGGCAAAATAATGACTAGATTGACTGAAAGTTCTGCATGATTTGCAAAAGCTATTCTTTCCAAAATGGCATTTTAAATAGAGATCTCTGTGATGATTCACAGGCTTCTGACATCAATGAAGAATTGCATTCCAACATGAAAAAAGATTCTGGTTTGATCAAAACTTGCTTTTAAGGAGTATAAGCTGTGACAAAGCTGGCTTTGTAGTTGCTTTGCACACCATATTTAAAAAAACATCTGAGATATGGAGTTAAAAATTGATTTTACTGAAAACAAAAAATAGGCGTAATACAAAGACTCAACTACGCAGCCAACCATGCCTTTACTCTCCTTCACAAAATGGAGTCCCCAGTCTCTCCCACACACCTGATTTTAACCCCTGGTTAATTAAATTACTATCAGGTGTGTGATTGGCTTCACTCCTATCAGCCTGTTACACAGATCCAATAATGACAAAGACAATGAATCATTTCCAGATGGAAACAGAATATGCTAGCGGATACAGAATTGGTTGGAAAGTGAAGACATTTTTGAGCATTTAAGACATATAAAGAAGGTTACAAATGTAGCAAATTAAAATAAGTTCAAGTTGGTGAAGACGTGACCACCATCTTTACATAAGCATTGTTACAATTCTATCTCAATGGGTACAACTCCAGTAATATCATGATAATCGTCAGCTCCCATAAATTAGGGCATTCGTGTCTTAATGAGAGTGTTCTAAGAGCCCCCATACTGTAATGGGGATATCTGTAAATAGGCTGATGATCAATAAGGATTGATCACTGAGTGGTCCACTGTTCCCCGAGTGTCTCTTATCTCATTAATTTACAAATCAATGTTCAATACCTTCCCTACCCTTCTCATTTACCTCTCTTCTGTCAATACAAGGGAAGAAGACAGAACTGTTCACATGTTTGATCATCACTTTCAGTACATGTACTTACTTTGCTCTCCTGTACAAATTCATCTACACCTTTCCACATCACATCACAAGGCCCTATGCCTTGATACTATCAGGTTGGACAAGTCAAATAAAATCGAATTTATTTGTATTGCGCATTTCACAAAACATTTTTCACAATATGATTTACAGCCCTAACAACCACAAAAGCAAGCCTAGGGCAACAGTGGCAAAGACAATCTCCCTTGGTGGAGCAAATAGGAAGAAACCCTATGAAGAACCCAGACTCAGGATGGCGAGCCCATCCACCTCAAGCCGGCTCAGAGTCTTACAGAGTTTGTAATACCCAACAACGGTCAATGAGTCAATATGCAAAACAATTAGGGACTTCATTAAGTTCAAGGCAGCTGTCGATGATGGACCTGGGTTGGGGTGCTGGGCTGGGCCAGAAAGGACAGGTGGAAGGCAGGTTCAGAAGATGCAGCATGCTCAGGCCTCAGAGCAGGAACCCCACAGGTGAGAGGGTGAGAGAGAGAGATGCACAGCAGCAGGGATAGATTAAAGATGAGGCAACAGGTGATCCCGCCAGGAGTTATCTATAGCTATTAGGACAGAATTATAAAAATCGACGCAGTAACGAAAGGAGCAAGAAACACGCCCACCTATCAAGAGAATGCCCGTGAGAAGTGGGGTCACAGCTGTTGAGAAGTGACAGTAAGGAGAGGTTTCCACCCCACAATACTCAATGGCTATAAGGTTCTGCAGCTCTTTTTCTAAACCATAATTGACTGGAAGCCTGACTGTAGAGTTTCTCAGAGATTTGAGCCTCGTATAGACCTGTTAAAAGGATGAGAGTATTCTTCATTGCTCATGCACGATTAAGGTAAGGCTTAATTAATAGAAACTGACATTCTGCACAGTCCTATGATTTATTTTGACTTTACTTTTTTTTTTACTAATGGTTAACCTACCCAGATAAAATATAGTTCTTTCCCCAGAGTGCTGATCTGGGGAAGTCTGGGGAAGGCAGAGATGCTTGTAGGAGGAAGCTACCTATAACCTGATCTCCAGCCCTGCACCAGCACAGCACAGGCTCGGTTGTCCCACGGGAACACGTGAGTGTAATGAGATGTATGCCACTTCTGTGGCTCTGCCCAGGGACTCCCGGTGCCATATTTCCCCGGGCCTTACTCAGCTGTGCTGGAACAGTGCCATGCCAATAAGATATCCATCAAAATGCCGGTTTTATGAACCTTAAGCTAACCCCAGAAGTGTTAAAATAAACAATCACATTAGCCACCGCTGAGAGTTTATTAATTGTGCATTGGAGTTACAGTAAAACTAAGCATTTGATGAGTTTATATTGTCCCTGTGGTTTATTAAGTGGTTTATCAGTGGAAATCGAAAGTGGAGACAGACGTAATCATCTCTCGCACTTTAGCGGACCAAATAGTGTTGTATTCAGGTTCAGCCGGAGAAAATGATTTCCCCATCAAAATAAAAACATGTAAAAGCATAAAATTTAAAAAAGCATTCATAAAATGAATTCTCCTTTCCCTAATTGACTTTGACCACTCCTGTGAAAATTCTGACATAGTAGGTCAATCACACCGTACAATGTTACAAAATCCATTATTTCCAATAAAAATGTACGTATTTTTCAAAGAACAGGAGTAATTAGGATTAAGTCCCAGAGCGCTGAGCTGTAGAAATGTGTTAATGTATGCATTGCCAGAACCGTGGTCTACAGGGGTCACAGCTGCCATCTTGCGTATTGCTCAGAAAAAGATCAGATAAAATGAAAACATCTCTCTGGCTACTTTGCAGTTTTACAGAATAAATTACTTGGCTGACCAAGGTCACAGCTCTCCCCTGGATTGTCATGGAAACCCCCTTTATTTAGCATCATTATTATTTTTTAAAGCAACAGCACCTGGTTCCAAAGAGAGAAGAAAATAAGTGAAAAGAGAGAGCCAAAAACAGGAAAAATGTAATCGATTTCCTCAGCACGTCTTGTTCTTCCCCTCCGCGTTTGGTGCCGAGGCCTGCTGAATGCCAGAGGTGTCATGTCACGGGACCTCTTCCCTTACATCAGCAGTTCTAGGCCTGCAATTATATTATATGAAATGTATCATGTCTGCTAGATTCGTGTAGAAAAGTGGAATACTCAAACGTTCAGGTGCCATTAAGTGGCCACCAAGTGGAGGGTAATCCAGTTATGGATGCATTACACAGTGCGAGGCAATACCGGTGAGCGAGCATGAGGGAGGCCACTGATTGGATAGGAAAAGATCTCTTATTTCCCACCTGCCCGCCTAGATGAGCCTTAGACACACTACAGTGCTCCTCCGGGCACGTGTCGACACAAAGTGACAGTGGTGATTTCTGTCTTATGGCATTGGAAGACAGGCAAGAGGTTTCACTGGCGTCCTTAATAACAGAGGAGGGAACATTGCATATAGGAGCAGAGGAGGATATAGAATCAAAGTTGTTGTTATGATTCCCTTATTCACTATCTTTCCCCCCACTTCCTTTACTGGAGTCGGGGATGGAAAAATAAACACTTATGCGATAAATGAAATGGAGTGTGAGAGAGGCACCATGTCCATATATTATTTAAATATGTTTATAAATGATGTTTTGACATAATGTATGAGTATGTGCTTTAATTAGCTATAATATATGTACAAATGTATGGAACGAATGGCTGATATATACGTATTATGCACAAGAAGAGATTGCACATTGATCGCTGATATCTATAATGTATTTGTAAAAGGTAATTTGCAGCTCATAATATAACACTTGTATCTTCCACTGTACTTATAGGGAAGATTAAATCATTTGAAAAGGAAATATGGTGCCAAGCCCATTGCCTTTAGTTATGTTTTCTCCAAGGTTTATCATCCTGCTCTGCTGTTAATGAGTGTGTGAACCTACTCTAGCTCTTGGCGATGATTATTACCATTAAAATTGATTTGCTTGGCAGACAACTTGCATAGCTGATATTTAAAAACATGTTTGACCATTTTATAAGTCTGGACATTAAATAATGTTAGCCAGATTCACTGCTCTTGCAGTACAATTGTGTATCTTTCAGACTTGAAACCTTGCAACCCTGTCATTACACATCCAGGTGTGCACTACACCTGTTATAGCCCATTAACTACTATACTTCCCTGCAACTAGAATTGAGGATGAGCTTAATGGTTATACACAACGGACAAAAATAATGGGTCTTGGGTGAAAATGGTACGATGGTCAGTTTTTTATTTCGCAGTAAGTTCACCCACTTGCTCCTTCTCGAAATAATGAGCATAATAATAAATCAGAGAGATCTGCTCTCTGGGCCAGTATTAATTAGTTCACCAGGAGTTATCACGCATCTCTGCTGGTAACAGAATGCACTGGAAGAACAAACAAACACACAAACAATGATGACAAACGCAACACCTGACTATTGTATATTCTACTCCACAGCTGTTTTCCTTTGTCTTAAATGTGCACTATAAACAAAACTCCAACAAGGATAACTCAGGAGTGTTCAATATTCAATGGGAGAATATTGGATGGGATTTTCCCACATCCTCTGTTGTCATTAGAGTGGAAGGCAGTGCCTCTTCTTTCTCACCGAAGACATGATGCTAAATGCATTCATAATAAAACTGATGCACCTGACATGGTCCCATTTGATATGAATATGTTAGAGCGTTCTTCAAGCATTCAAAACAGATCATGCATTTCTGAAATCCCAGTCTGCAATATTTAAGCTGGGATTTTATTTTCCCACATTCGCTGGATGGTAGGTATCTGCTGGATTGAGGTAAATCAAGCTTGTCTCTCTCCGAAAATGCAAAAACACACGCAGCCGAGGTGTGAGCTGGATCCAGATCTTCCAAGAGAAAAGGAAAAAGAAACTTGCACAATTCCACCAAAATCTGCTTAGTGTCACCAACTGCACCACTGCAGTACGCCTTGAAGTTTACAAACACAATGTTATTTAGGATTCCTGAAATAGCAGGGATTACGAGAGGAATTAACAGGGATGTACAGGACATGCATGCCCATATTCATGCTCCACTCAACTGTGGCTGACACAGCACTTATACCAGGGTGCCATTAGCATATGAGAGTTGGGCTTACTGCCGAATCACTGAGCACACTTGCATATATGCATGTGTATTCTCTCCAGAACTTTATTTGCTAAGAGCAATGTTAATGGATAAAAACCTTCCAACCTCCTCTCTGGCTCAGACCCAGAAGAGCTTGTGCCAATTTTTAATAGCAAGACAATGGCTCAGACTGTGCAGAAGGAGGGGTTGATTATGACTAATGGAACCTTCCCTACTCAAACAAATAGCAAGACAATGGACAAGCCCTTTCCGTGATTTGAAGTTGTGCAGTGCTCTGTTGTACAAAGTTCTCCTTTGAGGGGTATTTCCATTAAATTTGCCCTCATCCTCCCAAGAATGAAAAGTGCTACTGATAGTTGTTAAGAAGCCTAAGCGTATTACAGTAGAAACGAAGAAGGAAATGTCAGCCTGTGGTGTTCATAAACAATGATTTTAATTAATGTATTTTTCTATAATTAAGATCTTTAATTCCTTTCTATATTTTTGCCACACATAAACCCATAAGAGCTTTTAAAAGTGTTTCTGTCCACTTGCCACACTAAGTTCGTAACAATGAAATAAGACATGATGGTGAAATACAGGTAGTAACCAAAAGCTCTGTTTGAAACACTATGTAACAATGAAATAAGACATGATGGTACAGGTAGTAACCAAAAGGTAGAAACACTTGGGTGGAGTGTTGGGGAAACAATGTGGGAAACATTTTACATTTTAAGTATTTAGCAAAGTTTATCGTAAGCAGGTGCTTTCAGGGTTGTGGACAAAAATTCTTGGAAGGCCAAGTTGCTATATAATTACGGCGAGCATGGCTAGAAGACAAGATCTCAGTGACTTTGAAAGAGGGGTGATTATTGGAGCATGTTTGTCAGGAGCTTCTGTGACAAATGGCGTTTTTCCACCGGACAGTACCATACGGCACGGCATGGTTACCAATTTGTGCTCCCACGTTTTGTGGCTTTTTCTACCACCAAGCAACCCATACCGAACGTAAATACCCATGCTGAATTTAGCTACTGGTCTATTTAGGTACTACCGAGCCGAACAAGGACCTACGGGTGGAGCTAGCAATACTGCAGACCATTTATTTGTCAAGCACAATCGTAACACAACATCTCAGACTGCTTTGATTACTGGTAGGCTATTATTCGAAGAGTATTAGAGTTTGGCATTATTGTCAGATTTACGTGATTCTACAAATATGATTTGTGTTTTACGAAAACTGAAATAAACACTGTTGAGAGTGTCGGTCTCTGCAACATGGGAGTGGCAGGGTTGCCTTTGCTTTTCCATGTTGTGGAGGCCTTTAGAGCAAGGAGACTTTCCGGGGGCAGGTTTGGCACTCTCACAGGGTGTGAGAGTGAACTGTTGCCTGGAAGGTTGCTCCAAAGGCCATAATTGATTTAATTATTTTTTAATTGATGTTAATTGGTAAGTGATTATTCACTTACCTGTTTGTGTGTGAGAATGTGTGGGTGTGGTCTGTCAATTGTTTGGTGTTTTGTGAATAGGTGTGCGAATGTTAGACTGGTGATTGCCTCACGAGTCCCACCTGAGCCAGGCAGGAAGTAAGCCTATTTAAGAGCAGGTGGGGCGAGTGGGGAATCAGTTAGTCTTTGTCTGGTCATTCGTGTGTGAGTATGCGTGCACGTGCACGTATATTGTGTATTATTGTGGAGTGTTTGATGTTTGATGTGACTCTGTCGGGCATGGTGGCGCGTGTCTGTAATCCAAGCTTCTGGGAGGCAGAGTCCGTGTGGAGTCTATGTTGAGTTCTGGGTGCTTTTTTTCGAAAGTGACTGAGTAGAGTGCTTCCTGTGTGTGTGGTAAAGAGAGAGCGAGAGGGCGCACTAAGAGTGTCCGCCTCTCTCCCTCTGTGTAATCGTGAAAGAGAGCGAGAGGGTGCCCTGAAAGTGTGATTGGAGAACTCACCGTGGTCCAGAAACACTCCACTGCCCGAGAACTCTCACTGAAACAGTGGAGAGTGTCTCGGGGCTGGTTGCCAGACAATTTTAGTTGATTGTTTTTGCCCGAAAGCTTCGCGGCAAGTAGGGTGAAGACTTTATTTGTGTTTGTTTTATTTTAACCTGCTCTCCCACTGTCTCTCTCCCGTGTCTGGGGGGAGAGACAGAAAAAAATTAATATCTGGTCTGTAGACCGGCAAACCCCACTCCTCTGCCACTTCTTACCATCAGCTGCTCTGCTCCAGTCCAGGGATTGTCATGTGGCATGTGACAAAGACGTTTTCTTTGAAAGGACAAAGTATAGTATTGTCATTTTCATTCACCCAATTAGAATATACATTTTCATAGTACAACATTTTAATTCCTCACATTAGTAGATTTTTAGAAAGGAATTGCTTTTATGCATTCCGATGCTCGAGCTAAACCCAGGCCTTTGAAACAAAAGGATCTTAACTGGACAGTGTCAAATGACAAAGTGTTTGAACAATCTTGTGTCTTCAAAAATCGACACTCACATTAAACATTTTTTTGCTCGTAGCTAGGGCTGCACAATATGGGCAAAATCTCATATTGCAATAATCTTGCTACATATCGCGATTGCGATATAGCATGCAATGTAACAAAACACATGGGTGGAAAATTGATCATTGATATATGGGTCAATGACATGACATGCATATTTTTGTGTCCGAGTTCATTATTTCCATTTAAAAATAAATTAATCAATTCAAGTCATATATGATTTTATTATATAGAACATGTTTAGTTTGAATCAATTTTCAGTACATTCAAATAATATATATTACTTTGTGTTTTGGCATCTCACCCCCAAAATGTCAGGTGGCGCAACCGTCCGAGCAAAGGAACAGATTAAGAAAACTGTAAAAAGTGGTATTTTAATAATAATAAATTCAATATAAAATACTGTGGCATGATTTTATGTTTGAAACCTTTCAAATAAACACAATTTTACAAATAACAATAGTTTTAAAGCTATTGAGATAATTGAGGAACTTTTGTCCAGCAATTTGTGCTTTTCAAATGTCAGGGTGGCACAACCGTAAACATGGGACTTTTATTTTGAAGTCAAGAGGCTATTGCATCAGCCAGATGTTGCATCATCCAGAGGACCCTATCTGACATCCATGGCTGACTGAAAAGGTTTGCGGAGCTCTCTCAAATATTGATAAAAATAGCTAAGTTCACCTCATAGGTAGGATGGTACACTTTCCATGTCAGGTGGTACAACCAATGTAAAACTAGGAAAATGTTATTTTATCATAAAACTTATTCTGTTTTAAAATGATTTGTATGCTATTGCTAGCATAGGTCAAAGCTAATGCAGGTGTCCAAGTAGAAGCCTGTTTAATTTGAAATCAGTTGCAAAAGTCAGGTGGCGCAACCTGTAAGTCAGGTGGCAAACCGTAAGGAATGCCACTATATGAAATAAATAATGTTATTTAAAGCTTCAAGATGCTCTAAAATGTTTATTCGTTTCAAGTTAAATATGTTATACACGTTGGATGTTAAAAATACTAAATAACTGACCCTTAGAATGCAGTAATCTTAAATTATTGTTAATATAATAATCAACCCCCAAAAAACTAATCTGTAAGGCACTATAGACACTCTAATAGATACTTGACCAAGATTTCACTTCAAATAAATAAATAATAAATGATAGGAAAATATCAATAATTTTACAAATATTTGGTTGCGCCACCTGACATTTTTTGGTCAGTCAAGTTAAAAATACTGTCAAAAAATGAATTTAAACACATTGAAATGTTATTTAACAAATGAGGCTTGTTTAAGCACATTGTCACAGATTCAAAAATATGCATTTTATCTATTTTGAACAAACTTTTTTTAAATAAATTTTTAGAGGCCTTATTTGTCATTGACCCATATGTGTTCCAGACTTCATATAATATAATAGCCATTATATAAAGTCAATTACGGGAACCCAAACAATACAGTTTTTCCCAATATTATTTTAGACCACTGAAACGTTCTTATACGTATATCCTAGATTGGGACTGGAATGTGATTTTGGTCAATGAGGTCTGGGGAGACAAAGCTAATCTGCGAGTATGCGTGGAAAACAAATGTAAGACAAAACATGCCCAGCGTCGCGCATTGCTATAGACTTATATCGCAAACTTTGCCGGTTTGATATTGCAAATGCTCATATCGGAATAGCGATCGGAATACAACATATTATTCACTACTACTCGTAGCTCGTGCTGGACATATTTTTGCAGCGACAAGCTACATAAAAGCACAGATGTGAACACAAAGATACATATAGGTAATGTTTTCATTTTTATACGATTGAAAAAATGTAGGTTACAGATGTAAAAAATATGAGGTATTAAATGTGATCTTGGTAAATTGCAATTAATTGGAGGTCCAACGACAAATAATAAATATGAAGCATTATATAGCCTAGTGTGAAGTCACTGCATGGTAACTTGCGCTCGCTGCCCCCGACATGACTCCCAAACGCCTAGGTAGAGGTAAGAAAATTGTAGCTAATGTTACGGGGAAAGCCATGTTCTGCTTTTGTGAATTTGAGCTGGAATGTCTACAATGTCAATACTAATGTCACCACAGCGGTCGCATTCTTTTTTGTCACTTCAGATAACCCCTCCTATCTAACTCTTCCTATCGTCACGGTTATGCTGTACGGTGGAAAAATGACACAGGGACTCGACCCATGAAGGGGATAGTTACGTGTATGGATGGTTACCGTGCCGTGCTGTACCATGCTGTTGGTGGAAAAATGCCAATTTGCTGATGTTTCACTAGGAACAGTGTCTAAGGTGATGTCAGCCTGGAACTCTGAGGGAAAGATATCATCAACAAAGGACAACTGTGATTGGGAACGTATATACCTGGATTGTATCTGTGCATTAGTTGAAGGTGCAAGGCTAAAAAGGCAATCAACTCTACATCAAATGACTGCAAATTTCAATCTAGGGTGTGAGCAGGCAGTTTCATCAAGAACGGTCCGTCAAGAGCTCTACAGCGCAGGATACCATAGTCATGTCATATTGGTGTTTCCACCTCTTTGCCCACTACCTGTGTGGGCTCTTTTTTGCTGGCAGAATATGCCACTGTGTTCCATAGGGTCTGTGACTTGGCAACACTAATAGGAAATTTTACCCAAGCCTGACAAACATGGCCCTTTTCTGATCCAACTGGAAGGCCCTAAGTGAGGTTTTGCGGGCTTGAATATGCTAAAATACAGTACCTTGCATTATCATATGGCACGATTCCACAGTGGTGCCACAGCATTGCACAACCAAGTGTCCTGTGATAAGAGCTGATTTATTGCTTTCCTGACTCAGCCAAAGTTGCAATAGCCACAGTCAGTGAGATTAGTATCACTTGAAGAGAACTGAAAGGACTTCCACTGAATCCATGGTGATAATTTGTCACATTGTTGAGCTCATTGGCTGTTTTAGAAAACAGTGTTCCAGTATAGATATAGATATTTTAACCCTTACGTCCTTGTCTTTCCATACCTTTGTGTGTGTATCTGAATCATGCAGGTGCGTGTTTCCACAGGTGAGAGAGCGGTGCACATTTTGGTCACAGAAACAAAACAGCAAATTACCCACTCTCCTGGCTTCAAGTGCACCTTTTCCTTGGCTCTCTCTCTCTTAGAGATGCTCTTTCTCTCCACTGTTCAGAACATGACACCCTCTGTGGAATACCTCAGCGTGTGCATTTGCGTGTGCAAAAAGCATTCGCAATGCCTGTATTTTGACACTGTGAGCAAGTGAGTGGGGAAGCAAAGCTCCTTACATTCCCTGCTATTCAAATCCCATTGTAAATAATAAGCGTCTTTAATCACACAGTTTCATCTCCTTCGGTTCAGAGCCAGAGGCGGTAATAAGATGGAGAAATAAATATAATAATCCCCTGTATATTCCCCTGCTGGTAGAAAGAGAGAGAGCGAGAGAGAGAGAGAGAGAGAGAGAGAGAGAGAGAGAGAGAGAAAGAAAGAATGTGAGACACTTACACAGCCACTCCCATACTTCCACACAGCTTTCCCTGCCTTCCTCTTAAACACCTCAAACAATTAAAGTATTAGGTTTCCATGAAAAGAAAAAACGTTAACGGCTATACAAGATCCTCAAAATACAATTAGTCAGAGTGGGGGGGATCAAGTCTATTGACACAATCAATTATCATGACTCAACGTAGCATGCTGTTGGAGCCAATGAACTACAGCAACAACAAAAGTTGTATTTAAGAGGAAGAGAGGGAAAGGCAAGCCGTGTATCTGTATACTGGGGGGGGATAAAATCATTGAGTACTGCTTGTAAATGCACTCTGTGGCTTGAGGCTGACTATTCCTCCCTCAAATTCATTAAACTGGGCCCTTTTTTCGTTTTTGCTCAGACTGCAGAATTCCCAGAGATGCTGCCTGAATCCCCTGCACATATTAAAAAATATATTTAAAAAAAATTAAATCATTAACAACCCCGATTGCCCTCTAAGCTAACTGAGGAGATAGAGCCCTAAGCTTTTATTATCTGATTGGATTATATACATGTTTGGTTGAGCGCTGAGAGCTCATGCTCTCTTGGTGTGCTGTATGGGGTATAATTTACCCCCCAGATTAATTTAAAAGTTTCGAAATGGCAGTAAATAAATTAAATGATGAGGGCTCTACGCTGGAGAATAGTGAACGATTCAGGATCGATTGGATAACAGACATTCTGTTTGGCGGCGTGACTTCCCTGTCTCCATGGGAACTGCTGCTTAGATGATTCCAGCACACAGGTATTTTTTCAGTTCAATTCATCCTGCTCTGCTGTGTCCTCAATTTAACCATCAGGATCAAATGACAGCAGTTGTTGATCTGAAAGCCGATATTTCAAACTCAATTTAGTTAAGAACATTGAATTGCTGTAAGTACACCAAGGAAGTCTATTGAGAAAACAGCTCATCAGATTTGAGAAGTAATTTCTGCAGTATGGGGAAATTACCTACATGGACAAATAAACAAACCTATATTTATTTTCGGTGTTAAAACCTTTGTCCAAAAGACTTACATTACATGTTCCTTATTATTTTGTCAATGTATCTGTCAGTCTATCAATGAGCAACATATCTTTCTATCCATCTCTGTTGATATGTCGTTCTATAACAATTTATTGATGTTAGCCATTGTTCTATATATATTGTGGTGTCCCTAGGGGTTGGGAAAAACTCACGGACCGTGCAGAGGGCGTAGGCAGGTTAAATAACCCGGAGGAGGCAGTATTACCAACAAAACAATAATTTATTAAACCAAATCTTGACAAAAACACAAAACAAAGGGTGGGGTATTCGGGGAATCCAAAACACAAAGTCCAAAATTCTACTCGTCGTTGTTATCCATAATCCAGTCTCCAAGGCCAGTTCCGTTCCGCAATCCAGGTCATTAGTCGGTACAAAAAGGGGGGTCCTCCAACAATCCGGGTCAAACAGGACTCTCACTCTCACTCTCACTCTCACTCTCACTCTCACTCTCACTCTCCACTCTCTCTCCACAACCGCCACCCTACTCCATCTTAGTGTGACATGTACGAGTCCTTTAAATAGGCCTCCAAATCACCTTCAGCTGTCCGTAGTCCCAATCGATTGACTCCGTTCAGGTGTGGGACTGCGAGCTGCTGGGAAATGGAGTTGTTTCCTCTCCAGTGGCTCCCAAAAATTAAAGAGGCAGGCCGCCATTTCCTCATCCTGCCCCTTGGGATGCCACAATATATATACTGTATTCGATATATCTACTGTATATATAGTATATTTATATTCAGGTAGTTTAGAGACACAAACAAATATAAGCACCCAAAACTATTTGATTAGAGATGCACTCCATGTCCTCCGGCTGCTAACAGGGAACATTAATAAAGACAAAAGGCAAGTGGGTGTAATGTTTTTCACAAGGTCAAGCCATGACAATAACTGGGCCCTGTGTAAGCCTGCCTTGTTTGTTACAACCATGTGCTCAGGAAACATTGATTCTCATTACCCTGTTGTATTGTTTACAAGAGTCCCCCCCCCCAACTGTCCCAAAGGTCATTTATTATAGTGTGTATGCATGATATTTCAGCCATATTTCATAAAGACTGCCTCCACTAAATCATTGTCATCGTACCTGGTAGATATATAACAATGGCAGTTTGATAACGACAAGGAAAACCTTTTGCCTTCAATGTCATTCTGATCTTGTAGGATATCAATGATACACTCCATTAACAACCCGTAACATTATCCATGACATGACTATGACATGACACTTCTGTGGAAACTCTTGACAATTGTAGCAAGGAAAGTGTTGGGATATGAACTGAGATGTTATCAGAGATCTTCCAATAGAGAACAGAAGACAAACTGTCACCTGTCCTGGCCAAGTATAGGTGACAAGATTAATAGAAAATGTGATTATGAGACCTCTTTCATAAGCCATAACACCTTCGGATATCTCCTGCGGTAAGTTAGGACACATTCTGACATGCAACATGCTCAAAGAATTGGAAATTCAGATTCAATGTGATTCACAGTATTGTATGTTGTGTTACAAGTTTCAAAAAAATTGCTAAAAAAACATTTCTGGATCTTTATTGCCTTTGATTTAGGTCAGGGTTTATTTTCCAGTTTATTTCCCATATTGGCTAAAATTATTATTTATTAGTTTCTCTCCGTTGGAAAATGCCAACTGTGAAGCACTTTCACTGTCACAAGTGCCAAAGCCTGGTCCAAAGGCTATTGTCCCATTAAGCTAATTCCACCAACTAATTCAGTTAATTATACTCTTGACTGAACCAATGTAACCACAACTCCTAATTATAAGAATGCAATTATTTTTAAGGATAGCCTGTACAAATATGGTATCCCTTTAGGACCAGCACTTGCTACTGACAATGCCTATTGGTACTAGTTTGTTTATTGGTGGGGTTAAAGACTAATTATGCCACCATGCCAAATGTAGCATATTCATTCTTGGTTTTTTTTGTGTGTGTTTGTGTAGGATCTGTAGTGCTTTACAAATCCTTCAGCCTTTCCATTTGAAGCATCACCTGAGTTTCAAGCATATTTAGTGTGTCAGCAGTCTGAAGTCAATAACACTGTGGGTAGATATAAGGATAGCCAAATGCATGTGTGCCACAATGGGCCCATTCTTCAGCGGCTGCTTCCATGTCACAGAGAAAATAAATCACACCCAGCAATGATTACAAGGAGACAAAATATGTAAGCCAATATCACCCTCCCTGAAATATTAGTTATCTGCTAAACAAACAAGATAAAAGATGCACACTTATACATACAACCAAAGTTTGCCTTACTATTATGGTGCTTTAACTTTAACTTCTGTGAAAATGGCAGGCTTGGTGAGGGAAAGCACCTCTGCTATCTCTGTCTGCCTTATGCCACTGTTACAAAAAAGGGGAAGCATGATAAAGACATCCAATATATCCAGAAAGCTCTTTTCAAGATGTTTTAAGACCAGACCTCTATAATACATCATCCCAAAACCCATTTTAAATTGTAAGATAAATCTATGGGCCTTTCAGTGTTCTCGGAAAATCTGTGAGGGGGCAGGAGGGAGCAAGCAGAATCTTTGGGAGTCTTCTCTCCCCATAATTTCCCTGCTTGGCTGCTGTCTGGTCTCCCAGTGATCTTACATCAGTGCTGATTAGAGCAGCCAAGTAGAGCAGTGGTCAGGGCAGCAGTGTGGAGCAGTGGTCAGAGCAGCAGTCGTCAGGGCAACAGTTTTGAGCAGTTCTCAGAGCAGCAGTATGGAGCAGTGGTCAGAGCAGTAGAGTGGAGTAGTGGGCAGAGCAGCAGAGTGGAGCAGTGGTCAGGGCAGCAATGTGGAGCAGTGGTCAGGGCAGCAGAGTGGAGCAGTGGTAATGACAGCTGTGTGGAGCAGTGGTCATTGTTGAGCACGTGTCAGCGTAGCAGTGGTCAGAGCAGCAGAGTGAAGCAGTGGTCATTGTGGAGCAGGGGTCAGGGCAACAATGTCAAGCAGTACTAATTAATTCGATTAGAGACTTCACTACTTGAAACAGACTGGGACAGTCAGTTTGGCAGAGGAGGCGGAGCGGAAGGTGTCTGGCTGTGGTGTATGGTGTGATTAGTGTCTGGAGGTAAGGGCCCAAAACAATTAAAACGGCTAGCTCTCTCTCTAGTCTTTTTGATTCCAACTGTTCCACTCTCCCATCCCAACCTCTTACTAGTGAACTGCACTAAGGTACCCCTCCCCCCAATAGTCTATGATGTGCATGATGTAGATGTGTGGTGTGTGTGCAGTGCATGTGTAGGTGTGTGCGTGCATCTGGCGCAGGGTCGCTACAATAGAGATGCATTATGCAACATATAAACAACCTGTAATGTCGACACTTGGATTAAAATGGAAAGAGCACAAATTGTTTTGAATGAAGGAAGGGACTGAAGTTTGGATGGAACATGAAGATTGGCAGGTGCATTCTTGGAAAGCAAAGTAACATAGCTAGCTAGCTATCACTTGGAAAGATGAGTACTATGTATAGTGAAGTGTATATATATTTTACTGTTCTAGGTTTGCTCATAATGTTAGTAGGACAGTATTTTGAGCTGTACTGTGACAGCTGAAGCCTTATTTACCAACCAGTAAATAAATAGCCTAGCTAGCTAACTTGCATGCTGTGGTTAGATAGCTTGCTGTTTCTGCCAAAGTCACGGCATTGTAGAACATGCTTTTAGTGACCATGGTAACTTAAGCTAAGAGAGTTGTGGATGGTTTGCTGACAGGCTGTAGACAGGTGTTACATTGGCTAGCTATTGACCTGTGACAACTGCCAGCTGGAGGGGCATGCTTGTGAGTAGAATGAGGTATGCTTGTGTTGGAATTCAACAGACACTGGAATGGAATGGCAGCTGATGGGCCATGCAATTCCCAACCAGTCAGATACAACCTCCAGCTTGTATAGGCTGCTACCTGGCTAGCTAGTTTTCCAATCAGCCAGATGTGATCCCCGTGTAGTGAATGCTACATTTCGCTCTAGCGTAACTTAGCTATAGTGAGCACAAAAGCTATGAAATGAATAGCAACCTACGTAGCTAGCCAAGTATGTACATACACAGAAATGCCTGACATTAGCTAGCTATTAGAAACCATTGGTGCAGTAGCTAGCCAGCTATGTCATTACAACAGAAGCTAGCTAGCATTCGGCAGGAGACGTTATGCACAATAATGCCCGACAGAGGTAGCTAGTAGCTAACCAACTATTTGAATGATTAGCCTCGATCAATTCAAGACATGTCCAAGAGCAGCATAAAGGGGTCAGCTAGCACCGTCGTGAAATTATTTAATTCAATGATGAAATTTTGTACTGGCCAGCGTTACATTTGTGGTTTTACAAACTACTGGAGAGTATTAGTGTGGCTAATTCTAGCTTGTTGTCTGTCCATCCCCTTCACCATTGTAGTTGCCGATTGCCTAGCAGCAACTCCTTTTGACGGTGTTCTGGCTTTGTTTTTTTTTTTGCCAATGCCAATGTTAGCTAGCACTGTCAAAATGCTAACTTTTGGTAGCTCACCATTCAAAGTCAATGGGCATATGCATCTGGTAAATTATCATTTTAATGAAAAGTAAGGTTGATGTAGGACATCCGTACCATAATTTGTATGCAGCATATTTTTTTGGTCTGTGTTGTTGATATTTAGGTAGCCTTGACCAAAAATTGTCTTAAAAGTTTTGTTAATTTTACAGAGGGTTTTTTTCAAGAAAATGGCTAAACAGATTGGTTTGAGAGCTGAAAAATATATTGTACAGGGCTATCCAAGTAGATTTCTTTCAGTCAAATAGGCAATGAAACAGCTATGATAATGATTTTTTGTGGTTTTGAATGGGAGCCGTTCTCAAAACATTTTAGCAATAGTTCGGGCTGAAAAAGAGGTCAAAGTCTATATAATGATGAAAAGGCTGGTAAATGGAAGGCACTAGGCAGATGGAAACCCTGACATCACATTAAATTCCTAATGATCCCAATTACAGAAACACAGTTTTACAGGTTGCTGAGAGCACTGAACACAAAGTGAGAAAATAATTTGTTATTAACATGTTTTAGAAGCTGGTAGAGCCAAATAGACTCAAAGCTGTAAGTGAAGCTAAAGGTGTTTCTAGTAGTCTAAGTATTAAGTCAGGGGGTGAATACTTATGGAATCAATGATTGTCTGTTTTTTATTTGTAATTCATTAAGAACAAGCTTTAGAGTTGTTGTTTTTTTATTTGACATTATAAAGTATTTTATGTTGATCAGTGGCAAGAAATCCTAATTAAATCCACTTTGATACCATGAAGTAAGAAAATAAAATGTGAAAAATGCCAAAGGGGGTGAATACTTATTATACCCACTGTGTATATATATATATATCAGTGGTGGGCCGTGCATTTCACACCTAGGCCTTCAGTAGTGCTCCGTCTGAATCAATCCACCCCTCAATAACTATTTTATGGCTATAAAAGCCATCTTATTGTTATGTTTTGAGTGTCTGTTCGGTTTGTTTTTGCACTTTGTTTATTTATCTTTCTTCAGTCATGTTTCATTCTCATTCTGTCATGCACTTCGGGAAATTCTATGTTTCGGTTTTTCCGTCTTCGTTTCTAATCTCGTTTTACTTCCTTCTTACTTTCTAATTACACTTTGTATATATTAGTTAGATGTATATAGTACTAACCAACTAATCTACTAACATTAGGGATTTAGATTAAGTTACTAACACTACTAATCACTAATTATCTCACGCTTCTAACTATCGCTGTCATTCTCTCTCGTCCTATCTCTGTACGCTTCTCACGTTCGTCACGCAGATTTCTTTATGCGTTCCTCCTCCTCCCTAAAAAAACAAAACATAGAATTTCCCGAAGTGCATGACAAGACAAGGAGAGGAACTTGAACAGGAACAATGACAGACGTGGAACAGAACGAGAATGAAACATGACTGAAGAAAGATAAATAAACAAAGTGCAAAAACAAACCGAACAGACACCCGTTGCCGCTGCATCGCAGACAGATAACTCGTGTATCCAGAATAAATGCCTTTACTGAAGAAACAAACCCGGGGTGCTACAGCTGCGACACACATAAAAAAGCATCAATAATAACCTCATAAAATTGCAATATTATTTGGGAAAATAGCAACATTTTACTCACCAAAAATCCTTATTATTTGTACCCAAAATCCATCCTCCTTTCTTTCCTCAAAAAGAGTTCAATTACTCTGTCGTACAGATTATCCGTGTGTTTCAGTTCCATCAAGAAGTCCTTTTCTATTGCCATCAAGCTAATGCTGAAAGTCGAGCCTGCCCTATCGTATTTCTGGCATAAGTTTTAATTCGCTTTAGGGCTGAAAATGTCCGCTCAAATGTCTGAATCACAGACTGATGTTAATTAAATTTGTCCATGAATACTTATTAAATAATTCCAAATGGTCTGTTCGCTTCCTTTCATAGCTGTTCCCCTGGTTGCGCTATATACAGCTCTGGAAAAATTAAGAGACCACTGCAAAATGATCAGTTTCTCTGGTTTTACTATTTATAGGTATGTGTTTGAGTAAAAATGAACATTTTTGTTTTATTCTATAAACTACTGACAACATTTCTCCCAAATTCCAAATAAAAATATTGTCATTTAGAGCATTTATTTGCAGAAAATGACAACTGGTCAAAATAACAAAAAGATGCAGTGTTTTCAGACCTTTAATAATGCAAAGAAAACAAGTTCATATTCATTTTTAAACAACACAATACTAATGTTTTAACTTAGGAAGAGTTCAGAAATCAATATTTGGTGGAATAACCCTGATTTGCAATCACAGCTTTCATGCGTCTTGGCATGCTCTCCACCAGTCTTTCACATTGCTGTTGGGTGACTTTATGCCACTCCTGGCGCAAAAATTCAAGCAGCTCAGCTTTGTTTGATGGCTTGTGACCATCCATCTTCCTCTTGATCACATTCCAGAGGTTTTCAATGGGGTTCAGGTCTGGAGATTGGGCTGGCCATGACAGGGTCTTGATCTGGTGGTCCTCCATCCACACCTTGATTGACCTGGCTGTGTGGCATGGAGCATTGTCCTGCTGGAAAAACAATCCTCAGAGTTGGGGAACATTGTCAGAGCAGAAGGAAGCAAGTTTTCTTCCAGGATAACCTTGTACGTGGCTTGATTCATGCGTCCTTCACAAAGACAAATCTGCCCGATTCCAGCCTTGGTGAAGCACCCCAGATCATCACCGATCCTCCACCAAATTTCACAGTGGGTGCGAGACACTGTGGCTTGTAGGCCTCTCCAGGTCTCCGTCTAACCATTAGACGACCAGGTGTTGGGCAAAGCTGAAAATTGGACTCATCAGAGAAGATGACCTTACTCCAGTCCTCTATGGTCCAATCCTTGTGGTCTTTTGCAAACCTCAGCCTGGCTCTTCTTTGCTTCTCATTGATGAAGGGCTTTTTTCTAGCTTTGCACGACTTCAGCCCTGCCCCTAGGAGCCTGTTTTGAACCGTCCTCGCCGTGCACTTCACCCCAGCTGCCGTTTGCCATTCTTTTTGTAGGTCACTTGATGTCATCCTACGGTTGTTGAGTGACATTCTAATGAGTTGGCGGTCATCCCGGTCAGTAGAGAGTTGTTTTCGCCCTCTGCCGGTCTGTAGCTTTGTTGTCCCCAATGTCTGCTGCTTGACCTTGTTCTTATGAACCGCCATCTTTGAAATTTGAAGGATAGAAGCAACCTTACGCCTCACTGTATCCCTCTGCCAGTAAAGCCAGAATTGAACCCTTCTTTTCCTCACTCAAAACTTTTCTTTTCAACTCTTTTGGCATGGTCAATAGTTATTTTTTGATTCCAATTACTTTTGAGGTACTACTAGCACTGTTTTTTGCCATCCAGCTGGTCCTATTGCAAGAGGATAGTGATGACCACAGCAGTGGTTTTTATACTTTTCCTCATTAAATAAGATTTGGTTCAGGTGATCACCTAATCAGTACTTCATTAAGTAGAATGAGGTGTGCTTGTGTTGGAATTCAACAGACACTGGAATGGAATGGCTGCCATACATGTAGAGATGCTGATTTAAGAAAAATTTGGAGTGGTCTCTTAATTTTTTCCAGAGCTGTATATTTAAATATTTTGCCTTTTTACTATTTAAAATCCTTATCCATTTATCAAGTAAAATAAATGAAGGTAGTTAGCCAAACAAAAATATACATGCAACTTTGTGTGAAAATGTGTTATGAGGTCAAAATAAATTGCAAATTTTTGTAACACTTATACAATACACTTTCACAGATTATAGTGCTGTCATAAATAATTCTTATATGATGAACACACACACACACACACACACACACACACACACACATACAGTGCATATATATATATATATATATAGTATACAGAAAAAAGTATATATTTTTATATTCTTGATGGTTAGCCAACTTTAATAACTGTTAGTAAATGTGTTATTCATCTCCTGATCAGGAAACTCTGGCCTCCAACTTAGACAGAACAATGCGTTTTTTAAGGAATTATAATGCAGAGACAGATTAGAATTTATAACCCTGTATATTTAAGAAACGCTGCCTCCTGCTTCCTAGGATAAGTTTCCCACATTGTCCTGAAGGATGCAGGCTTGGGGGGACAACGGTGACAGGTTTGATACAGTGTCCATCTAGAGATACAGAGGATGCCAAAAAATATATAAAAGTCTTGTCAGATCACACCTCGCCTTTCCCTCCAACCCTCCCCCTCCCTATGCCACAGGCTGAGGGCAAGGTCACAGAGTCTAATAAGCCACCAACTCTCGATAACGACCCTCTCAGACCTCAATTTCTCCATCCCAAGGATAACAGGATTAGATTCTGCTCTGTGTGAGGGGTCTGAAAACTGAAGTGACAAGGCTTCTCCGTCAGGCAGCGACTCCACACCCATATCTTTATCAGATCAGAACTCTTCACCGACCACAGGCTTTTGTTTAAAACTGTCTAAAGCACAAGATCATTGGCTTTACCCTTTTTGTGCTTTCACAGACTGACCCACTGAATTAGTGATCGACAGAATGATTAAATGACTATTTGTTACAGCGACTGATGGAATGAATGTGAACTGACACACTGACTCTGATTTCTTGTATTGGATGACCAAAATATTGGTATTTAATGTTTTAATATCATAAACTTTATTGCTATAGTTTAATGTTGTAAATACAGCCTGTTAACTGTTGACTTTAATATAGTTTCTCGTGCAGATGGTTTGTCTATTGTTCTTTTATATCATTGTTTTGGTTCCTATAATAAGTGAGGACTGTAATTGTGTTAATATTATCCCTGCCCAGTTTACATTTGCTGGGCACCATCATTATTAACTTCTATTGATTATTAGTGATGTGACAAATGACTAAAAATGCTAAATATCTTTTCACTTCAGTTCCTGATATCACAAAATTCCTGCCATCAATAAGAAGAATCACAGCTTAATGATCCCTAACATCTGAGGGCAAGATTGATTAAACATGGGGATGATTTTAGAATGCAATACTGAATGTATTGTATATATGATTACCCTGTATGTGGAAAAATATTATTGTATAAATATAAAACACAATATTTTTCTCTGAGCAATTGTATTCGTATAAAATAATATAATTTGAGCATACAATATAGCCCTTTACCTGTATTGTTTATTTAATACAGCCTTTCTTGCTTATCTTTATTAAGGCTGTGAATAATTTTGGAGGCTACTGTATATATGTATACACTGTTTTATTGGTAGTTTTCAGCATGTTTCATTTTTTTTTGTTGTTGAGAATTTAGATTAATTCTCAAGCTTTCTGCATAAGCTTCACTTCTTATTAAAAAACATTTCCCCATCTCTTTTACGGTAGTGATGTAGTAATTAAGAATTAAGTTAAATCTCAATTTGAAGAAGTACATTTAAACAAAACGTGTTATAGATCCAAGAGTAATAAAAGCCTGTGCTGTGAAATGAGGCCAGGGATCATTAGTCCTGCCGCATTGCAGGAAGGGAGCATTAAACGTGATACCTCCCTCACCTCTAACGACCGTCCAAGTCCGATCTGTGGCAGAAAGGAGAGTGGGGAAAGAGGACCTCTCTGGGAGGAAGAAAATTATACCGGTAGTTACAATTAATATTCCCTTGTTCCAGGAAGCGGTGTTTTAACACTGATTTGTCTTCAGTGGTCATATTACAAAGGGTGCATCACCAGTTTTCTAGTGTTAAGGTTTGTCTATGTTCCTCCAAGTAGAGTGATTGCCATGATATTGTGTTACCATTTATTTATTTTTTTTTTAAGAATTTGTTTCAGATTTTATCAAATTTTTCTCAATTTAGTAGCCAATTACACCCTCTTTTCATGTCAATCCTCCACTTTGTATTATGAGTTCGCTGCCGTAGCCCTGAGACCAGCAGTGACAAAGGCGAACCACCATCTCCTCCGAGCCGGCGCTCGCGCCATCGACTGGAGCCACTCGTATACGCAACAAACTCATGTCGGCTTCCCTCCCCCTCCCTGGGGCCGATAGCCAATTGCCACCCCCTAGTGGCACTCCCGGCCAGAGCCGACACTAGCACGGCTGGTGGAATCAAACCCTGGTCGGAGTGGCCAGCGTCGAACGCTGTAACCACTGTAACCGCTAGGTAACACCCGGGAGGCCTTGTGTTACCATTGTGGTTTAAGTTGTAGGGCACTACTTTATTTTGTTAAAATGAATAACATTTCTGTAATCCATTGTTAGATTACAGAAATATCAATCAAGTATATAGCCCTTGCCCTTATGTTTGTGTTTGTGCATGTGAGTGCGTGTGCATGTGTAAAACATTTGCAAATGTATAAACTACACTACTACTTCTACAAAAATAATACAATGTGAGAGGTGAGTTTGGAGAAGTGAGAATGTGGAATGTGCCTTTCTGTAACTATTCTAATGTTAAACAAAGATGCAGTACCACAGGTAAGAACAGCAACAGTTTATCTCTTGACTTGCGCCTGTCCAAGCAAATGGCCCTTTTTCTGGATGGATTGAATCCTGTTTTTATGAGGCTCAGAGATGCCTTGTTTTTGCCTCAATTTTGTCTCACAAATATAAAAGCTGGCTGTTTTACTGGCTGGATATGTCATTTTTATGATGGCCAAGACAGAGATTTAAGGGAAATCTAAAGTGCTCTCCAAAACAGATAGATTTTTCTTTGTTGCTGTCCCTTCAGGCTGAACAGTTCTCAGGTTCCAACTGTGTTTTATTTCAGAACAATAATAGTTAAATGTCTCAGAAAGACTTGAGTTATGGGCATGAGGATATCATATTTTTAACTGTCATTCTACCGTCTTCCTCTGTAAACCCAACACTCAAAGGCACTATGTTTCAATTACATCAAGTGCAATTGTATTCCTGTCTCACCTTGTTCCTACAGAAAGTTTGTTGATTTCTTTGTTGAATAGATTGTTTTTTACCAGTTACAGGGACACAAGAGTGGTTGCTTAGAATGCATGTTCATGACTCATCCTGATCTGGTGGTGGGTTCATTGGTAAAATAAATATTATTTGTTGGTCAAAATAATATTTATGGAATTGGTTAAAATGTGATAATACTGATGTTGGTGGAAACGGTATTCTTGACATTCTTAAAAGTGTCATTCTCAGGGGTATGCATAGTCCCTTTGCAAAAACCTTCCCATACCAACCAAGAAACTACAAGCTGCGCTAGCTAGTATTTTTGGCAAAGATAACTTAAACTTGAAGTCTTAGGTAGGAATTAATTCCTGCATAGACTAATTTGCCTTAATAATGTGCTAGCATCTCACCCTGGTGCTCTTGGTAGGTAATTAAGCAACTAACAATTTCCTCAAAGAGAAAGGAGTTTACTCTCTTTGTTAAGGAACAGCCTCGTTTCACCAGTAACGGACTGAAGGACAAGAATGCAACCATGAGCAATCACTGCAGCAACGAAGCCACAACAATGACCATGGACTGCCTCCACACCCTTGCAAGCATGGAACAAATTTCCCCCATGATGGGAGGACCCAGGCATTGTGCACATACGATAGGCAATAGCTAAACTCTAGCTCTCATCATTACTGAGCCACTGAGCCATGTATTTTGTTGTATGCCATTACCGTTAAACTGAATGTGTTAAACTTAAGCAATCTCTTTCTTTCTCTTAGCCCTTAACTTCTATTACTAACCATCTCAGTCATGTATGATTTAGTCATTTCGCAGTGTGGAATAACTTCTTAGACGTTTGGCTGGTAGGATAGTTTGTGAGCTGAAGCTACGCTTCTCTCTCATTCACTTAATGAAACTAACGTGACGTTTTCACCGAAACACCATAAATCCTTCCCAGCAAATTCATCCTACTTGTCCTGCATTTGGACTGTTTGAATCTGAATTATGAATGAATACCTAATTCATACTCCAAAGCAGGCACGTGCACAGATAGGGCCCAAGGGGGGCTTGAGCCCCTGCCCTTTTGCCCTCAGAGTCAAAAAGTGCCCTTTTTTTGTCTGGTTGTATTTTATTTTTTCTTTATTTGTTATTGAAATTCTATCAAATATAAAGAGGGAAATGTATAGTAGTATCCACGAAAAAATACACCATATAAATTTAAAAAGTGCTATAAATCCAACCCCCCTTCCAAATGATTTTGTCTCAATCAATCAATCAATGTCGCATCTTCCGACATTCCGAATACCACTTGTCATGAAAAGCACCGCATCCCCAACCCCAGTTCGGTTACGGTGAATGATATCACTCAGGTAGGCACTGTTTCAATTATGAAACCACGATTAAACAACACTTACTTAGTTTTTATGTTATATATCTGTTAAAAAAAACTATGAAGTAGGTCAGTAGGACTTGCCACCTTCATGCTGTCATTTTGTAATTACTAGCCTCGGTACTCACGAGCAAGTAAGCTAGTCTAATTATCATTAAAACAATGTTATCTCCGTCATGCTGGACAACTTACAAATATGCTATTAATTTCTGAAGCAGGTAGTTACATTTTGCATAGTTTTGCTAGTTTAGTGTAGTCACCCCCTTTTATTTATAGCCAGTTTTCTAAAAACTTGATGTTTAAAAGTGTATTATTGTTTGGGCAGGTAGCAGTGTGTTTCCCTCAATTAAGTTCATTTTGTCTTCTTATTTCAAATAAATGTTTTACTTTCTTTTGATCAGACAATGAGATAAAAAGTTGTAGTTTACCTGACAGTTTCGACTGACAACTGCAGTCTTCCTCAGAAGCGTCACCTGACAGCTTGGATGCGTCGTCAGCTGATGTTTAGCAGGCGTGGCCAGCCTGACAGATCTTGATAGATCCGTCAGGCCGGCCACGCCTCCCGCCGTCCGTTGTCCTCTTAATAAACAAAAGGAACGAAAAACAAAAAACACACAGAAAACCGAGGAAAACAACAAAGGCATAGTAACTATACCATACATCCGGGGGATAACAGAACCAATACAAAGGATCATGAAAAAACACAGAATAGCCACAGCAGTAAAACCTCACACTAAACTAGATTTTAGTTCACCCCAAGGACAAGATAGAACAGGACAAAAAATGCAACGTAATCTATGAAATACCATGTAGGTCATGCAAAAAAACATACATAGGAGAGACAGGAAGGACATTCAACATTAGAAAGAAAGAACATCAAAAGGAATGTGAGAAGGAAACAACAGGACGACTCACAAGAACACAAAAGGAAAAGCGGAACAAGAAAACCTAAAATCAGCAATATCAGACCACTGCAAAAGAAACAATCACATCATGGACTGGGACCACGCAAAAATCATTGGGTCAGAAAACAATAAACACAAACGCTGGATCAAGGAGGCGGTTGAAATCAGGAGGCGGGCCAACGGCACCATCAACAGGGACGAGGGAGCATACATGCTCTCCCACACCTGGGACTCTCTCCTCCAGAGGACAACGGACGGCGGGAGGCGTGGCCGGCCTGACGGATCTATCAAGATCTGTCAGGCTGGCCACGCCTGCTAAACATCAGCTGACGACGCATCCAAGCTGTCAGGTGACGCTTCTGAGGAAGACTGCAGTTGTCAGTCGAAACTGTCAGGTAAACTACAACTTTTTATCTCATTGTCTGATCAAAAGAAAGTAAAACATTTAGTGTGTTTCCCTGTTAAAATAAACGTTTTTTGTTTGAATGCCATTAAATTGCATCCTTCCTAACTTTCTTTCTCAATGAAACCACTGATCTTACGTGACTGAATTGGTCTAAACAACTGAAGGGGTGAGTGCCCTTTTTTTAGCTTGAGCCCCTGCCCCCCAAAATGTCTGTGCACGGCCCTGCTCCAAAGTGACTAATCAAATGAGACAGATTATACCATTTAATTTTATGAGACTGATTAGATATATCCTGGTGCGGTGAAAACCACACCTGGCCCCTACAACATGTTTTGTGTCCTTTTAAAGCTTTGTCAATACTTGTAGCAACCTGTCATGCCAACAAAGTTAATTTTGATCAAAATTGAGAAAGAGAGAGGAAAGGACAGAGACAGTAAATGAGAAAGTAAGAGTAAGAGTGGGAGAGACGGCGAGAGTAAGTAGACCTAGAGACTTCTGCAGCACAGCTATGATGCAAAGTGGCACAGGTATCATCTGAATTAGGAGAACACTTCCACTAGAAATGAAACAATAAATCAATGGAAAAAATACATATCCATGTATTTATTTAGCAGACATGCCTATATCCAAGTAACTGCAATACACTTTACCAGAGTTTATATTTCATGCATCAGTGTCAAAAACATTCTATTATAATGCTCTAAGCTAAAATCATGTTTCATAGGCTTGTATGTTGCTCAGTTGGTAAAAGCACTCACCAGAAGAGCAGGCTGGCCCCTAGAGTTGCTGTTGTGAACCTCGGCCATAAGCCAGCTATGAGTGGAAATCCATAGTGTGGGACGCAATTACAATTGTCCTGCCAAGGGTAGGGTGGCCTAGGGTTACCGCTACATTAGTCCCTTCCAACAACACACCTGGCGCTCACAGGCTACCAAATGTAATCAGTGACAGATAAGCCTTCCAATTGGCACAAGCTCTCTCCTGTAGATCTGTGTGGTCTGCAGATGAGTACTATCGGAATAGTGCACCCAGTGCTCCTGGTGTGTGTGCGTGAGCAGAAAGCATAGCGATAACTCAAGTGGTAAAACTGCCAATTACAAATTGAGGAGAAATGTTTTTTTCTAAATACGTACATCATTGAAAAAAATTATACATAGATGCCTGTTTCATATCACATACAAACAACCACAAAACCGTATCCCTAATTTGTATCAAAGCAGGGTTTGTTATATCTCTGGGAGTTACATAGGTCACCATTGTGATCCGATAATTCTTTCAAGCCATCACTATTGTGCACCCACTTCAGTATTGTTAATTAAACACAAAATCCCACTTTGGAATATTTACACTGCTCATAATATTGGTTTATACAGTTCAGGTTCGATATTGAGCTCAAGGGGAAAGCATTGGAGTCCCACCATGGGATTTAAACCCTCTTACATGAGGTCCCTTGTTGTGAGGTGACCTGTCCAGATGGACAAGATTTTTGTGAATCTTGATAAATTATGTCAAGATTTACAAGTACAACTACAACTACAACTACTACTACAAAAAAATTATGCTATTAATAGGGAAACTACAATCCTTATTGTCTCTGGTACCCAGCTTTGCAGAATTAATTTAATAAAATGGGCATTACAGCATACAAAATCATATTGATTTGGGGGGGGGGAGATATTTAAATGAGTAACACACCAAGACATTGAGCCAAAGCCATTAGTGTAATCCATGATTATAATTTTAATAAACATCGCTTTTACACCTGCACAAGGAAGAAAGTACCTGCGGATAGGCCCGGCCCTTCCCTTTCCAGTGAGTTCCCCTACCCATCTGGGACTTTCCTAACCCGAGCCAGGGCTGTTTGAGTCCCCCCCAGGTTAACAAAGTGTTCTGGGACCAAAACAAAGTCTATGGGTAAAAGTAGAAGAGGAAGCGAGGGTCTACTTCTAAGGAAAGGGCCCTGGGGGAGGGCAGTCAATATTGTGCACCAGTGTTCGCCCCTTGAGTTACACACCATGCTGCTGGCGTTGATCCAGCATACGTTATTTCCCCTTATTTGTGATCTGTTTTCGTGTTTTTTAAATTCAGATTCCTTTTAGCAGGGGGGACCTTCTATAATAATGACTAAAGCAATGGCGAAGGTGAGGATGACAATGGCACATTGTGTGATTCACAAAGAGTTATATTCCCAGCACTGTTTGGTTGAAATGTCACATAGATAAAGTACACCTTTCATGCAGCCTCTGCTTCACTCATATATTCACACGCTATATGCCTGCAGAGGCAATGCATAAGGTACACTTAATTATTCCCTTACATGTCATAATTGATGTCAACAAAGTCTCTTATTTTTGTTAATAATTCACTTTTCTGCATGCTTCTACTTTTTCTGTTGCTCCACTTCCTGCCATGTGATTTTTAAACGGCATGTCACATTGACTGTTTGTGATAGACTCCACTGTATATTAAATAATTTTCATCAATACATTAAGAGGAGGCATTATATTGGCTTGTAAACAAAAATAAACAAAGCACTATTCAAATTAAAAAAGCTAAAAATGTTCAAAGTGTGGGTTTCTTTTGAGTTCTTGTTCACTTGTGTGAATGTGTGCATGCGTGTGTGCGCCAGTGCCCAGCCGTCTCCCAAAACAAATTGTCATGCTCACGTAGGCCCTAAAGAGCACTTTTGAAAAATGATTACTGTCGAGCCTTATTTTGCAAGGTGAAGCCACACACAATGATTCAGTGGTGTCTGCCCTTTCTCTCTTAATAAAGCCGTGATTAACTGATATTCTCCGTGAGAAGAATTCAGTTCATTCTGATTATGTTTCAAAAAACCTTTCCAAACTCCAATCATACTGGAGTTATTCCCACAACACATTTACATATTGAGCCATTCTACCATTTATTTCTTAAATTTGGTGCAGTTAAATATTGACCCATTTCAATCCTACATCAGCAGAAGCTGCGCACCCAGAAAGGATCCTAGAAAGACGGCGTTTCCACTGAATACAACGGAAAACTGGTAAAATTCTGTATTATTAATGTAGTATTATTAAAGATCAGAAGTGTTTTTCACAGCCTATTTAGCTCTACAACTACAGGAGAATATATTATTTTCCATACATTGATAGTTCTCTCGCTCTAAAAATATCAGACTTTTTGTTTTATCATGCTCAAACATCACACACTGTGACTAAGCAACAGACTATAATTAATTACATTTGCAACCACACTGACATAGACCAGACAGTTATTTTCCACTCAGTTTGCAGAAGATGACATGCTGTTGTGCAGTAAAATGCAGTAGCTGCACAGAATGCCAATCAATGTTATACTTTTTGACATCCAGAGTGGAAAACATAATTTCTGAAAGCAGAAGAGGCTGAGTTTGAGGGAAATGGTGCGTTTTTGACGAGGTAGTTAAATTCTAGCTAGCCAACTACCTTGTGGTAAGGTATATTAATTATCTGACTTTAAATAGTTTTCCTGCAGTTAGTGTCAGGGGTTGTGAGCTCCCTCACACTATCCCATCTACCTTTTCCACTTTTTCCTGCAGGTAACCCATCACTCTCCAAGCAGCACACTGACATGTAAAAAAAAAAAAGTAAAAGGGTAAAACACAATGTCTTTATTTGAACAATTCATTAAAAGCACACTGCACAAAATGACTAATTCAGGGTTTTCTTCCTCCCCTTCCTGCTGCAAGACAGAGAGACAGAGAGACAGAGAGACAGAGAGACAGAGAGACAGAGAGACAGAGAGACAGAGAGACAGCGAGACCACACCCTTCCCACACAGCTTTCATTCCCCATTCTCCCCAGGTGAGCTGCTTATATAAGAAGGCCCGGCCCCATTTTCTCAACCCGTGGCAGGTGCCCTGCATTAGCACCCAATAATTAAATGATTGAATAATTGCATGATTCAATGAGACAGCCCTGCACTGCACTCCAGGGATCATCTCAAAATCACTCTCTAGGGAACCCGCGAAAACTGCTGACATTAATGTTTCTATGCCTCATTGTTAAGGTTTTCACACTTGTACAAATAATGTTATCTTATTAGCTAGACCACAACTAGCTAGCTACCTTCCTAGAGAGTACAGAAACCTAACAATTAAATGTAAAAATTAGTGTGCACTATTTTTGAGGAAGTGCAGTTTCTGATATCAGAAATTGCCATTCCTGATATCAGAAACTCAAGGATTAAATGAGCCCATGCAACAAAGAACCATATATGGTATGTGCTCGGCGATAGATAGGACTGCGTAACAAGTTGCTTCAGTGAAAGGTATAGGGAGGCGTAGACAAATGGTGGTAGGGAACACAGTTATACTGAACAGAGACAATGAAGAGCGGGGCCATGACCTGTGTATTGTGCTGTGGGGCATATGTTGTGTTGTGGGTGTTAACGTTGCGCTCATAAAATGTAATAATATATGCAATTTAGCAGACACTTTTTTATCCAAAGCGACTTACAGTAGTGAATGCATACATTTTTCAGTACATGTGGTCCCAGTGGGAATTTAACCCACAACCTAAGCGTTGCCAACGCCATGCTCTACCTACTAAGCCACACAGAACCATTGTTAATTGTTACTCTCAGGAACCTGCTGCCTGGAGTTCTGTTGCAATGTTCCGACCATGGTAGCAGACAGCAATGTTGGCTAATGCCATTGGCGCTTAGCCTAATTATTTTAATCCCCAGTACTATGAAACCACCACCACCAGTACATTTTTGTTCTATATACAGCTCTACATAAATAAATAAATGTGAAAGTAAATCTAGATACAGACTCGGACTCTAAAAATCATATGCGTGACCTGATATGGCACTGATAGAAATCTTACGAGGGAAAAAGAACATAAAATGTTATTTCTAAGCAAATTACTGCTTTTATGCAACAATTTTGATGCATGGTGTCCCATTTGGAAGCTCTGGTCCTGCACATTTTCAATGATTTGTGACTGAAGCCTACTTTTCTGCAGTGTCACATTTTCCTCAATGTTAGTTGAACACAGTTTGTGATTTTATATGGCCATTTTAAGGTAGTTTACATCCTGGAGGTTTGTTGTGGCCTTTATTGATCTTAGAAACTTGTTTTATGCAGTGTCAGATTTGTTCAAATGTTACATTACTGGATTTTATAGAGCTGAATGGCAGATGTACACAACTTGGCTGCCTGACACGCTTGATGTCATAGAAAAGAGATATTGCTTTAGCTACTGGTTTGAAGACATTAAAGCTAAAATACCCAGAATCCCAAATGTGTGTTTAGATACTTTTTAAGCTTGAATACACACAATGTTTTTTCAAAATTAATCTTGTGCATCTGAATCCTCAAAGTAAATATTGGATTAGTGGATAGGAGGAAAGTGAATTCATCCCACAAAACCTAATACAAAGGAAAAGAAAGTTTTTTATGTATTCTTAATTTTTTTAAATTGAGGTGAAATCAGAAAAGGGGAGTTTTCAGTCTGTTGCGGCAGATATGAAGAACATATGGGTCGCATTGCTTTGGAACAGTGCTTGCTTAGTTTCTTTTAAATATATTGATGAAAGTTTAGTTGTAATTTGGCTTCATTTTGATATCAGTAATTTGGTATGCAGAGCGCATTCAAATCTTTTTGAATTGTAGCTGACATTAAAGGTGAGATTACATGTTTATGTGTTTATAAGTGTAAAGACAATTGAATCATGACAATTTTTTAAAAATACATTAGTTTGAACTATTCAGGGTATCACGTACAGCATGGCTGTTACTGAATTAATTAAGTAATTTCCATAATAAGTTCCATAGATAAGCAGACTGAAGACTGAGAATTGTAGCATAAGCTGTGATATATTTGATGGTGAGCTTTTAATGCAAACTGACTGCAGCAACAGGGTTTTAAAAATAGGGTTTTCATGTCATTCGAAAACGCCATATGGTAGCACAGATGAAGAAATTATGATTTTATATGGTGATTTAAAATAAGTCTGTCAGCAAAAACAGGTTTTAAAATTGTTGCGTAAAATGGTGAACAGACAGACATTTACAGCAGGTAAATGTGACATCACATCACTGGCAAATTAATGAAATTAATGTAATCATAGAACATAGTTCCACTGTGTGGTAGTGTGGAGTGAGGGCACAGAACATTTGTTGTGTGATGTGAATATTTAGATAGTGAACTGTAAATATTATTGTGTCATATCTTTTTTGATAAAAAAAACATTTTCTGCCAGAAGCAAGCCAGCTAGTCGTTTGTTTTTGTCATGAAACGCTGTGTAGCTAGGTTGCTACCTGTAGTGTATGAATAAAATAGGGCCTACCTAATCAACCTGGTGATCAGGCAGGGAAAAATGATAATGCAGAGTTTACACATTACATTTTAAGCCTTTAGCAGACGCTCTTATCCAGAGCGACTTACAAGATGTGCATAAGTACATGGTAGGAACAATCATAGTTCGCACAAGAGATCAGTGCAGTAATACAGCGATAGAGATCATTGCAGGCAGCTGCGTACCATACCTGTAACACTGGGAAGGAAAAGGTTAGTTAATTTTTTACAATTTATTTTCGTATTAATGAGTAAGCAGGGGTATATAGTGTTGAGCAAGTAGGCAGTGGTGATGACAATTAGCTCAGTGTACAGAATTCAGTGGTAGTGGAGTCTGAAAAGGTAGGTTTTGAGTCTCTTGCGGAAGATCGCAAGTGATTCCGCGGTCCTGACCGATTGCGGAAGGTTGTTCCGGACAGGACAGAGAAGAGACGAGACCGCGAGGAGCGGCTGCCAGGCACCCTGAGGGATGGGGCAGTCAGTTTGCCACAGGAGGCTGAGTGGAGGGGTCTGGCTGGGGTATAGGGAGTGATGAGTGACTGGAGGTATGGGGGAGCAGTACCTCTAACTGCTTGAAAAGCAAGCACCAGTGATTTGAATCTGATGCATGCTGCGATAGGGAGCCAGTGCAGAGAGGAGAGTAGAGGGGTGGCGTGGGTGAACTTCGGTTGAACACCAGACGAGCAGCAGCATTCTGGACTAGTTGCAGTGGCTTGATGGCACGGGCTGCCAGGCCTGCCAGCAAGGAATTGCAGTAGTCCAGACGTGAGATCACCAGGGCCTGGACCAGGAGTTGTGTGGTCTCTTGGGTGAGGAACGGTCGGAACCTCCGGATGTTGTGGAGGGAGAATCGGCAGGTCCGAGTGATCGCTGCAATGTGGCCCAAGAAGCACAGCTGGTTGTCCAGGGTCACTCCAAGACTCTTGGCAGACTGGGACTGAGACACTATGGAGCCTTCCACGGTGATTGATGCATCAATCATCGGGGAGCCCTTCGCTGGGAGGAAGAGCAGCTCTGTCTTCCCCAGGTTCAGCTTCAGGTGGTGGGAGGACATCCATGCGGAGATATCAGCCAGGCATGCAGAGATTCGTGTCGGGACCTGGGTCTCAGATGGAAAGAAGGAGAGAAAGAGTTTAGTGTCATCGGCATAACAGTGATAGGAAAAACCGTGAGCAGAAATAACAGAACCGAGTGACTTGGTGTACAGGGGGAATAGGACAGAGCCTAGCACCGAGCCCTGCGGGACTCTGGTAGAGAGAGTGTGGGGAGAGGAGAGGGATCCTCTCCAGGCCACCTGGTAGGACCGGTCAGCCAGGTAGGACTCAAACCATGTCAGTGCAGATCCAGATATTCCCATCTCAACGAGAGATGAGAGCAGGATCTGGTGGTCGACGGTGTCGAATACAGCTGACAGGTCGAGGAGGAGGAGGACGGCCTCAGTGACCGCAAGGAGAGCAGTCTCTGTGGAGTGGCCTGCTTTGAACCCAGATTGGTTAGGATCAAGCTGGTCATTCTGTAGGAGATGAGCAGACAGTTGGTTATAGACAGCCCGCTCTAGTGTTCTGGAGAGGAATGGGAGGAGAGAGACAGGTCGGTAGTTTGAGATGACAGCAGCATTCAGAGAGGGTTTTTTGAGGGGGACAACATGAGCGCATTTGAGGGAAGAGGGGACGGAGCCAGAGGAAAGAGAGGAGTTAATAACATTGGAGACAAAGGGGAGGATGTCCATAGCAATGGACTGGAAGAGGGGGGAAGGAATGGGATCGAGAGGGCAGATGGTGGGATGGTGGGAGTGAACAAGTTGAAGGATGTCCGAGTCAGGGAGGGGCGAGAATGAGGACAGAGGGGTGAGAGGTTTAGGTAGCAAGATGGGTGAGGGAGAAATAGGTGAGGGAGAGGATGGGGGGAAGGAGTTGCGAATGTCATAGACCTTCTCGCGAAGGAAGGATGCAAAGTCATCTGCGGTTAGAGAGGAGGGGGTGGGGGAGGAGGAGGGGTGAGGAAAGAGGAAAACGTAGAGTAGAGTTTTCGAGGATTAGGAACCGAAGATTGAATCTTGGAAAGGAAAAATGCAGACTTAGCAGAGGAGAGGTTAGAGGAAAAGGTAGCCAGGAGTGTGTGGAAGGGATTTGGATTTTCTCCATTTCCTTTCTGCTGCTCGCAGTTTCAGTCGGTCAGCCCGTATGGATCAGTTAGCCAGGGGGTGGGGGGTCGGAGACAAGCAGGTTTAGTGGACAGAGGACAGAGTGAATCAAAGGAGGAGGAGAGAGAGGAAAGTAGGGTGGATGATGCTTCCTCAGCAGGTAGCTCAGAGAAGGCATCAGTAGGGGGAAGGGAAAATAGAACAGTAGCTGACAGGGCAGAGGGGGAGAGAGAGTGGAGGTTGCCACGGACAAGGACAGTGGGGGCAGGTGAAGATGGTTTAGGCGCAGAGGGGAGGGGGAGGGAGAAAGACAGAAAGCAGTGATCAGACACATGCAGAGGAGTTACCACAAGGTTGGGGGAGGTGCAGTTCCTAGTGAAGACCAGGTCCAGTCGGTTGCCAGCCTTGTGGGTGGATGGGGATTCAGCCAGGGTGAAGTCGAAGGACTGAAGCAGGGGGAGAAATGCGGAGGACTGAGGGGTGTCCAGCGGCAGGTTGAAGTCACCGAGGAGTAAGATGGGAGTGCCGTCCTCAGGGAAGGAGCTGAGTAGGGCATCCATCTCATCTAGGAAACTCCCCAGTGGACCTGGTGGGCGATAGAGAACAATGATGTGCAGTTTACATGGAACAGTGACAGTGACAGCATGAAATTCAAAAGAGGAGGGTGAGAAGTGAGGAAGAGGAACAATACTAAATCTTCACAGGGGGGAGATAAATATACCTGTCCCACCACCTCTACCTGTGGGAGAAGGTGTAGGCAGCGGAGAGAGCAGCAGGGGTGGCAGTGTTCTGCGGAGTGATCCAGGTTTCCGTGAGCGCCAGGACGCTTCCGGACGGCGGACTGGCAGTTCCATAGTCCACCTGCTACCACCACGTCGACACCAGGAGATCTAGGAGGGTGGATGAGATTGGAAAGGTTGCGGGTGTGAGTAGAATCTCTCCTTCTAGGAAATCTAGAAGAGGAGACATGGACTGGGATAGGGAGGTAGCATGTAGTGTTAGATGCTTACACGTGTAAGCATACAAAATCATTTTAGAAACATATTGTTGTTGGACAAATAAATAAAAGTTAATAAAGTTACAACTTTATATGAAATAGTCAAAGTAGTTTCATCTTCTGGTGTTATAAGTTAGCAAGCGAGCCAGACATTACGTTTTTTTGAATTGGTATTTTCTATTGGTTGAAATAGTGAACATCTGAACATGCTTTTCAATGTTGTCTGATGCATGGAATTGTATTCTCCCAAAATAGTATTCCCATTACCACATTATATAGCTTATCGTTATCAAAGTTAGCTCACTTGACTTTATGTCCTGTTCAGCACTAATGGTAATTGACTAGCTGTAGTGGCTATTTGGGTAGCACCAGTGCTCTGCAATTCAATGTTGGAGACAAACTAACAGTTATTGTTATGTTATTACTGCCACATCATCATCATCATCTATTAATACAATTTAGGTGGAGGTCAACATGGCATAATTGGCCTCGTCACACCGTAGCAATATTTTTCACCTGAGCATATTATGTCTTTCCAGATATCAGCTCAACCAATCTCTGTATAAACCAAGCTGTCTTCCCCAGGCCCTATTGATGTTTGGTGTCACCACGGTTGTAATCATGAGAAGATAATTTAAGCGGATACCTTGAAAAGATATCTTGTGGCAGTAAGTGACCCCTAACAAAAAAATACAAAGGGGTTTGAACCTGGCTTTCCCTCAAATCGAAAATTAATCGGGCATGGGCTAAAAAGGGAGGGAGTCAACCCTCCCGCCCTTTCTCAAAACACTTAAAGTGTGACTTGCTGATAGCTTGAACTTGAACTTGAAGGGTTTTTTTCAGTTCAGAGGAGTCTAGAAATTCAAGGGTGATTCGACACATTCCTGCATTCTTGGGAGATCTGGTCGCAGCTCGCACCTCGGGTGCGTGTGTTTGCATTTGGAGAAAGACAAACTTGGTTTGGTATCATTTTCTTCCATTTCATCTTTTAGTGATTGTTACATGCCATTTTTATGTCTAGGATTTAGTATTTGTTAAGGTAGTTGAACCTACGCCTAAACCTCTGGTTTCAGATTTTTTTGCCAGTTTTTTCTCACAATTTAGTGTCCAATTTCACCCTCTATTTATTTAGATTTGCACTCCCCCACAAACTTGTCACCTGTCCTCCAGGTCAAGCTATTCCCCGAGGCCGGCGATGATCTGTCTCCTCCGAGAAAGAACTCACCTATTATGTTGTCCACAGTGAGGTCCTCCACGCTCCTCTGTGAGCTCGTGCTGGCTCACCCTCCCCCTTCCCCCTGGGGCGTACTGCCAAATGCCGCCCCCGATCGGGACTCCCAGCCAGGACCGGTCTGGCACAGTCTGGTTTCAAACCACAACCACAATAGGCAACTCACACTCGCAAAGCACCAGTCAAAGCGAGTGCATTAGACCACTACGCTACGAGGCCCGTGAGTTGTACATTTTGATGAAGGGTGATCCACCAGATCCCTATCAACAAATTTGGGGATTTTATTGATAATTGGTATCCTGTGTAGTAATTATTATATTAAATCAAATAAATATATTTTACATGTAGGTGAGGGTTTTTTGTACGTAATACCATTTTTATTCAAACTTTGCTGTTCCGACATGTATTTTCGTAGTTATCAGTGACAATGTATAGTCTTGCCCCCCACTAAATTGCCCCTGGGTGGAGCAATGGTAAAGGCACTTGCCTGGAGTTCAGGTTGCCCACTGCAGTCGGGGTTCAAGACCCAGCTCTGGCCATGAGTCCCTTTTCGGGCGACGAATAGCAGTCCACCCCATGGGACGGGGGAGGGAAATCGGCATGAGCTTGCTGCATACAAGAGTGGCTCTGTGGGTACCGGAGTTATGGTTGAAGGCTTGGCAAGTTCCATCTCGGAGGAGGCGGTTCATTGCCGCTGTTGAACTTTGTCAAAGATTAATATGGTTCTAAAAGTCTTTAAACCTCCAGAATAGTAAAGAGTGATGCAGCCCTAAATGGAAGCATATTTTCTTTGTATTGCTTTGTCAGATGATAATCACAATCACAAACGGAAACAAATCCCTCTTGGACCAATTCTTATGCAGAACTGCAGAATTGCACAATTCCGTTTTATGTGACCTGATGAAGTTTCAAAATAATTTAATTATTAATTCTCATAAATCAGAACTTTTTTCCCCCAGTTCGGTAGAAAATGATCTTTCCATTGCCTGAGATAATGAGATCTCTGGGGAAGTGACTGTTTTTTATCTTCAACATGTACAGTAACATACTCGTGTATTAGGAGGAAAAAATGACAAGGAAAAAACAAGAAATAACTAAGGTGTTTAAAGCACACAGATGCATAACCTAAACAACTTGCAGAGTCTGTATAATCATAGGCAGATATTCTGTAGGTAAGTGGTTCAATTTTTCTGTGGAGTACCTTGGCACTTGTATTGTCTGAGTGAAATCCAGAAGGAGGAATTTTAGAAGTGCACTCAATAAGCCAACGCCACTCTGCTTTATGTCTGATATGCTGACTCACCCACTTCTTTGACTGTATCTTGAATTAACCACTTCTGACTAATGTTAAACCTAAGAGCTAACAATCCTCAAAAAATTACATAATCAGTTCCAATACTTGTACAGTAATACAAAATATGTCCTGTTTAAATAGGATAGGTTCATGAAATGCTTCTGTATAAGGTTAGCTACTTCTATTGCGCTAACTGCATGTTGGGATAAAACAAACTAATTCCTATTGTTTCAAGCAGTATCTGCTCTATCTTTCAAGTGATTTTATCTCATTTGTAATTGCAATGGGTATTGTGCCTTGCCTGTTTACTACAGACAACTGATCTGGATATTTTCACTCTTACTTACACAGTATAAGCTGAACACCATTTTTTATGTATCTGGATTTAACAACATCTGTGCTTGTACATTAAGTAATAACTACTTACAAATGTAAATCCAATGTTTACCTGGAGCAGATGGATGATGCCCCCATTGTTCTGTATAAAATAAAAAAATGATTGGCCTTATAACAAAACTGATTATAGGCCTACCGAATGCAGTATAAACCCAGAAGTAGCATACACAATTGCACTTTATCCAAATGGTGCAAGCATTGAATATAAACAAATCATGCTTTTCATTGATGTCTATAATATCTCCCACTGAATGATGTGACAATCACTGCTTATGTTAGCTGGCTAGAGAAACTAGCTAACACTTAGAAAACAGACGTGTAGGCTACACATTAATTGTGAAAAACAGTGAGAGTAAACAACATTACTCAATTCATTGTGGTGGCATCATGAAAGCATTGCTAACGATACACGAGTAGGTGGACGTTGTTTGGAAATACGGATAAATCAGCAGAAAAGTGATATTCCTATAAACAGTTGACATGCCTGTTTACTCTGGCCTGCAGAGAGCCCCCTTCTCCATTTCCTCAAAAGTGTGTTGCCGTCCCATTATTTTCCCAGAATCCTTAAAAAACAGAGCATGTGTAGTTTCCCTTGTAAACAACAGAAAATGTACAATTGCAGTGTTGTACTACTGTTACTTCTGTTTTAACATGGTGTGGACGGTACGAGATTTGTGACGAACTGCAGTTGTACCAAATCCTGCCTCCACCCTCCACCCACCCCGAATAGGACCCAAAGAGTTTCGCACTGAGAAAATTAGGAACAACATTATTACATTACAGGCATTTAGGCACTTATCCAGAGCGACTTACAGTTTACATTTCTTTACAATCCATTTATACAGCTGGATATTAACTGAAGCAATTCAGGTTAAGTACCTTGCTCAAGGGTACAACGACAGTGTCCCACCTGGGGATTGAACCTGCAACCTTAACGTTACAAGCCCAGTTCCCTAACCATTATACCACACTGCCGCTCTTAGTAATATAGTAATACCCAATCGTTTTAAGAAAATGTGCATTGGAAGGGCTGATTTCCTTGAGAACCCATGCCAGTAAAAATGCTTCCTCAACTAAGCTCTTGTTTTTTGACAATGAGACTCGTACATAAATAAGATTAGCATGGCTCCATAGAGCAGGAAACAGGGATATAATGGAGAGGAAGAGCATGCCTGACTCCATCCCCTTGACTCTGCCATCAGGGCCTGCTGACTCAACACATCTCCTCCCCACCATTGCTGCGCTGTGGGTAATTAGCAGAGGTGTTTTCCACCTGAATCCCTGATGAACCTGTACAATGAGCCATTCTTTCAAATATAATTGCAGGTTACATTACGAAATGGGGAATTGTTACAGCTCTGTGCTTCTGTTGAGAGTGGTGTGAGTTGACTCTGACTGCGGTCAGACAGAAATTAATGTGTGACATACAGTAGCAGGATGAGGATCTCTGGTGACAGGGATTACTTCCTTTTCAAAGTCCTCCATTCAGATCACTTCCATTTCCAAGCCCAAATCCTTGCATGCCAATTTCCATCTCCAGCGATAATAACTCATCTACCAAATGCAGGCTTGATCCAGCTCCAGTTCAACCAACACTCCGTTTGAATTCCCTGCTCCTCACATACAAACATCTCAATTCTAATTATACTGCCAAACTGTAAACAGATTATAGTTTATAGTATAATTGTATAATTATAGTATAATTGACTCCAAAGTCACGAAACAGGCATATGTTTCAGGACTGACTGCATGGTTTCACATGGAAACCAGATTGCTAAGGACTGAGATTAGTCAAGTAAAGAAAAATAAAACAATGCATCTGTGGGAGATGTTTACCATGTGCTCAGCAATTATTTTATGATGAAATGTACATTTTCTGCAGTAGCTACGCCAGATGTAGTACAATTAGCATACTCTTGCTAGCTAGCTACTCACCTTCCATAGACAAGCTTCCCTAGCACCCTCCTTTGTTAGATTGTAGAAAAGCATGTTCATAGTCAATTGAGGGTGATGATTCATTTAGGTAATGTAGCTGCCATGGTGCCCTTGGTGTTTTGTCCATGGATGCAATTGTCTACTTGTTTTGCTTTTTTTTTTTTTATACCTGCAAAAAAAGTGCATTGTTGGACATCAATTTGTGTAGCTTTAGCTAACTAAATAACAATGGAGACATGTTCTGTTTAGGTACTAAAATGGCACAACATGATATTGTGAGCTACAAAAAACATGTATACTCTTTTGCAATATAAAATACCTTTGAGAATATCCATCTTTATAAAATATCTACAGTATCTGACTAATTGCGAGTTGACAATAGTTAGCCAGTACCTAGTGGGACCCCTGTGTATGCTGTTTTCTGTTACAGCCAATCTCTTGATTAATTAAGGTTGCTGACAACATGTGTGTACATTCTTTCAGATTTTTTTCTTAAACTTATTAACACACTACAGGTTTGGCTCAGTACCATTTGCTTTGTCTTTGAATTCTTCATTTCAAGAAAAGGTTTAGTTTCAATAGCCAGGTGTCCACACTTTCAGCAATTAGGACCACAGTGATTTCACCTGTGAGTCTATAATGTAATCAACTGTAATCTCTTTGTAAAGGAATAATTTGCCATAAAGCACATTAAAGCAAATTAAAGCATTAGTTGACCCAACTAATTAAGTCCTGGGATGTAAATATGCAATATTTATTCTTCATGGCGTCCATCGCTTTTTCTGACATAATTTGGCCTTAAGAAGGTAAAGTATCCTTCAATAGACATTAAAGATGTCTAATTTAGAACAATTAACAGCTTGTTACAATGATGGGGTTGCAATTGACCCTTCGCTAAACCACGCCCCAAAACGCAAACTGGCCAATCACAGCGCCGTGTTTTACATACTCCGACAGAGTCTGTAAGAGATGTTTTTTGCCTTCCATTCACTTTCACGCAAAAATTAGAAATTTTCTTCATTTTCGAGCTGGTTTTGCGGATTTTTAGCAAATTATGGTTAAACGTTGTGCCTGGGGCACGTGTAACAGTGACACTCGTTACCCAGAGAGGTTTGAAGGAGATATACGTTTGTTTCCCTTTATAAAACCTAAATTAAATCCTGAAAAGTGTTAGCCAGCTAAGCTAACGTGGCTACGGTCTGGATATACAGCTCCGGGTTGCAACGTTGGTAAAGTTAGACTAAATGTTAGCTTTGTTATTCGTGATCCAGACAGCTTGCTAACGTTAAGATGTTACAGTCAAGCTCTAGAAAACCAAGTGGGTAACATTACCTTGATGTCAAAATGTAATACTATTTTTTTCATTACTATTTCAGCACTTTGTCAATGGGAAGCCCAGTCCCGAGTACCCAAATCTTGTGGAAGACTGGGCTGACACACTGCTGATATTTTTTGCTTTACAGAGGTCCAGGGTATGGAGCTACCTGTGGAGCTAACCAGAGTAATGTCGTTACAGCACACTATAGGCGACTAATGTTACGTTAGTTAGCTAATGCTAGCTAACTTACTACTGAATGTAACGTTATATAGGCCTACTGCTTTTGCTTTTTAATGATTGTAATAGTGAATAGAGACCTACCCAGCTTTACAGGAACAGTGTTGCTCCTTAATGTCGTTGTCCTCTGTCTCAACCGCCCGGTGATGCGGTGGTTCACTTTTACTCTGATCTGTAGGCTTTCGCTTCTATCTTAATTTTTTTAACGTCATTTTGTTGCTGAGTCAGTGTGATATCTTGAATATAACCTTCAAATGCATATTGTAGACCCTTCTGTCTGCTTCTATCTGAAATCGCTTTTTCTATTTTCCAAAAATTGGACAATATTTCTCCAGGGAGTGCAGTTAGCGACAGTGGGAGCGCCATGCTGGCTCCGAAAGCTTGACGTACTTAGCAACAATAACTAAGGGGGGCGTGGTTTAGCGAAGGGTCAATTGTGGCTTGATTATTTGCTTATCTATTATATCAATTCATATTTGTGTACTAACACCACTAGATTTTGAATCTATTTGTATTAGAAACATAGCTAGCTAGCAAGCTGGCGAGTTATCAGGTGTACCCTAACCTAGCTAATTTATACGTACCTTATATTTGTTTACTTCATCCGTACATTCAAATGGCTAGCTAGATTGCTTAGTATGATAGGTTCATAGATAGCTAACTTACTATGTCTCTCTGCATATAGCTACAAGTACAACTGAAGTGAAATTGAGGATCTGACTAGAAGTATGCACTTTCAAATGTGGATTGAGAGTGCTATCAGTACAATTAATCCATACTCCTGAGTTCCTGTCTGTTGTCTCATTCGTCAAGAGCCGTCAATGGCCAAACACAACGTGGGACAACAGATTCCACTTCTAATGTGATTAAATTACATTAAAGAGAGAGGGAAGGGGAAAAGAAGCGTCATACCTGCAACAGGGAAGGGGAAGAATAGATCAATATAAATAAACTGGATTGACAAATCTAGCTGCAGAAGAATGCATCTTGAATAAGATGGCGGTTTGGTAATATATGCGAGCTGCATGTGCGCCTAAAAAGAGGGGCTTAAAAGAGCATCAGCCAGATCGATTATCCCTATACGTCATTAGCTAATACCTGCAGGCTGCAGTGGGGAAGGGACTGCTTTTATGGGATGATGACACAATTTAATGCTTATAATTTGTCTTTTATTGGTGCAATAAAGTACAGTGACAGAATCCTTCACAAAATCAATAAATATCACAGCTACACAGTCACTCAGTTTGTGCTGTGGAAAATGGGCCTAATGGGTGGCCACCCTTGTTAATCACAAGCTGCTGTACACTACGTTTCGTATGTTTACTACACTGCTAAATCAAGAGTGCTTTGTCAAGCTGAAACTCTCGACAAGCTCATGATAACAGGAATGCACAAAGCTTCCAACCTGAAACTCTGCCTAACTTTAGAAAAGTCAAAAGTAGGTAACGTAGTAATGGTACACTCTTTCTCTTGAACTTTCTCAGACTGTTTGGATATGAGGGCATTTCCTACATGGGAAATCCAGCATTTTAATGCAATTTAAAGATGATTCAACTGGATTATTGCCTGCAGAAGTTATTTTCTGAGACTAAGGTATGGAAAGCATATACTATACAGCTCATACACAGACTGTAGCTTACTTTAATTATAGCACCCTGTGCCCATATAAGAAAAATATAAGGAAAACCTAAATATATGAATGAATAAATATGACATGAATAAATCATAAAGACTTTGCATTTAGGAGATATCCAAGGACATTTTACTCCTGTGCTCTCTGAATTAGTCAATGCTGGAAGATGAGGTGCTCGCCTTGCTTTGTTCAACTGTTTACGATGTAGTTTTTATTAAAGGCCTACCTGAAAAAAGAAAAGGAACACTTTAAATGATAACATTGCTGTTGGCAGTCTCACTGGTAGCAGATAGCCTTGCTTACAGACTAAACATACTGATGAAACAGTAAATATTCATCAAGCAGGGTCATTCCTCTTTTATTTAAACAAACCTGGTTGTCCACCAAAATACAACTCTAAAGTAAACTTACAGCTTCTTATATTTTATAAACACTCTCTATAGAAAAGGAGACAGACTAGCCTGAGAATCGAAATTATGCATGACTCTTTCCTGCCATGGGTTTTGGAACTAGCAAATTGAGGTAATCGTGTAATGCATTATTCTTCTAATAATATCTGCTATGGGGCACTTCACAGGATAATATTAGAACAGCACATTTCCTAGCAGCTATATCTCTGTGGATGACTTGGATTTCAGTGGACATGGTGATATTGAGTGGATTTAGGAGAATTCAGGAAGTAATTACCCATCATGCACTGGGACCCAAGGGGGTGCTCCTTGCTCCTGACTCCAGAGGGGGAAAGGGGGCACTATCCACCTGCTGCTCTGGGCCTCTTGTTTCAAGTGCTGGGATGAAATTCAAATACAGGTGTTAATGAATAAATCAGATGGAGGTTTGAATTCAAGGCTGGGGAAAATATCTTCCCTATAGCCTACTGAGCAGGAGGGCTTTTGAGTGGAATTTGTAATTCATTTGGCAACTTGCTCAGAGGAAAATAATAATAATGAAAATAATTGGATTCAAAAATAAATAACTAAAGTTCGCTTTGAACCATGATGGTGGATCAGTATTTGATACTGATTTTTTTTTGCGGGTAAGGGGGGCAAGAGTTTTTAATATGTATTTAAATATCTTCAACATACAGTTTAACCATCCCTCCTACTCGACAATCTGTGGATGCATGCTGATGAGAGAGCAGCGGTAACAGGATACAAGAGAGCTGGAATGGGGAAAGTAGAGATTTGCAAATAGATGTTATAACTAGGCTGCAGAATAAAATCAGTTGGCTTGCTTAGAATCACTAACTTCAGTTAGTTAAGGAGGAGGATGCAAAAGACATTATATCTAAGAACGGGAGAAAATGATAAATGTGTCACATCAATTGTGACAATTGACAGTTATCTGTCAGTTTGGAAAAGACACAGAGATATTAAAATTCATGAAGTTATGATAATCTGGGTGCAAATCCAAAGTCTGTTTATGGCATTGAAGAATAACTACAGTGAATATAGATGAATAAATTCTCCCTGTGCACATATTCAATTGTATTGGATAATTGTTAACATTACAGTACTATTACAATATAAACACGATTGGAATTTGTTGGTGTGTATGTTTACTTATTCCTCAGCCAAGTGAATGAGGACTATAAGGGGCGAGTCTGTGTTTGCCAATGCTAAAAGCCTGTCTCTGGATGAATCATGGCCAGTATTGAATCCATTATTAAACAGTGCAGTGGCTAAAGGAAAGGACATCGCTGATTTGCCCCTAGAAGAACAGAATGAGAGAGCAAGTATTTTATTGTGGATTGACATTTAAATGAGCACCCTCCATGTATGATGGAGTTGACTCAGTTTTAGGTGTGAGTCTTCATACTGACTATATGGGGGGTTAATTAAGAAATTGAAGGGAGAGTGCACTGGGAAGCAGTTTTTCAGCCTCCATGTGTGAAATGCGCATTCTTAATATTACTGAACCAGATAATAAATGATCAACTAATTAAAGTAAATGGGATTTAAATTTTGTTGTTCAAACAGTAGCAAGATGGTGGGAGGCTAACTGTTTCTTAGCTTGTGATTTATTTCTTCTCTGTGACTAATAAACCCAATGCAAAATTATAAACTGTGCGTGACGATTCATCGGACCTCGACGTGTTGTTGGACAATTGCATCTAGAGCTGAGAAGCTAGGCCACCACAGGCAGTCTGCGGAGGGCAAAGTTATTTTGTTGTCCATGCATAGAGGCAGCGAAGAAAATACCATCCAGAAATGGACATTCAAAACCTGAAACTATAAATGTTATACTGCATAGATGTTCCATGAACAATTACCTGCTGGTATATTTTCTGGAAATTAATAAGTAAGTATTAAGCAAACAGTTACTTTCCCCTAATCATCAGCTGTTAAGGCCAACATGCACAGTGGGTATAAAAAGTATTCACCCCATTTGGCATTTTTCACATTTTATTTTCTTACTTCATGGAATCAGAATTGATTTAACTGGGACTTCGTCCGACTGATCAACACAAAATTCTCTATAATGTCAAATAAAAACAACAACAACTCATGATAAATAAAAAAACAGCCAACAATTGATTACATAAGTATTCACCCCCCCTTGACTTAATACTTGATAGAAGCACCTTTATCTGCAGTTACAGCGGCGAGCCTACCGGTGGTGAACAGCATGTTTCAAATCTTTCCACAGATTCTCAATGGGTAAAGGTCTGGGCTTTGACTGGACCAATCCAGGCCATTGATTGTGTAGTCTTTAAACCACTCCAATGTGGCTTTTGCTGTATGCCTTGGGTCAATGTCTTGTTGGAATAAAAACTTTGACCGTTGTTGGTGGGTTAGTGGGTGGATGAGTGAGTGGGTGACTGTCGAGGGAGTGATATTGGCATACCGTACCATCATAATTGCACGAAAGGTTTTAGGATTATTTCTCATTCCTGGCTAATACTTTCCCCCATTTGTCTGAAATGGAGATGATTGTATTTGCCTGGTTAATTGGAGCCAATTTTATTTAAACAAACCAGGTTGTCCACCAAAATACAATTTCAAAGTAAACTTACAGCTTCTTATATTTTATAAACACTCTCTATAGAAAAGGAGACAGACTAGCCTGAAAATCGAAATTATGCATGACTCCTTCCCGCCATGGGTTTTGGAACTAGCAAATTGAGGTAATCGTGTAATGCATTATTCTTCTAATAATATCTGCTATGGGGCACTTCACAGGATATTATTAGAACAGCACATTTCCTAGCAGCAATATCTCTGTGGATGACTTGGATTTCAGTGGACATGGTGATATTGAGTGGATTTAGGAGAATTCAGGAAGTAATTACCCATCATGCACTGGGACCCAAGGGGGTGCTCCTTGCTCCTGACTCCAGAGGGGAAAGGGGGCACTATCCACCTGCTGCTCTGGGCCTCTTGTTTCAAGTGCTGGGATGAAATTCAAATACAGGTGTTAATGAATAAATCAGATGGAGGTTTGAATTCAAGGCTGGGGAAAATATCTTCCCTATAGCCTACTGAGCAGGAGGGCTTTTGAGTGGAATTTGTAATTCATTTGGCAACTTGCTCAGAGGAAAATAATAATAATAATGAAAAGAATTGGATTCAAAAATAAATAACTAAAGTTGGCTTTGAACCATGATGCTACTTCAGTATTTGATACAGATTATTATTTATTCTTTTTTTGGGGGCGGGTGCAAGAGTTTTTAAGATGTATTTCAACATCTTCTACATACAGTTTAACCATCCCTCCTACCGGACAATCTGTGGATGCTTTTTGACAAGCGAGTATCTTTCATATGCTGATGGATGTAAAACATTTCCACAGTCTTATCTTTGACAGTGAAATGCGTGTTGACATTATTTATCTTGGACAAGATGGTACATGCATAATAGAGATTATGACAGATGTCTTATTTCATGTGTTATTGGCCGATGTGTAAGACGTTAGTGAATTAAACTTGAGAAATGCCCATCTTTGGCATCTGACTTGACTGACACGAGACTATGAACCAAACACAATATTCTCACATAATATTTATGGACAAGCAGTGTATTAGGTGAACACGACTGAACTGTTAGTCTTCATTAATGTTATCTCCGCCTTATTTTCACACTCAAAATGTTTTCTCCTCCCAACCTCAGGCTCTGTAACAAATGGCCATAATAAAAGAGATTAGAAAGGAGAGCTTCACGTTTGGAATATACGCACTGCGCTATTTCCCAGAAATATAATCTTTTTTTCCCTGTTTGTTTTTACAGCTATGCATGCTGATGAGAGAGGAGCAGTAACAGGATACAACAGGGCTGGAATGGGGGAAGTAGAGATTTGCTAATAAATGTAATAGCTAGCCTGCAGAATAAAATCAGTTGGCTTGCTTAGAATCACTAACTTCAGTTAGTTAAGGAGGAAAACGCAAAATACACTATATCGAAGAATGGGAGAACATTTGAAATGTGTCAAATTAATTTTGAACCACGACAGTTATCTGGCAGTTTGGAAAAGACACAGAGATATTAAAATTCATAAAGTTATGATAATCTGGGTGCAAATCCAAAGTCTGTTCATGGTATTAACTACAGTGGATACAGATGAATAAATTCTCCCTGTGCACATATTCAATTCTATTGGATAATTGTTAACATTACAGTACTATTAAAGCATAAAAACGATTTCCATTTGTTGGTGTGTATGTTTACTTATTCCTCAGCCAAGTGAATGAGGACTATAATAGTAGGGTATAGAAGCATGGAAATTGATACACATGTTCCTTGGGTAATCCTAAGACATCCTAGAAGGGGTGCCCAAAAAAATCTTAAACAGGAAGTGAGTTATTGACGAAATTCAAAATGGCCACCTAAACTGTTGGCAGTTGACTCAAAAGACACCTAAAGAATCTCATAAAAGCATAAAATTTGGCACAAATGTCCCTTGGGTGATCCTAAGACATCCTACAAGGGGTGCCCAAAAAAATATTAAACAGGAAGTGAGTTATTGACTAAGTTCAAAATGGCCATCTAAACTGTTTGCAGTTGACTCAAAAGACACCTAAAGAATCTCATAAAAGCATAACATTTGGCACAAATGTCCCTTGGGTGATCCTAAGACATCCTAGAAGGGGTGCCCAAAAAAATCTTAAACAGGAAGTGAGTTATTGACGAAATTCAAAATGGCCATCTAAACTGTTTGCAGTTGACTCAAAAGACACCTAAAGAATCTTATAAAAAGCATAACATTTGGCACAAATGTCCCTTGGGTGATCCTAAGACATCCTAGAAGGGGTACCAAAAAATCTTAAAACAGGAAGTGAGCTGTAGAAGAAATTCTAAATGGCCGCCTAAACAGTTAGCGATTGACATAAAGCACAAAAAGGACGTCATAAAAGCATATAATTTGGTACGTACATTGAGTGATCCTTATATATCCTAGAAGGATAGGAAGTGAGCTGTTGAAGAAATTCCAAATGGTTGTCTAAACAATTGCACTCTGCATCTTCTTGCTTATTTTGCACTCTGCGTCTTCTTATGTATTTTGTACTCTGCATCTTCTTGTTTACATGTACACTCTGCATCATCTTACTTCTTTTGCACTCTGCATCATCTTGCTTAGTTTGCACTCTGCATCTTCTTATTTACTTTTGCACTCTGACTCTATCTTCTTGTTTACATTTACACTCTGCATCTTCTTATTTAGTTTGCACTCTGATCTTGTTTACATTTGCACTCTGCATCTTCTTATTTATGTTGCACTCTGCATCTTCTTGCTTATTTTGCACTCTGCGTCTTCTTATGTATTTTGTACTCTGCATCTTCTTGTTTACATGTACACTCTGCATCATCTTACTTCTTTTGCACTCTGCATCATCTTGCTTAGTTTGCACTCTGCATCTTCTTATTTACTTTTGCTCTGACTCTATCTTCTTGTTTACATTTACACTCTGCATCTTCTTATTTAGTTTGCACTCTGATCTTGTTTACATTTGCACTCTGCATCTTCTTATTTATGTTGCACTCTGCATCTTCTTGTTTACATGTACACTCTGCATCATCTTATTTATTTTGCACTCTGCATCTTCTTGCTTATTTTGCACTCTGCATCTTCTTATTTACATTTGCACTCTACATCTTCTTGTTCATTGCTGTCTAGTAGTGACTCACGTGTGCCAATTCACATGTTCCAGCACATTGGCATAATGCTGTGCAAGGTAACCCAGCATCCCGGCATCGACACTTTCGAGAACAGAGGGGCTCAGCTTTGCAGCCACACTTCAGGAGTTCTCTACAAACTTTGGATTGCAAGTAACCGCGGGAACTGTTGTGTACCTCTCAGGAAGAAGAAGGGTATCCTTTTCCTTTGGTTCAATGGTAATTTGTTCTCTACAAACACCCGTGTTTGAAAAGGTTGGAAATTGGAACACACTTATTCCAGTCCCATGGAATGATCCCTGAGCTGTGGTTGATGAAGGATTATGGTCTATGTTATCAAGTGCCCCAACAGTGAAAAGACCTTTCCTTAGGATAGCAGGGCAGACCAGGTCCTGTGCCATGTACTTTCGACAGACAGCAGATCCAAGCTGGGTTTCAACCTCAAGGACACGTTTGTAGTTAATACTGATTCCCAATGTGTTGAGGGAATTGACAGTGATCTTGCTTCTCGTTTGAGTGTGAACTTGAAGACCAATATAAAGAGGAAGAGGCGGCTCGTGAAGTTTGGAAGACCTTGATGGTCCTGTTGCATTAGCAGATCTTTTCTTCATATTGAAAAGTATCAGCTGAGAAATGGTTAGGCATGCCTGAGAAACATCGCTATCTTGATTAGTGACATTAGGGCCATTCAGTAGCATGGAAACCAGTGCCTTCAAACTGGGTGGGACGGAATCATTCTGACAGTTCTGTGGGAAGTGACCATCAAATTCAAACCCTGTATAGTCAACCATATCATTGCGAATTGATTTGACTAGTTTTGCAATTGCAAGTGCCTCTATCATAGTCACGAACCATTGTGCTTTCTTTCAGCATGGTCTGCATTCCATCTTTGAAAACAATTAATGTTGTATTTTTGCAAGACTGGTCCTGACATCCATCAAAATGATCCACAATTTGTGATTTAAGTCTGGTTTTGTTGATTGTTTTGTTGATACCAAGCTGACTTAGCCGACTTTCATATAAACCATGGAGTTCTAAGAGTTTGAAAATGTATGTCCCCCCTTCCAAGTTACTTTCGATGTATGATACCAATTCAGCAAAGACCAAAGCTTCAACACATTTTTCAGTTTCATTTGAATCTCTTTTCTCAGACCTTTGGATACTTCTGTATGTGTTTTTGTATTTAACAAGACATTCAAGATGGTATTTAGCTTCGATTGCAATTAGGTCCCCCCCTGAAATTTTTGCCAACAGAGCTGTGTCCTGCATTTCAGTGGCCATTTTCCGCAGACTGTTATCAAGATCCATTGTTGAACATTGACAGAGTTTACCTGTCTTCAAGGAGCAGAACAGGCACTCACTAGGACATGTATTTGAAATGGACTGGCGCTTGGATCGCCGCAAGTCTTCATCAACGGAGTCTTGTTTTCTTTTGTTCAGACTCTGACGCATTCGTAATTTCTCTAACTTTGAGAATGAAAATTTCAGATGGCATGACTTGTGCCATTTGGCTTTATTTTCTTCAAAAGCTTCAACTGTACCACAACCTTTGAAATCTATCTCCACAGGCATCCCATCCAATTCCTTAAATTCTTTAACTAACTTAAGGAAAGTGCTGTACACCTCTGCACTGTTTCTTTGCAGAGAATCTGCTGGACACCTCATATCCCCTCCTCCCTCTGAGCAAATCACGCACACACTCCAGTCCATGTTTTCTTACCTAACCTTAACACTGACCAAAAAAATAAAATAAAATAAAATTATTGGAAGTCGCTTTAGATAAAAGCGTCTGATAAATGACCGTAATGTAATGTTTGAAAGCCTTTAAAAAGGCTGTTGGTTGAATAAAGCTACTTCAATATTACTGCTACGCAAAAATTAGTTAGGTCTCTACTCTAGATCAATCTAATGACAACTGAACAGAAAATGAGAAGCAGAGCAAATATTAGTAAGAAGACACACCCCTTCCACTCACTGTCCCACAATTCGCTGATAGCACACTACAGGCGTCTAACTTTTACGCTAGTGACGATTTGACGCTAGTCAGTGACTAGATTTGACGCTAGTCAGTGACTAGTTTGACGCTAGTCAGTGACTAGTTTGACGCTAGTCAGGACAATGTGATATACTGCCAGCGTCTAACTTTTACGCTAGTAAGGACAATGTGATATAGCCTACTGTACTTCCAGAGTCTAACATTTACATTAGTAACTACAGGCGTCTGTAAACTGTAAAAGTTACGGTAGCTCAAATTCATTCGGTGCCAATGGGAAACTAACCTAAGCTAGTTACATGCTAAATGTGAACTTCATAATCCAGGGGAGTGTTTTTTCCAGCACAAAATACATAATTGAACCGAGCACTGTTCTGATATACTGCCTTTATTGATTAGTTAAGCCCCGCCCCCTCACACCCCCCTACCTCCCTTCCCCAAGGGTCAGTCCAGGTTCAGTCCAGTGTCTTGTTTGCAATGATACAACATTTCTATACATTCGCAATAGTACATCCAACTGTGTGCTTCTATCCACAACATAAGAAATTAGCCAATTTTGGGGCATTAAAATGCTAATGAGTTGTGCCCCAATAGAGGGCTTGATCTCTGGTCATATGAAGATTTTAACAATATATTATCTATAGATAATCATTCATTGGGTCTTTTAAAAGTTTTTAAAAACAATTATGTATATATGCCATTGACAGTATATCACTCAGAAAAGGATTCATTTGGAAGGTCATCTCATTCCGAGTGTTTTTTAAGCCTATGTTTGGTGTTTAAAGCTGTTTAAAATGTATTTAAGACATTTTTCATGGGTTATTTTGGGCAAATCCTTTAATATTAGTCTATTTACTATAAATGTAAAAGCTATAATTAGCACAATCAGCCAAAATGTCAGCATTATATCACTTTTTAGGAATCTTGGGTCTTTTCTGGTGGCCATTTTGGATTTCCCCTTTTAAAAAGCCTTTAATGGGTCCACATTTTTGGGCACCCCTTCTGAGATGGTGAGATACATCCTAAAGAGTGTGTGTACCAAATTTGGTGCTTCTATCCGCCGCGTAACGAGTTGGCCATTTTTTGAGCTTAATCCCCCCTACTATAAGGGGCGAGTCTGTGTTTGCCAATGCTAAAAGCCTGTCTCTGGATGAATCATTGCCAGAATTGAATCCATTATTAAACAGTGCAGTGGCTAAAGGAAAGGACATCGCTGATTTGCCCCTAGAAGAACAATGAGAGAGCAAGTATTTTATTGTGGATTAAAATTTAAATGAGCACCCTCCATGTATGATGGAGTTGACTCAGCTTTAGGTGTGAGTCATCACACTGAATATGTGTTATATATTCTGACTGAGGGCTCACCTGGGTGTTTAAGTAATTGCAGGGAGAGTGCACAGGGAAGTTGATTTGCAAACTTTCAGCCTCCATGTCTAAAATGCGCATTCTTAATATTTAAGTGTACCAGATCGACTAATTCAAGTAAATGGGATTTTAACTTTGTTTTTTCAAACAGTAACAAGATGGTGGGAGGCTAACTGTTTCTTAGCTTGTGATTTATTTCTTCTCTGTGACTAATGAACCCAATGCAAAATTATAAACTGTGCGTGACGATTCATTGGACCTCGACGTGTTGTTGGAAAATTGCATCAAGAGCTGAGAAGCTAGGCCACCACAGGCAGTCTGTGGCGGGCAAAATTATTTTGTTGTCCCTGCATAGATGCAGCGAAGAAAATATAATCCAGAAATGGACATTCAAAACCTGAAACTGTAAATGTTATACTGCATAGATGTTACAAGAACAATTATCTGGTTGTATATTTTCTGGAAATACTAAGTAGTCAATTTATTTTCCCTAATTGTTAGTTTTTAAGGCCAACATGTAACTAGGTTCATTTACCATAGATTTCTACATAGGTTGCAATGCCTTGCAATGTCAATTGATGGAATCAATGAAGAGTCTTCCATGCTATATATTGGCGTTTTGACACTGAGACATATGGAGGCTGTGTACAGTATGGTTGTAAAGGACACCAGTTGGAGTACAGCTTGAAACTGACTTCGAATTTTCATGAGTTGGTGGAGTTCGACCGTTGTTAGTGGGTGGATGAGTGGGTGACTGTCAAGGGAGTGATATTGGCATACTGTCCCATCATAATTGCACAAAAGGCTTTAGGATAATTTCTCATTGCTGGCTAATACTTTTCTCCACTTTGACTGAAATGGGAATGATTTTCTTTGCTTGGTTAATTTGAGCCAAGGAGCCCGGCTAATTCTGTCCTTAGATTCTCTCAATCTTCTACATTTCCGCCCTGTGTAAAAATCAATTTCCAGTGCAAATCTTTCTCTGCAAAATGGCACAGATACAACCCTTCACTCTAGACTGTTGAACATAATTAGGAAGAATAATTAGCACCAAAAAAAAGAAAAGTAAAATGTCATTAAAATAAATGTTTCAATTAACAAGGAAGTATGAGATTTTGAAACAATGCAACTTTAGTATAGCCTAAATTACCTTATAGTAAATCAATAAACTGATCTATTTCAGCAGAAAGGCTGTTTGATTTCAATCATTTTAAAAACAGATAATAATAATAATAATAACAACACATTTAATTTCCTGTCATATCATTGTTTAATTTCAAACTGTGGTCCTCTGTGGTCCTGTGGTCCTTTCTTTCTGTGCAAGGCACAGAGCCAGCATTACAGTATACAACCAGTTCCCTTGTCTGCCACCTTATTTTAAAGGATGCACATTGTCCTGGAACTGCAAATTCCTCCTCGGAGAACAGGAGCGTCAAACATCATATTTCCCCAAGACCACTTGGTAGCAGTGTCGTAGCTGGAAACATTTCTGTCAGATCCTTCAGTGTTAAAATGCTTCAGATGCACATAGAGCAGGTTGACAGTACCAAAGCTCTTTTGCATTCAGCCAATCGGGTTGTGGTGTAATTCGGCCCGATATTCTCCCTCACATAAACTATGCTGGAGTAGACTGGATGTTGGGCGTTCGGCCACTCAGGCAAGTTAATCACAACCGATGTAGAGGCAATAAATTAGAAAATTGGACATACACATCAGGTGCCATTTGGGGAACAGCATAACAACAGCCTCTGTTATATTATGTATAACATACTGCATTTATGTGTTTCTTTAAGATCACTGTCTCCACCCAAACTTACAAGAGTACTAATGAAATAATATCACTGTCAGTTCAGTGTGGAATAGGACAGTTATATTTCCCATTGCACAGCGTTTGCTATTGTGCTCTGTGGCTCTTGTTTGATCTGCCACTGTCTGATCTATTGACTCACGGTTGGAGTAATAGCCTACCATCATTATGTTTTTTTTCTTTTTTTTTCTTACTCCAATTACACTCTAGCTCTCTTCATGGTGACCTGTGTCCGATTTAAAATAAATTCCATTTAACTTCCAAAATGCAGGGAGATACGTTTCATGTAATACTCTTGTCACCATTTAAGGGAAAGACAGAGAATTTTCTATTTTTTAACTTTTCCAATCAGATAATAAGGCGAGGGGATATTTCTGTGTTTATTAGCTAGCTGCTGTAAATTACTGTTTGGAGCCACCTGGATGCCCATTAGACTTGGACCTGAATGGAATCAACATTTTTCCTGACCCACAATTAAATGCAAGTGTTCTTTTTTTTTGCTTCACAGTTTGTCACGTTCGGTAGTCACTGAAATTAACTTGCCAAACTGTGTCTGTGAAGGGAAAATGCTTTTTGCTTTTTTTGTCAGTCAGTTAACAATAAATGTTGATTTAATCCGGGGTTCGGTATTGATGTCTCGGCAGAGCCATAAGCAGTTTCTGGGAGCAAGATAGTGTTTCAGCAAGTTATAATATGTTGTTAATGCAGTGTTTGAGTTGCAGAGTGATTGGTTGGTTGGTGATTTCTGGAAAGAGACGTTCTCACAGAGCTAATACAGTCCTTGGGCCCTATTTTGGTGAATTAGGACGGTGTCGGTAACGTAGATGCAAAGCGAAGACGGTGGTGCTTTAGGGTGTGTCTAACGTAATTTGGTGATTTAGGATGATAGCGCACCTCCGGCGCAGTTGTAAAAGAGGTTGGATTAACTTTTAAAAAATACACGTGGGTGTGGTGGGGGTTTGGTTTCCTAATGGCCAATCAGAACACCTGTTATCTATTCCTTTAAATACTAGTGTGCTAATGCTTTAGCAAATTGGCAATTTCCTCACATGGATGACAGTTTTCTGCACTGTGCCAGGAGCGCTTCTCAAAAGAAGGTGTAGGAGGTACGGAAAAGTTGGCGCGCGAATCAGAGGGGGAAAACAAGGTGCACACTAATTTGTTATTTTCATGATTTGAGTTTATATTTTGAGACCTACATTGTTAAAATAAAGTGTTTTATTTTATCATCTTTTTTTTTCCTTATTTGTTAACTTAAAAAACAACGTTTCTTTTCGTATAACTTAATGTAATTATTAAATGGAAAGCATTTAGTTATTTAAAGAAATAACAAACTCACAACTGCAACTAGGCCTGTTTCATTTATGTTCATCATGCAGAAGAAACTGCATGTACAGCCGAACTGATAGCCGTCTGGCCAACACCGGCTACCAAACCCAGGGTATCGCTCACAGTATCGCCTTCGGCATCCAATTATGTACTCCATTTTCTGTAGTGCAAATGGAAAGAATAAAACCCTTTCACATAAGAAAAACAATGTGCATATAAACATATATTTATTTAACAGGCAGTTAAATAAAGTTCAGTTCTTACTGAACGGCAGCGATGGATGGCCTGCTGGCTTCAGTCTTTCATGTCCGTGCATTGAATAACCACAAACTGTGGTGAAATAGTTTTTTAGTTACCTTATGGATTGGATGGCCTGATTTGCCATTGAATAACCAACGTGGGAAATAGTTTTTAGTTAAAATGAACAATATTCACAAAACATTCTTATGTGATTTCAGATAATGTGCGCATCAATAAAGTCACCAAATTGCACAGAGCACCAGCGTTTGTGTTAAGAGGTGGTCTAGTTGGACGTTAATGCAAACTCATTATTTGACACCAAACTTACATAGCGCCCGACAGTTTTCATTGTCACACCCCCTATTGCGCTGCCCAACCCATAGTCACGCAAAAACCTTCACTGCACCACACCAAACTCGGGAAAAATATTCTGTTTGCGACGGACGAAACTGGCAATTTGCCTGCACTAGGGCATAACACCGCTTAGCGCCGGCACGAAAATAGGGGCCCCTTAAGTGAATATGTACTATAGTGAGTGTACAGAGTGCCTAATAGGTATGTATAGTAGGAAGAATTTTTTTATGTGCTCTGAAATTCATTAGTACCCCCAAATGATTAAATCCTACCCCAGAATTACCATCGCATACACATCATACCCATCATATTACATTGTACAAATGAAATCTGAAAGCTTTATATTTCTGATATGGAAAACTTGCTAGCAACACCGGTTAGTTCACTAGCTCCATTGTTTTATTCTATCACGCTAGCCAGAAAACATTATTTATTACCTGATGATTTATCACTAGGTGGACTGATCCCATAATTTTTTTGCAATTTACACTTGCAAAAATGTAATCTGTAAATTAGTGGATCTACACGCTGCAGTTAAGCACTCACCACTTCCCACACTCGCTAGAGTGTATTGGTATTTCTATGCTAATTAACTGGTGTGAAATATGGAGAACCTCCTGTTGGGTGGGTGGGGGGTGGTGTGAACCACTTGTCTTCATCAGTCATGTCAAAAGTTGTGCCGTTTAAGCTGAGGGAAGGGTGATAATATTCATATCCTGAGTGTGTGTAACTAGTGCTATTAATCAATTGGTTCATGAATTATACTTGTCTATGACAAGGATGTGTAGGTTCATTAACAGACAATTAACAGGAATGCATGAGAGAATCTGTCTAAGATTATTCTGATGACATATACACAGTAAAACACAGCAATACCCACATCTACGCAAGATGATCTATGTTCACTTCAATACCATGCCATGCTTCAATCAGTGCCGCAGAAGTTTTTTTCGACTAGTCTTGTGTGTGCCTCCACAGTTTGGGGTAGTACATCTACTGTGGACAGTTATGCAAAACTGCTGGTGCTGTGTCCCTGTGCCCCATCCTGTATATCTAGAGAGATCACTGCATTCTTATATTGTGAGAAATGTGTAGCACTCAGCCTTTCCTGGTTGATCGGTGATGGAGTTAAGTGTAATGTCTGAGTGGGTACTCTGACCTTGTCAGCTGGAAAGGTAAGGGTTCTGGTGTTCAGATTGTGCTGGCATACAGCTGGTAAGGCAAGACTGCTGATTGGAACCAGTTAGAGTACATTACAGATGCTTTTATTCAGGTTCCAGCAGGCAATCGGTGACAATTGCTCAGGAAAACATGAAAAAAATAAAAAAAGACCTGACAAATAAAATCACATACTTCACCACTAGAACAAGAAAATAGGGCTGAAGGGGACTGGTAATTGGCTGACAGTCCCCTTGAGTAGGATTTATCATGCACACAGGAAGGAAGTTCTCCTTCTCAGGAGTCTGCCTTCCGGTCAGTGGCCTTTTTGCCCACGCCTGCTTGATTAGGGAATCCAGAGAAGCCGTGCTGATTGCTGATCAGAAGCTCCGACGGGGGAACTACAGAGGTCATGTTGCTTCCTCTGACCTTGGTCCTGGGCCCTCGACCTGGCTGATGTCTGGCGTGCTGAAACAGGAAGTGTACACTCCTGTGGAGAACGCCCACAACACCTGCCCACACGCGGCTGCACATGCCACTTGCAGCGCCACAAGAATCGGCTTCAACTTCAGTTCTGACCAAGACAACAGAACAATAGGGCATAGGTTGAAATTAGTTCAAGGTAAATTTCACCCTTACACTAGGAAGTATTTTTTTTACCAGAGAGAGTTATTCATGCATTGAATAGCTGACAAAGACAATGGAAGCACAGACCCATTGAGTGTTCAGCATCAGACTTCACACAATGCAAGATGTTCACTAAACTGTAGGCAAGACTGTTGACACAGCTTGGATGCAGTAAATGAAACTCATTCCATCGAGGGCCGAGTAAAACAACCAGGTGATTTCACTAATTAGCTCACTTCTTCAACTAAGGAGGGAACCTAATTTAAATCACCTGGTGTAATGCACTGGTTACAACAGAAACCTGCACACACTCGGCCCTCGATGGAATGAGTTTGACACCCTTGCAGTAAATGAAACTGTAAAACAATCAAATCGACATAATCAAATGCAGACCGCCAGCAATCGGCGTGATCAAATGCAGACCGCCAGCAAGAGTCTCCTACTGTGATTCCCCTTTCTCTTTGATATCGATTGGGAGCAGATCTTTCTGTGGGTCTCAGCCCTGGCTCAGGGTGATAGGAGGTTGCTAAAATTACCTCTAGTTGCCAGGCATTAAAGTGAATAAGGGCGCTCAGACTGGAATTTCAGCATGCCATGACCTTTTACTCTGTGAAAGTATATTGATGTCAGATGATGACAGTTCCCGTGTGGCATGGTGAAAATTGGGACAATAAGAGAGAAAACGGCTGACAACTATCTCTCTCAAGGCTGGGAGTCGTCTGAGCATTAAAGTTTCTATTCAGTAGGGCCTCCCGGGTGGTCTAGCAGTTACAACGTTCAATGCTGGCCACTGCGACTGGGGTTTCGATTCCACCAGCCCCACCAGTATCAGCTCTGGCCGGGAGTGCCACTAGGGGGCGGCAATTGGCTGTCCGCCCCAGGGAGTGGGGGAGGAAAGCCGACATGAATTTGCTGCGTATAGGAGTGGCTCTATGTACCAGAGTTACAGTCAACGGCTTGGAGGAGGCCGTACACCTCCTTTTAGCTGAAGTTCAAGATCCTGTCCCTTATGCACACATCATTTGGCTGTGTGTGTCTCATCATATTTGTACACACACACACACACAGAAATACACAATGGGTCAGAAACAGCACATCCAGGCTCCCTTGATTACAGAGGGAATGACATCTTCATTCAGGGATGATTCTGCTTGGCTATTAACCTTGAACGGCCAGATTCTGCTTGGCCACAGGAAGGTTTTGCAAAAACATGCTGGAGTATTATTATGGCATGGTGGAAGGATGGGTAGAACTTAATGTACATCCTTGGTCAGAGTTAAATGTCAAAACAGAAACAGGGGCCAGGGACACCGTGGAATACCCCCCACCACTGGCTTTACCTGAAAGACCAGGGACAGTGTGATGTAATTAAACTCACCCCCTCCCCCCTCATTGTTCATGTGGGAAACTACAGTGTTCATTTCACAAGCTGTTCCAGCCACCACAGCACCACAATACGGCACTCTCACCCACCACAAGCCTGACGAAGCACAACTTCCAACTCAGTGAAGGCATTGTGGCATTTTGGAAACAAATGTAACAGATATCACAAATGTCATTATCACAAAAACAAAACAAAAGACAACTCAATTTACTATTTGTTTTAATATGCATTTTTCAACACTAACCTATGACAGAGTCATTCTGACTCTATATTTTTCAGTTTTAATTGTCTATTCACAGTGGATACCTTTGTTTAAATGTATTCTTGATTTAACTTATGTCACTTCAGTTTATATATGACATCCTTCAGTATCTGATTTATGCAACTGAATTTGTAAGCAAATCATTGAGTTTCTCCACTGTAATACACCTTTCTGCATGATAAACCTTATAGGATTACATTTGATAAATTTGAGCAACTGTTACGACCCCGTAAAAACCGCCAGTAGCCGGGTAGCGAACCAAACGGGATGCGACAACAAAATACCACCAGTAAAGGATATAAAAATGACAGGGATTTATTTATCACACTTAATAGAAAGACATACTTACACAAATCAGAAGAAATATATCACAAGAACAAAAACAGCTTGCTAACCTAATCTCAAAAAAAGAAAATTCTACCCTAACTACCGAGGTAAAACAAAAGGGGTGAATTTCTTCCGAGAAGCTAGCTGACCTACTCTGTGCTTGCCTTACCTACCAAAGGTGCTCAAAGGGACAGTACAGAAATAACAAAACAAAACAAAAATCTGTACACAAGTGGCACACAAATGAATCTCTGCACAAAACGTTGTTATACAAAAACACTCTAGCGTGACATAAAAAGCTCCTTCCAAAAACTGCACATGTGTCTCTGTGTCTCAGGCCCCTTTCTGCTCCTGGTGGTTGACAGAGCCAGCAAAGGTCAGAGACAGGCCAACAGGCAGCTGATCACGGGTTCCCAGCATGGCCCCAATCAAGGGAAGTTCCCTCTCGAACATTGCCCGACCGTAACAGCAACCTTTAAGAGAAGATCACTTCTTATTATTTTTAATTGTATTCATAAAATAACTTTTTAGACCGAATGTTGCTGAAACAGTATTATTAAAAATAATTGCTTAATTATTTAATCAATTGAAACCCTTAAAGCAACATATTTATTTTAGCAATTGAGCTTTATCTACAACAGCAGCTCATGTTTCATGTTTAATCACTGCTATTAGAATGTGCATATTGCATTTTAAAATCAATTACACGCACATACTGTATGTTCCGACCTACATATGCTAACGCACCATAGGAAATTAATGAAGCACAAAAATGATTTAATTCAATCTGTAAGTTTGAATTGGTGGAGATGCGCATCCAAGTATACTATATATATACAGTATATATATGTGTATGTATGTATACTATATATATATATACATATGAATTCTGAAGGTATTCCATAGGGCATGAGTGTTTATGCATGGAGTAAAATAATATGCGACAGGGATTTATTTGCGAGTGTGTATTTACACAAGGGAAACAATATGACTTGTATGAGACAACATTGGGCATATTAATTACATCCCTTAGGCTGTTCTCATGGTAAAAAAGGTTAATCCAATATATTATTTGTGTAGTGCTATCCTGTTATCACAAGCTCGTGTTCACTATGCTGTGGCTTAAAACATGAAAGAGAAGATGGCATTTTAACTAATGTAACAGCGTGCAATGCTTCAAGAACGCTGTTCATCAAATGCAAAACATGTGCTCTCTGGCTGGTGTTCAAAACTAAAAGCTTAAAGGATGCAAATTCACCCCCCCCCCCCCGCCCCAAAAAAATATTTCATCCAAAAAACAGTTTAGTGTGACATTAAAAATAAATTACAAATGGGTGTTTTTTGTCATTTTACAATACGCATAGCGTAACTGGGCTCGATTTTGAAACACATTATGCAATGATTAGTTCACCTCAGCCAGGCAGTGGTGTGTCAAGTTTGAAGAGCTGTTCTGCACGGCTAAATGTTTGGCATTGCGGCACTGTGGAAGTCTTGTAGTGATTTCTTTCTCCCAGGGCCTCTTCCCATGCTGTATTAAGATGAGATTTTAGAAGGAGGTGCTGATAATAAATCTGTCCTCGTAAGTAACTCCTGCTGCCTGCCTTTGAAGTGACGTCTCCCGGCGTCAGTCGATGGCTGTCGCTCGCAGTGTCATCCTCCAGACTCTCACATTAATGATCAGTGTTGGTGATGTGTACTGCAGACTACCTGTCTAGTTATTTTCTGTCAGTCAGTCTGTCTGTCTGTCTGCCTGCCTATCTATTTATCTATCTACCTGCCTGTCTTTCTATTTACTTAGAATTTTCTTCCCGTTCCATTTAAAAGTGATGTTAACTCATCGGTCTAGTGGTCCGATCGCCTCAGGAATTGCAGCTGTTGTTACCCGTTAGCGAGCATTATTGATTGACTGGCATCGGTCTTTAACGTGACAGCTCTGTGCAATTATGTGAAATTTTACAAAGCTGACCGTGGATTGAAAGAAAAGAGGAAGACGAGGAAGAGGGGAAAAAAACTGTCAACGACGGCTGGACTGGGGAATTCCACGTGCCTTTATGCAAATGAGAACATCATCTATGCAATTGGTGGTTTCTGAAGGTGTATTAATATCTCTGATCGTTTGCATGCAATGGAATCCCATTGTGTCGTATATTCAGGACCCCAGGGTTGGCATGTGGGAGCGTGGGGAACTCGAGCTCATGGAGGATGAATCCTTTTTTCTTCTAAGAAGAAGGTTACTCTTTCAAGGATGGATTCGAAATCACTTCTGCCAATTTATTTTAGTTTTTGGAGAGGTGAGGTCAGAAGAGTGAGTCTGTTCTCACAAGCTATAAGGACTGAAAGAGTACAGTTTTTAAAATAAAATTTAAAAAACAGTTTTGAATGAATCCAAGGATAATATACCCTTTAACCTAAATAAACATTACATTTCAAGTAGATATACATCTTAAAAATGATTACATTAAGTAATTACGTTTTTCAGACCACAGTGCACTTTAAGTTACACTGGGGTCCTAGTCATTGCCCAAACTTTTTCGATGGGTGGAATAGTTTTTTGCCTTACTTAGTTAGTTTCAAATGACTACAGCAGCACCACTATGCCCCTTGGAGCCCTCAAGTTGATCTCACTGTACTGTACTTCTGAACCCAGATAAGCATGTCCCCAGTCAGGGATCCAAGATGAATGACTTTCCTGGAATAGTTTGTTTTTGTTTTTATGCCTTTATTTTCTTTAGCGAGGCATGTGCACATTTGGTGGGAAAAGGGTGAAGGTTGTCCTATCTTTCAACCATGACTGGCAAATAAATGAGCGCCTCAGTAACCCAGCCATAGGCTGACGGACACTCTGCGGAACAGATAAGGATAACATCAAATGTGGCAAACATTTGTCGATTTTCAATTCTATTTATTTTATTGCAGATTTGAAAACCTGGTGAATCGCCAATACAGGCTCCCAATAAATGTTGCGGTATTTTCTTACCACGTTTTCAGAAACGGTACGGTCTTACGGTAATCAGCACGCCATCAACTTAAAGCAGCCTTTGATGAATGAGGGTCGTTCGCCATCCTCGCTGGCATGTTTTAAATTGAGTCGAAAAATGGCCCCGTTTGGAGACAATTTATTCCTCCCGCTGTTCGCGGGTTTCGCTGGGCTCTTCCCCTCCGTGGAAACCCGACACCCATTTAAGTAAATCATGCCCCAGATGCAAGCGGCTCCCATTGGCTTCCTTTATGCGCTTATATGCTAATTGGGTCACGGCTGGGGAGGGAACGGGGATAAAGAAGCCGGGCACTGTCTCACTGTCTCGCATGCTTTATTCTTTCTTTAAGTCTAGTTAAAGAATGAGCAGTTCAGAAAGGAGGGGATAGAGACGTTCACTTCTTTCCTGTCCTTCATTTTTCCCCCCTTATCAGTGTTGTGTGATTATCACTCTCTGCTGTATTGATGGAAAGACAGGGACAGTATAGTCTGTGTGGGTGTCTGTGTGCATCTACAGTATGTGCGTGTCCAAGTGCGGTCTACCGTGTATTTGTGTGTGTGGGTCTGTGTACGCGCGCCTATGTTTCTGACTACCCTGTATGCAGCTTGAGTACCAAGGACTCCCTGCCAGCGCTCCCTGCTCACTTTAAGTCTCTTGGCAACCACGGCCGATTTGATACATTACTCCTAGTTAAACGGAGAGTAATATTGGAGGATACTTATCGATCTCTGGATCTCTGGAACACCATGCAATACACAGCACTCCGCTCTCATCAGCTGAGAAGACAAACGATGAGGCGGCGCTGCCACAAATAAATAAAGCTGTAGCTTGGCCTTTATTTCTCATCTGCCACAAACACATGCCTCAACCCTATCACTAATAGGTGCATTTAAACCATGATGTTGATGATGATGATAATGACTATTATTTTGTGATGATAATGATTGTTATTACTATTATCAGTGTGTTTTTGTTGTTATTTTATTAGTCCTCCAGAGCTAAAACTCTTCTTAATTCTACTGTTTTCAGCCAGTGATCGATCATGTAGACACGTCCAATTTTTCAGAAAGTTCTCTCCTCGGCTTGGTCTGAACCATGGACATTTTTACACCGTGACACGGAAGCAACAAGCACCTGCAAGGCGCTTTCCCTCCCTCCCCCCTAATTCATCACAGAGAGGGATTGACCTTGATGTTCCAGGACAGCTGTCGTCCCTCCTGCGCTGGTGCAGCATCGTTGCTACTGAGGCGGCAGGTCTTATTGGGATGGCGTGGACCTTTCCCAGACCGAGCTGGACTAAAACAGAAAGTTAAAATCACAACCCTGTAGACCTCTGTCACTCTTTCAATGTGGCTGTGACATGTTGCTATTGAGAACGTGGCCTCTGTAATGTCCTCATGTTTGGGCCAATGACTTAACAGGCCCATACACATACTTACCTGGGCCGTGCAAGGTTAGGACAAGGTTTTTGTTGGTTCTGCGATGGTATTGACAGCATCGGTATAAGCGCCTTGAGATATCTGATATGAATCGTGCTACATAAAATAAAGGTGGTTATTATTATTATTATTATTATTATTATTATTATTATTATAACAGCTGTCAATTTTCACCATGTGATCAATCCCATTTGTACTGTGCCAGAATAATGCAGAGATGTGAATGCACGGGAAAGGAGGACATTTTTAACTTTGAAAGTGACTTGAAAATACACCAATTTAAATTTTTTATTGATTGGAATTACATACTTATATACTCATAATCATATATATGAATGTAGCCTTATTTTTTATATAGGTAAGGTCTATTTTTGTATATACTGTATATAAACCTTAGTTTTAGTAAGTAAGCAATAATCAAACTAACAGAACCCAGATCTCATGAACATTTTTTGTGTACGTCAACATTCTGATTGATACATTTCCTTTCCGGTGATCCGCTATCTTTCGTTCACTGTTTGACATTGATCTTGCCCTTTTTTATATAAAACGCTGCTGTATCATTTAGCGGTAGTGCTCCGATATACCCCTTTCTCTAATTGTGATATTATTGTTTTATTATGGGAAACTGTGACTACACAATTTTATAATGTAATGAAAATTGCTGTCACAAAATAAAATTGAGAAGTTATACCTATTAGTATTGATTATTCATCAAACTAATATTGATAATCAAGTAATGTAAACAGAAATAGTTTAAGAGTAATCCTAGGTTTAAAGGTATGGGTTTATATATACTGTATACAAACACACATACACATGCACAAACACTGGTAACTGGCAAAATAAAGGAAACACCAACATAAAGTGTCTTATTGGGGCATTGGGCCAGCATGAGCTGCCAGAACAGCTTCAATGCACCTTGGAATAGGTTCTACAAGTGGAATGAAGGATGAAGGGGGTCATTCAGAATGTCTTTGTATGTATTGGCATTTACCTTGGCCTCTAACCCTGCGTTTTAACAGCCGGAGATTCTAGGAGATGAAATCGCCCAGTTGGCATTCCCCCCGTGTGTTGTCATGCTTGAATGGCCTCCTCAAAGTGGTTCCGACGTGCTTACGAAATTTTAGCATGGTAAACAAATAGTTCATCAGTGCTTATGTTTATGCTCTTGGAGGGAGAATCTTTATTATAAATATTAGTTGGCTAGCAGTATTGTTCCCTTCAACCATGAATGTATAGTATGGGGATACTGCAGACCGCTGTTATCAGTTTGTCGTCATCCATGTTGACGTGTTGGAACTAGGAACCAAATTTTGGTGTGTTGTGTTGGTTCCACGTGGAAGGTAAAAACAGCAACACATGAATTTGATTGGCTCTTACCGGGCGATATCGCCCGAAAGTTCAGCATTCTCAACTTTTTCTGTGTCGCCACCATGCCCACAAATTTAACATCGCCGAATCGCCTGCAGTTGCCCCCGCTCTCATAGACAATTAATGCATTTCCGGCAACTAGTTGCCCAGTTGTGCGCTGTTAAAATGCAGGGTGAGGGCACCTAAACCATCCCAGGAAATTGCACCCCACATCATAACAGAGCTACCAGAACCTATATATATATATATATATAGGAACAAAACACATTTTGGAAAAACAGCCCAGTTAATTTTAAGTTGTTTTCCTTCCTCATTTCAGAGGTACTATTCACAGCCAATAGTGAGCCAATACCTATAAAGCCATCAGAGTGTGAAAAGTGATGAAACTAACCTGCCACATTAGGTTTACAGACCTTGAACCTTTACAAAGTGTTAAGGTAAACAAAGTTTACAAAGTATCTTAGATGGAGCAGCCTTGGACGAAAGGTTTGGGTTGATCACAGACTGGGTGGAGTGGTAGCCATTACATAACCACAGGGACAGCGGTTGAACATGGACTTAGTAAAATAAAACAATCAGCAAAAACTTCTCCAATAAAATCTGCTGAGCCTTTAACGAAAAAAAAAAATGATGGTTTGAGTTTGTAGACCTATATTTTTTTCTCCAAAATGTGCACCAGCAAGGGTTTTATAACTGATTGATGGATCATCAGTTGTAATTTATAAGAGCTGTAATATATAAACAAAGCAAGCCCCACCATTAACATTCTGTGAGAAGCTGATACATTTGCTGTGCATTCTTTGCACCGTGTTTATAACCACAAAGCAAATGCCAATGTTTTGGTCAACTATTCAGGTTTAAAGAGGAGTTTCTTACAACCCCATCAAACCCACGTGCTGTCTGAGTTAGTTTCCCATCTAAGATTAATATCTGACTGCTTCTATGAAAGATCGTCGAAAAAAGACCAATTCATCAAAGGAGATTAACATTAAAATCAGTCAAAAGAAACAAATAATCTACTGAGGGAGATAGATAGAGATGGAGAGAAAGAGATAGAGAGAGAGAGAGAGAAGGAGAGAGAGAGAGAGAGAGAGAGAGAGAGGGAGGGGAATAAGAAACACTTTCATGCCGTCAGCATTCTTTCGAGGTAGAGATCCCTCCCTGATGATATATCTACCACAGAGCTGCTGTGCTGGCCAGTGGTCACTTGCACGTCACATATCATAGAACTGTAACTCATGTAGGAGTCAAGTCAGAAGTGCTGAATCCTGGACAATGTAGGACATAAACAGGGGAGCCAAGCTGGTTTATACCTCACCTCGCTGGCCTTCACAGCTATTTTGCCACAACATACTGCATCACACAAACACACACAATTATTGCTATATTACCAGTCTGAACATGCCGTTGTTATACTTTTACATACTGTTACTGTTACTGCTGCTGTTACTATTTTTAGTTTAAAAGCTTTAAAAGGTGTATTAAAGTACATGTGGATTATGAGTACAGGAGCACATTTTATGATCATGGGTACATTTTAAGGATAAATCATGTACATTATACTGTATTGATCTGGTGGTGGTGTTATCATACACCGGGTGTGAGAGAGAACTCACTGGAAGGTCAGAGCCTCATATTCATTGTTCCGTTGGCATAATTGGCTTCAAGTTACTTCCTGGAGATTAAAAAATCGATATGTGGTAAAGTGAATCACATTATGTTTACAGTTATACAGTTTTCATACGTTTCCATGAATTTCATAATATTATTTCATAAATGTCATCATGTTATTTTACATTATATTACACTACACATTATTAATATGATTACCATGAATTTGATTTATTTATGTACAATGCATGCAACTGTTACAGAAAGGAATATATTCCTAATGTTACAATAATGGGCATGTCAGCAGTGTTCTTGTTTTGTTTGAATATAGATATTGAATTGCTTTGAGCTATCTGAAGTGTAATCTCCAGGGCACAAACAAGTACAAAACTGTAGGCGTACTCTCTTATCTATAAACCCGATCCTAATTTAAAAAAAGTTCATTTCAAGTTTATACAGTATACATTTATTATAGATATAGTCCTATCAAATGCCCGTCAATAGACTATGAGAGTAAATAGAATATGATTCATCGATCTGCTAGAGCTAGTATCATTATTGATGGAAGAAATAAACGAGGCGAAGTGAAAACTCGGAGGACGAGTAGTTAATACGCCTTATTGCTGTTGATAAATGAGATTAGACTTCCCCTTTGCTAAATAAAAGATTAGGTAGAGGCCCGCAGACGGGTAATGTCATTAGAGGGATTGATCTGCACTTAGTGATAAATGATAATCGCTCTCCTTCACCACGTCAAAACACTGGCTGCCTATTACCTGCAACGTCTCCCGGACTGCATGCTGGCGGTGGCGTGGGCTGGCCTGAGATCCGTCGCACTGATTGACGCGAATGCGCAGTATTCCGTCATTATCGGCGAAGGTGAAATGACTCCTCCCCTTCCTGAGTTCATACAGTTATTTTGATTTCCATTCCTGCAATAATACCAGCAAAAATAAATACAAAACACACTACCCCCCCCCCCCACAATACACGACCCTCCTAGAACAGACCCCCCACAATACATTACCCCCCCAACAATACTCTACCCCCCACTAAAACTACACTACATCCTCTAACAACACACTGCACTATATACTCACACCCAACACACACACACACACACACACACACATCCTTCTTGGGGGTCATTCCTGCAGATCCGTCTTTGCTCCCTGTGTGCAGATCACAACTCCGCTCGGGACGATGAAGGCGCAACGGCAAGCACATGTGGGCTTAGCAGCGTCTAATTCCCCCTAAACCTGCTTCTTCAGCGGATGAACCTCTGCCATGCCACGCTTTGTCTCAGAAACCATGTCACAAGCTTGTCGTGGTGCCATTTGTGTCCTGGACAACAGAGAAGGAGAGAGAAAGAGACAGGGAATGTAGAAAGAGAGAGAGAGCGTGGCAGGGAGAGGAGAGAGTGGATTACAGACAGTTTGGGGATTGTTTGAAATAGAAGATGAGGATTGATGGAGAAGGAAAGTAGAAGTTCAGGGATTTCTGAAAAAGTGTGGGAGTGGGATGAATGTTAACTCAGCCTGAGCTTCCATGGAATTAAAGAACAAAACAAACAGTGACTGCTTTTCACTCACTGGGGGTTTCTACTGTGCTTAAAATTGCTGACAATCATCAAGTAAATTTGATCAATAAGTAATTAACGCTTAGCTCTGACCATCCCCACTCCTCGCCCTACTTCTGTACCAGAAAAGCCCTTCCCTCACACACATTTTATTTTCAATTCATTGCATCACAACTAAATTCTTTGCTGAGCACTTTTTATTTCCACATGACTACTTATTTTCTCCCAGACCCAAAACATTGAGAGGAAATATTGATCCTATCAGCACTGCTTGAATAGAGCTTCAAGTTTCAATTGAGTGTGAGCGGCTCCATTTCTGACATTCTACAAAGAGAGGATGTTCCTTCTCTCTTTCTCTCTCTCTGTCTCTCTGTCTCAATAGCATTCATTTTTCATCTTTTGACATGACGTTTTGTCTTCAAAGTAATTGGACGAAAATCCCTGTTTCAGATAATGCCCAGACTTTTCCCCAGACAAATCGTTTAATGGATATTCGGTCTGCCCATTCAGAAGGTCATGTACAAGGGCGCCATGCTTTGAGACCAAAAAAACACGTGTGCTCAAAGCAAAAGATGTCCTCTCCTGACCAGGTAATTCTGATTGCGTACCGGTGTACCGGCGTGATATCACAATGATGTCATAATGGTGTGCCAGTGTGTTGAGGATTACAAAATTGTAATCTGGGCCTGCATTTATAAAGCGTCTCAGAGTAGGATCAACTTCCCCCCCGTCCACCTTATCCATTATGAGCTAAAAGGCAAAACTGATCCTAGATCAGCTCTCCTAATCTGAGACACAGCAGGCCCTGGTCTGTGCTGCAGGGGAAGTGCTAGTGTAGCACCACAGCTAACTGAAGGCATATACAGTATATGTGACTTCAGTGCATACACAGGTGGGTCGGGTAGCTGGTCATAGATAAGGCTGTGTAATACACTGAACTGAGAGAAAGAGGAACAGAACATGAGAGAGAATGCAGCAAATAACAGGAATAGCTCTTAATTGTTGCTTTACTGCTTATGGTACCAATTATTATGTTATCATTGGTTGTACATTTTACTTTACAATCAACATTATTATCCATCCATCCATCCATCCATTATCTAAGTATTCCTTCAGGTGTGCATAAGCCTAAGCATGTTGGAAGAGGCATACATAAATGTGGGCATTCACTCATAATCCTGGCAATTTAGTTAAATATTCTTTGGATTTCCGGAGTTGCATGCAAACTGACTCCCGCCTGGATTAGAACCCGAATGCTGCCTCAGTTTGTCCTGCCAAAAATTATTATTATTATTATTATTATTATTATTATTATGATGCACATACATAAATGTGTGTTACATAATCTGGCATAGTTAAATATTCTATATTTCATATTGCATATGACTGCTTTGGCAATGCTGCCTCAGTTTGTCCTGCCAAAAAAGCACCATTGAATTGAATTGAAATTAAAATAGAGAGAGAAAAGGGGAGACCCTTAGAACAGAACAACCTCTCCCCCAACAGCCACTGGAGTCTAACCACAACTCACAACGTACAACAAAAAAAAACCATTGCAAGATTATAGGCTTGACTTCAAGTCAAGACTTGATTTCAAGTAAAGCAGAGACAAAATAGCATAGAGCCCTTTGGAGCATCTGATCATTAATCTGACGGCTAATATATAGTATAGCTGAATTATTGATGCTTTTCCCTCATCAGTTATGTATGGTTAATTTGTCAGAAGACAAATGAAGGCAACATGTAATGGAAAGGTGGCTTTGTGAGTAAAGCATGGCTCCAGAGGTCGGGCCATTCCTCTTTCGGGTCTTCTCTGGAAAAGACATGGCTGTACAAATACACACACACACACACACACACACACACACACAACACACACGCACACACAGATGCACGCACACACAAACACACTGACACACACACACTGACACAAAATCAATGTACACACACACACATATGCATGCACATGATCACAGACACACATGCGCACACACGTGACGTTTTACCCGTGTAAACATCACTTCACTAGGAGGGTTTCTCTCTGGATGTAAAGGTGGCGTTACTGCACGCTGACGTGGTCGTGCGGGCGGAGCCTGGCAACGATGAGATCAAACAGAGGCCTGGCTCTGCTGCAGAGATCCTCAGAGCTCGCCTGTGTCCACTAAAGCGTGAGCTCCGAGCTCGTTTCTCCGAACCTTTCACCCGCGCGTGCCAGGCGCTCGGGGAAACTGTGCCACCCGCGGGGGTCCTTGTGCTGAGTGATCTGCCCGTGCTTACAAAACGACACCTAATGTCTTCTTGAAACAGGATACTGGCCTTTCTTAACTGTGCCTTTAAATTTTAATGGAAAGCGTTCAGGGAGGAATCCTGGGTGACTGATGTGAGCAGAGGAATCAGAATAAACCCTCCTGCATTTTTTATCACTGGAGACACCGAGACAGAGAAAGAGACAGAATTAGGTCAAATATCCACTACTCAGAAACATCCAAATGAGACATTATATTCTGGAAGCACCTAAAAGCAGCGACCCCCACTCATACCATTACAAAGCCCTGAAATGCTGAATGAAGATAAGAGTCTCCCTAATGAGTTGGTTCTGAGACTCATTTCACTAACCCCCACTAACACCACACAGCCTCAGGACAGTTCCAATTCCAACAAAACCAATCCGAGTCAACCACATTATAACACAACACAAACAGAAGTATATAACCCATTGATAAACTCATAGAAAAATCAAAGCAAATTAGCATGCTCTCTGGCCCTAAAACAAAAATATAAGATGGCAGACTATCTGACCACAGTGAAAAATGACAAATTTAGAAAAACATTGACGAAGTATAGAATCATCTTGGCTATAGAGACCAGTGGACTGCCCAGAGAAGAGATGCTGGGCTCCTACTGCAACCAACAGTATATCGAAACAGAGTTACACATTCTCACTAATTGTGAGAAATACAAAAAATAAATAAATAAATTAGAGAACATTTTATTCCCAAATTCAAAATACAAAGCTAACCAACTCAACACAACAAATACAAACCCTCCTAGGAGAGAAGAGGTGCTGTATCAATGGCCACATAATATGTAGCTACCTGGCACAACTTGAGATTACCCAGTGACCACTAATGTTTCTTAATTGTTATGTAATATTTCACTATATATACACTGTATACTGTATATATTGTAGCGAGCATGCGCGGTGAGGTGCAACAAGAAGACGACTGAGAGGCAAGCTGTAAGGGAAATGTGGCTACGTGCGTCATACACCGCAAAGCCCCGATAGCCACTTAAAGACGTACTTAAAGACGCCATATTAAAGACGTACAAACATGGGTGATACAGTGCCCCATACACCGCACGACCCCAAATATCGCCTTGGCTTCTTTCTTTTTAACTGGCGCTCCCTAAGCGTGTCACGCAGGACGCTCATCGGCCAACATGGAATACGTCACACAGGGAAATACAATGAACGAGCCCTGCATAGTAGAACAGGGCGACCGCACTAAACAACAAATAGCTATCGGTCGCAGTGGCGACCCTCTTGGTCCCACCGCGACCACCAGTTAAACACACACGAACCAGGGGAACACACACACAACATTACTTACAGGCATACAACAATAACCAACACTGGGGGAACATTTAAACACACGCAATGTTCCCCCACAATGCCCTGCACACAACACACATATTTACAGTAGCGACCATGCGGATCGCTACAATATATATGTTTGGTCAGTATGGTTGCTACTTATTATAATTTTTTTAAACTGTTATACAAAATGTGCTCTGGCAATATGCATTTTTAATATACAGTATGTCATGGCAATAAAACATTTAAATTGAAATTAAATTGAATTTAAAGAGAGCGGGAGACAGAGACACGAGTACCCCGCAGGTGCCAGTACTAGTCCATTGCTTGATCCAACGCTGGCTGATGCAACCCGATACTCAGAGCTTTCTCTTGCTCTCCCTCTGCCAGGAAGCAAGTGCTGACCAGGCAAAGAATTCCAGCTGGGATTAAAGCAAAATTGGTCTCACAAGTATAAAGGGGGGAAAAGTATGTACAACAAATAAAGTAATTAAACAAACCTGAGCCTATTTAAATGAATGGAAACCTGTAAACAAGATTCTCGAGTTGCAATGTTATTTAATTTATTTCACCTGTTTGCTAATTTACAAACTCCGTTACGGCATACATTTTCCACCTTTATTTAATTTACTGTAGTGCAGCACAGTGAAGTTCTGGGTTTGAGTTGAACAAGTAACTCACCATTCAGTACATTCAGTGAGTACATTTGACATATACAGCTGGTAGTATGTTAAAGGCTTGAAAATGAATGAAAATCCAGTTTTGTCGATTTTTATTGTTTTTTTTCAGTTGGGTCACTGAACGGGTAAGATGATGCATAGTTATCTGCCCTGGGTGAGGTTATAATACTAATGCTCCGGGGTTCATGAGCCACAGTTGACTCGTTTATTTGCTTTGAGGGCAAAAATTATTTCAGAGCTTCATGAAATGACCTTTTCATTCAGACTCCATCTATTTAGACACATCTAATGGGGAATAGATTGTTTTCACCACCATTTTAATGGTACCATCAATCTAAAGGGAATACTCAATTTCTTCATTCAAATGATTTTTGTTGTTGTGCCTTAGCTGAACACATCGAGCGTACAATACAGAGGACAGAAACAGTACAAATGAGCAGCACATTTGAGTGCTGTAAGACATCTTTTTTTTCATTGGGCCGTAGAGGTTAATATCATATAATTGTGCTGGGTTATTACAGTTTATTATGACTTTAATGATCAGCTGTCTGTAATCTTGTAAACGGGTGTGTCTCTGATTTATGGCTAGATGTTTGTTCATTCCCAGGTATTGGGAGTGTGAAGTATTGTATTGATAATCAAACAATTCTGCTGTAGAATTGGCATAGCAGGCGACAACGTGACAAGAAGCTGGGCTTCATCTCAGGAGGCTGAAGGTTTGGTTCCTGGCTGCAATTTCTGTTCACACAGAAAAATATTCAGTTTTAACTTAACTCTTATAGAGAATACATTTGATGTATTTTGGACTCTAGGGAGTTTACTGGGCAGTCAAAAGAACCAATGAAATTAGCAACAAAATGTTTTAATACCATGTAAAAAGGAGATGATCAATATCAAGGAAATTAAGCAACATCTATCAGGCTTAGTGGCCGTGAGCAGAGTAGCTTCCACTCCCTTGTTTAAATGAACCAATGCTTGGCTTTAGATTATTGAAGTAAAGGCAATCGGCTGTCAGTGATTATGCTTACTGGTGCTGGTTATGGACTCATCATGGCTTAAATAAAAGCCCAAATAAAATATGCAGAGTGATTCAGAGCCAAAATATATAAATGGCCAAGCCATTTTATTAAAAAAATAAATAAATGTTTTTTGGTCAACAAAAAAAAAGGATACTACTGGAATGTGGAAATTTAGTGGTTTGCTGCCACGGTGATTCTGATATTTGTACTCACCATATTGGAGGACTGATTGTACACTTCTATTATTGGAATCATTTCAGTTCATGATAACTAATTTTACTAATCTAGCTTGGCATTATGCAGCCCGTGTACCATCAAATGACACCAATTCTAACACAATACAGAGTCATTCATCTTTAAGGTGCAAGAGATAAAATGACCCTTATGCATTCAGGGCAAGGTTACAATAAAGCTAATTAATGAATCTCATTACATCTTAAATGGCCATTCTATAATATTTATCCCACCATTGCCTTATCTCACCTTGCACATTGGCGAAAGCCAGCTGAGGCCACACTGAGAATGCTGGGAGACTCAAAGAAAAAAAACCTTTATTCTGCTCATTTGAATAAAGACCTTGTGCTGTCTAAGCAATGTACAATATAATTAGTTATATTATTTAAGGGGCCTCTGATGCTTTCTGCATGGTTTATTGCAAGTGTACAGTACATGTTGCTGTGTACATTTAGACTACCCTTATCAGCAATTAGGTTATGGAAATAAAATGGCTAAGAGAATAAAGACAGATTTGTTCTTACATTCCCACAACTTCATATTTAATTTAAACATCTGTACAATTCCAATATGGAAAAAGAGTCACACAAAAACCCTCCCACATGACTGAAACATGGAGATTAAATTCTCCACTGGGGTCGGAACAGCAGAAATATGACGCCCCAGGAAACTGTTGCTCCATTTCACTGGAATTATCCTCAAGTGTATCTCACCGTAAACAGATCATGTTTATTGTTCCTGGTCCAGATTAAAAACCACACACGGTTTGATAGGGAGTCGATAGACTATAAGGTCAAGCAGGATTGGTCATGGTTGGATCAAACCAGCTTGAGACAAAACATCACTTAAATCCAGTAATCCATATTCTTCAAGTCAACCCATTGATTTACAGTAACACATGCTCCATTTGCCCGTACCTTCCCATTTGAGCCAAAATCCCATGTTAAAAATTATAATTAATAAAAATATTAAAAACAGCCCCATTATTCATGCGTGAAATGCAATCTCTCCATATATGATGTAAGCAACAGGGAATGTATGATTCCCTCTGAAATAACCTTCCAAATTCAAGAGCACGAAATGAAAAGGCAGTTCTGCTGGCTACGGGTGTCCCCCAGGAACCCTTACTGATAATATTGCCTACAAAATCGTTTGCAAATCAAAGCTGTATTCTTCACATGTGCTCCCTCAAACATCTTTGTTGGTTAAGCTCAAATCTGATCTACGTCACATCATACAGGCCTCTGTGACCAGCAAGGCCATTTGTCACAAAATTAGATCGGTGGTTACACACAATACTGGAAAATGCCATCCCTTTCACAAACACAAACACATAACAGCATACACAGATACACAAGCACATTCACACGCATACACACAGGCACACACCCACCCACACACACACACACACACACACACACACACACATATATTCAAACACCCACCCACCCACACACACACACACACACACACACATATATTCAAACACCCACCCACCCACTGACCCACACACACACACACACACACACACACACATATTATTCAAACACCCACCCACCCACACACACACACACACACACACACACACACACACACATATATTCAAACACCCACCCACCCACACACACACACACACACACACATATATTCAAACACCCACCCAAACACACACACACACACACACACACACACACACACACACACACACACACACACACACACACACACACACACACACACACACACACACACACATATCACAGTGCCCAGCAGAGTGAGTAATGGAAAGACAGATTTCGATGTGCATGCAGTGTAGCCTGTTGGTGATCAATGGCGGTTTGTCTCTGACTCCACTCCAGAGTAATTACAGCGGGGCGTCAGTCCCCTTTGTTCTCGGCTGTTTAAAGAGATGAAAACCAGAGTCCGGGCATTTGTTTCAGACACTGCCTCTCTGTTCAAAGGCCATCTTCTGCAGAAGGTCATCACCACTATTTTGAAGCCACACAATTGTTTTTTTTTTTTTACTTTCAAGTTAGACAATAAATACCAAGCCTGGGAAATGTCACAGTGTGATGAGTGAGATGAAGGAACATATCTTCTTTCCAAAAGAAAACAATGCTCTTCAAACCACTCTGTTATTCTGAGCTTGGGGGCACTGAGGCATGGCTCCATACTTATTTGGGAAGTGTCTGGCCTTATTTTAATCAAGAAATAATCAAGAAAGAATGCAAAAAATGCAAGAATTGTAATAATTAGATTTTACATTTGACCAAGGATCAACCTTGGATGACCATCTGCTGCATACAGATGCTACAGCTAAGTGTCCTTTGTTCCCGGCTGTGTGCGTGATGGGTAGTGGTGTATACATGGACTTCACAAGGTCCCGGGTTATAAACTAGACCGGGGACGAGGCTAATGTCATGTTTACTTCAATAAATAATTCAGCTTGTGAAGAGTTTGAAGATCTGTGTTTTTAGGGCGGCTGCCGTATTCTGTAAATAGCTTAAGCTGTGTAAATGTGTTGCATGTAAAAATGTCTTAGTCGTAGTGTCTGCTAAGCAAATAATAATAACAACATTCTAATGCTTTGTTTGAGCAGGACCAATGTAGTCCTTCTGCTTATTTGAGATTTTTTTGCTGTTTTTCTCCAAATTTTGTGGCCAATTATACCCTCTATTTCTTCAATTCGCCCTGCCCCACATCTACGGGCTAGCCACTACCCCAAGGCTGGTAATGAACCACTTCCTCCGAGACTGAACTCGCCTATTTATTTTTCCCACAGGGAAGTACTCCGGCTCTCCCTCCCCCCTCCCCCTGGGGCGGACAGCCAATCGCCGCCCCTGATCGGGGCTCCCAGCCAGAGCCAGGCTGGCGCAGCCAGGATTCGATCCTTGGCCGCAGTGGGCAACCTGCATTCTGGGCGAATGCTTTTACCTTCACACCACCCAAGGCCCTATTTCCTGTGCTTTTACAGGAAGCCCCTCAACCTAAGATCCATCCTAGTAGATCCAAGCTACTTCATCATTTATAAGACAGATTGAAGCTTCGCTGTGTTTTTGCCTTGAGCGAAGATCACTATAATCTGCACTGATCCCTCCTAATTCCCAGGGAGAATGACTTTTGGAAATGTATACACAGAGCTGAACATACACATCCATGCGGTAGGTGGGCGAGGAAATAAAAACGATAATGGTTTAAGGTTTCCCATTCCCTTGGGGGGGCCTCTGTATTTTTGCCTAATGAGGCAGTGATTAGATTTTTGGTGAGGTATGTTCACGTAGAAGACTTGGAGGCCTTTTGGCCACATTTTGAATGAGCATGTGCGATTACTGCATTTCCTCTGGACTGGCAATCACTTGCGTCACCCTTTTTCTGAATCCTTTTTCTGAACAACCCTGAACATCCTTTTTTCGGAACAATCTGAGTTTGCAGTATCCTTGATGTTTTAATTAATAGATTTAATTCCTTGATGTGTGCTCTTGCCCCTCACATTCTTTATTATTTTTTTGTATATACTTATACAATATAGTTCACAAAAAAACGGAAAAAACTAAAAAACAATCAAGTTAGAATAGTAAGTTAGTTATTAATACATGGATGTGGAAGTAACGAATAAATAAAACACCTCCGTTTTAGTTATTCATTGTCTGTTCATCTCTACGTTGTTGAAACAGATTATTAACTTTAACAGCTACAGGATGTCGATAAGCTAACAAGTAATGTCATTGTAATGTCATATGTTCAATATTATATGTGAAATCTCCCTGCGGTTTTGTCTTTGTACTGTGTGCCAACGCATCTCATAGTAATTTAAAACTAATTTCCTCATGGATGATAAAGTCAATCTTTTTTATCTGCCTATCTTGCTCTGTGTGTTTTTCCTACAGTAGAGTCTCCTTAATAGCTTTGCCGTGCACATGATGTTTCAAACACCAGCAGGTCTCTGGCATTGACTGTGTACACAAAACTCTGTTCTATTACCACAGTAAAGTCACAGTTACAACTGTTCCCTGTTCACATTCACCAAGCAAATAGTGTAAGCATTCTTGACTGGAAAAAAACACTGTATTTAACTCATCTTACCAGTTTTAGAATTTTAGAATGATCTGAAGTTGTGTAAAATGTAATCAATATTGCTCGCTGTAAATAACTTTGCTCTATATGCTGTTGATATCATAACTTGTGCTTTATATACTGTTAGTGTCACAATTTGTGCTCTATCTGCCACTGCCACTGTCATGTTTTTTGTTTATTTTATCCTTATTCTCAGATACACCTTAGAGGTCAGTGCCTGATCTATGAGCGTGTCAGCCTCGAGAGTTCATTACAGCAGAGCGTTGCCCAGCCAATTTGGGACGGCGCCGATGAGCACTCGATCCATTCCGTCGGACTTTGACGAAGCAGCCGCCAAACATGTCAGCAGAAGCTGAGCTCAGCTGAAATGGCCCTGGAATAATGAAGTTGAGAATTTTTTATGCCAGAGAGTTCATTTGTTCAGAGCTGTCAGGTAGGTGATGAACCTCTCTCTGTTAATGACAAGGACTAAATGTATAATCCCAACAGTTTTTCTTTTTGGTACATAAGAATTAAATAATTCAACAGATAAAAAACTGAAGTAACGGTTTATCAAATCCTCTGCAATGCCTGTGGGGAATGGGGACAGTGAGTTATGGGGGTGGCAGGTGACAGGTGGCAGGTGTAGTTGGTGGTCGACCTAAGCAATCGTAGCCACACAGTTGTGTGTTTCTCCTGTGTCTAGCTAAAATGACAGGTGGTTTTTAACTATAGGCCTATGTTGTTCTGGTTCAGTGGATAGAACAACAAATAGTGAATAGTGAATAGATGGAAGCCATGACTAGATACAATTGATATCTGACAAACTCTTTTTGATCATGTGGCGTTGTCATCTTATGCCATCAGTTTGACCAATTGACAGGACGCAGATAATGAAACTGAACCTTTGTGTAATCGCACCTCACCATTAAACTGTCACGGTAGAGTAATAAAGTGCATTAAAATTGCTCTGGTGAAATGGAATAATAATACCCCCACTCCCCCCATGCCCCTACTGTCTCAATACTGGAAACAACATGGATTAGAAAATAACCATTGAACAACCATTATGTTACCATTAAATGGTATCTATGACACTGTGAACAACTTATAATTTACACAAATCTGTATTTTTTCACCTGCCACCTTGGGCCAGTGATATGACAGTTTTTGTTTCTTATTATTTATTTATGCTATTTATTTATTTGTTTGTTTATTTGTTAGGGACATAACAAAATAATTGTTACAATGTTAAGAAAACAAGCATCAAATCAAGTTTTTTATAGCCAAAGGCTCATTTCCAACACCTGTCCCCATTCCTGTCACCTTAATAAATGTTTCAATTTCTTGTTTGACATCGCTCCAAATCCTGAGGACGTCCTGTTGCAAGGTGCAATTCCTTCCCTCATTGGACCACCTCAACATTTGGCTAGATTAATCCCAAGTGGAACCAATTTTCGTTAACAACATTGGCGTCATTGTAATCCCATTATCCTTGACTCCATATGTGCTGTCAGTGTGTGTTAAATACTGCATCTTTACTCTCACTTATCGACTCCTTCTCCCCCTCCACCCCCTGCCATTTCAAAACAGTGTCCTCAGACACCTTGAATTTCACATTTTGGACCAAAAAAACCAAATCGACTAAAAAGAATTTGCATTGGCTGAACTTGGTAAGCTTTATGCGAAGTGAAATGCGCGTCGCCCAGAGGGGAAGGGAAAGGGATTTCACAAACCGAAGCGTGGACACGCTGTGTCCATGTACCCTTCATGGGATGCCATACATGTTTTATTTGTTTCTATTTGGAAGACCCGTCTATCTAAAAATAAAGCAGGATGCGTGCGACGAGGATCTCTACGAGGGATTCATTCTGCTTTGCTTGATAAAAATCCCTGAGGCACGGCGTAAAATGACTGGGGTTAACCTGCGAAAAGTGCCCGCCCTGCCCTGCCTTCATGCCAGAGGGACATGCAGACACAATCTGCGATTTGATGCACCTTTTCAGTTTCGTGGCAAAATCAATTTGAGTAGAACTATACTCTGATATCGGAGACAGAAAGGGGTGAAAAGGTGTGGGAACTAGGAGGCGTTTAGCGCGGGAATATTGATCGAATCAGCCATGCAGAGAGATACACTTTAGCTAGCCCTTGGTATTAAACAATACAAAGCTCTTCTTCGTTGTGGTGGGACTACATTTCTGAGAAGCAACCCTCAAAAGTCGGGAGGGGGGATCTCACATATTCAGGCAGATAAAAGACTGGAATGAATTGGAATCATAAATTATGTATCTGGTGTGAACTGGAGCATCAGCCTGCCTTTTGTAGAGTGGCGAGCCAGGGTGCCCCTACTTAAACCAGCCACCAGGAGGCACCGCAGGTCACAGAACTTGACATATATTAAAAACAGTGTCAGGTTGATAGAGGGATCAGCATGCGTTACTGTACTACCTGGCAAGAGTCATAGCTGCCTGAAGCCTTTCCTTACAATAGAAGCCAAGCAGGGGAAGCTTGGATAGGAGGCCTCAGAGGAGAACCAGTTTCTGGTGGAAACTTTGTTTTGTGAGCTGGGCTGTGAAGTGCAGGTTGTACTGTCCTGTAGGACTCTCTTTAGTCACTGAATAACTCAGAGAACTTTCTGCAGAGAGTATGGATATTACTACAGTGTCCTCGTCAAACTCCCAGATGTGATTGCCAATTAAAAAAACATCTTCCAGCAATTTGCAATTGGTGTTCTGGTGAAAAATAGTTTCCTGGGCTCCCGAGTGGTTACAACGCTCGACGCTGGCCACGGCGGCCAGGGTTCGTGCCACCAGGAACGGCAATTGGCTGTCCACCCCAGGGAGGGGGGAGGGAAGCCGACAGGATGTTTGCTGCGCACAGGAGTGGCTCTGGGGTGCCGGAGTTATGGTCGACGGCTTGGCGAGTGCCGACTCGGAAGAGATGATGCTTCGCCTTTGACACCGCCAGTCACAGGGCTACGGCAGCGAACTCATAGTATGAGGGGAGGAGATTGACATGAAAAATAGCGAGTGTAATTGGCTACCAATTTGGGAGAAAAAAAAAAAAAAAAATGTTTCCTGGCATCACCAAAGTGGATGTTCTATAGTGAATGGGTTGACATAACCCTTAATTGGAAAAAAAATGTGGATCCTTGGCAAGGAAGATAATATAAATGCAAGTAAACAACCCTAGGTTTTCCATTGCACTCCAAAATGCATGTTGCGGTTTTATTGGTTCGCCTAGCAATCCAGGGCCACTTACATTGGTTTTGTTCAATACATCACCCATTTATACAACCGGACCTGCCCTGCACAGAGACATGCTGACAATAGAGACAGAGACAATAATATCATATTCTCATCTCATCTCATCTCATTGTCTAAGCCGCTTATTCCTGGTCAGGGTTGCTGGAGCCTATCCCAGCATGCATAGGGGCGAGAGGCAGGAATAAACCCTGGACAGGTCGCCAATCAATCGCAGGGCACACACACACCATTCACTCACACACTCATACCTACGGGCAATTTAGACTCTCCAATTAGGCTAACGTGCATGTCTTTGGACTGTGGGAGGAAACCGGAGTACCCGGAGGAAACCCACGCGGACACGGGGAGAACATGCAAACTCCACACAGAAAGGCCCCCGGCCTGGATTCGAACCCGAGACCTTCTTGCTGTGAGGCGACAGTGCTATCCACTGCACCACCGTGCCGCCATAATATCATATTTTATTATTATTATTATATTATTATTTGCATGCTATTAAAAGGACCATGGCGGTATTCTGCCTAAGATCTAAACACATGAGGGTTAGTCTATGGCTACTCACTAAGGACATTAGAATACATAATGACGAGCAAGAGCCGTTCAGTCCATCTAGGCTCGTCATGTCCTAATCTAAAGAGTATCCAGTACTGCATCTAGCCTGGACTTGAATAACTATTGTGCTGCATATCAATAAGACATAATGTCATACAATCTATGCAGAGGACGTAATCAGCCCGGCTTTTTTATGTCCTTGGAGGGTGTCATGTGTCACCGGCACTGCACTTTGCAATCTGTCAAAAAACAACGAGTGGAGAGCACCCGTCGTTGTTGTAAAGCATACGCAATTCAGAGTCAGAGACGACAGGAACCACGCATTCAAAATGGCTGCCCATGCCAAAATGAGCAAGGTGAAATCACATCGAGCCGTGGGCCTAGAGGAGTGCTGGTGCAAGCCATTACGAGCTCTTTCTTTAAGGGATGCCCCTGAGAGACGTACACAGAGGACTGCACCATCGCGGCCCGAATGTATTCCGAGCGAATGTGCACATTTTGCAAACATTACAACGATCCTCCTCTAACTTTTTCAACGGCGTGCTAGCCTTGTACCCCCTTGTCCCTCATTTTGTTTGTGCGCTATCAGCACAAACGCTCCGTTGCGCTGTGGAATGGCCTGTGCTCTGGTTCTGGAGTGTTATTGCGCTGCAGCATTCTGTGCCCAGGGCCAGACGAGGCGGGGCACCAGGGCATTCTATCCCCGCCTGCCGCTGCGGCGGAGGCTGCTCCCGCTGCAGACCCCACACCTATGAATTTACAATCCTCTCCCCAATTCTCCAGCTTCTCTGCCTTACAGTATAACTTAGATTTTATAGCTGGGAGCCCACGGAGATTCGCAGCTCAAACAGAGAGGAAAGGGGAGCAAATAACGGCAGCCTCAGCACAGCCCTTGTGAAATATCAAACAAATAAATAAGCGGATAAATAAATAATCATAGAAAGGTTTATAAACATTTAAGCACCGTCTGCGGTGCAGCGCAGTGTCACCAAGGAGACCGGATATACAAGTCGACATGGTACATAAAGTAGGCCCAGAATACATTTCGAGGGAACTGTAAAACTCTGCGCACATTAGTTGTGTGATCAGCAGTTGGATGGATTTCATAACTCAATGTTATAGATATTTTTTGCAGCCCTTGTTGTGTGTTGGCGATCTTCCTTTAGAGGGCTACATGTCTTGTCAAAGCTAAGGATATAAAAACATTAACTTTTATTCGACAGAAACATGTCTAGCCCTGCAGCAAGCACTTCTGCGGTCTCCCCCCCAGTGCCGTGAGCTGTGGAATACTGCACTTCTACTCTCTCGCTATGTAGTGGATGGTTGAACCCACAGCCACTATACTCGCATGGCCCAAATCCACATTTAGATGCAGGCAGATAGGCAGACGCCCCTGTGCGATGAGAGACGGGTGGACTGAACTACACGGCCTGTCTTGAATTCTCAGTGGCTTTTGACCCCAAGTTCACAGTTCAATGTGTCCCTATCACAATAAAAAAAAGCACTTTCCTGGAGAAAATTTAACTGCCGGTTTATACAACCCACGGCTCTTGTCCTCCCTGCTTTTTATTGGATGGGATAGAATGAGGTTCTGTGATTCCGGAGAATATATGGAAACATGGAGCGGGTGGGACAAAAGACCCTCGCTGCCATAGGCGCCGATTTATGTTTCTGCCCGTGGGTGCCGCGCAGCGTATGCTAGGTGGAGTTTGCTATCAAATCAATGTAAATTTGGCTCCGTGCATAATTTTCCCCGTGGGTGCTCGGCCTTCTCCGTGGGTGCTCGGCCTTCTCCGTGGGTGCTCGGGCCCCGGAGCACCCACGGGATCGGCGCCTATGCTCGCTGCTGTTTGTCTAGCCTCTCTCCTTCTACTCATGTTTTCTGTTTTCTCCATCATGTTGCCCAATGCACCAGGCCTGCCTACATGACTACTCTCAGGGACTTGGTATTTTCCTTCCTCCTCTCTTTGTGCCACCTCTTTACGACAACATCACCCTTTCCCTTCCTCCCCTACAAAGAAAAGGCAGGATAACAACTGAAGTGGGCCCTGTGTTGAAAAAACTGCTTTTAAGTTAATTTCACTCTATAAAAATGAATAAATGCATAAATTAATTGATATAATCATTGGATTTAGGACCTGATGCAACCGCTCCCTGGCAAAAAAAAAAAATCATATACAAATCTTATACTGTTACACTGATTCCGATAGCAAGGTGTAAATAATCCTACACTGTATTGTGGCCATTGTGGGAGTGGGAAGGACATAAATACATAAATAAAGGCGTACCTGCATAGGGGTACCTCAAGTTTGCTGAAAACATTCTGAGATCATCTGAGAAAGGTTGCAATTGAGCCACTGCTGTTACTGCTGAACGCCATACAGAACCGGAGCTGCTTCAGTGAACACACAGCTGTTCATTTAACATTTAGCAAGCAGGGGTCATCACTGGGCTTCTTGGGTATGAATTGTTTGCTTATTTTAAGGCGGGAATAAAACCAGCAGACCCTGTGGCTCTCCAGGACCAGTGTTGGGGACCCCTGATTTAAAGTGTAGCTCTGCAGGTTGTCCTGGACAAGGGGATCTGTTAAACAAAATGTCCTGTTAAATGGATAATGTACCATGAGGATATTTAAAAATGGTAAAACAAAGACAGGAACAGAAAGTAAGGAGGATTATTCCGCAAGACACAAATTGAGGACTTCAGATCAGTGGTGAATTGTTTCCAGTGCTCCCTGCAGATCTAAAGAAAGTGTCTTTCTCTCTTTATATATTTAGTAAATGCTGGTAAGAACATGGAATCCTTCCTCTCATAATGCAAATCTGTGTGGTTTTATTTGAGCCTTTTCCGCACTGTGGAGAACTCATATTGTTTATAGTGCTTGACAGCGCAAGCGAAGGAGAAGCTATTTTTAAAGTGTGTGGGTGCCTTTACCAGCTAATAAACGTTCACATTACACCAGCGGTAGGCAGCGAGAAAACAAAACGAGTCCGATTCAGTGCAATAGAATGGGGCTTTTATTACACAGAAAATCCACTCATCAGTCAACTGCTCCAGATACACCATCTACTACATTCTGTTTAAAATAGTCCGTGAATAGTATCACGCAGATGGGAAGCTTCAAACAATACAAGACAACATTTGTGACACATTCTCTCCATCCTTAGCCACAAGATGTAGTTGTGTGCAGCAATGCAAATGTAATCTCCGGTGTTCTATTTTCATGTTTTTCCTTTTGCTTTTAACCATATCAGACTTAATTACCTTTCGTGATTATTTACAATGGTGTATTCAACAGCTGTTTTTTCCCTTTAAAAGCTTGGTTTCGGATGAAATAAATGCTGTGTTGTCAGCCAATTCATTAGAATCAGCCGTGGTGATGGATGGTTATGGATCTGCCATTCGAAGAGCATTTGAGCCTAATTGGACTTCTATCTTGACATCAGCAAACATATAGCTATTGACCAGAGGGTCAAACGCATTAGACATTGTGTCTGTGAGGCCCCATTTATATCTCAACACTAAGCACTGTGCAATTATATTGCATTAGCTGTTCATACACACTTCTACTTGTACCTTCCCCAGTAGCTAAGTATTAATGTGATTTAAAAAAATATATATATATTTTATAGGAATAATTAAACATTTAACATCCCAGGCCTCCACCTCATTGGACATGGTTTCCTTCTTCCACAGGACGGTCCTTCTCTGATAAAAAAACCCCAAACCCAAACTGAAAACAAGGCTTGGGGAACTTTTGAGAACTATGGAAAACAATATCGTTCTACAAGTTTCTTTCCTGACGGGTAAAACTATTCTGGGTGGCACAATGGTAGTGCCAGGTTGGTAGTGCCAGGTTCTTTGGTGGGTAGCACTGCCTCCTCTTAGGGCTGTGAAGTCAAGCCAGGGCTTTATTATCCCACAGGAAAATGTGTTGCACAGACGGTTAATAAAGCAAGCAAATAACTGTAACATAAGGGGATATAAGACTGGACACAAAATTCAGCTCTCAAATGCAGCATGAATACTTACAATGATGATTGGCAGATGTGGATAAATCACCATGCTGCCTCTTTGGGATTGGTCAGAGGGGATTGGTCAAAGGGGATTGGTCAGAGGCTGAACTGGTAGTTTAAACTACAGAAATAAAGACTAGTGCTGATTGGGCGGACATACTAAGCCTAAAACCCATCCCAATTTCTATGCCATGTGTACAAATACCCTGAATGTCTCATATCGGCACTTGATATCATGTGATTTACTTTACAGCTATACTGAATTTTAATTAATACTGCTTCTTCACATGTATGTTTTTATTTGATTATTAAACATTTTGTAATCATATGTTTTGTTTTGAATTGGTATCACATTTCTTCCTTATTTAATTGCTGTCTTTCTACAAGTCTTTACCTTTAGCTTGTGAGTGTGACATTGAGGGGAGCTGGTTATCCACTGATCATGACTACTGCCATTTGTCTCAATTAGGCCTGACAGCATTTTCTTTTCTCTTGTCGTTTCCCATCACCCCTCTCTGCTACAGCTACACTGTGTTCCTGTATGTTCATGCTGTGCATTGCATTTATTTTATTTCTCTAAAATGTAAATGTAATGCGTAAAATGTATGTGTGAATGCAAAATATTCATGCGCGCACACACACACACACACACACACACACACACACACACACACACACACACACACACACACACACACACACACAGATCTCCTGAACTAACTCTAGAAAAGATAGTGAGATTTCAGAGCTTGCGGAGTGTAATTCCCTATAGGGGAAGACCAATTGGAGATTTGAGAAAAGCAGTACAGTAGTACAGCTGTATCAGTTCTGCAGGTGTGTTCAAATTCAATACTTGTATTGTCACATTCTTGACACATTGACATAAATATTGCACTTCATGTTTTTTTTTGGTAGCAAATGGCTTGTGGAAGAAAGTTTTTGTTATACAACTTGTTGACTTCCATGAAGAGTCGGATCATTGAGTGGACAGTGGACTGAGGACTTTTGGAATGTTGCCCTTTTATGAATCCTCTCTATGGTAGTTTCCATAGAAACCAGGAGGCACTGACGCGCCCAAATACATATTTCATCATTGTATGTTTGTGCTTGTACTGTATGTGTTTGTATCTATTGGTTTGTATGTGTGTGTGCATGTGCGAGTCAGCACACGCATGTGTTCTGGTGCTCAAATGTCTGTGATTTTCATCAAAACATTTAGTTTTACATCAAAACATAACACTATGTAAATTATAATCTTGCAATTTGACAGTAAATGTAATGTTCAAGAAAAAACAACAAGAAAGAGACATTTTCCCTGTAACCACTAATTCAAAATAAAGTTGTGAAAAAGTAATGGAAGAAAACAATTCACCTCCTGAATGAGACCGTCTCTGTTGCCATGGAGATGAGAATACAGCTGGAGCAGTCATTTGAAGAAAGCCATTTCGTATTGTCTTCTTATCCCGCATCACACAATAGCTTGCACACAATCACTGACACATTGGGCAGCATGCCTAGCACATAACTTTCTCATAACTTTAGCTTTCAAAATTTCTGAGGTAACGTCACTTTAATGTTGAGAGAGGCCTTCTCTTAAGAGGAGGAAAATGGCTTGGTTTGGGTTAACCAATTTGAGATCTTTGCCTGGATACCTATGCCTAGATGCCTATTTTTCTTCAGACTACATCATGTGAACTATATCCTGTTGACAACTACATGCCAAGAAGTATGCATGCTTAAGGTGTGGAGGACATATATTCTGGTTTGTGGATGATAGAATGTCTGGATTTGGGAAGATCACATATGTAGAGTAGGACAGATAACATGTCTGAGAATGTTAGGAAACAGAATGTTGTGTGAAGTAAGGAGAGACAGCATGGTTGGAGGGGAAGATCGTGTGTTGGGAGTAGGGAAGATAGTCTGCTGGGAGTCATGAGGATATCAGATTGGTAGTTGTGGAACAGAATGTTCAGGTGGAGCACAGCTTGATTGAACTAGCATGCACAGTATGTTTGGAGCATGGAGGATAGCATGTTTGGAGTACAGCAGACAATATTCTTTTCAGGAGAATTAGGATGGCATGCATGGATAGTGAACATTTCTGGCATGGAAGACAGACTTTTGGGGTAGGGAACATTTATTCCATAGATGCATCCATAGATGCACTCTGAGCACTACCAGGAATTATGCAGAACCTCTTTGAGTGTGGCTCTGTGCGGTTTGGATAGTGTGACAATTATGGCATGGAAGACAACTTTTGGGGTAGGGAACATTTCTGGCATGGAAGACAGACATTTTGGGGTAGGGAACATTTCTTTTCAGGGGAGCCAGCAAGGAACAGGCTCTTCCTGATGACATGCAAGGCAGCGTTTAAACAAAAGGGGACAGAGCAGAGCGGCATGTAATAATGAGCACACCAGGGCCAGCTAGGACATCCTGAAATGGACACCATGTTCAGTGGACCGTCCAAAACATTGTGCAGTTTGACAGGTAAGAGCTCATGTTCAAATCCACAGGGATCACACAACAGGATCAACAGTATTAGCACAACACTGGCAGCAGCTCAGTTTTATTTCAGGGTCAAGGCCTGACCGATGAGAGGGAGCATTATTTGAAGGATTGAATATGTTTCTACAACATTGTAACATGACTCATTCTCATCTTTGTAGCAATTGGCAGGGTTGGGGAAGCTTTGAGCCTGCGATTCAGCGATCGCGATCTCGCGGAGAATTCAACAATCAATTCAGCGAACTACCCAGGAATTCAGTGAAATCCCAGTAAAGAGGGGAGATGGGTGACAGTGCAGAACAGCACATGCTTGAGCCTGTGAGATATGTAAACATGATTATGGTGATATTTTACCACTTATTCATTGCTGTCTCATTTCTTCTTACACACTCACATGCGCACACAAACCTACCTGCAGTATGTTACTCTGAATTTGATCTTGATTGAAAAATCTGTGTAATATCAGAAATATTCCCATGAGAAGACCAATGCGATTACCAACACACACATACTCACACGCACCACAAACCTCAAACTGCCCTGAAGCAGCTGGTGAAGTTCTGAGGACTTTTAGACTTTTTTCAGAGATTGAGTTGCGGCTTTAATTTTTTTCCTCTGTTCCCCTGGGAATTGCTTGACACCAGAAGGACATCGCCATCAGGACAGTGGCATTTCAGTGAGCTTGGAACAAGCCTGTTAAGAATTTGCTGATGGCTAACGGATGATGAGCACATATGTATGCGGTGTTAAGATAAAAAAGCATTTAGCCTCTCCGTTACATTGACTATCAGCACCAACAGAGAGATTCCACACACTCCTTGCATCTGGCAATGCCACATGCTTTACTACACATTATGTTTCTCCCCTTCCAAAACCTAGAGGGAGCTCTTCAACCTTGTGGAAGCTGAAAGGGTTGGAAATCAATTGAAGAGTGTTTTTCCAAAGCTCACTCAAGTCCCTTGACCAAAAGTGAGTAATTTTTGGAAAAACACTCTACAATTATTGTCTGTTTCTTACTTGTAATTCATTAAGAAAAAGTTGTTGTTGTTTTTATTTGACATTATATAGTATTTTGTTTTGATCAGGGGCAAGAGATCCCAAATAAATGCATTTTGATTACATGAAGAAAGTGACCTGACACATCTCATGTGACCTGAGAACTAATCCATTTAAGCTTGAAATAAACAGTCAAAGTCAACTGTTTTTCAAATAGTCATAATTGTTTTGGTGAGCTAAAACCTACTGTATCAGATTATGTAAATTCATGATTTGTTGGGATTTTTTGTATTATGATAAACATAGCTTTTGTTTTCTCTTTATATAAAACTTCCATTTGATAATGATCCATTGGCTATAATGGAGTATCTGTGCAGAGTTGTTGTTCCTCAGTGCAGGGAGAAATAGTGTACTATCAACTGGGGAGACGTGGCCATCTGTCCAAGCCTATCTGAATCAGTGTTCCTGCAGGTGTTCCTGTTCCATTTTTACCCAGCATGCAAACAAATCCCCACTGTGATTGGTGGAGTTAATTTGCTGCACATAACAGGTCAATTGTAGCACTTCAGCAGCAGAGGTGAGTGCACATGGAGAGCTGGTGTCCTGTGTTCACAGTTTGTCATTTCCTCCATCGCCTCGCTAATTCGTTGTTTACAGGATGGAGGGTGGGGGCTACGAACGAAAACAAAGTCGACAAACATGGATTTCACACCATCGGAGTTTTCGCATTACTGATGCAGACCATTTCAATTAGGGGTCTTCAGAATGTATAAATCTAAACAGCGCTCTAATTATATTCATAATTACCAGCTACTCCACACTCTGATGACTGATTGCACTTGCAGTGTCGTCGTTCTACGGTGCAGGGTTGCCAGATTGATCTGATCTGATCTGGCAGACATCTGCAATGTTGAGGGGGTGAGTGGGCACAGTCTCATATGCCTTGTTAACGATGGTGAAATGTGCATTTCTCCTCTGATCCTCCTCCTGCAGCCCATGACCCACCGCACCGGCCACAGCTTTTCACCAGACTGCACAGAGAAGTGTAGCGGAGTTCTAAAAAAGTGCTTTTTCCATAGATGCGCTCTGAGCACTACCAGGAATTATGCAGGAAACTCTTCGAGTGTGGCTTTGTGCGGTTTGTATACTGTGACAATTTCACATCGACTAAAAAGCGAGGGTAACTCTCTCAGCAACTTATTCTCTATCGAAAGGATTTGTGAGGTGTTTGTCTGTTAACCTTTTTCTTTCCGGATTCATTTCAGTTGGAAGTCTACATGCCTAAAAATAAAATCTCCCAGACAGAAGCATGGGCACAGGCCCGGCCCCATAGTCGCAGGTACGAGCCTGGATATCTTTAGCCGAATATGACTGGGAGTCTGGCAGGACACGTGTCAGGGTTAGGATGGATTTATAGGAAACTGGGGTTCCTGGAGTAACTGCTGATTTAGTTCCTCCCAATGATGCACCAGGCACCAACAGGCCACCAACTGTTATCGGTGAGAAACACTGCATACTTGTGTTTGAATTGGTGCTAGCTCTCCTTTAATACTGTGTGGATTTCAACTCAAACAATTAGGAGTTCTTAACTGTCTAGAAACAAATGGAAAGGACCTGGAAAATAAGATAAAAATACAGGTAAATCCAAACAATAACCCAGAAGCAGGATGGGAAGACAAAATCATTTAATGTTTGTTGGAGTAAAATTCCTGATTTGTGAATTTGTGGCGTGAGGTCATACACTGTCTGTATGATGGTACATAAATAAGTAATTTTTTTCAATCCTTTGCTGAATTGAAAATCATATCTGCTCAGGACTGAGCTAAAGGTGAAAAGGCGAGAGTGAGTAGACCTGTCAGTTCTCAAACCTGTGACTGACTTGGTGGAACTCCTGCATATGGGGATGGGGTAAGGGGGAACATTTAACTGCTGTTTTATTTGCAGAGAGCTACTCACAGAGGAGTCTTGCCACACTGGTTTCTCTCGCACACTCTGTGTTCAGTGTAGTGATAAAACATTGATTAAAATATAAAAAACTCAATAAAATATTGTGAGCACAATGAGTCACACATGCCACCTCAGTATGTGCTGGCTTGAGTGTCATTCCTAAGACAAGTGGCACCTTTTTATTAAATAGACATTCATCTGTGTAATTACATCAGGTAGCTAATATGTAATTAAATTGTATGCACACGTTGTTCCAAATATTTTATATGGAAAAGGGGTTTGTGGTTTATATAAATTCACCGGTTATATGAGAAATTTCTACAAGTAATTACACAAGTTATATAGCAGTGTAAAATGGAAGAGCAGTTACCCGTCTCTTGCTTGCACTTACATAGTGCATAGTACAGTGTAATTAATGAGGTAAATGTCTACTTAATATATGAGTGTGACCAAAAAAGAAGCAGAACGGAATGTAATGTCTCTATCTGTAGGCGAGACGGTTTCGTTTTAGCGCAGAAACAGTTTTCCCCTCTTCATGGGGCTGGCAGACGGCATGAAGAGAAATGGAGTCACATGGATCAGGAGCTTGGTCATAGGCCAATGGGGCCATGTCTCCCCAGAGCTCTTTGCTGGATGAACCCCTGCCAGGAGTGCAGAGGGAACACCCAGGCGCAGGGGGTATAATCCCGCCTGCCTTCGGAATCGTCCGGCCGCTACAACAAGCTTAGCGAATTCTGCCTCGTTGGTTAGAGGAGTGGGCAAGGGAGGGCAGGAGGGGGCCACCTGGTCACCCATAGCCCTAAAAATAGCCGCCAGGGAACCGGCGGAACCAGTTCTCCAATCCAATTGAGGTGAGCCTCCGCTCCTCTAAAGTGTTTGAAGATGGCCCAGTGATGAGATTTCTCTGGATCGATGCACCAGTGGCAGCAGCTGGACCGGCAGAGACGCCGGCCAATGAGGCGCCTCTTGTTCTCTTGCTCTCTTCACTTCACCGCGCTCACAGTCAGCGAGTGCTCAGGCACTCACCACGCAAATGCATCACGCAAACCGACTGAGTTGTTCTTTGCCTTTTCCGGGCTCTGATTGCTCTCACTCTCCTTGCACCTCCACCCACTTATCCATATTGCTGGTGAATGTCATGTCTCTTGGCCCTGCAACAGAAACACTTGTCTCGCTCTCTCCCAGCAAGCCTGATGCATAATGTAGTTTTATTGGAACAGGAAAGGGCTCGGTGATTTATGGGGCAGCGTGTGCACCTCTGTTGTTTCGTTAAACATGACACTTTGTAAAACGCGTGCGGCCAAGCAGCTCGGCGGAATACGGGCAGGCTTGCTTTACGCCCCTCCAAGGTTGTAAAAGCCTGCGTTTGATCTCGGCAACGGCGAAGTGAAAAAAATAATAATTATAAAATAAAACCCACTTTGATCTGCTTGGGTGGGTTTAACAAATGTCATAGGTTAGGTCAGAATCAAATCTTCTCTCTTTCAGATCTATGACGATGATTTATCTTGGCCTGTGGCGACCAACAGAATAGGTTTTGGTGTCGGTTGGCTCTCTGTACTTTTATTGAGTAGGAATTGGATTTAATTGTTTTGTGGGGGGTGGGGGAATTTGTGAACCCTGTTTGGTGGAACACATGGAGCTGATAGGACTATCTGGAAAGTAAAAAAGCCTGCCATTTCTTGTCGACAAGAACAAAATGTAATTGTATGGTGTTTTCCTGTATGTTTATGTTACGGTATAAATTCACTCACACCTCTGTTTTCCCAAGACCACAAATTTAAAAATAAAAATGTTCTAACAGCTATGTGTATTTGTTACATTTTTTAATGTGCGTTCATTAAAGAAAAAGGTTTTGTATCAGAAGAGCTTGTACTTACATTGTACTTGTGCACATTGTGATCTAGCAACTTCCACTTAAAGCCACTATTGTTAGATAGAGTGTCAGTAACTAATGAAGTGCAGGGAGGAGGTGAGAAAATGTTTAATGCTTATGCAATGCCGTGTGTGTCTCACCATTTCACCCAGTGCCTGACACATCTCCAACACTGAGAAGGGTGTCCACAAGAAGATCGCCACTAGGTATCTTGGGAAAGTGTACTGCTTCGTTTAATTTGGAGACTTCTGCAAAAAGAGTACAATTTATCTTCGATGTGCAAGTGCTTCATAATCTGGTGAGAAATAAATCTAAAATGCCTGAAAGCTGTGGGCTGTGCTTGCTGATAATGCATTACACAAAACAGCGTGGTACACAAACAGTGTGGGAGAGTGAAGAAAGACAGGGGGGCGAATGGAGAGAAATATCACTTCATTCCTGCGTCTCAACAAATATTGTTACTGCACCCCCAGCCACGCTCATTTTTTATACCACAGACCACATCCGCCAACCCCTCCTCCCTTAGCCTCACTCCCACTTTTCCCCCTGATTCCACTGCTCCGTGTTCCAGTTCTGTCCCTCTTCTGAAATGTCAAAACCTTACCCCCCACCCCCCCCCCCCCACAGGACCACCCCGGGAAATCCCTCAGGCCGCCCCAGCCTCTTTTAATTGAGGAAGAGAATCATCCATTAAAGTAGGACTAAGCAGGCTGCAGCTGCTTTTCTCAGGATGAGCTCCCCTGTGGATGAGGCCACAGCACTTGGGGAGACGTTGTGTGAATGAACATGCAATGGCTGTCACGAGCACACTGAACTCCTGACCTGAAGCACAGACACATATAGATGCCAGGGCATGTCAGGGACATATGGACTCAGGGTTAGGAGGAATGGTTCTGACAACGCATGTCCTGCAGAGATGTAAAATGTGGTACTTTACCGCATGCACACATACGTACGAGCACACAAACTCACACGTGCACACGTGAACAATTATAAATGCACATGTGCACATGCACCGCGCACACACACACATACACACACACACACACACACACACACACACACACACACACACACACACACACACACACACACACACACACACACACACACACACACAGTCATAAGCAGGTACATATGCACTGACATACTATGAAAGCACACCTACACGTCCATTTGACAAACATAACTTATTTTACTCCCAAGAATTATGGCCATGAAAGCCAACTGAAAGCAATTATTATGAAAAATTAACAAAGTTACATTGTTTAAATGGCAAAAAAGAACAAAAAGCAAATGGGTATTTCAGTATGCATCTGTATAACCATTAATTTTCATTAGACATTGTCGAGTGAGAACTAGCATTGTAAATATTGTTACAAAAGGGAAATGTATAAATATTTTTATGACTAAGACAAATGTGGCGTACTTGATAGTGTTCAGGGATGTAGATAGCTGTTCCTATGGACCATTGATTACAGCAGAGCCTCATCTGTATACATTCTAAACTCTGTGCATTTATTTTCAGTTAAGCTTTGTAGTGCTCAGCTGCAAAGATAGCAGTTTATTTCTCCCCCTGAGCATGATTAGAATAAGTCTAGCCTTGCTCATCCACAAACAAACACTGTGTGTGTGTGTGTGTGTGTGTGTGTGTGTTTACAGCCCTCTGATCATATGATACCGATGCATGTGTGCACGTGTGTTTTTTGTATGTCTGAAGCCCAGTATGTTACAGGAGCATGTTGTTCAGCATGGCACCGTCCACGGTCCTGAAACGCCTCTCCATTTTAGTGCCATGCATGTTTTTGAGACCCCCTCCTCTCCACACAGAAATGAGACAACTTGTATGAGGGTTGGAGTGTTGATTCATCAACACCCCCACCCCATTGCTGGCATCAAGATCAAAGACAAAGATCAAGATAAAAATAATTATGTACCACAACGAGGTAGTATCCTCTTGGAGAATGAGAGTCAGTCCTGGCTGACTCAAGAATTCTCTTTTCTCTCTTTTTTCATCACTGAGAAAGAAAACAGGACCGAGACAGGGAGAAAGAGATTGAGAGCACTGTATGCAGGAATAGATATGTTATATTGTGCTGATTTGATGAGTGTGATCAGATGCCAAATATACCATTTTTAGCCAGGCCAAGTGTATGGTATTGAAGTAAAATGGCTTAAAAGGAAATATTAAAGGCTGTTACCATTGTTTGTGTACTCATATAGTAGGCTCAATAAATCAATAAGCTGGCTTGTTGAGTTCTAAACGAAAGGTGCGTAATCAATGAAGCAGTGAAATAGTCAATGCCCTAACAAACCAATCTGTCTCCCTCTTTCTTGCCCAGCATCAGTGAAGTGCTTTCTCAATGACTTTTCATTTGAGATAGAGGTTTGAGTGCTGGGTAATGTACCAGGTGGCCTCGCTATTCCCCGATTACATTGCGGAACCAGTCAGAGCTGTTTTATCATGGTAGCGATCTGTATTCTACCTTTGGGACGTCCATAATGCACTATTTTCTCTACTGCAAAAACAAACCGGTGATCGAATCAAGTGTGCGCTGGCGAACCCCTCAAGGACGTCACTGAATTGCTGCCTAATAATTTAGCCTTTTCTGGGAGCCACTCAGGGGCTTGCAATGTATAAATTCACTCCATCACTCTCACATTTATGGAAAAATGATGCTCTTCTTACGCTACTATACGCTATTACGCTTGGCCTAATTTTAAATTCTAGAAAAAAGAGAAAAGAAAAAAACCCTTTAAAAAACGAAAAAAATATCACGAAGCTAAAAAAGTAACAGGACTTAATAGATGCAAGGAATGACAAAAAAGGTCCTGGATTCAGGTTCTGCCAGAATGAAGAGATGCAGGAGAGCAGTAAGGCTTCCTAATTGAGGCCTGATGTTGCTCTAATTGCTTCCTCCCATCCCGGTTAACTCCTTAACGCAATTTAGAGACTGACAGAATTGCGGATCACAGCACATTTCTCTAGCACATCTTCCCCGCTGTGTTACTCAATCGTTCTCGTTCTCTTGTCTTTTCTTTTTTTTCTTCTTCTGAGAAAGATGACTTTTCGTCTCTACCCTATTACTGCTCTAATGACTGAGAGGTACCACGGCGAGCTCCAGAGATCATTATATTTAGAAATAATTAAGAATCATTATTATCCTTCAGCTCCTCAGCACCGGGCGAAAGAGAGCGAGATGCTGCAGCAGCCCGTGTGCTTCTTTTTCTTGTCCTCTTTCACGATCCTCGAACCATCCCAACGGGATCAAACGTGTTACGTGATAAATAAGCATTTTGCGAAAGGCTAAATAAGATACAATTGTGCGATCACGTGAAGTGAAGCTTCCTAAGTAGCTCATGTAAATTATTTTGAAAACGTAGCATTTAAAACATGGTAGGGTCGACCCTTCAGGGGAACGCAAACATCTGCTGGCCCTCTCAATGTCTGGGCCTTTATCTGTGTGTCCTCTCTAGTGGGAGTTAGAAAAGACCGTGACAAACAGACAGACATACACAGACAGACAGAGAAAGTGAGAGAGAGAGAGAGAGAGAGAGAGAGAGAGAGAGAGAGAGAGAGAGAGAGCGAGAGAGAAAGATTTTGTGTGGAATAAAACCTCAAAAACCAAGTGATTTTTGCATGTTTGTATTTTTAAGGCTCATGTTTCAATTGTTTTTATCAATTTATCACAGGATTTGAACTTTTCCGTCGTCATAAGTTTGGTTCATTAACCACCGTGTTAAACTGCTGCCCACTGCTTGTTTCCTTTGGAGGCATCCTTGACCAGTGCCACTTCTCAAAGAGTACAAGGTTTACTATTAATATTTATATCCATGTTTGAAGTTAACAAACTTTTTTTATAAACCATTAGTGCAGCATAAATCACACTAGAGGTAAAGTGCTATATCTTGCTCAAGGCCATGACCCACAACCCTCAGAGTCCAGAGTACTTTAACCAGTACACAACAAGCCACAGGAGAAGGAGCTTACCTTTTTCTCTCATACGGGTTCTGCTCTGTCCTCATTTTCATGGCTCAAACATGTGAGGCCTATTTACTTTTCTACCTGTAAATATAACAGCTTCAGTTAGACTTTCAGTTTTTTTGGGATAAGAATAAAAAATAACATTACAGATGCAACAGTAAATTTAAAGACCCGTTAACTATTCTTTAAAAAGTACCTAACCAACAATTCAAAATATGTATCCTCGATGTCAATAAAAAAATAAATAATAATAATTAAAAAATAAAATATAAAATATATATATATATAGTGCCCTGCGATGGATTGGCGACCTGTCCAGGGTGTATTCCTGCCTCTCGCCCCAATGCATGCTGGGATAGGCTCCAGCCCCCCCGCGACCCTAACTAGGAATAAGTGGCTGAAGATGAGATGAGAGAGAGATATATATATCATGGAAATAAGATAACCAAACTGAGCCACCCAGCCCTTTCGGATTGATGAAGCCTTTCTTAGATGAGGCCTGCAAAAAAATAACACGTGTCATTTTAATCTAATTTTGGAAGCACCATACACTTTTGCATAATGTGTACGCATATGTGAGTACCCTGTTGTATTTCTGCCCTATTTTGTAGAATCGTATCTGCTTGCATATAGTACAGTCCTGTTATTCATGGTGTACAACATAGTTCTGAAAGGACATCCATACAGTGCTGTATTATTAACATTGCAGTAAACAATTCCATGGTGTAATATTTTGATAATATCAAAACAAGAGATAGGAGAGAAAATATATGACAAACAAAACTGTTGTGCACAGAGCAGCTCACATTAAACCTGGCGGAGACATATAAAATGGATTGTGGGCAGGAGATTCTCAAAGGGAAGAGGACAGTATGTGTGATAGCATCTAGATGTTGGGGAGAGGGTCGATTCTCATATGATTGTGAGTGCACTTGAATCCATTGCCCCATTGTGGCCTGATAAGCCAAGCCAATTACAACTCTGCAATTACTTCAATTGCCTTACCTTTTGGTAAATGCCAGGATAAGTTCATGTAAAGAGTGAACCTAGAGTATTTTATGTTTATGTTTATGTTTTTATACCTTTCTTGTGTTCTGTACACACACAAACGCTGCCAGTCATGTTATATATTTGTTTGTGAAAGCTAAATCAAACAAAACCATACTATGGATTCTCAATTGAATATGGTTCCGTGACTATATGAATATGGAAACACTAAAATGTGTTTGTGCATGTGTGTGTGTGTGTGTGTGTGTGTGTGTGTGTGTGTGTCTGTGTGTGTGTGTGTGTGTGTGTATGTGAATAAGAATAAACAATCCTTACAGATAACAATATATGTGCATTTAAATGTGCAATTAGTTCAGACTGATACTTATTTCAAAATGAATTGTGTTTCAAATCTGAAATATTTATGGACAAATATATACTTATTGGTTTGCATGTAGCAGACTACATGAAAAAAAGGATGTAGACAGAATCTTGCCAATGTATTGGAGAGCTCCTGCAGACTTGGTTTAGACTTGCTTTGGGAGCGCTCTGAGGTAGGAGATTTTTTATGTTGTGTAATTATTTTAACATCTTAAGTTAATCATTTGTGGATATAACAAGCCACCAAGCTTCTGTTCACACTATGCACAATTAAGCAAACTGAGACTAATTCATTCAGATGCCTTTGACTCAATATTTCGTTTGGGTGAATGAGTTAGACAGTAGCTGGATAAAATGTAAAAGGTACAAAAGAATGGAAAGTACCAAGACTTTCTTGTTGTGCCAGCCAATAAAACTACAGCTCATGTTTTTTAAGATATAAATGCATTGTAGTGTCACTGGGGGTTGGGGACACGGGACCGTTTCAGAGGGTGTGAGTAGTGATGTTACGTCTGACACCAAAGCTCCGACGTGTGCTTCAAACACGCAGTCATTTCAACTGAATCGCTGCTTCGGAGCTTGCTTTGTCACGGAAATGATCATTTGAAATATGACGTTCAAAGCAAACACTGCTTCGTTCCCTCAGTGAATCACACGCTGGTTTGATTCGGTTTCGAAACGCGTCCCTGACAGGCAGTGCACACTGTATCAGACCAGCCAAAAACCTGTGCGTTAGACCGCTATGCTATCCGCCGCCCCCTTGTGTTGGTTTTTTGAGACGGTTCAAGTTCTTAAAGACTATGCAATGTGTCCAGTGTCCAGATTAAGGCTGATGTAATGGATATATGCTCAGTGCTGTTGCTGATCACATGTTCAAACTGTTCAATAACATGCATCTTGAATAAATACCCACGAAAGGAGAATACGTGGCTATTTTATATAATATATAATATAATTATGTAAATGTTCTACATGAATTTCAGAATCATTTTGATGAAATCAGCTTTTTACTATTTATCTGATTTCATCTGGATATGAACATAACATGAATATTTTTATTTAATAAATGGCTACATTCACAGTAACTCTTTTAAAATTATTTGCTTCTCTAAGGTGTCTAATTTGTGTCTAATGAAATTTAGATTTCACCCTTTTTTTTTTTTTACAAACACCAGTTATACCATATTGTATATTATACAGTATGTGCCATATGTCCCCTTGTGCTTGGTGATGTTATGTCATATAACCTAAGAAACATGATCTCATAGAATTACAAACCATAAGTGAATGTATTTGTGACCTATTTACTAAGTAATAATATGTTTAGCCGATGCTTTGTTAATCCATTTGTAAGTCATGAAATCATGATTATGTTAACGTTCCTTTCGGTAATGTTAATTCAAGTAACCTTATTGTAGTGTTACCATTTATTTGTCTGAGGGAAGTAATGACAAGGCAAAATAAATGTGTAAGTAAGTAATGTGAGAAAATTAAAATAAGCCTGTCATTTCTGGAAATATATATTACCTACATTTTTCATGGCCCAGCCACATTCTGAAGCGAACTAAAGGATGGGCTGGCAGTGTAGTGTAATGGTTAGGGAGCTGGGCTTGTAACTCAGAGGTTGCAGGTTCAATTCCCAGGTGGGGCACTGCTGTTGTACCCTTGAGCAAGGTACTTAACCTGAATTGCTTCAGTCAAATATCAAGCTGTATAAATGGATTGTGTGTAAAGAAATGTAAACTGTGTAAGTCGCTCTGGATAAGAGCGTCTGCTAAAATGCCTAAAATGTAATGTCCACGTCAAAGAAAGCCACCGTCATTAGTACGACTAATGATCTCATTGGCAGACCCGGGGCGTTGCCAGACGTGTTGGGTGCAGTTGAAGATAAAATGGAACTCTCTCTCCACTCCTGAGAAGGAGCGGCGGAATGGCCTGGTGTTTATGGCACAGGGAAAAGGGGGGGGGGGGCACATTGCCTCTGTGAGGGTCAGTTTAGGTCAGCTCCTGGCTGGTGCTGTGTTAGCCTCGTTCTTTCGTTATGACAAGTTACTCACACAGCACTACTGTCAACTATCAAGCATAATACATATCTGACTGTCGTATCATAGCTGCAGTGTCAGAAAACACCTTCCAAGTATACTCTCATGTAAGAGCGTACAGTGCCAACACACACACACACACACACACACACACACACACACACACACACACGCACATACAGAATGCCCAGCACCACTCAGCACACATATTCTTAAGTAGGAGCACTTAGCTCACTAAGAAAGAGCACACTGTATGTTCATCTCAGTCAATGTCTTTTCATATCACCTTGAGTCAGTGTAATGTTTCTCCTGACAATATATCAATGGACTTCAACTCTGCTCTGCTTACGAAATGTTTAAAGGGCAAACAAGATCATATTTTAGTGCCTGAGTAGAAGTGGTTTAGCACAGAGCCACAATTAGCCATCTGGTGCTGTGGTATAAAGTATTGTCTTCCCATCTATGGCACCTTTCCTTTATACCTTTGCTCCCAATAATCTTAATTGCTGTCAAGTAAATTAATATATAATTTTGACGCCTCTAATTCTATTTTATTTATCTGTGGGTACAAGAAAGTTTTGATTAGGGATGAGTCCTCTGTCTCTCTCCTTCAGCTATTATTTCACTGAAAGAGCACCTAAAGAGCCATAACTCAAATTAAAGTGTGAAGAGAAGAGTATTAATGAATAAATATAAATATGTTTCTGTCCTGCTCTCAGCCAACCAGATGAGGGACAAAGGGAGAGAGCGGGATAAATAAATCCATTGAAAAATGACACAGATATAAATCCCACATGTGCCGAGACTGGAATGGCCGAATATGACCAAGGGTAATATTCCAGACCTTGAAAGGTGTCATGGTAATTAATCAGGAGGAGAAGATGTGTCCCGCTGATGCCTTTATGAAATTATAAATACGGCCACTGTCGGGGGTCAGGAGAGAAAGTAAATGCGGGAGCCCTGAAGAGATGTCTGCCATTTCATTTCCTCAAAATGGCCAAGGGAAGAGCGATATATTGTTCGATGTTGGGGCTTATTGTAGACGCTGGTGCACAGAAGGAGATGGTGAAATTGAAAAGACAGACAAAAGGGTATCGCTGCAAACAATAAATCAAATGGAGATGACATGGTACATTCTTACCAGGGCTAATAAACAATCAAATATGTATCAGCACGCACACATTCACTGTGTTCCCTGGTATAACTGCCACTAATAGCTTGCACACAAAGCTGTGGGAGAATATGTGCTTTTCTCAATATTGTATAACAGTGGCAGACATGTTTTGTAGTGTACATCTGTATTTGTGTGTTTGTCTGTGTGTGTGAGTGTGTGCCTGTACGCATATTTGCTCAGTGTTTTTTTTACTTTGTCTGTAAGTGTTTCCTTGCAGGTTAGTAACTACGGATGTTTAAAACGTGCATATTTGAATGCACGGTTCTATCATTTTTACAGCAGGCTTCTTCAGTCTAAACCCAGTTGAGAGGCATGCCACTTCCAATATGGGGTTAGATCACTCAGACTGCTGCAAACTCCCCTCCCCTCCCACTCCTGGCACCTGGTGGAATATTGACAGATAGCTCTGACCTTCTCCCACTCGGCGTGTTGCTCAATGAGCTCTGTGAATACAGATTGATGGAACGAGGGCGACGTGGATCACCCCTGCGCTCGGAGCACAGGTGGGGGACGGCGATGGGTGGCGCATGACAGGGACATGCCGGGCGCGGGGAGCACGTCCCCACACCTGGCCCTGGCTCAGACGCACCTAGGCGCGATGGCCACCGGAGAGGTGGGCAGGTGGAGCTGTCAGCGACGGCTTGTCACTCTCTGACACCGCGGTGACCTCTGTGGGACCTGGTTTCTCACTGTTTTGCTGTTATTTATTCGCCGTTCTGCCAGCTCTCATCAGATCACAGGAAAGAAGAAGAGTGCTCATACGGCTTCCCTCCATCATCCACACACCTTCCCCGAGACAATGTGTTCTTTCCAAAACATTTGGTATAAAAATAGTGTTGTCTGGTATGGAAGAAAACCAAAAAAACTTTTCAAATGATTTTCTCAAAGATCACTCAGTAATACAGGTATTAAATACCTCTCCAAGCCACTACTAGCCTATATTTGATGTATATTCTTTACGCTTTGCATTGCCATGTCTTGATTCTATTGAGCTATCTTTATTGAAGTCAGGTTGTACACTCAACAGCATACAGGTTCAACAGTATAGTCCCATCTTGGATTATGATTGCCAGCCTTTTGTTTGCAGGTCCTGTTCCGTAACTACTTTGGCACGGAGTTGCCACAAATAAACTATATTCTGATTTACATATAAATGCTATATATCTGGCAGTGCTTACAGTCTTTGATCATACACCAGGGAAATAATTATCTCCATTTAGCGGATTAACCCTGCACCTGCTAATCCACTTGAATTGTCAATTCTTCTTCTTATTGCTCTTGTTATTATTATATATTATTATAGTGGATTGAGATTCAGACACTTGGACGAAAATGAATAGTCATTGCCAAATAGTTGACTGTATACTTACTCATTTGTCAGATCCCTGGTGCAGTGAGGAAGTGAATCTGGTTGTGAGGGCACCATGCATGGAACATCATTTACAGACATCCGTGTTCTTCAAAAAAGAGATGAAAATAGAGATGTCCTGCGCCATGATATTTTTCTGATTTTGCCTCTCAAAGACAAACTCATCTCATTCTATTGAACTAAAACACAATGAGATAAGTGGTAAAGTCCAGGATATCAAACTATGGTCTGGTGACTATGTTTTCTCAACATCTGTCCTGTTTTTGTTTTTAGCTCCAGCATCATCTACAGTTGCTATGCTCCAACATATTGATAATTAATTTGTGGCCTGCCCACAAAGTGTCTTTCTCCAACTCTGCCTACTGCCAACTCTCACCACTGCCTACTTGCTCAACACTATATACCCCTGCTTACTCCATTGAATTAAAAAAATAAAAATAATAATTACTAACCTTTTCCTTCCTAGTGTTACAGGTATGGTACGCAGCTACCTGCAATGATGTCTATCGCTGTACTACTGCACTGATCTCTTGCGTGTACTATGATTGTTCCTACCATGTATTTATGCACATCTTGTAAGTCGGTCTGGATAAGAGCATCTGCTAAATGCTTAAAATGTAAAATGTAAATGTAAATGTAAATGTAACTCATGTCTGTGCAAGCTTAGCTTGTAGGCTGCACTGTGAAAAGAAGCAGTGGCTGTGTTTCAATCATGTGTTTCAGAGGACGGTGTGTGCTCGTCTCAAACTGACAGTGGGGGTAGCAGCGATGGCGGCTTAAAGTACAATTGGGCAGCATACTTTTTTTCTCTCCAGAATTTTAATTTTCGTAAGTTTAGTGCACTTGCTTTGATTTTGTATATTTTCTTATCAGCTGGTTGAAATGCTGCTGCCTTGTTGCTCTCTTTAACAGATCACATTGTGTTGCGGACCATGTATACTCTGCTCCAAAAAATTTAAAATAAATGAAAGGTACTAACTCATGACTGAAATACTTGATGATGGCTGATTTAATTTGTATTTCTGAACTCCACTGCGACTTGTGCTCATTTGTCCAGTACATATTGTAGACAAAAGTGAAGAATAGCCTTAATGTCTTTTACGTTTATTCATATTGAGTTTTTATTGTTTTTCGTTGTATCTACATTAATGTCTTTGACTACGGATTCATTAAGATTTACCTTCGCAATTTTGGAAAAGTGTGTATAACTTATAACTTATTAAACGCTTTCCAACAAGCCCTGCCCCGCCCAGCTGGGACTCTCCTCGGCCGGACCAGAATCGTTTGATTGTCCCCCTGGGTTACAAAAGTGTTGCCTTTATTTTATTTTATTTTATAAAGGACATTTATCATAATTAGGATATTAATGTGTCATGTAGTGTTCAAATGTAATGTGATTTTGTTTGTGTGGGCTTTTGTGCAGCGGATGTGCGTGGCTATGTGACCTTTGGAACGGTAATGTAATCAACATGTAATTGTCATCAGCGATGTTTGTCTTAATAATGTATTGTATTTTGTATCCAGTAATTAAATTGTATTTTAATTAGCTTTTTTTATGGAAGAATAGTACAATAGTGGTAGAAGAGATCCAAATGAAAAATCGAATCAAACTCAATCTGCTCAGATGCCCTCATTTGTTTTGGTGTCATAAGATCTGGTTGGGGGGGTAACACAGTGGAAAGGCAACCACAGTGCACCAAGTTACTCAGCTTTAGCTAGCCTGGTTCTCTACTGGTAAGGGGTACTGCTGGCGAATGGGGGCTGTTTGGTGAAGAGGAGATCTAATGCATCCGGATGAGCTAAAAGCAGACGCAAGAAACCTTTAAGGTTTATGAGGTGTGAAAACTGTGCTCTGGTATTTTGTGACAGATACAAATGTTGTTGCGGCGACACACTTTTCTTCGGAAAGCAGCCATGCAGACCCACAAAAACCAAACATATTGTTAATTTGACATTACTGAGGAACATCAAACATCACCCTTTTAACAATAGTCCCCAGAGGCCACGATTACACAAGTTAATGAAATGTCCAGCTGTGATAGCACATATTTGTTAAATTATCTTCTTTTTTCTTTTTAAAGAATTTTCATTTTACCATCCAACCAAAATAAAAAATTGGTCATTTAAAATTTTCCATGTGAAAATTTAAATAGCCCATCTTAGGGCTTCGTCTCTATCATGTATTAATGCACATCTTGTAAGTTGCTCTTGACAAGAGTGTCTGCTAAATGTCTCCCGATTGCCATTTGACTTCAGACATCTCACTTCCACCATCTGGCCATTATGAAATACCAGCCATGAAATAGAGCAGTGGCCTCTGAAAAAAATGTACTGCAATGTTTATATTAAGAAACGATAAAACATAAATATACGATGCAGTTAATGAGCTACACAAAAGTATATTAGCAATGATGAATGAAAATAAAGTGATTGCTATTATGCATTAAATCAATTCTGTCTGCCATTGTGTTTTGATGTTCTGGATTGCATAACTTTCCTTGTCAAGGAAAACTCTCCGTTCAAATCTTATGGTGACTACAACTTATGCTCACTACATTTTCCATGAGACATCTCAAGCTCTTCTTCTTTTCACAAATGTGCATCTTTTCCACTGAGCACATGGAACACCACTACATCAGGGATAAGTGTACATCTCTTTTTTGTAACTCCCAACTGCTAGCGTCTTTGTGCTTGTCTGTGTTTTCTGATGTTGGTGTGTCAGCATTTTCCGATGGCGCCCGGGATTTTGCTCTGTGCCTTCCCTCTGCAGAGGGATTTTGGTCAGCGGGGCCTTCTGTGCTGGGACAAGCCTAATCCACCCAATGAAAGCCTCTCAGAGATTTCACTATCATCTGTCGGGTGACGACAATGCTGGCCTTTTCCCCCCACAAAACTGGAGCAGCTTACGCCTTTGAGCCCTGTTCCTGGTTGCGTTGCGTTGTACCCTGTAGATTATTTGGGTGCAGCTTTTTCTTTGCCTGCCTAGATCTTATTTTACCTGGGCCATTCCTCCAGATTATTTATTATTATTATTATTATTATCTTATCTTTTAAAATGTATTTCCCTCAGCTTCACCATTGCTCAATTTGTGCTTTGTAGTGCCTGAAGTACTGCAGAACAGAGACAAGGACTTTGCCCCACAGCTGACATGCCAGGTCACAGCCTGATGGCATTACCCATGGCACAGGCTTGAGGTTTGCGATATCTGCACTACTCTGCTTAAAAAAAAAAAGTTTATATATTTTGTTTATGATGTTTATCCAGTTTTTCTCCCAATTTGGTAGCCAATTACACCTGCTATTTTCTGGTCAATCCCTCCCTCATAGTTTGCCGCCGTAGCCCTGTAACCGGCGGCGATGAAGGCAAAGTATCGTCTCCTCTGAGACGGCACTTTCGAAGCCGATGACCGTAACTCCCCAGAGCCACTCCTGTGCGCAGTGGATGTCTTGTTGGCTTCCCTCCCCCCTCCCTGGGGTGGACAGCCAATTGCCATCCCCAGTGGCACTCCTGGCCAGAGTTGACTCTGGCACGGCCGGGGAATTAAACCCTGGTCGCCGTGGCCAGCGTTGGACGTTGAAACCACTAGACCATGCCTGCACTACTTAAATGAGGAAGAAAACGTATTTCTGTGCTCTAGAAAAATCCTTAAGAGGTTTTTTGTGAGATACTAAAAGACTATCCATTTACCTTTGGGAGATTGGAGTGTCATATGTTGTTTATTGTTCTAGGTGCAGTTGTCAGGGGCTGGAGTGCTGAAACCCGCCTGACTACTCAGAAGAGTATTCCGTCAGATCTCCGAACCCAGTGCACCCTCACAGGAAAAGTTGGCAGGGTTTTAATAGGTCAGAACTCAACTTCCTGCAAGGTCATCGGAGTTCAACGCGCAAGCCGCACATATTTCCTGTAGCATGGACGCGGCGCAGTACGAGTGCACTCGGGCCCCTGAGAAGCTGCTGAGCTCGGCAGGGCTCAGACAGTACCGTGTGTCAGAGGAAGGAATACATCAGGTAAATGCAGGTATCACTTTCAATGACACAAATATGAGACCATAGTTATGATACAGAAGACATTGAACATACATTGTACAGACAATACATTGTATTTTGAGCCAATCAAAGCTTGCTCTCGTTAAACTACTATTTCTCACACATTTCTCACGAAAGTGAAAGTGACTTGTCCACCTCTTATGGGAAATCACGAATGCCTAAATCTGTGCGTGACCTTGAACCACCCCTTTTCAAATGCAATCCCTGCATCCCTGTAGCCTTCCCATGTCAAACAGCTGAAGTTAGGCGGTGCTAGGCTTAGTTAGTACTTGGATGGGAGATACTCCTGGGACAATTAAGTTGTTGCTGGTGGTGGTGTTGGTGGTTTTAAACCCCCAGGTCGTCACTGCGAATTGAGTTCTCTGTTGACATACCTAGTTAAATAAATGTAAATCAATTTTAAAAATTTGAATATTTTGATAATCCTCGTTATGCTCAGCCTGACCTAAATACTTACCCCCAAACTTAGCACAGGCCAAAACCCTAGATTACATTGATAAACTGTGAGAAAAACCTCTACACCCTGCAGCCACACCCATTAGCCAGGCATACACACTTCCCACACCCCACTGAATGACAAGCCACTTTTCAGTAGGCTTTGTTGGTATGACAATATATTTAATTAGTTACCTAAGCAATAACCAATGCAATTATAGATAATAACATATAACCATAAACTATATTAAATTTGAAATATACTGGATTTATGGTGTAATTTATCATTTACATACAAATATGCATACATACAATTAAATAATGTATAATTAAATAAACATGAATGGCTTTTTATAGATATCCCCATCCACTCCATAGTGGCAGTGATAGTAGCATTGTCACTTTATTGCAATTGCTCATTATACTGTAAGAAAAAATAATGACAATATGGATTTATTAATGTAGTCTATATGTTCCCCTGCAGCATGGCATGGGCAACCCCACAAATCATTTTATTAAAAACAGCAAGGCATAAAACAGGATATTGAATTTCTATTTTGTTGGATCTACTAAGCCTCTCATCTCTCTTATAGCAGATTTTATTTAATAATTCTGATGGCATTGTGCATGTGCACATAGATTGGTACTTTAGGTGGATGGAAAATGTATGGATTCAGCTTTCAATTCTGAGCACAGTATCTTCAACATCCGAATGTGACAGATCTTGGTCACCATGATGAACAGTGGTCAGTGGCCAGCAAGGTTGTAACCACATATTAAATATTGGGGGACATGTGCCTAAAAAACTATGTGACACAGAGCTCTATTTTGAGCATACAAAGGTACAGAAGGCAAATGCAATGGCATGTTATGTTTTGCTACGTTTGTTCTGTTTGTTTTTGTATTTTGTTATTTTTCTCATCATTACGGTTCATTCACGTCTGTTTCCCCATCTGTCTGTGTTCCGTGTTTTTCGATAATCCACTCCTCGTCTTTGTTATTGCACTATTCGGGTGATTTCGACTTTACGGGTTTTCTGCTTTATTTTCCTATCTCGTTTACTTCCTTCTTTCTTTCTAAACACTCTGTATATATTAGTTAGATGTATATAGTACTAACCTACTAATCTACTAACATTAGGGATTTAGATTAAGTTACTAACATTACTAATTACTAATTATCTCACGCTTCTATCTACTGCTATCATTCTCTCTCTCGTTGTCCTATCCCTGTACGCTTCTCTCCTTTCGCTTTACCTGCACACAGATTCTTTCCTTTGCTCTCCTCCCCTTCAAACTGTGCACGTGTCTACCTACTATTCCAGGTCGTTTTATTTCCGTGTGTTTATGTGCTTCCCAGTCTGTGTCTTTTGTCTCCCCTCGTTATCGTATTAGTGATCCCTATCGTTCTCACCTGTGTTCTTGCCCTTCTTCCCTCCCAATCACACCTGATTCCTATTGTGTTTTCCTTCCCCGCTTGTATTTAAGTTTCGTGTCTGCTCTCAGTATTTGTCAGAACGTTGATCATCATTCACTGTGCCGATTGTGTGTAAGCCAGAGTTTGTTTGTATTTTCCGAGACACCCCTTCTGTTTGACTTCCGATTTTGTTTGTTTGCCTTTCTGATCATTTGGTTTTGACTTTTGTATTGCCTTTTTGACTACTCTTTTGGATTTCGATTTTGTACTTTTTCTGACTCTGACTGATCGGCTTTTGAACCTCGCCTGATCATTAAACGTTCCTTTACTGCCTTATCCTGGTCTGCGTCTGGGTCCCTGTTCGGTACCTCACATGGCAAGCCCTGGCACAGATCAGAAAGAGCTGTGTCCGAATCAGTTTTGGCATTTTAAGGATGCAGACAGCGCACATGGGCACGCCAAGGCGCCGTTTCAATTTGTAATGAAAAGTGTGACCATGCACTAGCCAATCAGGACGCTCTGCACATTCCCTCTAATGAATGATTGCATCAGGTATCCTTGTTTTCTGTGTTCTTGGTCTATATAGCATGTGCCCTCTGCTCCGACACCAGCTAGTTTCAATTGCTTTGCCTGTTTGATTGTTCATTACGCTCTTAGCAGGATAAAGAAAAGTGCAGTGACTGTGCGAGCTGTCTACACAGGGCAATATCCCCCCCATTACAGCTGTGGTGTATTGGGGGAACACTTGACACTTGGGGAAAGTGGTTTCATTACCACTTGTAAGAATCGAAAGGTGGTTATGATGACAGGTTTTTACCACAATCCAGGTAAATATAGAGGATATTTTGAAGGAACTAGGCCATTAATAATAATAATATATGCCATTTATCAGATGCTTTTATCCAAAGCGACTTACAGTAGTGAATGCATACATTTTTCAGTACATGTGGCCCCAATGGGGATTGAACCCACAACCTAAGCGTTGCCAATGCTGTGCTCTACCAACTGAGTCACACAGAACCACAATTAATCCCTGTCCATGTGACCAGATCAGAGAGAGAGAGGGAGAGACATGCTTTATTTTACCAGGTAAATTCTGTTATTATAATAATTATTATTATTATCTTATTATTATTAGTAGCAGCAGTAGTAGTAGATGTATTTACATCTACTAGATGCATTCACATCTACCACAAAAATACATGATGTATTTACATCTACTGTCTACATTTAATAGTATGTAAATAACATCCGTTATCGATCCTTTTTTTGTATTTGTAATACTGTCGAAAGGGAAGCAAAAATGAGAAATAGCGGCAGGGAAAGACAGAGTAAGAAGGAGGAAGATTCCAGAGGGAGGAGGGGGAAAAGGAGGAGCGAGTGACAGCCAAACTGTGGAGAGGGAAAGACAAAGAGAGACAGGGTGGCAGGAGACTGGTCTGTTGCTAAATGTGCTATTGATCTTAGAGGACTCCAGCTGTCTGTCTTACTCAACGCGCTGTCCGAACCTGTTACTTTCATTGCCAAAAGAAAAATGTGGTCGAAGGTTAACCTGAGAAAACAAATTATACAGACAAAAACAAACTCCACAACTTCTCAAGGCTCTTGCTTTTATTAAAAAATAAAGCGCTGGCCTCTGAACCATGCGGCACAATATATAACCAGCAAAACAATGCCCAGACTGTCAGAAACGGAAGTCGATTAGAGAAAAGAAAATTAAATGCTAGATTGGTGCGAGCTGTTTGATAAATATTTGCTGTCTGGTGCAAGGTACCTCTGTGGTACTACTTTATCATTAGCTGTGTACTGTTATTTGTTAACAGGAGGTATTGAACTAACAATTTGACAATGCGTACCCCCCATCTCCTGCTACGTTTTGTATACTCTCCATTGAAAGGGCTGAGAAAATGTTCTTTGATGAAAAGTTTAAATGAAATTTAAGTGAGAGACCGTAGTATATTTCAATTATTTGTGTATACACTTGCTTAGAGCAACATTTCACTCAATAAAGCTTACAGGAACTAAGGGCTTATTGGGGGATTTAATATTTTGGTGAATAAAAATATTGAAAACACATTATACATTATTAATATAAAATACATTAAATTATTGAAATTACAGAAACATTGCATCCAAGTCATGTATCGTTGTGCTTTTTAAAAAGTTTTCTTTTTTTCTTTTTTCCAAACTCACAGTATGAAATTAACTTTAAATGCAGCCTCAGATATAAAAATGAATCTGTAAAAGAGAAAATAATTCAACTCAAATACAAATATGATGACAAATATTCTGGTTTCCATATCAAACCTATAGTGCTATGTTTACACATGCTAATTGTTGTGTTCAATTAATTATGAAAGAAATTTAATTCTGAATATTGAGAAAATTTAAGGATACATTTGAGAAAAATGGATGTTGATTTTTTATCTTTATTAAACTCAATACATGTATCAATGTGATAATTTCTTATTTATGAGGGTATGTATTTATCACAACCTCCCAAGAAGCTGCACTTTCTGATCCTCAATGCATCACTGAAGGCACTCTATTTTCAGCAATATAAAATATTGTGGTCCCTTAACTGAATTTTAAAAATCAAGGCATCCCATCAACAACAATAATTTTATTATTTTACTATATCAACATATCAGTTTCCTTGCTCAGGGATGGTCATAGTATGTCCTACAGAAAGGTCAACATACATATTTTCACAATTGAAAGCAGCAGCCTACTTACAAATCAATCAGTATGATTACGTGTGGGTGTGTGCAGTGCCAACTGCTGACTCATCTACTACACTGCAATACGCACCTCATTTGTGGTAATTGAATGATTACCTGAGATTGTAATGCATTAATTGCTTAACAAGTAGCTTCAGAAAGTCCTCCATCGGCCTCTTGGTGTTGGAGGACAGAACTGCAGGTTCCTGACAGAGGTGGTGAAAAATGCATGCCCTTACTTATTTAAAATGAGTGCATTTATGGATTTTTTAAGTAGGCATTTGGTCTGATCTAGGCATGCTACTATATCAATATAAATCCATATACATATCAATATTACAGCATAAAGTTCTAAAAAAATGTTTCTGTAGCTTACTGAATGGTCCCACAATGCCCGCTTAAGTGGGCCAGTTCACTTTTCAAGTAATGTTAGGCTATTTTTAAATTCAAGAGAAAATAACAATATCCAAGTACTCACCACTCTCCAAACAGAAATTGTGTAGGAGGAAAACACGCACATGGTAATTATTTCTGAAGCTGCTGGATTTAAACTGGCACTAAGTTCATGTAGCTAGTTACAATTCTAGGAGCTCATGATTCAAAGCTATTTGCATGCACATTTCATGTCAGATAGAAAATGTTGCTACAAATGGAACATCTCAAGACAGGCATCTTATGCTTTTCATGTTTTACAAAGATTGTTGCTCATGCGGGAATACATTTTTTATTTCATTTAAGGTTAATGCAACCAGCTGGATCCATTTGAGTACTAGGGTGCTTTCTAACTTCTGTATAGATATCTGGGTAGGATAAATGAGTAGGAAAAAGCAAATCAACTGCAATCAACTTTATTGTAGTGAAAGCAAGTCTCAAGTTAGAATGACTTAGAAGGAAAGAAAGTTATGTATAGTCTAGTTTTTAATAAACTGGTTTTGTTGGCATACAGATATGCTTGCAACAGTTATCTTTAAACATATAAATAGTCAATTACCAGGGTCCTGAAATCTCGAAAAAATAATTTTGCTGAGTCAAGTGTGCATTCTGATTGGCAGGATACCTAAAAGGGCAACAGAATCAATGCAATACACACTGTAAACTGCCAGCAAGAAATAAAAATATTTTTGCAATAGGTCTCTGACTTCACTAAAAATTTGGTAAGGCTCTAATCTCATTCCAAAACATTTCCAATAAACTTGTTTTTAGTGGGAATGAGACCGGAAAATAAAGAAAAGTGGGGTATCTTACAAACCTCTTCTTCCCAATTACATTTACAGATAACTCTGCAGAGTTTAGGGTGATCTGTGTGACAACATGCAATGGATTAATTCCAAAGAGAAGTATCCCTGCGGAAAATATAGATTATAAAAATAAAAGCTGCATTCCAAGGTTCTGGCTGCCATGGATGAATTTATGCACATTGCAACTCATTACTTTCAATCCAACAATAATTGCAAATGAAGCAATTAAACGCACAATTTACTGAAAACGTCTCAGACGAATAAATGTTGTGTTGATTCATTAGTATCAGTCAGAGAGGTTACTGACAGCAGAATAAGATTAATGCCAGAGCAAGCACAAAGGCAGCGATGCTCAACCCACCATGTTTCCAAAGGGTGGTTTCAGCTTTGCTTTTTATAGACATTTTCTGTATAATATTACCCTTTGATTCCATAAGCCAGACCCTACACTGAATAATGCACTGGGGAAATTAATAGTCATAAGTACATAAATAATCTATCATCTCAGAATCCCGTTTTGTCCTCGTAATGTTTTCTGTCACCTGAGCCTTGGCCATCAAGGCAGTTTCTCTCTGTAATTACCCAATTTAGTCTACTGCAGAATAATGCACTTGACAAAATAATTACATAAGGTGCATGAATGCATAAATAACCCGAAGTGAATATTATGCTTCCTTCATCGCTTGCTCTGTTTCAGAGCATTTTGGGTTGTTATACTGCCCCCCCGCTATCAATTTTCCTAGTAGCATAGCAGTGGAAAGGCCCGCCCCCCCACTTTCTGAAACAACAAGAACCAACTGCTGTCTACCTGAGCTTTAACTTCTGAATATACTGAATTAGCCTTGGCAATGATGCATTTAACAACCCTCAGCATCATCAGCAAAGGTTTATGATGTAGGCCGATGATAGGTTAGAATGTCAAATCAAGGCATCAGGAAGCATAATACATAGCCTACCACTGACTGTTTATCCTCAATATCACAAACACAGGGCATCACATTGACATATTTCAAATTGAAACTAAATTAAATAAATGGCTCCTATAAATTAAGAAGTGTGAGAAATTAAGACAGACACAAAGAGAGAGAGAGAGAGCGAAGAGAGAGAGTGAAAGGCCAGGGGAGCAGAAGGCTTCAGCATGAGTGATTCACCTCATCCTATAGACTATATAAATGACTAATTCAACATTAGTGTTTGTGTGGCAATGTTGAGAGGACAGGATTTTGTGGGTGGGGGGGGGTGTTGTATGATGAAAGGGAATGCGATTGGGTGGCAGGGGGCTTAAGGGGCAACATGACGGCCCCATCACACAAAATGCCATTTGATCAGGGGGAGGGAGAGGTCACCTGTTTGTGTTGTCACATCAATGAACACACTGCTGAGAGAGAGAGAGAGTGAGAGAGAGAGAGAGAGAGAGAGAGAGAGAGAGAGAGAGAGAGAGAGAGAGAGAGAGAGGGGCCAGGGGAGCAGGAGGCTTCAGCATAAGTGATTCACCTCATCCTCTCATTGCAGATATATGGGTGGATGGGCGGTTGGGTGGGGTGGGGGGGGCACATAATAAAGGGGGATAATAAAAAGTTACCTCACAAAAAGAGAGGCAGAGAGATATAGAGAGCACAAAGAATTCCAGCGCATTTTTCCTCTTTCCATGATCCTCGTTTGTTGTGGATTTATTTATTGCTGTTGAGAATGTCTGTATGGCCCGGATGCAAGGATAGAGCGTTGTTGAAAAAGCAATTTCTCGGTGTGGTGAAATGTGTCAAATTTCAGCCTCAGAGTTACTGACTCTGCATGGTGCTTAACACTGGACAGTGTAGGAGAAGGCGAAGGGCTATAAGGGGTGTACGGAGAGGGCAGTGAGAACGCAGGTACAGACGCCCTTGTGGAAGGTGAAGAAAGAATGAATTGGCTAATGTGGGGCGCTTGAATGCCAGAGCCAAGGTTATATTTGATTCGCAGACTGATCCCGCACCCATTTCGACAGGGCTCCTATATTGGGTAAAGATTTAGGTCTGAATAAAAAATGAAAGCACTGGGAAGAAGCTTTTTAAATATGTGCCATTGACCTTTGATTCTCAATATCACAAGTATCGGGGTTTGACAGCTTATTATAAAACTCCTATTTTAAATGAAGAAATCCTCCACATCGGAAGAATCTATTCTTTCAGGCCACTGGACATGTGTGATTTAGTTTACCTGTCCGTCCTGTTCCATATGCTTATCTTGCGTCCGCTAATGCTAGCCTCGCAGGTTCTGGTGAATTGTACAGACTGCACGGGGGAAACACTGCGTCCTTGTGCTGGAGCACCGTTTCCCTGGTGATGGGGATGGCGCTTTCTCTGCTCAGCCTCCCTTCCTGAAATGGGTCTTGCTCCATCCCCAGGTTGTGAGAGGAACGATCTGCAGGGCGTCACTTCCCTCAATGAGTCTTGCCATCGCATCCAGCCCATTCGATGTCTTGGATTTCTCCAGCATCTGCACAATTGTGCTTAAATCCTAAGTTTATTCATGTCTTTATTTTCATAACTGGGATATGAAGGCTCTGGGCAACAATACAATAAAGCGCAAAGAAAAAAAGTGTTATTGATCGGGAAAATATAACGTACCCAAACAGTCGCTGTGGGTTGAGAGCCCGATGGAGAGCCATGGACCAAAAGCAGGATTGAGAAGCCCTGGCTTAATGCATCCAGGACAACCCTGTTGTTCTGTTTATATTAAACGATTGCTTACCGTTTCTTTACCGTTTTTTTACCATTTCTTCTTTTTTTCTCCCTTTGCTGACAGCTGCTGTTTTTCTTGATTGCGATGTGACATCTGGTCAGCAAGTGTAATTGCTTCATGAAAGATCACCTCATGCTTTAATAGCTGGTCATTCAAAACATAATCTTCATCAATCTAAGGGGGTTATGCCTTGTAGTATTGTCGGTATGTAAAATAATTTCTTTAATACTTACCTTTCATTGTTGATGATTAATTTCACACAGTTCATGCATTTCATGGTTATTTGGAAAGATTTTAATGCTGACATGATAGTGATGTTATAGACATGGAAGCTATCCATTATAATACTTACCTGGTTTCCTTTATTAGCCTATAGCTGCATACGTGAGTATTTGGATTGGGTTTGGCCACATCCTTATTGCATTATGATGCACTTTATTATTCAAGGCTATTTCAAGGCACCATAGTAACTCAAAGCTATATTCTCTTTTTGATCTTGGGACACGTTTTTAATATAATTTCAAGTGAGCCAATGCATTTATCTACTCTATATACATTTACATTTGACATTACATTACATTTTAGGCATTTGGCAGATGCTCTTATCCAGAGTTACACAGTTTCACATTTCTTTACATACAATCCATTTATACAGCTGGATATTTACTGAAGCAATCCAGGTTAAGTACCTTGCTCAAGGGTACAACGGCAGTGTTCCCACCTGGGATAGAACCTGCACCCTTTGCGTTACAAGCCCAGTTCCCTAACCATTATGCTGCACTGCCGCCTATATTTTTATAAAGACAGTTTGAGTGATTGTTGTCCTCTGCCTCAGTTTCACCCTTTCACACTGAATAAACCGAAGTCAAAAAGTCAATCTCCACTGAAGTTGATGGGGGAAGAAGTTGAGCTGGCCATCAAATTATACACAGCCACGCATGAGGAGGACAGGGCACCCATATTTTACTTGCGCTCTCCGAAATAGAGCATCCACTCAATCTATCTCTTTGCTGGGGTGAAGAGTTATGATGATGTGTTTTCTTCTTAAAATCAGGAACATGCTATTATGTAGAAAGGTTGTATGATGTATCTAATGATTTTTTTTCCCACACATATGAATTGTGGGCTGATGAAAAATAAATGTGGGTCTGGGATCAGCTTTTAGGGCAGCAGGCTTGTTGTTCTCCTCTCACCCAGGGCTGGACTGGCTATGTAGTCTACCGGTGGGCCGGTCAGGTTTTGGGCCGGTAGGGCCGGTAGGGCCGGTATAATTATTTTATATAGCCTATATATAGCGCAATAATTTTTTTACGTAGCCCCCCCCGGTCCGCGAAATAAACGAACTGGTCTCAGCTTTTTTCGCGTAGCACCCCGTCGACAGAAAATGGGGCGCCACTGGATGGGCCGGTCTGAGCCAAATGGCAGGGCCTATTTTTTGTCCCAGTCCAGCCCTGCTCTCACCCCATCATTTGATGAAAACTCTGTTTGACTCAGTGCTCCTAATGCCCTCCCCGCTCACTCAGCATGGTCCACGGTGCCACAATGCGCGCCATCGGTTTTCAGTTGAAAGCAATATCATTAAAGATCGGCCACCACTTTATACAAATAATAAAAGACTAATAGTTTATTTGGACTCACAAGCGCTTACCATAACCTGATTTTCGCAAAGAGAGAGTGAGAGAGAGATGGAGTAGGGGGAAAAAAGGTTTAATAGCTCAGCTCTGATGTGATTAGTTGGGAATATGATTTTGCCCCGGGTGATAAAATCAGCTGCGATGCCGTTCGTCTGCGACTGATGGACTTAGAAGAGGGAAAGCTGTTTTCCCTCATTTGCAATGCAGAGCAGGAGTAATGAGCCAGCATCACCAGCCTTACTTTTGGGACTTATATTTTTTAGTTTTTAGATTTGTTGAGCTTTTTTCCTCTTCACCTGCAAAAGAGATTAAGTTGATTAAGTTTATTTCCTTCTATTTAGTATTTAGACTGCCCCCGTATAAAATAATTTGCTACTCAAATTTTAAGGTATGGACTAATAATATGAAAAGGAGATTGAACATTACCTCAGTTGAAAAGCAACATATATATGGCAGAGTTTGATTTAATGGGAGAGGTGAAACATTGATGCGATCAATATTCTTGAAGTGCCTTGATTTTGTGTTGCACTGTCAGCATTTTCAAGTCAAATATCATTCACTGAACACACGCTCATAGAATTCAGAGAGACATGGATGAAGGCCCATCATTATTTCCATCACTGAAAATGTAGATCTATGTTTATATTTATATATATATGTGTGTGTGTGTGTGTGTGTGCATATTATGGGGGGCCAAACAGGAAATGTATAATGAAACCTGATATATATGTTGTTTCTTTAAAAAAATATATATTAGTTTCAATTTTAATTGGATTTGAACTGCAAATTATAATATAATATTTTATTAAGAACTTTGACGTTAATATAAACAGTGACAGTCAAATGTAGCTATCTGTCTGATTTTAATACAGGCATGTTCTGGGTCTTCATGCAATTTGTTATGTTGTGCAGTGCAATTTTACAGCAAGTGATCACTGCACATTGCCATGTTTTTAAACCTATGTATGGGGTGTGGTTAGTGCCATATATATATACACTACCGTTCAAAAGTTTGGGGTCACCTTCCATCTGGACTATGGCTAATAGGGCACTCCTTCATTCTTCAGCAAGATAACGACCCGAAACACACCTTGAAGTTGTGCAAGAACTATCTGGTGAAGGAGGAATGTGAACAACAACTCAAACTAAAGACCTGGCCTGCCCAGTGTCCAGACCTCAATCCCATAGAACTTGTATGGGACAAACTGGAAAGGAAGAGTCAAAGCAAAGCAACCCACAAGTTTCTCTGGGAATTGCTGCAGGATAGCTGGGAAAACATGTCGGGTGATTTCCTGCTAAAACGTATTAACCGACTGGCCACTGTTTGTGAGGCCATTCTCACGCCAAAGGGTAACTATTTTGAGGAATCCAAGATTCAATTTTCAATATAATTTTCTTGAACATTTCTTTGATGTTCATTTTGTTCATTGTTACATGTGTTTTTGTCATTTTAAAGTATTTACAGAAATGTATACGGTGTAAAGCATTGTCAATTATGAGATACACCTAGTTTCCAGCAGGTGACCCCAAACTTTTGAACGGTAGTGTGTATATATATATATATATATATATATATATATATATACTGTATATAAACATAAATCTACATTTTCAGTGATGGCATTAATGATGGGCCTTCATCCATGTCTCTCTGAATTCTGTGGATGTGTGTTCAGTGAATGATATTTGACTTGAAAATGCTGACAGTGCAAAACAAGATCAAGGCACTTCAAGACTATTGATCACCTCAATGTTTCAGCTTGACTTATACTGTATATATCAGGTTCAATGTATATATATATCAAGAAATGACATGAACGTTTCTACCAAGAAAAGATCTTGGTAGTGGACACAGAGGACATGACATTTCAGGTATTTTAATTAACTTTAAAGAGAATTATAGAAAATATATGAGGTATGATACCATATCTGCTTGCAATGTAAAACACAGGGCGGTACCATGTCATATACTTGAAAAATGCAACCTGCACAACAGAATAAACCTAATTTAACAATGTCCTGTATTCCTGCCAAAAATGGAATACAGCTAGAATGTGAGATGTCCTGCCAGACTTTTTGGCAACCCTAGTCAAGACCCATATTTAAAAATCTTTCTTTTTGTTGAGCAAAGGCTGCACTTTATTTCTGTCTCCTTTGTAATGACACACACAATTGTAAAATGGTGCTGGGTAAATCCATAAATCTCTTTGCTTTAAGACAAATAGATAGCCGGCTGTATAATAGTGAGGAGAGTGCCCTGGTGAAGGATGAGTTCATTATTCACTTTATCGTGGATCTCAATGAAGCTTTTTCATAATGTATTTTACCATTTGCATTGCTGATAGTTTTTCATATGTGTGAAGCACAAGACAAGATTGCTATCGATATTAAAAGGAGTACAAATGTTGATCAAACAAGTCCCAAAAGGTACTGTCGTACAATTAGACAATTGGCAGAGTTCTTCCAATTTTGTAAGCGGCTCAGTTTTTTAAATTGTGTTTTGGAATTTCTGCATCGGCACCACTGTCTTATGACATGTCAATAAAACCCTTGACACTTACCGGTATGAACTTCCAGACCCACTGTGGGAGGAGCATGGCTGTTTACGTTGTGTGCACCTCACAACATGTACCTACACAAAGTGGTGCCAATTCCGTTCTAATATGTTGGCCCAGTAGCTTAGAAACCACTTATGGTTTCCTTGAAAATTACTCTTTTTGCTGCGATTTTATATTTAGTGTATGGTCCATTATCAGAAAAGGATATGCATGTTTCTATGCCAGTAGAGAGAAAGAGGGAGAGAGAGAAAGGATGCATATCTGAATCTGCTGAGAAAGAGAAGCGAAGACATTGCTGTGGGAGGCAGGAAATGATTGTCATGTTTTTGAAGTTGATAGTCCTGTCCGTGTTTCAGTGATTACAGAACTGAAGCTTTGTTAAATCAGCATCATTACTGTTCTTCTTGCAGACATTGGTTTTGGTTACCATTTTGGTGATGGTAGTCGCTTGTAATTAGTAGTTGTAGTAGTAGTAATAGCTGCAGTCAATCATTTGAATTATATTGTGGAGGGAATTTGCCTAATTGCTGAAATTAGGCAAATTCCTCTTTTGTTTCCATGGTTATTTTAGCGGGTGAAGAATGGTGCCACTTTAAATTTATGCTGCATAATGAGCTGTGTATATTTTTCCCCCTATACAACAATACCTAGGGATGTGGTTTATTTGCATGTACTCAAACAAATTCACCCTTTTCTCTTCCCAATTCATCATATCCTAATGTAAAAGCCAGGAGAATTAATGAGGCTAGTTCTTCCTCAAAGAAGTTTAAAAATCTCATTCATGTTGGTGGAGCTTTCCCCCCGCAACGAGAGCTGAAACAAGATCAAATCAAAGCCAGATCCAAAGCCAAGAAAAACACATTAAAACAAATAAGTGCATGAATTACAGCCTCAGTACACGGCTTGGAAGACCAGTCTGGGCACTAACAAGCTTTAGTCCAGGTGTTCCGTCACTACCTGGGGTGACCTAAGAATGAAAGTCCTCACACCTCACACCTCCCATCCTTTTAATAAACAATTTTCCATATGTCCCTGAATCTTTTAGAACTTTGCCGCTTAGAAGCAACAATTCTCCATGGCAGATTCAGAAACATACTCCCTCCCCAGCAACTCAATACATCGTTCCAATAGAAACTGGATTACAAAACCAGATATATATATATGAATATGAATAATACCAAATAACACGGAAAGAGAAAAACATTTACTTAGCAAGACACTGACATGAGCTCATTCGGGCAATTTATGTTGTAATTTTCCCATTTGAAGTGTGTTTTTTTCATCAAAATACAGAATCATTTTTTAATGCTGTTTAATGCTCCACATATGACAAAAGCATAATTCTGCATCTGCTCCTACAGGTTCAAAGCTATACATTAAATAACTACCCTGTAAATGCTTCTGAGTGTTTTATTGGCAAAGAAATGTTAATGAAAATAAATACATTGTTTGATGAACTGGAAAACCGTTTCTATTAAAGACCGCTTTGTGTCAATGGCTTTATTTTCTTTCTGTCTTATTAGAACATAATTTTAGGAACAATAAAGCTCTATCTATTGTATTATTTTCTTTGTGGAATGTGTGATAAGTTTCAGACCAGAGCTGACTTCTCACACATTATTTCTGAGTGCCCAGCTATGACACTGCAGTATATATAGACATTTTGAATGGACTGATTCTCGGGAAAGAACTGAAGTATAAATTCTTACATTACAAGCCTACTTTATGAAGACTGCTTGCATTGTCTGAGCTGCATAATTATGTATTCTCTGCATCACAATGTCCAGCCCAGAAACTTTTCGGAATGATCTTGGATTCCCAAGGCTCTGATTATAGCAATGTCCTCGTTTTCCCTTGAACGCTAAATTACTTTACGATTCTCAGGAGAAAATGGAAAGTATTTTCTCTCCAGTTAACTATTTGAGCTGATTGACTGATTTCAGCCAATAAGAATGTTTCATCATGGAACATAGTTTAGTTGGTTCCAATCAATCTTGAGTCTCTCACAATCCAAAGATCCCTTGTGATGGGGTCCAGCCAGAAACATAAGTACTTAGGGGCCAAGCAGGGTGATGCATTAGAGGGGGGTTCAGTGATTTTGATATGCAAGCACTTGTCTCAATCCTGTTTTAGGAGCGTTGCCTTTTTAAGTATCCTTAGAGTGTTGCTCTTTATAAATATCCCATGAAATCAGAGAGAAAGTACATTTTTGATATGTATCAGGAAAGTACAAAGGCTCATCTCTAAAATTAGAATAGTCAATAGTTGATATTGCTGACAGTGTACACCAACACTTGAGTCTAATAGTTTGTCATTATTTAACAGTAGGACCGGTAGCAGGCACTGTTCACAGGTGCAGACAGAGGGGAAGCAGGGATTGAAAGTGGAGTAAACATGTACATCAAGTCCATTGGACAGCAGGTGTTTTCCCTCTGCAATCTATATTTGTCCCCTCCCCCCCACATTTGGAATAAAGTCTACATTGCTGAGTTGTGCACTGAATGTTTTCATTTGATGAATTGTGCACACTAAATACATTCCTAACAATAACAAGATAAAAATCTAAGGTTCCAATGAAATTCCCATAGGAAATTAATAGGTGCCTCCGAGGTCCCATTGTGGAAACCTGGGGTAGTAATACTAAAACATCATTATGTACAAAAAGTAGAAAAATATAATTGTAATTGGTGAGTGTTCAGAGCAACATTTGTGTGATACATGACATTTCAAATGCATCATAGACCCTCTCTAAGGTATAAGGGGTGCAAAAGTGCAAAACAAAAACCCAGGAACACACAAAAACAAAATAACAACAAAACAAAAATGTGAAACCCAGTTAAATGAAAACATAACAAAAACCAATGTAGGGTTTTAAGAAAGACAGCCCAAAAACCAGCCCACAGCACCTCTGTCCATGAAAGGCCCTTCCTACAAAGGCTGCGCTTTATGAAGGGCTTGACAAGGGTAACAAGAAACTCCTGGGCTTATTACCAGTCTACCTCAGGTGTACACAGGGCCAGATCTAGGCATAGGAAAACTAGGCATGTGCCTAGTGACTAACTGCCACAGGGGGGCCCAGACAGAGGGATTACAAAAAAAGTAAAATATATATATATTGTAGTATCCCTTGGGGTTGGGCAACACTCACAGACCTTTGCAGAGGGTGTAGGCAGTTAAATAACCCAGAGGAGGCAGTAATACAAACAAGACGATGGTTTTATTGAAGGCAAGCTTAACAAAACACAAAAAGGTGGGGTATTCAGGGGGTTTCAAAACACATAAAGTCCACAATCCTTATATTTGTCGAAGTCCGTAATCCAAGTCCAAAATCCAAGCCAGTTCCTCAAACAGTCCAAATTCGGTGCACAAACGGGGTCCTCAAAATAATCCAATCCAAAAAACAATTAGCAATCCTGAAACAACTCTTTGAAACAACTCTTTGAAACAACTCTTTGAAACAACTCTTTGAAACAACTCTTTGAAACCACTCTTCGAAAACCACTCTTCGAAAACCACTCTTCTAACCCACCAACCCACTCCCTCTCATTGTGACCAAACAGTCCTTTAAATAGGCCTCTTGCCTTCAGCTGTCCGTAGTCCTCTGGCTTTACGGGCTTCAGCTGTGGGACTGCAGGCTGCTGGGAAATGGAGTCTTTTCTGGCTCCAGTGGCTCCAATGATTTAAAGGGCCAGGCAGCCATTCCCTTTTGCAGCCCCTTGGGATACCACAATATGTATATATACTGTATATATATATAATTTTGTTTCTGATTTGTTTCTAGCCAATTACACCCTCTATTTTACATGTCAATCTCCCCCTCGTATTGTGAGTTCGCTGCCGTAGCCCTGTGACCGGTAGTGATGAAGGTGAAGTATCGTCTCCTCCGAGACGGCACTCGCCAGGCTGTCGACCATTACTCCGTTACTATAGAGCCACTCCTGTGTGCAGCAAACTGCCTGTCAGCTTCCTTCCCCCCTCCCTTGGGCAGACAGCCATGTCACCCCTGGTGATGCTAACGGCCAGAGCCAGTGGAATCGAACCCCGGTCGCAGTGGCCAGCGTTAAACATTGTAACCACTAGACCACCCAGGAGGCCAAAATATACAATATTTTTTAACATTTAAATATTTTTTTATATTTTCAGATAAAAACTCCAATCTAAAACTTTATTTAATTTTTAAAGTCATACACAACATAAGCACCTTACAATGTGCGCAGAAAGTCTTTCCGATTCAGTGCAGATCATGCTTGCTATGCTAGCAGTGTCCTTTCAGCAATGCTTTCAGAAAAACGCAAATAAAAAGAGTTTTGCCAGTTCAGCTCAACGGCAAAGAGTGAACAATCTGTGATGGGCATGTATAAGAAGCTCAGAGAGCTAGGCCTGGGCGATGCATTTCCCAACATGTAAATATGCCTTCACGTGTATCTGGCATTACTGATTGCAAATTGCTCCGGAGAAAGGTCGTTTTATTTCTTGAAATGCGTCAAAACGTACCTGACATCAACAGTGAAGGAAAGGAAACTGAACACATTTGCGTTGTTGGTGATTGAGAGCGAATTGACCGCTTCCCTGGATTATGTTGATTATGTTGATGCCGTTGAGGACCTCACATTATCGAAAGTCAGGAGAAAGCATCTGTAAATGTGAGTACACTTTCCATTTAAATACCTAACTATGAATAAGTAAATACAAATAATACAATCAAATGTAAAATGCAACTAAATAAATAAAACGCAATGGCCTATACCCCTATAAATACATGCGTATCAAATTGCGTATAAATACCTAAATATAAATAAACCACAGCAAAGTAAAATCTCATCTCATCTTCAGCCGCTTATTCCTAGTTAGGGTCACGGGGGGGCTGGAGCCTATCCCAGCATGCATTGGGGCGAGAGGCAGGAATACACCCTGGACAGGTCGCCAATCCAACGCAGGGCACTACATACACCATTCACTCACACACTCATACCTACGGGCAATTTAGACTCTCCAATTAGCCTAACGTGCATGTCTTTGGACTGTGGGAAGAAACCGGAGTACCCGGAGGAAACCCATGCAGACACGGGGAGAACATGCAAACTCCACACAGAAAGTCCCCCGGCCTGGATTCGAACCCGAGACCTTCTTGCTGTGAGGCGACAGTGCTATCCACTACACCACCGTGCCGCCTACGCAAAGTAAAATATATATACCTAAATGAACTAATAATAATAATAATAATAATAATAATAATAATAATAATAATAATAATAATAATAATAATAATAATAATAATAATAATAATAATAATAATAATAATAATAATAATAATAATGGTTTGCCTAGTGTAGTCTATCCATTTAATCCGGCCCTGGGTGTACATGCCTGTAGGTCAGGGCACGCCTGTCATTGACCCTGAATTTCTGGGCTTTGGGAAACAGCAGTAAACTCTGACAGTGGTCAAAAGAGAAGGGACAGCCTTCTCTGCTTTTCCCCCACCCCACCCAGCATCACATACTCACAGAATGTAAAACAGCAAAAAGAAAGAAAGTCTCTTGTATATCACAAGTTTATAGTCTGCTCTTCCCTGTGTGACTGGAGCAGAACGGGACACCCGAGGAAGCAGGACAATAGCAGTGAAAAAAATCCCCCCAAAACGGCTGAGTGCATCATATTATTAATGAATACATAACATTATTTACTCACTCAGCAGAAGCCCTTATCCTGGGTGATTTAGTGTATACAGCTTACATTTTTTCATATTATTCATTTATTAAGCTGGATATTGACTGAGGCATTTGAGGTTAAGTACCTTACCTCAAGTGTACAAAATCAGTGGCCCACCTTGTGTACAAGCACATTCCCATATACTTTCCCCGTGCTTACTGTTTGCATACTCAATGAACATCAGTTAAATTTTAATCAATGTTATGCAGCATTTGTTTTTCTTGTTTTGTAGTGCCTGTCCTAAAATAATTTGTAAGAAGTAAATGATATCCTCTTGAGTACAGGCTATGCAATAAATGTTTATAATGTATGAATGAATCTGTCAATTAAAGAGACCTTAATATAAAGTCTTACTGACATGGCTGTCTGGGTTAATTGGCATCACTACATTTTTTCTGTTGTATGACTTTGTGTATGCCCTGAAGAGAACTGGTTTCACATCTACGGTCTATTATACCCCAGATCCACATTTACTCTGTCCATTGTGCTACTGAGCATGTGAAAGGCTCATAACAAGTTCTTACATTCTGCTATATGGTGGTCACACTTCTTCCCTGGGAGAAGTGCACTGCTTTGGCAGAAAGAAGTCAATGTGGTGAGAGACCAATCTCTTTGCGAATGAAATGTCATTGCAGGTGGTAATTAGTGTCAAGCTCCCAATATCACACCAGACAAATAAATACACAAACAAATACTTAACCTTTCCAGAGGCCAGTAAGAAGATGGCCTATCTGACCCTACTGTGGACTTTTTCAAAGGTTGGGTGAAAAATGGAAGTCATTTGGAGAGACTATATGTGCAGGTATGGAAATGAAGTTCTAAAATGGATGACTAGAGGCAATCCTGGTTAAGCTCCAACCCAGAGTGCATTAAGTCATATTATCTCTCCACTCAAAGGATTATTTTATTGAAAGTGAAACCCAGCATGCATTTTTCATGCCACTAATATACAGTAAATGCATAATATACAGGAGATTCATAATAGACACCATTTTCTACTATGAACTGATAAATAAACAAATAAACCCAAATGTTTGTTCTTGTTTGCTTCCCATAAAAGGAGTGCCAGGGAACCCTAGCCAACCCAAACCCATGTTTTTAAATGTTCTATGGAGTATAATAATAATCCTCTTGGATCCTTGCTCCTCCTGAAATCTATCAACATGAAATGATTCAATTAATGAATTAAGACTGCTCTCAGGAAACTGAAGTGATCAGATGGTAATGAGTTCAGATCCTTTGCGACAATGTGGCTCTATGTTAGTGCGAGGCCCACTTCACATTGATCACTCCTGTAAAAATCCAGATGTGGTGAGATTAAGTGTTCGTAAAACAACAAGTTTGTTATTCTGGACAAGATTAGAAGCAGGTGGATTAGCTGCTGCAAGATTAGTGCCCAGAAACATCTACCACAAGAACCAGCAATCCCCAGATAGCTGAACTTTGTGACAAGTGTCAGGGAGACACTTCCATCTGGGTTGTGTCACACATTGACTCCTACCTCAAGGCTAAGTTACTTTCTAACCCCAGATTTAGTCACGATCTAAACTGCAGTCTACAGTTACTTACAGTTTGAAGGACATGCTGAAATGTGCACGTGTGCCTCTGAAGTTACTGTTGTGCCACCCACACCATGCTCACAAAGAGCTATAGCTGAAGTACACACTTGCCCACAGGTGACCAGTGAGTATTGAGTCGTGAGTATCACTACAGGCCTGACACATTTTCTGCTTTATCTGCAGACCTGCATTAGAAAGGCAAGATTGCGGCACATGTTTTCTGGAATGTCATTTCTATCCTCTCTTTAATTACAATGACGACCGGCTGCTTTAGGACTATTTCAGAGCTCATTTCAGCCACGTCACCTTGATGACCATGAATTAGAACTGCCCATGATGCTGGCTGAGTGTTATTTCTGACTCCCGAGCCAGAGTTTGAGGGCAGGGGTAACATGAGAATGCAACTCCTCCCCCCAGCTAGGTTATGTAATGTTATAACTCCTCCCTTTCAGCAACCAAACTATCCCTGGCTGTGTAAACCGCTGCCAATTTACACTCTTTGTCTTATTTACTTATTTAACTTAGAGCATATTTCTTCCTTCTCCCAGAACTGAACAAAAAGGTGAAAGGCATCTTCTATCTCTTTCTATGTGTGTGTGCGTGTGTGTGTGTGTGTGTGTGATGAAATACAGTATCAATTACATAAACACATAAAAACCAATCACATAAGCGGCAGGGAGTTAATGAAAGCACTGCTTCTTCCAGGGGGTAATGAGACCCTGTTGGATCAAGAGTGAAACACACTGTGAAGTAAAAAAAGAAGAAGCTGGAAAAATAGCTTTCCATACCTCACCCCCAATTCAGAGACCCCCCAAAGCAATATCTTTCCTACATCCCCAATACATGGAGACCCATCCCCAACATATCTATCCTACACCCCCATTACCCAGAGATACCTCCAAAATATTCCCCTAAGGAACTTCCTGCACCCCATTACCTACAACCCCCACCCCCCCCGCCCCCGATACACCTCCTACAGCCTCATAGCCTAGAGACCTCTCCCAGCTCCAGCAGTAGTGATTAAGTTTATTGCCTTACCACTCAACTCAAGAGAATTGGTTAGGCGCAGTTGTATGTTTGTAAGTTGTAATCTGTGTGCGTGTGTATGTGTGTGTGTGCTTTTGTGTTCATCTGATGTGATAGCATTACCTCTACACATCACAAATCATTTCTCACACTGGAAATTAAAACTATTTTGCTCTTCAACTCATGTCTATTTGCTGTAGTGAAAAGTAAGAAATGAAATGAAATCTCCAGTTGCGGTTTTAACGTAGGAAATACAACACAGCGGCGCTGTTCTCTTTTGTGTGCTGCTGAAGTGCAGTACAGTCTACTGCACACTAGGGGAGTACCAGGACAAAACGTAACAGCACAGTACAATCTCGGTTACAGACCCCTCTCCAAATCCTTTTCGTGTAATTAAAGGTATTTATTGTGAATGTCATAAGCGCAAAAGCGCAAATGTTGCACTCTTGCAGTGCACAGTATTAAGGCATCAACTAAAGAAGGGCAAGGATCACCCTTTGCAGTGCAAATTGGCAAGCTTGTCAGAAAGGCTTAATGCCGCTGAAATTGTGGTAAAGCGTCTCTGACAGGCTGAAGACGAGACACTGCATCCTGTCACGTTTCTATCGGACAGGCACACAGAAAATATACAGTGTATCATAAATGTTGCCATCATTAATTCAGATAAGCCCTAATCATGCCTCTTAAGGAGTAAAAAAACCCCGTCAGAGGCACTGGCCTGTGGAGATGAATCACACAAATGTAGTGAGATCTGGAGGTATTGATTCTCATGTGAATGGAAGGGCTCCAAGAAAGGTGCGTCAGCAAGGTTTTAATGTAGGGAATTAAGGGGAGGAGAAGGCACGTAGATTGCATGTGGTGGAGGAGGAGGGGTACGAGAGAGGTTCAATACAATTATTTCACCATTCAAAGCCATTTGCATCACCGGTCGGATGCAGTAAGCGGACATCCTGTGCTGTCTCTGTGTCTGTACCTCCGTGGGTCAACAGTTCAACAATGGTCGCTGCCCTCTCTCGTTCTGAGTGGCGGTTTGTAATTATCCCTTACCTTTCTCCGCCGACTTCTGTTTCCATCATTCCTTTGAATGGGACTCTCCTCTCTCTTCATTTGAGGAAGCAAAGCCTGACACTGTTTGATTTGACGGAAGAGTGATTCACCTTTCTGGATCAATTAAACCATGAGCAAGTGACACATGCTGGCATCTTTTCGGCATTTCAATAAGCATTCTATCACAGCGGCTTGCAAAGACAAAAAATAATAATCTCCCAGTCCAATTAATGGGTTACTATCAATCAATTACATTTTAGGTAGGAGAGTCCCTTTGAATTGTAAACCTCCAAAATTCCTGGTGAGCATGCAAAGCCAGCAGGAACAGTGATCAGTATACATTTCCTGTACGATCAGGGCGGGGGACACTTTAGGAGGAATCAAAGGGGGATGTCCGCTCCACACACACCTCTGCAGATGAATCCTGACCTCAGAGTTGATAGTCCAGGATTGTTATGACCATGAGGAAAGACAAATCAAGAAGTGACTGGGTGCTCAGCAGGGAGTTTGTTTTTAACTCTTCATAACCTGCTATCCAGCATGATCACTTTAAAAATGCAGCTGAGATAGATATGGGCTAGCGCTCTTATAATTATATATGTATATATTGTGGCACTCAAGGACCTTTTCAGAGGGTGTAGGCACTTGAAGAATCCAGAGGAGGCAGTATTCCAAACAAAACGATAATTTTATTAACTGAATCTGGGCAAAAAAACACATAAAAGGGTGGGGTAATCGGAAAACCAAACACATGTAGTCCACAATCCTCCTCTTAGTCAGTACAACATTCTCTCACACACCACTCTCCAATACTCCAACCTACTCCCTCACTCCCTGTTTTTTTGTGACACAAAAGCAGTCCCAAAATTGGTTCCAGCTACCCCCCCGAGTGCTTGACTTGCTTCAGCTGGGGCAATGAGGTGTGGGACTGCAGGCTACTGGGAACTGCAGTCCTTTTTTGGCTCCAGTGGCTCCCAAGAGTTAAAGAAAGAGCTATTAAATTCCCCCAAATTCTATGAATGGTGGTTGAGAACTTTTGGGAACTTTAAAACAAATGTACACTACCGGTCAAAAAGAACACCCCCATTTTCATGTTTTTACTGAAATGTAAGCAATTCAAGTCCAGTGAATAACTTTAAATGATATAAAGGCTTTAAGCGGTAAAATGCCAGAGGTTAAAAAAAAAAAAGTTTAGGTGACCAAAAACTGAAAAATAATGTCAATTTCATATAAAAGTTATAAAAAAGGCCCTTTTTTTAACCCAACAAGTAATGGGTTAACGTGGGTTAACAGTCACTCTGTGCAAGTCGCCCACTCTAGATCCAGCAAAATAGCTCCAGACCATCACGCTTCCTCCTCCATGTTTGTTGGTGTCACACACTGAGGAATCATCTTTTCACCTACTTGACGGCCCACATTTACATTTACATTACAGGCCTACAAAAACCTTTCAAAATTTCAAGATTTCAAAGTTTGATTCATCGGTCCATAAGACCTTCTTCCAGTCTTCAGTAGTCCACTGGCGGTGCTTCATGGCCCAGGCAAGCCTCTTTTTCTTATTTTGCCATCTTAGCAATGGCTTTCTTACTGCCACTCAACCTGCCAAACCTGCAGCTCGAAGTCTTCTCTTCACAGTTGAAACTGAGACTTCTTACTTCAACCAGTGTTAAGCTGTGCTTGAAGCTGTTGTCCTGTGAGCCATCTATCACACAAACTGTTGACTCTCAGAAACTTGACTTCTGATTTTGTTGTGGCTTTGGGTCTAACAGACCTCTTCCTGTCAGAGTTTCCTCCAGTTTCCAAGTGCCTTTTGATGGTGTAGGAAATGAGTTTTTGGTAAGTTTGGCAGTTTACCGCTTACCTTTGTACCATTTCAGGTCATTCACTGGCAGGGGCGTAGCACACAATTCTGGGCCCTAAACATATGCAGTCTTGTTCCCCTCTTGATCCATGACTCTCACGCATCTTTAGAATTTTTTTCATTGAATCAACAACTATACACATGAATCTGTAGTGGTTATTAGGGTAATCGCTAATGAACTGCTTATACCACATTTAAACAAATAAGACTAAAATGCTAATGCATTCCCCTCACTTTTTTCCACTTCCTCCTCTGTCTTCTCCTCATCCTTCTCACTACCCTCAGAGCAACCTTCATTTTCCTTGCTCTCTTCACCTCCATCATCCTCTTCCTCTACTGCTACTCTCTGCCTCTTCTTCCTGCTCAATCACATCTTCTGCTCACGCTCTGCTACAAGACAGGCCCCTCTACAAGCATGAAGCATACAGGATTGATATTAGATTTAACTGCTTATAATTTAATAAAACAGGCTACAAGCTAACTATTTAATTTACCAGCTAGCTAGCTAACTATCATTATAGAACTGGATCAAATGAGTCTTCAAATAGAACTGTTTCAAATGATTTCAAAAACATCACCAGTAGTATGTTTGCCCGCATTTGCGATTGCTTTCAGCCAGTAGCGAGAGTGAAACTGAAATGAGATTAATCCTGATTTAAAAAAAATGAACATGTTATCCATTTGAAATTAGTCCCATGCGTTAACGTGTTAACGTTGACAGTCCTAGTTCAATCGAAAACAACATACCGATATTAGCTTAAACCACTCTTAAACAGTGTTAGCAAGTTGCTTACCTTTCTTTTGAAAGAAATTAGTGAGCAGTTGTTTTCCCTCAGTCTGCCTTTTTCTCTTTCTTTTCTTTTTGATACCCCGACTTCACTTTCTTCTGGAAAGACATGATTGACTCCAGCATCAGCACCAGTCAGCGTGATTAGTCATGTTTGGCGACAAATCTTAGTGCAGGGGGGCGGACTAAACCATTTGGGGAGAGGGGAGGGGGAGGGGGCTCAGAGAGCCTCCAATATTTTTATGGATACAAAGTTCAGCCTCTCAACCTATTTATTCAGCCAATATAATTTAGTAATGACACTAATTACTTAGAAATGTAAAATTGCAGACAAATGTTTTTTTTTTTTATTCCAGGCTTTTCAAGGGCCCTCCCCCATTTGGGGCCCTAGGTAGTCAGTTCCCCTTTTTCCCCCGCTACGACACCCCTGTTCACTGAATTTAAGTTCAACTGCTTAAATTTCAGTAAAACCTGGAAAATGGGGTGTTCTAAAACTTTTGACTGGTAGTGTATGCATTACTCCATCTTTAGTAACACTATGTAAATAAACTCATACTTGTCAGTGCTACATTGAAAAACGAAATCCAATTTTTTTCTCAAACCTATTGGAAAAAGTGAAGAATAACACAAAACACCACAAAAATAAAATAAAAATCAATATTGTTTAAGTAAAAATGGACTGTACAAGAAATAAGAATGAAAATAACTGCTTTTTTTCTTCTATAATTATGGGAATAAGTAGTTTTGGTCTGTAATTGTCTGCTTGTACAGCAATAAATCTCATAAATATTCCCAATTGTAAGATACATAATGGCTTGACATGTGAATAAGTGTGTGTATCTGTGTTTACTCCCCCACATTATGCTGATCTCTCTGTTTGAAGGCAAAAACTCATCTCCAACAAGAGCTCAGTCAGAAGAACCTATATCAATAATTATAATGAGCCTACTCTATCATTCCTATGATTTTCTGTGTGTGTAATAACACCGTGGGTGTAATGATGGGCAGACCTGTGATGATGATAATTGGTATTATTCCCTATGATTCACTTTACTTTCCTTCTCTTGTATTGACTGAGGGCTCTCTTGAGTGGACATCCTCCACTGATGGGCACCAAGCAGAAGGTCTGCTTTGGTTATGGTTAAGCCTGCTGGATTCCTGCCAATTATTTCACTCACTGGACCTGTCTATTCTCAGTGTGGGAATCCAAAGTCAATGTCCCACTGGAGTCTACAGTATTTGTGAAACTTGTGTGTTTGTGTGCATTTGTGTGTGTGTGTGTGTCTGTATGTTTGCATGCGTGCATGTGTGTGGGTATATGTGTGAATGCCTGTGTGTGTGTGAGCATGTGTGTGAGAGTGTATGTGTGTGTGTGTGTGAATGTGTGTGTGCATGTCTGGTGTGTGTGAGAGAATGCATGTGTGTTTACTCAGAAATCCCACCAGCACCAGTTCCTCTGTTCTGTTTCGAATCCCATTACCTGTGCAGAGTCGGGGGCCTGTCCCAGGCGAGTGGCTATCACTATTAGGGAGACTGACAGTTCTGGGGTGAGGAGGTCGCCCCGTCGAATTCCCAGTGCTGTAAATTACCTGGAGTGAGAGGCAAAGTCCGGGGACTGGTGCAGTAATAACTTTCAAGGTTAATTTGTGAGAAGTGAAGGACTTGTACTTCTAAATATGCACAAAGGGTAGAGGTCTACATCCTGTGACCCCCACCCCCACTTAATAAGTCTCCATGCAGCTTCATCCCCATTATTAAATCCAGTGGTGTGTCTCTGCCTTGCATCCTCTTTTGTCCCTCCCCACTTGCCATGGAAAGGAGTTTTATATGTACAGTACAGTGGGGTCCAAAAGTCTGAGTTCACTACCAAGATCTGTTTGTGTTCATCGTTCATCGAAAACTAACACAACATTTTTACTCGTGGTATTTGTTTGTCAAGAATGTGATAAAACACTGATACAAATAAGAAAAAATGTTTGTTTGGGAAAGGATGGTATGATGAAATTGAAATATCTATAAATATTTTGTTTGCATACCATTGCCTTTTATTTCCTAAAAATGTTGTGACACCTTATTTTACATTGAAGTTTGAATACATGGACACTCCTAAAACACAGTGAGTTATTTTGGTCTTGTAACAATTACTGTAATACCGGATATTGACGTAATTAATAAGGTCCTCTCTGTGTTCTCATTGCTACTGCAGGTGCTTTAATCTTGAAAAAGGACACTTCCTCTGCAAAGGTTTTTGCAGCAGTTTGTAATTATGTCAGCATAGCTTAGTAAAGTAGTCAAATTGTTCTCATCAGTAAAACCTTTGTTAGTTTTTGATGAATGATGAAACTCAACAGATCCTGGTAGTGGACTCAACTTTGTGGACCCACTGTACGTAGTTTTTGCGATTTTGATCATGGTGCCAGTTATATTACATCATTATATTACATCATCTATAGTGATAACTGCAAGATAATTGTAAAAACTAAAAAAACTAAAAGTCATTGTCTTCACCTTTGCCATCTTAGGTCATGATCATGATTCATGGGCTGGCAGTGTAGTATAATGGTTAGGGAGCTGGGCTCGTAACTCAAAGGTTGCAGGTTCAATTCCCAGGTGGGGCACTGCTGTTGTACCCTTGAGCAAGGTACTTAACCTGAATTGCTTCAGTAAAAATATCCAGCTGTATAAATGGATTGTATGTAAAGAAATGTAAACTGTGTAAGTCGCTCTGGATAAGAGCATCTGCTAAATGCCTAAAATGTAAATGTATGATCAGTCTCTTATTGTACATCGATGTACGTTCGCCATCTTGGAAACTGCTACTACCAGACGGATCATATTTTATACTTTTATGACAATCACACACGTTTTCTGCCTCACATGCTTAATTGCTTTTTAGAGATGTTATCCGAAGGCTGAATAGACTTAGCTACCTTTCTGGATACGTTAACTTTAAGTCTGAGAAGACTCCACAGACACTCAATATTGCTGTGGTTTCCCTGTATTTGTAAAAGTCTAGCCATATTTATCAGGTTGAAAAGCATTAGCCCATCTCTAACAGGTTTACAGACAACAAATTACATTTTGACAAGATTTCGTTCCACCCAATTTAATAGGGAAATATGCATTTTTGTGTTGGGGCGTGAGGAAGACCCTTAATTGTGGACAACCATAATTGGCTCAGTATGAAGGACTTGACCCTGTTAAAACAAGCAGAGGCTGTGCAAACAGTGAATACAAGGCCGCTTCAGGCAGAGGGCAACAGAAACCATAGGCCCACGGATCGAGACCCTTCTGAATGTACACATTCACATTGCAGTGATGAACATGCTGTTGAAATCCTGCCAGGCCTGCTCCACTTCCAGCTGCTTATTGAATTCTGCTGAGGCAGCATATAGTGTAGAAGATACATCTTGCAGTTGGAACGTCAAGGGGGTTCATCCACAATGAGACTCTGAGGTGCTGGAAGATGTGTATGATTTAGGGGTGCTGAAGTCCAAAACCCAAAAAATATAACATTATAATAATGCAACAGGGACTGAATAGTGTTGTTTTGTATAATTTTGATGCAGAATTCAGTTCCCTGACAGCCAGAACACGAAAACAGCATAACACTCTGACAGTGTTAGTGTTGGTTGCCACAGAGCTGCAGCTCTGCTGAAACCTGGCTAGATTGTCAGGGAAAGGACTGATACAGTACATGTTGAGCTAGTTACCACTGCTTGCTACAGTAGCTACAATGTTCTTTAAAATTGCATTAATTGCAAAGGCAATACTTGCTCCGTGGCTAGCAAGCTGCTGCTTGCGGGTGTCTGTGCCTCTGAGGTGGAGGATAGAGGTAGCGGCGATTAGGACGTGCTGGCACTGCCATCAGTGGTGTTTTTTTTTTTTTTTTTGCAGGCTTTTTGGAAGAGTTCACTTATTCGTTTTTGAGACATTTTGAATAAAATGTAAAAACACAACAGCTCAATCAATGGTTACTTCTTGATAGCTAGCTAGCTAACTCGCTTGCTTGCATTGCAAGCTACATTGATACATATTGTTTTCCCATCTGCTTATCAGGTGATTGGTCGGTTAAAGAGACGCACACTTATTTTTGTCTTTATTATAAATATGATATACTTATACTACATAAGAAAACTGTTCATGACAGCGGGTGCTACAGCACCCATAGCACCCCCACTTCCCGCTCATATGATGAGACTACTATTCCATCCAAGGTGTTTGACCTAGAATTCTCCTATGAAAAAATAATAATAATAATAATAATAAAAAAATGTGTGCCCTGCCTAAGGCATCTGATAAGCAAACAAATATTAATATGAACATTTTCTTATGATAATCCTCTTTGAGTCACTCAAGGCTCAGTTTGAGCTTCAACTGTCACATTCAAGGTCATTCTATTAGAGGTTTCCTCTGTTTGCCTCTCTGTCAGTGCACAGAACATATAGATAGAGTATTTATTTATAGTGTTGTATTTTGCATTATTGATGGTTTTTCACCCACAGTACCAATGGGTACCACAGCAAAAAAGAGCATGGGCCTTACCTTTAGGTTGCAAACAACTCTCCTGTATCCTTGGCTACATCTTGTTGGATGTAGACATTGATTTCGGTTGGCCTGTGCAATAATGGAAGACGCCACAGTCAAGCTCAGTCCAGAAAGTGCATCAGTCAATTGGATCTGTTCCGAAGGCCTTGATCTCACCAGGATGGTTCTAGACTGAATGAGTGCTTGCCAACCGCTCATCATCATAGAACACAGACATCTTTAACATATTTAACATCTCAAACATGTTTAACCTGTCCTGGTATTGTTATATCATTAATTCTACAGTTACACAAATGTATGCATTCCCTATTGTTGTTTTGCATTTTCTGTTTATTTAAAAAATGTAAAAGCACTGGGTTGCATTTCAATTGACAGGAATTTCTTACATGCCTTTCTCAGTGATAATCAAGCTCAGCGAATAATTACAGATATCTACTGGTGTGTAAAATGTCAACACTGGTTTCTTTAAGTAAGACATTTCATTATTGTCCTATTAGCATGCAAATGATTCACTGGGTGGAACGTAAGCTAAGGCGCGGCATTTCTTACCTGGCTGTGTTGTCCCTTGCTGTGTAAATTAATTTGTCAGAACTTGAGCGCGTCTGGCTTCGTACAGCAGTCGGTTAATCAGTGGTAAATGGAACTAGGAAACCAAATTGGCAAACTTTGTGTAGCTTATGCAGCCCTTGCCACGTTTGGCAATTAACGCCTGTAATTCTCAAGCTCCAGGAAGGGGAATCTAACAATGATTGTGATTAGCAATTTAATTACAATATAAGCTCCATGCTGCCATCAAGCTAATTTTGAATCTATTCATAGAGGGTTGAGCTGGAGTCTGATCTCCTGTGTCTCTGTTTGTTTTCTGCTGGTGGGGGTGCAGGTGATGGGACAGCCTGTGCGAAATCTACCCTGGGATGGTGCAGACGTTCTGGGGTGAGACCAGTGCCAATAAATGATTCCTGATGGATGTTTGAAAGGTCTGTGCTTTTCCTGGGAGGAGATGGTGAGGAAACAGCATAGCAAATATGAGCACAAAAAACAATCATAAGAAATCAATATTTTCAAACAACAGTGTTAGGAAAGGAAGAGGGAGAGAGAGAGGGAGAGAGATGGGCAAGAGAGGCAAAGAAGGAGACTGAGAAGAAGAATGAAAGAGATGACAACAAGGAAAGAGAGAAAATGGTGTGGGCTGCCCCATATTTGCCCAATCTACCATTGAAAAAAGAGACTGCCAGACTGGGAGATAGATTTCCTTGACATTTTCGTGGGTTAAAGGGAGATATTGTGTCTCTCTTCCCATCCTATATAAACTCCATTATCACAGTGATATGACAGCCTCCACTAAAAGAATTATCTGAGATGGCAGAAATTGTACATGATAACTGAAATATAAGATTTCCCTCTCTGTTGAAAGACATTATCAGACTTTAATAGGTCTCTAGCATTATCTGGAGAGGGGAAGGGGGAAGATCCAGTCCATCATCCCCAAACTTGGAGCTGATAAAATAATAATAATAATTCCCTGAGGTGAGAAGAAAATTGTGTGTGAGAGAGAGAAAAGAAAGGAACGAAAAAGTTGAATTATTCCTGGCACTTTTGTGTCTTCAACAGTGAATGTGAATAAAAAAAATGTTCAGCTTCTCCCAGAACTACATCAATTATTATTCTGAAAAGAAGAAACAAGACATAAAGAGCCATGAAAGATGAATGATTGCCAGCGTGGCCCTCTGTGGTACTGATCCACTGTTCCATGGGTCCTCTGGTGAAAGAGTCTTGGCTGTTTGAAATGAGACGAGGATTCAGAGGGATTGCAGTTTTCTGTAATCAGAAAGGACAGGGAACATTTCCAAAAGCCGGACGCAACCGCACTGTCGCCATGGGGAGGAAATCATCTCACAGTGGATGTGAGAGGCTGCCTCACCTCACTGAACTGAACCATCTCTGCCCTCCTCCCATGACGGCCATCTTAGGGAAACATCATGTGGTTGGAGATGCACGTACAGGGTGCCCAGCTTCATTCTCATTAAAGCCTCATTCCTGTCCATGTGCATGCTGGGGGAATTTATCCTTGGCCAGGAAGGGGGTAGGGGGGTTGTTGAAGGACATGGAGTGGCTGCATGGTTCACAACACTCCTTGAGTATGCTCTTCACATCCATGGTGGTGTATGCACTGTATGCTTGTGTATGAGTGTGTGTGTGTGTGTGTGTTCATGTATGGGGGCCTGTTTTTGTGTGTCTATGTGTGTTTGGGTAGGTGGGTGTATGTGTGTGTGTGTGTGTGTGTTTGTGTATGTATGTATGTATGTTTTTGTGTGTTTGTGTGTGTGTCTATGTGTGTTCATGTATGTGTGTATGCTTTTGTTCATTTATGTGTGTTTGTGTATGTGTGTGTGTGTGTGCTTGTGTGTGTATGTGTGTGTGCTTTTGTGTATGTGTATGTGTATGTGTGTGTGTGTGTGTGTGTGTGTGGGTGTGTACTGTGTCGCTCACCCTGGGCTAGCCCTAAAGCGATTAAGAGAGATCATGGCTGACCCTTGAGTAGCAGGGATTTATTCATGGGACGGAGATGAAGTGAGAATCCCACTCTCTCTCTCTGATCGGCACATTGCGCCTGGCTGTCACCCTCATGTCTCCCGTCCCATTGTGTCTCGGTTCTCGGTGTCGCATTAGGGTAATTGACCTGTCTATCTGCCTGTCATTGCAAAGAGGAGTGCACAAGTCTTCTATCTTCTCCTCCACACACACACACACACACACACACACACACACACACACACTCCCAGCATGTTGAAGCACTGACCAGAAGTCTACAGATTAAAGGCTGGCATCACCGAATAACACAACTTGGAGCACTGACCAGAATTTTACAGAGAGGGGAATGAGGTCACTGACACAGAGCCTGCAGTACTGACTGAATTGCTACAGAGAATGGTATGAAGTCACAGACAAAGTACCTGCAGCACTGACTGAATATCTACAGAGAATGGTATGAAGTCACAGACAAAGTACCTGCAGCACTGACTGAATGTCTACAGAGAATGGTATGAAGTCACAGACAAAGTACCTGCAGCACTGACTGAATGTCTACAGAGAATGGTATGAAGTCACAGACAAAGTACCTGCAGCACTGACTGAATGTCTACAGAGAATGGTATGAAGTCACAGACAAAGTACCTGCAGCACTGACTGAATGTCTACAGAGAATGGTATGAAGTCACAGACAAAGTACCTGTAGCACTGCCTGGAATTCTACTGTTCTTCTCAACTGGAAGACTTCCACAACAGGCCTACAGTCCACAGACAGCCCACACGTGCAGATGATAAACAATACCAATAATAACGCATATTGTCCTGTAGGGCCCTATTTTCGTGCCGGCGCTAAGCGGCGTTATGCCCTAGCGCAGGCGAATTGCCAGTTTCGTCTGTCGCAAACGGAATATTTCCCGTCTCCACCGAGTTTGGCAATTTTGTGGTGCACAATGAAGGCGTTTGTGTGACTATGGGTTTATGCAACGCAACAGGGGGTGTGACTATGAAAACAGTTGGCGCTATGCAAGTTTGGTGTCAAATAATGAGTTTGCGTTAATCAGGCTGTGGGAGGGCTAAATGCTAAATACCTGAATATTCATTATTCATTGTCCACACCTCTAAGAAATGGGCCATCTCACTGGGCCATCAGTGTTATATTCTGAGTTCCTGTTCTGTTGTTTTTTGGCCTTTGTTTATTTTTCATTCAGTCCTTATTCATTATTCTTTATCCAGTATTGCATTTTCCCTGTTCTGTCACGTTCTGCTCCCTGTCTGTCCTTGTTCCGTTTATTTCGAGATCCACACCTTGTCTTGTCATGCACTTCGGGAGTTTATACTTTTCGGGGTTTTCCGCCTTCGCTTATTATCTCGTTTTCTTCCTTCTTACTTTCTAGATTGCACTTTGTATATATTAGGTAGATGTGTATAGAACTAACCAACTAATCTACTAACGTTAGGGATTTAGATTAAGTTACTAACACGCGGAATATGTTTGGCGTCACTAAGACGCTGAATTCATATATTTTCACGAGTATTTGAAAACAAGCTAAATAAATAACATTTTAGGCTGTTTGAAAAGTATTCTTCCATAGATCTTGTGTGCATATTGCAATTTGTTACGTTGCAACACGCGGAATATGTAGTCACGCGGAATTCATATATTGAATATATATACGAGTATGTGATAACATGGCAAATCAAATATAGTTACTTACTCCTCGTCAGTTATTGTCTTCGTCGCTTTTCATCAATACTCTCAAACACTGCAGCGCAGAAAATCTTTCCATCTTGAATAAAATTGTATGTCTGTATAAAATCTTGCTTCAAATTGTCGGGACAGTTTATGTGTTTACGCCGGCAAGCGTTTTCACACATGGCCCCACGCCCCCCCCCACACCCTCGCCTAAACTCGCCCCTAGTTACCATGTCAATAGAAGGGGACGTTACTACCAGGTAAAAAAGAGAGTAAAAGGCAAGGTTTACTTTTGGTCTAATTAACCTAATTTAAAAATCCCATTTGATTTGCCAGTGCTCAAATCGGAAAGTCGCGATTCTAAGGAATGTCCAACTAGACCACCTCTTAGCGCAAACACTGGTGCTCTGTGCAATTTGGTGACTTTATTGATGCGCACATATGAACATAAGGTTATCTGAAATTACATGAGAATGTTTTGTGAATATTGTGAATTTCCTCCCACGTTGAGGTGAATCATCCAATCCATGGGTAACTTACAAGCGTAATCAATTCAGCTAAAAACTATTTCACCACAGCTTGTGGTTATTCAATGCACGGACATGAAAGACTGAAGCCAGCAGGCCATCCATCGCTACCGTTCAGTAAGATACACCTGTTAAATAAATATATGTTTGTATGCACATTGTTTTTCTTATGTCTTATCCATTTGCACTACAGAAAATGCGATAGGCGATGTGCGAAGGCGATACCGTGAGCGATGCCCTGGGTTTGGTAGCTGGTGTTGGCCAGACGGCTATCAGTTCGGCTGTACATGCAGTTTCTTCCAGTCTTGTCCAACATGCAAATTTGTTTATTACTTTTCCTACACCCGACAGCCAGCAGAGAACTAAACAGGATTTTTGACATTAAGTTATAAGAAAATAAACGTTGTTTTTTAAGTTGGAAAGCCTTTCCATTTGCAATACAGAAAATGCGATAGGCGATATGCGAAGGCGATACCCTGAGAGAGTGTTTGCCAGACGGCTATCAGTTCGGCTGTACGTGCAGTTATTTATTGCTTTCCATTTAACAATTACATTAAGTTAGGAGAAAAGAAACGTTGTTTTTTAAGTTGGAAAGCCTACAAATAAGGAAAAAGAGATGGTAAAATGAAACACTTTCTTTTAACAATGTAGGTCTCAAAATATAAACTCAAATCATGAAAATTAATGGCATGTTTTCCCCCTCTGATTCGCGCGCCAACTTTTCCGCACCTCCTCGCTCTCCTCTTTTGAGAAGTGTTCCTGGCGCAGAAGCGCAAAACTGTCATCCATGTCAGGAAATTGCCAATTTGCTATAGCGTTAGTGTACTGGTATTTAAAGGGATAAGAAATATGTGTTCTGATTGGCCATTATGAAACCAAACCCCCACCACACCCACATGTATTTCCACACATGTAATCCAACCTCTTTTACAACTGCGCCGGAGGTGCGCTATCGTCCTAAATCACGAAATTACCGAAATTGCGTTAGACACGCCCTAAAGCGCCACCGTCTTCGCTTTGCGTCTGCGTTACCGACACCGTCCTAATTCACCAAAACAGGGCCCTTAGTGTTTGTTTCTGGTCCCACTGCACATTGCCTGGATATCACTTCATGATAATCAACCTGTCTCCCTGACACTGCAATGAAGCTATGGACCAGGTTTTTCACAAATAGCACAGTTATTATACTGTAACTTATGAGTGGCACCGGTTGCACCTCCCCTGCAATCAATCTGTCTGGTCTCATTGAAGCCCAGAGCTGGTCCATCTGGTAAAGTCTCCAAATTTAAAAGCCTCTTCATTGTCTCCTGTAATCATAAGGTTCACAGTGAATTCCAACGATGTCACTGCAACTGAGTGCAATGCTGAGTGTCTGCTTTTTGCCTGCTTCACTGCCTGAATCCACATCTCCAGTGTCGGAGGTGGTGTCTCTGTGTATCTAACTCTCTGACTCTTTGCCAGTGACGCTGTACAAGGATGCTATTCCTGCAGTGTAGGTAGAGTGGTAATCGGTATGAGTTTTTATAAATCCATTGGCAAGACTTGGCTCGATATCAAACCCACAAATGTCCTGTGACAATGTGGACACCGGTGTGGTCTGGAGCCTCAAACACAGGGGAGTGATCACACTGGGGTGACATATTTGCTTTATTTTCTTAATGTCTGATGGGCAAGCATAGTCTGTGGGCTCCCAAGTTTCGCAACACTGTAGACACTGGAGGAGATATAAGATGATCTTTTTCACACACGTCATTCCCACAAACAGGACGGAAGCCTGTCACCACATTTTTGAGTTTGCTGTCCCTTGATCCGGCATCAATAGCTTAGGAAAGGTAGTACATCACCATTGGCATCACATTATTGCTGGAGACACACATACCGTAACTGGCAAAATGTTTAATTGTTTCAACGCACTGACACTATGTACTCATCATAATGGCTGGAAAAGTGCTGGTGTATACTATTAGCTAAAGCATGTATTACTGTCATTCATTTTATGTAATTTCATGAAAGAGAGTATTCAATAACTACTAGCTGACTTTATCGTGTACCAACTACCTATAACTAACTCAAAGCTTAACGACTATCGTTTTATTAAGCTGTGGCCTGCATTGTATTCCAGTTCACCACACTTTATTCAATTACGCTCATCCTTAAAAAGTGACGAGATGCAGTATAGGTGCCATTGCATTTTGACTGTGTCTCCAGCCGGTTGTTGCTATGTATGTTGCTACGTTGATGATGCTGAACTTTAACATAGCATAACAATAGGCCAGGCTAGTGGTTGATACATTGCTTGGTATTAGTAGGAACATACGAACAAGTTTAATGAGGGCTGTAAATAGATTTTTGCTTTGTTTTTTGTGAACACAGTCTGTGTGGATGTGCTGTGCCTCCCTGTAAGCAACACAAACACAGAGCCACTCACAGCTGCATGGTGGCCATTGTCTTCTGGTGCAGCACACAGGCTCTCCCTAGGCGCACAGATTTTTCCCGTGGGCCACAGAGCAAACTAATTGCGTGACACTGAATATCTGCTTAGCAAATGCCCTGATCCAGGAGCACATACTACACGACTTGCATTTTTACATTATGCAAATAGTTATTTATTGAAGCCATTCTAGTCAAGTGCCTTGCTACATGGTAGAGCAGCCCGCCTTGGAATTTAATCTGCAACATACTGGTTATATATATGACAACAAAGCTGATGCAGCTGACCCAAGACACGGGACTGTGTGTGTGTCTGTGTGTCTGTGTGTGTGTCTGTGTGTGTGTATGTGTGTGTGTCTGTGCGTTAGTGGCGATTGGTTCTGTTGGAAACAGAGGAAACAGAAGTCTTACCTGTAAACCGATCATTACTTTCAGCCTGTTTCCATTTACTCTCCTTGATTAACAATCAAGCAAGCTGAATAACCAATACCAATAAGTTTAGTAGGCTCATTATTCCAAATTGTATTTTGTGATAGCATTATTCTATTTCTTCCATTCACATGGCGGGACAGCTCTGTGCATTTTATGATGCTGGATAGGCAAACAGCATGTGGCCTGGCCTAACCTACATTTATTTCTTCTCTAAGAAACTCACTGATTGTCCTAATGCCCATGAGAAAACGTGGGCTTCCCTGGTGTTATCACTGACAGGCTTTATCACTCCTTGAATGAAACCAGGACACTAATCTATGTGGCTTTGGCACCAGTGTGGTCCGTATTGGATCAGTGCACCGTGTGCCCTACTATGTCATGCAACAATTTTGGATTGAGCACTATGCTGGAAATTATGGGTCAGATGCACCAGAGGAAATCGGAGGTCTTTGTGTCACAATTGGCCTTGTCACCAGGTAGGGATAGTTTGATCCTCCCCAAAAAAATCATAAACGAACCATGCATGTTCTGGTCTCCCCAAATCATAAATGAAAGGGCTCCTCTAAAGGGCTCCAACTTCTGATAACTTATAGTGTGACCTGTTGATGGCTTAATCATTCTAGTTTTAAAGAGTTTGATTCTGATTCTACACATTTTGGCATTCTTGAGATCTGGTCCTGGCTTACACTTTGGCGCTCATTTGTGCTTTGTTTCATGTGTGCCTTTTGGATAGAGACTTTGTTTACTATCATTTTATTTCATTTAATCTCATTCATGATGCTATTTTATGTCTAGTATTTCATGTTTGTTAGTAAGGTAGTAAACCTATGTCTGTAGATATGACGTTGAATATTTTGTCTTTCTTTTGTGTTGTGACTCAATAAACCAGCTCTTAATATTAATTGAATTGTGAGTTGTATATTTGTTATGGTTGATCCACCAGATTGCTCTGCAAAGAACTGAATTATTTCATTGATAATTGTCATAACTTGAATTGATAATTCTGTGTAATAATTATCAAGTTAAATCAAATAAATGTATTCTACATGTGGGATAAGTGAGGGACATAATACCATTGGGTTGACGAGTGCTGAACCTTAAACAAGGGCATTTGACTGTTAAGGCTACTGGATTCAGAGAATAGATGTTTTCATTTTTAATTCTCACTCACTCACGCCCGACACACAAAACTATGCAAAATCTTCACATATTCAATGATTGAACTTCTGGACAAATGTTCTCTTCTTCCTCTGTGCCCAAATTCAAAGAATATTCATGACATTACACATCAATCTGATCTGTGCAGATACTGCAGTTCAGGTGCTTATTAAAAGGAGCTGATTTTCAGAGGTTTTTCTAGCCTTTACTGAGCATTGCGCTCACAGCTGGTGGGATATACAGTTAACAGAGGTATGTCCTATTAAAACGATTTGACTAAATTGTTCTATCAGTTACAAGAGACAAAATTAAGACAAATCCTGGTGATTACCAGTATTCAAATATTGGTCCACTTTTTATTCAACCAAATTAAATGAAAACAAGATATCACCAATCATCATGGTTAAAAGTAAAATTTGTACATCCTCTTTTTCCAGCTCTCAAGATACAACTTTTATGTGTGTGTGTGTGTGTGTGTGTGTGTCTGCACAACCCTTTGCACAATTATATTGATTGGATCAGGTATCATTGCTGTGTCTTTTATTTAAACTTAAACACATGTAATATGATATTAGCTTTTATATTGTAAAGTTATCCCTTTATTTAATACCATACACAATGCTTGGAATGCTATTGCACCTTTATTTGTGTATACTTGCATTACATTATTGAGTGCTTAGTGAGTGCCTTCTTTCATTACACATGTTAAGGTGTAGTTCAGGCCTGTGTATTGGCAGGCCCTTATTCAGCCGGTAACTAAACACCTGCATGAAAACACCGGCTGTTCCTTCATTCGCTCTGGGCCATTCAGCGCCCTCTAGTGTCCACAGCACAATACAACTCTGTCCCAACAACTGTCTGCATTTAGATGGACGCAATTGAACAATGAGGGTTTAACTTGTACCGAAACATATTTTCCCAGAAACAGTGCAATATAAAGGGAAACAAACTGCCTGCGGCCCCTAGGCTGGACGGCTGTGGGAACTCCAAAACAAAACAAAACATTTAGAGTGTACATTGCTCTCAAACAGTATTCGAGAGAGAGAGAGAGAGAGAGAGAGAGAGAGAGAGAGAGAGAGAGAGAGAGAGGGAAGAGGTAGACAGAGAGTGATCAAATACATGTGTAAAGTGCATAACCATCAGGAGGATTATTGCCCAACATTTGAAATACAATTTACCCCAATTTTAATGTCCTCTTGGACTACAGTAACATCCCCACCTGTTCTGGGAGGGAGGAACAGACAGCGAACCTGGCATCCAGACATGTGTTTGCCTGCCACATCCTTTTTGACAGTGGACTTCCAACAAAATTGTGATTTTTTTCCAAGGGGGCAGAAATAAGCTGTAAGCTGTTGTCATCATTGTTTTTGTTATAATTATCATCACATTAACCGTGCTTTGGCAATATTGTACATTGCGAAGTTATTCCAAAAAGCACAATTTTAACTGAACTGAATTTGAGTTTGAAAGAGAGAGAAAGAAAAAGGTGGGCGGGGGTGGATTTTGCCATCTAACAAGGGAAAACACCAAATAATGCATGGGCAATATTTTGCTGGTTTCCACTGAATATGAACATGAAAAAACCCCCACTAAAATACTTTAAAAGCAAGCCCCAAAGACATGATACAGTTTAAAGTTCTACAAACCCAAGAACTGTAGCCTGAAATGAGTCCCCTCAGTCAGCTAGAACCGAAGCGTACAGATTTCATAACACAAACTAATTTACAATGCCCAGACCAGTCCACAAATCAGTGTAACTAAAATGAAAAAAAAAATGTATTTGGAACATTGGGGAAAAGAACACTAAAGTAGAAAGTTGATAAAATTGTTATCTGAATCTAAAAAGTGATTAAACACATTCAGACACAATCTCTTTTCTGTTACAGTTAGAGAGCACATTCTCACCAAGTAGTGTCTCAGTAACACTGCCATAGCCATTTTAAAAAGGCACAAAAAGAAATGGGTAAAACGAAAAAACAAAAACATTCAAAGGCAAGAAATGCATATTTAATTATGTTTTGTAGCTATAAAAACATAATATTTGACCAACAAATGATGGAAAACTGCAAGTCCTTTTTGGGGAAGGGACCAACAGACCCAGTTGTGGAACGCTTATCTTTCCATAACCTCAGGACACTGAGTGACCATCCTGATATAAATCATATGAAATATAACATATTTATTTCCGCTCAGTCGCTCAGCGTAAAAATGTGTAGGTGTAAAAAAATAGATGGAATAATAATTTCTGGATATTGTTGGATGTTGTTACACATGCAAGGTACATTTACACTATATCATGTCTGTTCAAAACAAAAGGGGTCGCTGCATAATTTGGTTTGCCAATAAACGATTGTGAATTTGAAAGAGAGACAATAAAAGACAATCCGAAGGCAGAGAGAGAAATAAAGAGAGAACGCAGCAAGAGAGACCAAACAATAAAGAAGAAGAAAGAGTGAATGAATGATGAAGTAGGAGAGTGACAGAGCGAGCAACAGAACGAGAGAGAGAAAGAGAGGGAGCAAATGAGAGCTGCAGCAAGTCTGGCTCTTCACATGAGTAGCCCTGTCACAAGCCCCTTTCCTTGCCAAAGTAATTACACAACTGCATGTGTTTTGCATCTGCCTAATTATTTTCACTGCTGTGGACAGGAGAGGCGATGGGACTGGGGCTGTGTGGGGAGGGAGGAGACAGGTGGGCAGGTGGACAGCCAGCTCAAATCGACACGGCTCAGGACTTTCGCCTGTCGATGCTGGTGCACACGTCTGTATCAGACACGCTGTTTCAGTGAGCAACATAGCTCCGTTCTGAGGATGCTAACAGTGACACTCATAGCCAGCGGGGGGGTCAACACATCATTCAGATTCGGATGGCCTTGATGGCTATGTGTAATAAATACGCTATACAAATATACTGCGGTAATTGCTCGTTAAAGATACATGCTCTCTAAAAAGAGACCAGCCACGCCGGAGGCAGTGGCACTCTCCCGGGGCGATCAGGTAGTTAGGACCCAGTCTGAACGCGCGGCCCGAAATAGCAGCGCCGTGACAGGGCCATCGCATTGCTCCAGTGTTACGGGAACGTTGCGGGAGCGTTGCACATCAGCCGGGGTGAACTGTGTCGTGACGCTGGCGCAGCCCACTCGGTGAAAGGCGCCACTCAGAGAGTAAAAAAAGAAGCAACCTCTTTCGTCAGTGAGAGCGGTACCTGGAAATAACACAATGCAAAGGGGGGAGCCGGGGGGGGGGGAGGCTGCTGCCATTAAATCGGATGTTGCTTTGAGCACCCAGGGATGTGGAAACTTGATATTTCCTCATTATAGGTCAGGAGGAAATCCTCGCTGGTGCAATTACGCAGCTTCCTGTCACCTTCGGGAGAGCTCTGATTGCTCTATTAACTCAAGTCAGAGTCCCAGCGGTGTCATTTTCTTGTCAAATCACACACTAAAAAAGTAATACAGGTAATGTTTTTTTTGTATTCTATCATATCTACCATATATGTATATATAAATATATATATATATATATATATATATCATATATATGTCTACCATATTTATGTATATATATTTAAATATGCAGACATATATATATCATAAACACGGTACACACACACACACACACACACACACACACACAAACCAGTATTGTTCACTCTGAGCAGCAAATTAGATCTACGAAAGTGATGACTGCTTTGTTACCACTCAGAGACAACGGAGGATCAAATATTAGAGGGGGTCTGGCGGGGAGTTGAAGGCTTCCAATTAGTGCAGTGACTGTGTGCTGGAACAGGTCTGCCCTGGGCCTCTTCTGAGGCTTCCTCTGAAGGTGTCGGCTACATGACACAGCAGGGCCAGTCAAGCCAGCAGTGCAGACCACAGAATGCTGGACCGGGCTGTCGGAAAAAGGAAAATAAATGTGGAGCTTCTTCCCAAACTAACGCTCCTGCCCTCAGGGTAGTCTCTTCCCAGAGTCCCTGGTTACCAAGAATACACCCCCCTGACTGTTTGCACAACACCAGGAGGAGAGAAAGGTCAAACAACCCACTCACTGCTTTCTGTTTATTACTTCATTTACTATTCTACTTTATCCTCTTTTTTATTTGACAAACAGATCATGGTCACATTTCCTATTAAGCTGGCAATGTTATAGCTATTATTTATTTGCATAGCAGTCACCCTTATTCAGGTTGACTTGCACAGTTTTATTTCTATGTATATTACTGGATCCTTTTATACAGCCAGATACTTACTGAAGCATTTCAGGTTAAGTGCCTTGCTCTAGGGTACAGCAGCAGTGCCTCACCAGGGAACCCACTCTGTAAATTTCTGGTCACAATCCCAATTTTCTGACCACTGCGCCATGCTGTGCAATTGCATTTCGATTGCTCAACAACTGTTATGCCAGTACTACTTGGCATATCCCTGGTCGTACCCTAACCCTCACCAAACCCAGAGGGGGGCCGTCCAGGCCAGCTAAGCCTCAGTGAAGGCCTAAGAAAAATGTTATTAAATTAAACTTTTGAAATTGATCAAATCACAGTAGAATTTTGATGTATCTTTTTTATTCCTTAAAGTGGTATCGGCCATCATTATGTCTCAGCTCTTGTGATTTTGTTTGTTTAGGAAAGGGTTAATTTCAGGTGAATAAAATAAAAGGTCCAATCAGAATTTTTCTTTAGGCGGTCTCTGGGGAGAACAATTTAAAAAATATATATATATGCTCACCACCTCCCAGCCTTTGTGAAGGCCCTGGCATTCATTACTATGCGCACAGTTGTTTTCCGTGGGATGAGGGGAAGGTTTGAGGAGTGAAAAGGGAGAAGGGGCTCTCCTACCCCCTGCCAGAAAGGATCACTCCTGTTAGAGTATGCAGAATGTTGTTTATTTTATAACGTATACAACCCATATAAGGGCAAAACATCTGTTTGTCACAGTTTAGATATTGTTGAGAGCATTCAACGTTTCGAAAGAAAAGAAAGAACTAATAGAAAAAAAATATTCCATGCCTTGTGCAAAAGGGGTCCGACACTAAGTCTGATAGTTCAAATGGATACTTTGGAGGAAGTGAATCTATCTATCCATATATCTATCTAGATGTATAGCTGTACAGATACTGAACACCAAGTTGCGTATGTGGGTGCAGAGAGAAAGAGAGAGGGGGGTGGGAAGATTGCATGTTCCTGTATGCAATTTAAACTGTAATTCCATTGGGTACTATACAATATCATTGCAGTAACTGTAAACTATCATTTATTAAGGAAAAACAAATAACAGAGTATTCCTTGGGCAGTCCTAGATTAAATTGACAGATAAACATACCAGATAGTGTTCCATGCCCTGTAGTCAGAAAGAAGTATCATATGCAATATTAGCATCTATACCATGTTAAGCTGAGTCCTGGTTATGTGAATCTGAAAGGCTTACAATTATTTGAATAATTAAAGCTGCAGGGGTCACTTCAGTCTCATGCATTACTTAAACAATAATAGAAACAGGTCCTTGTTTGTCGCTAGCATTAAACCAAGCAGCTAAATCCTGACATATTCCTGAATGTGGGATTGAATAGGCAGAATCTATTAGTGATTGCTAGTATCCCTGCTCAGCTTAAATACGACCAGTCATTCAGAACTAAAGAGGAAAATCTCCCTATTTTTTCGAGATGCATTTTCACTTTTAAACTGTATGAAGAGGGATGCTGTCCTGGGATGACCCTGCATTATGAACAGGATTCCTAAATGTTTTTGCATTCAAGTTTTCATTCTGTCCAAGCTTTTTCCTCTGTCTTTCTCTTTTACTTTTCTTTTCTAGGTAGAGAGGCAATGTCCTGAGATCCCTCCAGGGGATGGACCCTCCAAAAACATGTTGTGCTGGTCCATTTAATCAGCCCTGCTTTGTTTCCGCACACAATGTCTCACAATGGGAATCGGAATAATTAACAAAAAATAAAAATGTTCTCGTAATTATCATCAATTACAGGACAGGGGTCCAGATGCATTGTTGGGGTGTTAGTGTGCCGGTTAAGAAATAAACAAACAGAAGGTTCATTTTGCAATCATCAGCTATCTTTGTTCAGTTATTAGCTTAATTTGGACACTTCAAGGATTGCCTAATTGATAGTTCATTTTCTGTTTTGAGCCATGAGTGGTAGGATTTTCTTTTGGTACTTTTTTAATGTTAATTGAGTTGGGAGAGGCCTGCTCCAAGAAAGTGCAAGATTATTTTTGTTGTTGTTGTTGTTGTTGTTGTTGTTGTTGTTGTCTCGCTTCCATATGAAAAAAGCCAATCAAATACTTGTACAGTCCTCTAAGTATAATTTCCAATGAGCTCTCCATCTTGGTGTGGTGACGCAACAAAGAGGCCATAACTGCAACCCAGCACCTTTTTTGCATTAAATTGTTTTGCACTACACTATGTTGACCATTAGAGGCACTGTACTGACAGGGAGAGGAACTGGGCAAACTGATCCGCCCTCCACTTCCAAAACCAGGAAACAGAACACAGGCAAGCCGTATGCAAGCTAGTGTAAGCAACATTGTCAGTTTTGTGATATTTCTCATCAGTATGTCTCAATCTACTTTATGTAACATTAACACAGAAGTGGTATTTAGCATTTGGAGACACAAGTTGAAATGAAGTGACGCGGGTCTAGCAGATGCTGAGAGCCCTGTGTGCAGCGTATGATAAGGTGGTGAGGACTGTGTGCTATAAATATTACCATCATTATTCTCATCTTCCACAAAGAAGCCAACAGGTTACGTTACAATGGAGCTGCTCCAGGGGGGCAAGGCCTTGCGGTTCTGTAAAACCAAAGCCCAGGAGAGCACCACATTATTTGAATGCGAAAGAGGAGTCAATTATCACTAAGCACCCTAGAAATCTCATAAGTAATTATTATAATTGGAGCTACACCATACGTGAGTTTCTGAGAGAGAACAGGGAGGCATACAGAACCTTCTCTTGGAGGGTTCACTATCTGAGAGAGAGAGTTTATTATCATTCAGCAAATGGGGATAAAATGTGACCTATTATTTTGGCATTCATGTCTCGGTCGTGTTGTTTGATACCTGCAAGTGCATGAGATGGGCAACTGTATTGAGAATAGAGAGAGAGAGAGAGAGAGAGAGAGAGATCACTCTGCCTGATCTGGTCTGAACTTAATAAAGTGAGGAATAAACATGGCAACGGAGTTGGTGAAACGGATGGCAAGATGAGTATAAAAAGAGAAATAGGACAGTTTTTTCTCTCCCCGGCTCCCAGGCAGGGAGAATAATACATCCCCCCCTTATTTTCCCTGTCGAAACACGAAACAGGGGAGCAGCACTCAGCGTGCGATGAAAAGTGCTTCCCCGTTATTCTGTATCAGCAGAGAAAGTGCTGAAGCTCGAGATTTGAAGAGGGGGCTGCTGGGAAATGTAGGCTGCACTGCATGTGATTCTGATCAGTGGCCATGACAGTCAGTGGCAGGTGTTCAATTAACAGCTTCACCCAGTGGAATTGTCCTGAGGGTTGCTGTACTGCTGCTGGAGAAGTCTGAGGTCATGACACTTGCCAGATCAACCCATTGACCCAAAGGTCCATGAAAGGTTGGTGAGCTGCTTGGATAACTTGTAGAGTCACTGAAGGCTCTCAGAGACATGATCTTCACAGGGGGGACCCGAGAACATCGTACCGCAAATATAATTCAAAATGTGACTCTCTTTTCACGGTCCTTTGTTGTTTCCTTCAAACCCGCACGGACTATATAAATCTCCTTTTTACATTTGATTGAAAACAAATGGATTTAGGTATGTGAGGGTATCTCAAGCATAAATGTAGTTATGTCTGCATACATAAACAGCCTTGGTTACAAAGGCCAAAGCAATTTAAAAAAAGACTCAAATTGGTAGTAAAGGTGAATTCGGAATGGAGATATGTTGTTTTCTTTTACTATCAGGAGCCACATCAATATCAGGATCAGAGTTGAGATACATTAAACATGAAGAAGTCAATAATATCATTCTGCTTCATAACAGGAAAATAAAATATATCCACTACATTTTGAGTTGAATGTCATGGATATTGCAATGTGTGGTGAGAGAGAAATATGTTGGAGATTTATGGCGACAGTGGTGAAGGAGGCAAAGATGGAAAGCTCTCGCTCAGAATGGGCAGGGTCAGGAGGGAGAGTGGCAGATGCTTCCTGACCCTGACCCCAGTCTGATTTATTTACTGCCCATGTGCAACACATGGAAGCATCAACTGTATGGAATGGGGGAGGGTGGAGGGGGTGCGCAGTGGTGTCAATCCCCTCCGTGTCAGCCCACACAGACGCCTACACTTGTCCACGCTGCGCTGCTGGGCTGGACTGGGCTCAGCCCGTCCCAATGAGGAGAAGGAGATGCAGACGAAGCAAGACGGGGTGAGGTAACTGGCCCAAAACATCTCACCGCCTGGATAAAATACAGCTGTGGTCATGCAAAGGATATGGTTTCAAGTAAAGGCCCAAGGCCCCCTCTGGCTATTTTAAATATTTGTCTTGCTAAGAGCATTCACAACAATGTGCCAAACATTATTGTGCGGCCCATGATTTTGACCCCAAGGCCTCGTAGACACACTCTAATTTGTCAAATCTGGCACCTTTATAGGTGGAAGATAAACTGCCACTGGGACTTTGTGGTTAAAGTGTCTGTCTGTACATACCTGAAGGTTGGGGTCTCAAACCTTGGTTGTTTCCCACTAAGGTTTGTTAAAATTGTACCTGCTTGTGCTCTATTTGGCACTCAGTGGTAACCAACTGCTATCATTTAATAGAGTCTCTAAACCCTTTGCTTTCTCTGTGAAAGTGATATTGTGGATAGAAAACAGGTAGCTCAGGGACAGAGTAAAAGCATTTCAGATATGGAACAAGTATGGAGACAGGTTCTGTGGGAGTTCTCTCTGTATTGAAAGGCAACCTGTCAGTTAATAGGAGCATACATTAATTCCTACAGCCATTAGATTGACACTTCAAGGGATGTGACAGAATACTTGTGCGGTCCTTTCCTGGTTCCGTGATTCAAGTATTTGAAGTTTTCCTTTTTTTAAATGACAATTTATTTCTTGATTTTGTCCAATTTTCCTCCAGTTTGGTGGCCAATTGTACCCTCTTCTACTTCAACTACCCCTTCCCCTCATACCGCGAGTTTCCTGCCTAGACCGGCAGTGACAAAGACACCGCACCACCTCCTCCGAGCCGGAACTCACCAAGCCAACTCTGACACACAGAGCCATGTTTGCATGCAGTGAACTCATGCCAGCTTCCCTCTTCCCTCCCCCTGGGGTGGACAACTAATCAACCTCCACAGCTTAAGAGTAGTCCTGGCCAGAGTGGGGCAGGCACAGCCTGGGCCCAAACCCAAGCTGCAGTGGGCAATGAGCACTTGTGCGAGTGTTTTTAGTGGTTGCGCCATCCGGGGGCCTCAAAGTCACAGAAGTTTGGAACATCTGTTTAAGTCTTCCACATACGAAGGCCCTGGGGGTGTGCAAAATTATCACTTCGAGTCTCATTTCGACAGGGTTATGTCACCGCCTCACTGTCATGAGTGGTTGTCAATACCCTGTGAACCACGATGACTCATCCCTCATCCTGGACGATGGCTGAGTTTCCATCTGCCTGCACCTTCCATGCCTCCCTGTTTATTATTTCTGCACACGGATCCAGTAACAGGATGATTGTAGTGAGGGATCAGCTCCTCCTTCACCCTTATCCACTCATAATTGACAGTGGCTGCTCTTGTCACAGAGATGCGCCAAATCTGATGAAAGTCTGATGAAAACAGTATAGCACTGGAGAAACTGCAACCCGAGATTTAACAATTTTTGACTGTTTCAAAGCCGCCAATGGTTTGATAGAGACATGTTGAAGGGCAAGGCAATGATGTTTTATTTTTTGTTAGGCTTGGCATCTTATAATTTCCCTTTCAGGTTTTGCTTGGCCAGAACACTATTGCTGCCCTGGTTGTGATTCATGTTCTGTGTTTTTTTTATTTTAAGGATTTTATTGAATGAGCTCCAATTTATGCCATTGCTGTTTGAGAGAGAAAACAACAAGCCAAATTCTTACCCTGTGAAAATGTTGGCATTGGTTTGAAACTTAGTCTGCAGTTCTTGGCCTTCCAAATTTCATTGGATAAGGTCTGTCTTACAGCAGAATAAACTCTTTTGGAGGTGTCTAATCTTAGGCCAGGTTTTCCGCAGCAACCAACCTACCATTTGATGCTTCCTTTTTTCAGGTCTGCTCCCAATCTCTGTTGTTCCTTTGCATTGTTTTCCTGGAAGCAACATCATTCTACGGCTTGAATGACTCACAACCGCAATTAAGTCTTTCATGGTTTTTTTTGTTTTTGTTTTTTGTTTTCAGAAAAAATCCTTAAATCTGATCTATAAAGATGGAAGTTCTCTGCCTCAAAAGCCCCATGGACAATTTAGGAAACTAGGCCAAAATGAAATATTGCTGCAATAATAATAAAAAAATAAAATAAAAAGCAGCCACACTTCAAATGCACACTGGCAATAAAACCTGTGTGATGAGTGTTTACATAACAGGACAGTAAAACGAGGTGTTAGACTGTTAAGTGTTCTGCGTAGATACTGCCGATAAACACACCGTTCCATTGACAACCCCTCCAGTCACTACAAAAACGAATGCAGGCTTGCTATAAACAACAAAATGCACAAATATTGGCAACTTCAATATCAGAGAGCCAAACTAGTTCCATGCTGGCTTCGGGAGTTCTTATTAAGGAGAAACAGCAGTTCGCAACAGGGACCTGCCAGGGTTGCTGGATTATTGCTGCTGGGTTGCTGGGGAATAGCTGTGATAGAGGGCGTGAAGGCACTTGGTCCACAACATTTGCCAGTTTAACTTTTTTTAAATAGATTATTTCACAGATAATGGAACAGCAGCGTTCTACAAAGCCGATACATTATCTTATAAAAAGCAAACTCTTTTAAGAGTCAAATAAATTCGACACAGTTGGCAAAACAGTGTGAATCATCAATACCATCAGATTGCAAAACTAGTGCAATTGGCACATTTTTAAAAATAATACATCTTGGTTCATATTTCATGACATCTTGTAAATTTCAGACTTCAGTGCTTCACACAGACTAAATCACAGTTCCAAGGTTCTCATCTGTTGCTCATGCAGTTTAGTTGTGTTACTATAGTGGCCCTTACTTATGGTCCTGAGGATTTTAGAGATGCCTTGGAATCAGCAGCTGATTAACACCTGAAATAACAGATGACTCATCGACGGCTCAGAAGGAATTAGTTGGGTTCTTGTGTGTAGATAACTGCTTAAGCTAATGCCAGGGGATACAGAAATCTGGACTAGTAGAGGATTGTCAATCTGATGCTGGTGGTGAGGCAGAGTTGGTGCAGGCCTATATACTGCACATAAGTGGGACACACATTTCTGGGGTGGATTGACTAGGATTTTAAGAGACTCCCTGTTGTGTAGCTGTGCATCACACATGCTCCATGCTGGTGGGAAGGCTCCATGCTGTCCTGCATATTTCCTCACCAAACAGAAGATATCTATATAACCATGTCACCGCACTCATTAGCATGCATATCATAATGCTACGCTTTTGATTGGATTATGAGTTGCACATCAAACTGAGGCACTTGTTCTTTATGAATTGATGTGCCCTATGGTTCATATAAAATCCATGATGCACCAACAGTATTACATTTGTGTGATGATACAGCATAACAGGCCAGAGTTCACCAGCCACACCAGTCTGGCACCTCAGGCAAACCCCCCACCAAAGCAGCATCAGCTCCCTTGCGATTTCCCCCACAGAATACAGTATGCACATCCATTCATTACCAGTAATTAATACAATCATAACTATAAACATAAGTAATTATTTGCACTTGGCTAAGCCATCCTCACTACATGCAAGGCTCAGGGGGTGTGATAAGTCACAGAGCTGCATAAAACACTGAAGCGCACAGTGCACACAATCAAGCATACGCATACAGGAGGGGGCAGTCTCCACTCCACAAAGGGCTGGCATGGATTGAACAAAGTGCCGACCCAAAAAATAAAACATTTTTTTCAGGTGCAGGCTGTCATTTCAGATTCTCCCAGACTCTCCTTGGGGTCTAGCCATCCAGTTGTCTCACCCCTTCCCCAAAACTGACAGCAACCTCTTATGGTAAGGGGATTTCAGCAACGGCATATGCACAATAGCAGGTTGTCACAGTCACACACACACACACACACACACACACACACACATACACATACCAGAGCACACTCAATTTTGCAGGGCAGCAATTCCCCTGCACTGTGGCTGAATTATCCCCTGGTCGTGTGACTGCTTCCTTCCCCTGATGACATGCTTTGCAAGTGAGTCTCTCTGTCGATAATTAAGCCAACTGCTATCACCGAGTTACTTACTCTGCCTGACTGAATGCTATGCTTTTTCTAGCCTTTCTCTACAAATCTGACAAATAGGCTGAACACAGCTCAGCTATTAACAGGTGCTTGTCATTAACTAGGTGAGTATATTCCCCACTACTCAGCTCCCCTCCTGCTTCTACTCTCTAACATGAATATGTAATGTGTTAGTTCTACACTGACACTGAACACCTAACAATTCAATGTGGGACAAAAGGAAAGGGCCACCTTCTATTGTCCTACTTTCTGTCCTCTAACTACAATACTTGCTTGAGCTGGGAGTTTTAAAAAAAGTCTGTATATCTGTGTGGCAAATAGCAAATACAGAAATCGTTCACTAAAAACTTTCTGTAATATTGTATAGAAGGCATCACATTTCTGGGAGGGAGGAGGTGGAGGATGAAGAGGGACTGACGGCAGAGGAGGAGTAGGGAAAGGGGTAAGAAGGATGATGAGGAGGTGCAGGGAAATGAAGGTAACACTATTCAATTTCTGGAAGTGGTGTTCAATTAAAAAGGTTGGTAGTTTATTCTAGAATCAATTCTGAATTTCAGAATCCATAGTATAGATTCCCATTCCCAAAGTTTTCATGTTAATTGCCAATGAATAATAAAATAAAGACGGTTCCATATACTTATACGGAAACTGATATTTATGCCATATAGCATAAAACTATTTGGGGTCTCTTTTCTTTTTAGAAGTCATATAAATCAAATATGAATAAAAATAAACTCAACCAGGCCGGGGCCTTTCTGTGCGGAAAAGTCCAAAGACATGCACGTTATGGAGCCATTATTGTGTGAGTGAATGGTGTGTGTGCCCTCCCACCTGTCCAGGGTGTGCCTCTCGCCCGGACTGCTGGGATCTCCTGACCAGGAATATTTTGGATGGATGGATGGATGGATGGATGGATAAATCAAATATTGGAAAATAGTTATGGAGCCATTATTACAATGTCTCCCATATTGACATTGCACAAGACATTGCACAATTATGTTTTTCCCTGAAATTGTGCTGAAATGCAAATAAACATTTTTTGTGTGGGAATGTAAGGTCTGGCAATCTTTAATAAAATATTGGTGTGTTTAATGTCGTTTCAGTTTTGTGAAGGGAAAAGTTCACTTTCAAGCATCATTTACTTCAGGGATACGTTTATTATAACAATATGCTCTGGATCCACACACAAGAGTCGACTCCTCACGACCGGATTTGATCTGCAGACTTCTCAACATTAGAGCAGAGGATGGACCCTTTTAAGGAAATATCTTAAGTAAGGTAACTGTGTTACTTAACTTTCTTTGTTATAGTAAAGACCTCTTGAATCAGCACAGAAACAGCATTTGAGCAATATGACATACAGATGGATAATAGGTGGATGGATGGATGGATGGAGTAATGCTGGATGGATGGAGTAATGGAATGATGATGGATGAACAGATGGATTAGTGATGGAGTGAAGGGAGGATGGATGGAGTGATGGTAGATGGATGGGTGATAAATTGATAGGTGGATGGAAATTGGATGTAAAACTACAGGAAACCTGACAGGATGCACTAGGTGTGGTAAGAGGGTCCGACCGGGACACATGCTGCCCACTGCGACCAGGGTTCTATTCCAAGGGCTGTGTCAGCTTGGATCTGGCTGGGAGTGCCACTAGGGGGTGGCAATTGGCCGTCCGCCCCAGGGAAGCGGGAGGGAAGCCGACATGGGGTCGCTGCATATAAGAGTGGGTCTATGTGTACCGGAGTTACAGATGACAGGCTTGGCGAGGTCTGGCTCGGAGGAGGCGGTACATCGCCTTTGTCACTGCCAGTCTCAGGACTATGGCAGCGAGCTCACAATATGAAGGGGGATAGTTGATATGAAAAGAGGGAATAATTGGCTACTAAATTGGGAGAAAACAAAAGAAAGCACTAGGCAAGCAGAAAGAAGTTGATATAAAAATATTATGTACTGACTGTATCCGGTCTCCGGTATCACCATGGTATCAATAATCGCATTGCATAATGGGAATCTCATCCAACACATGCTTATTTTTGAACTCAAATGTCACTTATCCGCACTGACAAAATATATGACCCTTTATGGACTCGTGCTTTTTAATCACTGTTTTATTTATATGTCTAACAGTATCAAGGTTCTTAAAATAGCCATTGACCTACATAAAGCATGTAGACTACGAGCATGTCTAATCACAAAACCTTTAGCGGAGTCCATAGCTCATGTAAGACCATCTGGTATTTACTTTACCAAGTCCCATAGAGAGCACAAAGGATTTACACCTTCTACTTTTCTTTCTTCCACATACAGATCACCATTCTTCATTGGGTCATTTTAAGTGTGAGTGTGGGTTTAAATGTGCAGGTTTAGCTACAGCTAAAGTTAAGTGTGCAGAGAGTAACATATTAATTTGTCTAAAGTGTTTTGGATTTAAACAAAGGAAACAGCATTTTTAGTTGTTTCCTAAAACCACCAACCAACTATTTGATTCAGGGAATAATTCCTATTTGAAGTCCTCTGCATGTTTTCCGAGAGTACACATATATCTGACAGCTAGTGCAAGTGTGAAGGAGATGTACATGGTGGGATCTGTAAAAACAAGGGAGTGAACACATTTTTCCACATTTTCTCCATACTTCACACCACCACTAAATTAAACTTTTCATCATGTTAGGCTACATGACCAAAATATATTGTCTTGATGTATCTCATTTTGAGTCCTCAGTTATATCTTGGTTATAACTAAGACTTAACTAAGCATTAAACCCTGCCCCCAATCCTAACATCCAAACATGTTTACAAATGTATGGTACACACGTACACACACAAACACACACACACACACACACACACATACACAAAAGCACAGTAAGGCCAGCCTTCTCCTCATTTTCCCGCTAAGGCAGCTGAGACCTCCTGGACTTGAGACTGGCAACCCAGCACCCGTGCAACATTTCAACAGAGAACATCAGCTGTGTGTCAGCTGAGGGCTGTGCGTCCTCAGAGCTTCTGTGGTGTAGTGGCCAGAACTGTGACCCACTTTGTCCCCTCTGCCTGTCTGTGTGGCGGGTACAGCTCTGTGTGGGTTTGGGCTGTTCCTAGCTTTTAGTGGCACACACCTCAGAGACACAGGGAGGTGCAGTGTCACCACCCAGACCCTGGCTATGCCTGTGTGTACTAGATCTTTATTGCTGTACCTGTACCAATTCAGACAAACACACACACACAGAGGCAGACACTTTGCCACTCGCTCTTTCACAAATACACACACATTAAACAGATTGCATGTATAAACTTATATTTCCTTTAATTTGACTGGAGAGCACCATAAACACTCTAAAAAATAATGTGTCATTATTATTATTTTAGGATGAAGATTGTAAAGATTAATCTGCACTTTCGGCCTCTGCATGCTTCTGGGTAACTTGTGCGACTTCTTTGCGGTTCACGCAATGCAACTATGTTGCAAGCACTCGGAAATGTATACCTCTGCAAAGGCTATGCACAGCCTATGCAACATGGTGTCCTTACTTTACTGTACACTAGTAGGCGTCAATGTATTGAACAAGGTCGGTAAAGTTTTCATGAAAGCAGGGAAACTCCTGTACCTTCAAACTTCTTCAGCCAATCTTTCCTGAAACTGGTTCATTTTATACCTTGTTGAACAAATTATGCTAGCTATCTATATCGTTAACTACTAGCTCGATGAACTATGACAGCTCCGCCTCCATTTGCTAACCAACCAATCAATGATGCACAACATCTATGTGAACGGTTGCGCTGCGGTCGCATGTTAGATTTTTGTGCTAGGTACGCGACACCCACTGCAACCCCCTCTGTGTGAGTCGCAAAGGTTGCGTTGATGTTGCATAGCCCTGGTTGTGTTGCTGTCGCGTTGTTGTCGTTCGAGCATGTAGAGGCCTTTTGTTTGACGGAACGTCACAGGATATGGACCAGCACTATGGATGAGCCAAAGATACTGTATAATCATCAGTGCTTTGGTGACAAGAAAACTCATAAACAAATGGACTAATACCTATGGCAAAATGTATTTATTTTTGCTAGCAGATTCATAACTGCACAAAAGCTGTCAAAGACTAAATTCAAAAACTGCTAATAAAGTTTATTATAAAACTTCACTAAACTTCATTGGGAAGCATTTAAAAAATGCATCGTTCTGCTCCCCCACCGTGGTCTGAACGATATGCAGATTCAGTGGTAAAATTAGAAATCAGAACAAGAAACTAGGTAAACACGAAGCTCAATCAATTCACAAATCACATTCAAATCTCTAATTTCCCATGAAGCAAATAAATAGATCAAATAAAATGCTATCATATCCAGCCACTTTATCACTGCTAAGAGGAATGATATAAGCCTGACAGAAATTGTATTTAAAAGGGTGAAGATTAACATATTCATACATTATTTGCTCCATGCCATGAAAATCACTTAGGTTATACTTAGGCTTGAGAGAGCAATGGATGAGATATTTCATTGAATCGACAGACTGGGTGGGAGGGTGGTGAATGATGGAACTGATGGATCAAGGTGGCAGTCACCCTAAGGATAAATATATAATGGCCTGCTTTTGCCTTTGTCCCTGTACCCACAGGATGGGCATGGCATCAGACTGAATCAATTTTTTCCTGCTGGTACTGTCAAGAGTATTCACAACTTGTGAGGTAATGTTTGAACACATTGAGCATTTTTCTTCTTTCAGATCCTGTCATTGCTATTTAATTACAGTGAATAAGACAGAGCTTGAGGGGCAGTCGGTAGTTGTGGTCAAAGAGTAATATTAGATTCATGACTATCAATAGTTTGTCTCCTTGTCTCCTTTAAATTCCATGGCTAAAATTCTTATGTTTACAGTTGAATCTTGAGAATCTGTGTGGGAAAACAATTTGATATTCTTAATGGAAACAAGGGTGACTAGCCAGCAAGTCAGTGAATGTTTAACTCAGTGAACCACTCAGTGAACACTTGTGCACTGTGGATGGGGAATACATTGTCATCCTGGAAGAGACCACTCCCATCAGAATAGAAATGCTTCACCATAGGATGAAGGTGATCACTCTTTGGCTTTGTATGGCTTTGTATTTATTGGCATCTACCTTGCCATTTTCCTGGCATAACGGAAAATGCACCCCACACTGTAACAGAGCCGCCAGTATCCCTCATTTACTCAGGTGTTTCCTTTATTTTGGAAGTTACCTGCATATATAACATCAGATTTTATATTTCATTTTCTGGCTTTTTTATTTTTTTGCTAACCTGTTGTTAATGTGCTGTGTGCCTGTTGTTCCATCTGGAAGACGTGTAGCACTGTAAGACCTCCAGCCAGCATGCCATCTGTCACTCTGGCTCCTTGCAGATAAAGAGCCAAGTAAGGGAAGCGCGGACTGTCACAGCAAGAATTTTGTCATATACATATGGGGTGGAAGTGGTGGACAGTGGCCACTACATCCAGACGCCCCCACATTGTAACACAGTTACGCCACTCACAAATGAGGTATGAGACCAACTGCTTACACTGCCCCCCCTCCCCACCCCCGCCGCCACCCCCTGTGTTTCTACCATCTGTGTCCATAATAAAGGCTATCTGGGAATTAAGGTAGGCAAGCACAACGTCTCAATGTTTTGCAGTGGGTAGTCAATGCTTTTTGACAAATCAGCAGTAGAATGAGGTCAACCAAAGCAAGTTGTGGAATTTAGTCACTGACCCAAGAGTGGGCTGATTGACCACAGTGCTTACTTTCACAGGAGGTGATCCTCTGTGGGCCCACCATGTGCTTATGGAAGTTGATTGTCCTCAGCAAGAATAGCAGTTTTGAGCCTCTATAAGGTAGCGCAGCCAGTACACAGTCAGAACAGCATTGCATTGAACTGCAGTAGCCTATGTCCAATCAAGAAGGCTGTCTTGGGCCATGCATCCCACTCACCAGGCTCCATTTTGTGGTCCAAGGAGCTGAAACATGTCACCCCAGGGATGTGGTCCAGGGCAAGGGAGGGGATATCCTTCTGATTACTGACTTTATTGTCAGAACAGAACCTCTGGGTGCTGTGTACTCTGACTGTAAACTTTAGGCAATGAAGTTCCAGGCTGGCCCATGGTAAGATGCACTAGGTTTTTAAATCTGCCAGATAGTTTTTTCTTTGTTTCAACATTTCATAACTGCCTTTAGCTGCACCAGGGTGGACTCCAAGCTGCTTAGGTTGGGGGTCTGTTCTTGGCAGCACCCTAAGGCACACTAGGGGAAATCTGATCGAAAGAGCACAACAGCTCTTTACCCCTTAATGGAGCATAGGTGTCTGTGACCCTGTCCACTGCAATTCACTATGGAAACTAGCAGTTCTGATGCAGGTGGCCCAGCAGGATTGGAAATTGCATTCCTCTCTGTAGCCTACCTAGCCTCACTGCTTGCAGTGGCTAAGGACACCTCTTCTGTATTATGGCAGATATTTGCCTTCTATGAGTAAACCACACTTTAGAATTCCTTCAACCTTGACAGCAAGGGTCATTGCCTGCTTTAGCAAATAAAGTGCCTCTGCAGGGTGTCTGACAGGACCTGGTAATCACATCAGTCTACTTTCTGAACATTAACAATAGCCTGCCGTGCTTTCCTATCAACCTTCTTAACCAGATGGCCTTCTACTTTGTTCAGGGTCCAGCTGTTCACCCATGGTGCCAGTTGAATTGAGCCTGGTATTTTTTCCAAGTTGCTTTACCATTGCTGCAGACTGTAATTACTTACCTGCTGTCTGAAGACTGGATTATTCCTCATTTGGAATGGTTGCAGGCAGGCTCCTGTGTAGACCCTCAGAGTAACTAGTTGCTATCACTGAGGCACTGTGGACAGTCTTTTGACTTGTGGCAGCTTTTGCTGTGTTGCGGTAGCCTTGAGTGGAAAGGGATGATTTACCAGTGTAAAGTAGTGGAGTGTAGCAGACCAGGGCCAGTGGTGTCTTCTTCTGCTAGATCTCCTGGAGAATAGGGCTCATTCTCCCCGCAAAGTCCAGTTGTTGGACTTCCAATGACAGTGTGGTGTTTTTCACTGAGCTGCAGCAATTTTGTGTGATGTCCCTGAACTTCCTCACCTCTGCTTTGGTCAATATCTTTGTACAACTCCTCTGTCAGGTAGTCACACTGTTCCATTCACTGGCATATCATTCTTCTTGCTTCAGATGTCAGTGTAACATAATTGCTCTTTTAACCTTCCCTTATTACAGTTATAACAGAGCTAACCAGACAGGAATTCATCTACAGTTAGTGCTCTTTTATGTGGGTCTGAATGGCACAGAAGTGACACTTAGCATGCTCACTTCGTACCCCCACAACACCATTGTAACACATGCAGGGGGCATGTGCTCCCTCACTTTGAATTGTTATGACACCAGTGGTTCATGGTCACATTGTTCACAGTATATATAAGATTGTCCCTGGAAGTAAAGGAGAAGTTAGGCTGCCCAAAAAAACACCTAAGTGAGAGTAGCAGAAGCAGTGATTCTCTAGATTGCTACCTAACTAGCACTGGAGTGTGCAAAGCTTAAAAATATGTAAATTAATACAAATGAAAAAAGGACCTTACAAAAGGCTTGAGATAAGTCAAGTAGTGTCCAGTAGTATCACTAAATTGTATTAATTTACTTATCAATAAATAAGCCGTTATATACAAATACTTCAGAAAAACATTATCTTACTTTGGCACCTGTATCTTCAGGTTGTGAATGTTTATTATTATACATTATTCAGACAAATTATGAAGACATATCCTATTTTGAAAGTCATGTCTTAAAGGTTACAGTATCAAAATTGTACAAGGGAACTAAATATGTACACACCTCTGCCAATGTTCTAATATTTTTTCTAGATGATGTACAGACATCCTGAACAATTAGCAATAATACTGCCTGTGAAGGTTCACGAGTACAAAAAACAAGGAATATGACACATATACTGTATGTCAACACAACTCAACCATCAAATGTCAAAAAGGCAAAAATGTACAAAACCCCAAATTATATTTAACACAACACAAACAATAATGCTATTGGTGGGGGCATTTACCCACAATCCCCTGTGTCCCATTGTCGAAAGGCTAGCCTGGGGCTAGAAATTGGCTAGTAGCCCAATTACTAAAAAAATCTGACAGGTGATATGCCTATTTATTAAATAATATATTCAGTTTGACATTGATTTTTGTTTCCTGATATGTGGCATATCCAGTTTAACACAGGTATCTTTTTCTGATATGTACAGTAACCTATATCCAATTCGACATTGTCATTTTGTATTATATATGAAATGCCTAGTTTGTCCAGACTGACTTTGACATTATTTTTGGCTGATGGGAAATATATATTCTGATGTATAATATATCCAGTTTGAATACATTTGAACTGAATGACCTCCCATCATGTGGGGACCTGTAAACATATCTACAGTTGCTAGTTCACACTAACTGCATGGCCCAGTTTTCCAGCAGATGGAAAATAATAATCTAATCCACAAAAAAAACTATAAATTCAAAAACTGGGTTTATTAAACAGTAGCACGTCTCGCATGGCTTCCCAATATCGAGCAGAGTTCAGCCATGACTCCGCAAAGCAATCAGAAGGCGGTGACCAACGCTCGCGAGGTTTCTCGTGCTAAACAGCGCACCAAATGGCAATACTAGTGCTGCCTGGTAACCGAGGAAAAAAGCCGTACTCTGTTCCATTAATAAATCCGCAAATAGCCTATTAGCCTACAGCTCTCTCCATGAAATACACAAAGAGACAAACAACCATTGTAGAACAACAGGTGAGCATCGTTATATCTCTATATCTGTCTGTGGTGTGTTAGACATTAAGTTGGCGTGCTACTTTGTTACGCAAATCCTTTTTCCTCCTTATTTAGAAAGCATTTTTTTTGCAGCGTGCTGTGCCCGCCGATGTACGAAAATGAGTGGGAATTGAATATGCTCTATTTATAGACATTACGTGCTCTTTCAGAATCTCTCCATGCCATACATGTTGCAATATAAACCGTGTTAAAGAGAACATGCGCATAACGAGGGGAAAGTTCATCAGAAGTTTTATCGCACAACTGCATTTCCTCCCTGAATGGGTGAATATCATGTGTCTGAATCTGAATACGGTAATGTAAAGACGTATTTAACGTAACAAAGCCAAGTTATATACATGTGCTTTCTGTACATCCTTAAAATGCGATTCCTAAATTCGGTTTACATAACAAATGGTTGATTTAAAAATGATGCCAAGTTACAACTAAACTTTCATCAGTATATTTCACAGAAACTAAACGAGCAGTGTTCTAGTGGATCCTATGTTTTCCTACATTCGCTGAAGTAACTTTTGTTAGTCCTTTGTTTGTTCATCTTGTCGTCTCATCCCTCATTAGGAATATTAAAATGTTATGTAACATCCCAAAATGTCTAAGTGAAATGTGAAAATATGAAATAATTGTGTTTGAAAATAGCACACTGCATAAAGCACATGTAAATTATTTCTATGATGTAGAATGATAACATTACAAACTTAGAAGTCCCAAACATGACATACAATACTGACACTTACAGCATATAACATGGGCACCATCACATATAAACACATACTTCTTACACCCTAAATTTAAATCATTGTTATTGTTATTATAAACACATATAAGGACCACAGGCTTTGCCTAATAATAATTGCAGAAATATGTATTTTTATTCTGTAATAAATTAAATACTGTATGGAGCTACTTGATGTGCTATTATTATAATCCCGTCATTCACATACATCAGCATCCCACCCCACTCCCATGAGTTCTATCAGGCCTAAAACCTTTGTATCCAGGTACTCTATACACAGTAGCAGGAGTTGTCTTGTTTAACCAAGTCTCAGGTAGACTATCTAGAAATCTAGATTTGAGTCTAAGAGAAGAATTCTCAGTTCACTTTTATGACAGACATTTATGATATGAATATATCTGAAAAAATGATATATTGGGTTGAAGTAGATATTGTGGTTCTGTGTGGCTCAACAGGTAGAGCATAGCGCTGACAACGCTTAGGTTGTGGGTTCGATGCCCATTGAGACCACATGCTGGAAAATGTGTGCATTCACTACTGTAAGTCGCTTTGGATAGAAGCGTCTGCTAAATGAGATATATTATTATATTATATTATATATATATTACTTTAAGTTGCTTTGGATAAAAGCGTCTGCTAAATGGCATATATATTCGATATTGGCCAATGGGGAGTATTACTAATTGGGGGGGATTGAGCATTTCTGATGATACAATTTGCAGAACAATTTATAAGAAGAAGAAAAGGAAGGAATGCAAATGAACCCAAACCTAGGGCTTTATTGTGTGGCTGTGTGAAGTTGTATCTGAATTCTGTGTGTTTACATGGGGTACAGAAGTTAATGTCTGTACGGACTGAGAGTCCGAGGCCAAACTCTCGGTGCTGTATAGGTATGGGGTATGCCCTGCCATCCCAATTTCTTTGCTTTGAGTTCAGTACTCATGATGGGTTCACAGAAATAGACACTTTGTTGTTGTACCTTTGCGGATGCTGCTGTCTCATTGCGTAACAGTTGGCTTTGTATTTCACGACAGCTTGAGTTGTTCAAACTGTGACAGTGTTGATGAGTCATCAAGGTCATGCAGTCAGTCACTCTGGTGCAGTTACAGTATTGCAGTCTGACTCAATGTTTGCAGGGACGTCAAAGGACTTTAGAGACAGTGCTCTTGATAGTGATGACTGAGTGTGTGGCTTGATTGACTCAGTAAACCGTTTTACCTCATGTTTGAGATCAATGAAAAACATGCAGTCGGCAAACACAGAAAAGAAAACAAAGACATATATATTTAGCATTCACTTACATCTCCAGTTTTGGTAATGTCATTGCTTTGCTCTGTAAATGATTGTACTGACCTTTTCACATTGATTTACAACTTCATTGTATACAGTATGAGACTACTGATTTATTAGATCACTCAGAATGCTTTATAACTCAGAGGATTGTTGTCTGTAATAGTCTCTGTGGGCTGTTACAACTCCTATCTTGTCCTGTGAAGTAAGAAAGAGATAACTGACAGCATCTCTATATCAGACAGATTATGTCTAGATTACTATCCACTGCAGTACAACATAGTTCCTATTTATTGTGCACAACAAATGGTTGGACTGTATGAGGCAATATAAGAAAACATGCCTTTCTGGGTATTTATTTTGTAGAAATTTGACATACATTTTAAATATGTATGAACTAAAATGTTCAGTTGGAAAGAATGAAAATGAAAGACAAAAGGTTGAGCTGTAAAAGTAGCATCATAGTCAAGATAGTTTCCACTTGCGCATGTTCTCTTGTTCCAGATTTTCTGTCCCGGACCTTAAAAAGTAAACTTTCACTTGTCTCTTTTCCTCCTGTAGTTTATGAGTCGCTGAGTTAGTAGTTCTATAAAGTTAATATGCTCCTATTAGCACAGTACTGTTCCAGCAGGGGGTGGGGTGGGGGGAGGGGCATATCCTCGCTCCGCCTGCCCGATCCCTTGCCTGCCTCTGTCAAATATCAGGAGTTTGCGCACTGACTTTCCGCCCTCAGACATTTGGGTGCAGCTGTTGGGATTTGCCACTCGTCGCAGATGTGACTGTTGTGTGTGTGCGGCGGGCTAATCCGCTCTAACTGCAGATCACCTCCTTCTTTGTGGAGTCTCCCCGTATGCCTTTGATCTACACGGGTGCAGTTTCTGATTGTGACAGTAATACCAGGCTCTTGTGTAGTGATAATGATAGAGTGCCGGTTGTTTCACAGGACTGGACATGCTTCGAAATTGCTCCAAACACGATGTACTGTATGTGCAGCATTTGGTAAGGGTGGGGCTGAGATTTCGGAGCTGGTTCTCCGCTGATCAGTCGTGTCAGCTGTCTGCTCTGATACTGTCCCTGCAGTTCCTCTCTCTCATTCCGTCTGCTCTCTGAGATGCTGTCATTCAGGCCCCCATCCCAGATCGAAGGGAGGCTGTTTTGTGGCTGCTGCAGACCCGGAGGTTCTATGGCTCTGGTCTCCTTCACTCATCAGGCTCCTGCCAAAAAGCTTTCAGCATGGCTGTCTATTGAGTCTTAGAGCCGTTGCAGTAATATTGACTGGATGGTTTTGATTGCCTGAATCATTTTTTTAATATATATATACTTGAGCTGGTATTCATTGCTGAGATCTGGCTGTCTGTTGCTTGTTTGTTTGTTTGCCAGTCAGGGGGGTTAGAAAGGGCCAGTGCTTATACAGTTGCAAGAAAAAGTATGTGAACCCTTTGGAATTACCTGGATTTCTGCATAAATTGGTCATAAAATGTGATCTGATCTTCATCTAAGTCACAACAATAGACAAACACAGTCTGCTTAAACTAATACCACATAAACAATTATATGTTTTCATGTTTTTATTGAACACAACATGTAAACATTCACAGTGCAGGGTGGAAGGTATGTGAACCCTTGGATTTAATAACTGGTTGACCCTCCTTTGGCAGCAATAACCTCAACCAAACATTTCCTGTAGTTGCAGATCAGACCTGCACAACGGTCAGGAGGAATGTTTGACCATTCCTCTTTACAAAACTGTTTCAGTTCAGCAATATTCTTGGGATGTCTGGTGTGAATCGTTCTCTTGAGGTCATGCCACAGCATCTCAATCGGGTTGAGGTCAGGACTCTGACTGGGCCACTCCAGAGGGCGTATTTTCTTATGTTGAAGCCATTCTGTTGTTGATTTACTTCTATGCTTTGGGTCGTTGTCCTGTTGCATCACCCATCTTCTGTTGAGCTTCAATTGGTGGACAGATGGCCTTAAGTTCTCCTGCATGAGTCTGCACTACTGCAAATGTCTTGATAAACTTGGGAATTCATTTTTCCGTCGATGATAGCAATCTGTCCAGGCCCTGAGGCAGCAAAGCAGCCCCAAACCATGATGCCCCCTCCACCATACTTCACAGTTGGGATGAGGTTTTGATGTTGGTGTGCTGTGCCTTTTTTTCTCCACACATAGGGTTGTGTGTTCCTTCCAAACAACTCAACTTTGGTTTCATCTGTCCACAGAATATTTTGCCAGTAGTGCTGTGGAACATCCAGGTACTCTTTTGCAAACTTCAAACGTGCAGCAATGTTTTTTTTGGACAGCAGTGGCTTCCTCTGTGGTGTCCTCCCATGAACTCCATTCTTGTTTAGTGTTTTACGTGTCGTAGATTCGTCAACAGAGATGTTAGCATGTGCCAGAGATTTCTGTAAGTCTTTAGCTGACAGTCTAGGATTCTTTTTCACCTCATTGAGCATTCTGTGCTCTTGCAGTCATCTTTACAGGATGGCCACTCATAGGGAGAGTAGCAACAGTGCTGAACTTTCTCCATTTATAGACAACTTGTCTTACCGTGGACTGATGAACATCAAGGCTTTTAGAGATACCTTTGTAACCCTTTCCAGCTTTATGCAAGTCAACAATTCTTAATCGTAGGTCTTCTGAGAGCTCTTTTTGTGCGAGGCATGGTTCACATCAGGCAATGCTTCTTGAGAATAGCAAAATCAAAACTGGTGTGTGTTTTTTATAGGGCAGGGCAGCTTTAACCAACACCTCCAATCTCGTCTCATTGATTGGACTCCAGGTTGGCTGACTCCTGACTCCAATTAGCTCTTGGAGAAGTCATTAGCCTAGGGGTTCACATACTTTTTCCACCCTGCACTGTGAATGTTTACATGTTGTGTTCAATAAAAACATGAAAACATATAATTGTTTATGTGGTATTAGTTTAAGCAGAATGTGTTTGTCTATTGTTGTGACTTAGATGAAGATCAGATCACATTTTATGACCAATTTATGCAGAAATCCAGATAATTCCAAAGGGTTCACATACTTTTTCTTGCAACTGTATATGCTGCTGTAGAATCTCAGTGATATGAACTTCAGAGTTCCAGATTGACCAGTCATCTGAACTGGATATGAAACTATTAGTAGCATACACAATTACCTTATGAAGCTCCTTATTATCACTGATGCAAAAATAGCTACAAAATGAGAGCAGCTTATTTAAAAAAAATTATATAAGGCTACAGTAAGGCTATAGTGATGTGAATATACAATTCCAAAAAATTGATAATTAATATAATTAAAATGGGTGCATTTTCTTGTCACTTTCATTATACTTTTTTAATCATATCCTCTACTTTCAGTCCATTCCCCCTGGTGCCAAAGGACTCATTGGCTCCTCCACACCCCGATCTGTCTACACCTCCACTGCCTGATTCACTGCCTGACCAAGAGGCTTGGCTTCCTCCCACCTATTACTCTTTGTTTTCATGTTCTATTTAAGAGGAACAGTTCAACGGTACTGACGCAGGAGGATTCGCAGGTTCTTGATTAGTGGTGTATGCGTTCTCAACACTGAGCTTTAAAAAGCAATCATCTCTGAGATGGGAACTTTGCCGATACGCTGTACTGTGTCTGTGTCCAATGAGATATCCTTTATTTTCTCGGGAAATGCCATATTTTTTTTAATCTTGCTTTCCACAATAAACGATTCCTTAGATCCCTATTCATAATTGGGATTTACTGGGATTTCTCAGTCCGAGTGGGAATGGTGGCATGCTGAATGGGCCAGACTGTGCTGTAGGTCCACTGCCAGCCGGACCCGCTGCATTGTTTGGTTTACGATTTTTCACTGTGGTGTTCTACAAGGACAGCGCTTTCTAATCCGTGGACTAGACTTGTCCCGCTACCAAGACCAGACAACGGCTACACTTTCAGGCTCTACTGTAGGGCTCCTCTCTCTCCCTCTCTCTCTGTCTCCCTTCTCCCTCACGCTTCCTCTGCCTCTCTGTCTCTGTCCCTATCCCTTCCTCTCTTCCTCCACATCTCTGGCAGCGTTGGCATGAAGGAGTGACATTTTGTTATCCCTGCCCTTTGGGGAAAGGAGCCGAATAGAAACGCAACTTATGATTCAAACGGCAACGCTCGTTTAGATTTCGCGTTAATTAGAACTTTAACAGAACTTTAGTATCTCCGATGTATTTATATACTTGTGTCGTTCATTATCTGACGTGTTTTTAATCTTTTGGCACGGCAGACACTGAGTTGGCGTGTTCGGAGTGCTGGTCCTGGGCCTACTGCCAGCGCGCTGAGCACTGGCTGTACGGAGCCTGATACCGTAACCACAGTGAAACTCCGGAAGACGGTGTATATAATAAATATTGTAATAAAATGGGGGAAAAAAGACAGTAAAAAAACACATCTCCAGTGCTTTACTGCATGTTGATTTGGCAGCCGCTTTTTCTGTGTTTGTATTTCAGGGCCCATTAAACATGTGAAAAGCAAATGCGGGCTTTGAACGAAACTCTCCCGAGGGCACTGTGGAATCACGGCGTGTCTGCCGAGTGCTGTACCTCACTGAAGGCAGCGCTCCTGGGTTAGCCTCCTGGAGGACCCGGTGTCCTTGTTGTTCTCCCCTCGGCTCCGACTGCACATGTTGGTCTATGCGACACGTAAGGGCATGCGCTTTTCACCACCTCTGGCAGGAACCTGCAGTTCCGTCCTCCGACACCAAGAGGTCGATGGAGGACTTTCTGAAGCTGCTTATTAAGCAATCAAGGCATTATGATGATGAAGTAATCATTCAATTTCCACAAATGTGGTGCGTATTGCAGTGCAGTAGATGTGTCAGCAGTTGACGCTGCACACACCCACAGGTAATCGTAGTCATTCATTTGTAAGTTGGCTACTGCTTTCCATCGTGAAAATATTTCTGTAGGAAATATCATGTCCGTCTCCTGAGCAAGGAAACTGATATGTTGAAATGACTGGGCAGATATTTTAAAACCGCACAAACTTGTGGAAAGCAGAATGTTTTTTGACAGCCTAAAGGCAAAATAAAAATATAAAGAACAGAATTGTTATTGATGGGATGCCTTGATTTGTAAAATTCAGTTAAGGGAGCACAATGTTTTATATGTTGGTGTTGAATTGAATCATTGTCAGATAATTTGCTGTTACCTCTTTCATGACTTGTCGTAGAGGTGTAAAACTTGTCCATAAGAGGAAACACTCCTCTCTGAAACAATGTCAATTTGTAGACTTGCACCCGTGCGCCAACACTCAGATTGCCACCTAATTGTATAAGTTGTCATGTTCATTTGAGTAATTGCCACTAATTACTGCCTACAGCGACACCTTGAGGATCAGAAAGGAACTGCAGACTCTTGAGAGAGGTGATGAAAAACGCATTCCCTTAGCAATAGGGAATGTAAATAAACCACAGACAATGTCTGCAGTTCATACGCCAACCTGTTTCAGTTGGTAAAGATATGAGTTATTCACACTCCACTTTAATAACAGTGATTAGCCATGTATGTATTTCAGCAGTGCTTGCATGTGCTTAAATCACAGGAATTGAATTGAGCTTTCTAAAACTGAAAATAGATATTTCAGCTGAAAAAAATATTTCATTCAGTGCTAGTGGATGTGTGCTTGATTCACAAGATTTATTCGATGAAAGTCTTACAACAATGTTTGAAGTTTTTGAAATTACCGATTCATTCAATGTTGGATTTACTTAGGCCCTATTGTCTTAAAAGTGACCAACAAGTTCCACAAACTGCTTTCGGTAGCCCATCTTACAATATCATTGATACCACTATCTTAACTCGACGCAATAGTGTAGCCAGGTCATACGGATAAATCCTTGCCTAGCAAATGATTGTTCGTTTTAGGGTGAGAGAGAACACTCAATATGTAGACAAATGTTGGTGTATTCAAATGATCTTGAAATCTAAATCAGAAATGACCACAAAATTACACTGACCACAGTTTCCAAACTGGAGTGTTGGTTCCATCCAGTATTGCACACATGAAATACAACTCAGGGATTCAGGATTTGGGCGGGAGTACTCCTTTAAAAAAAGAAAAATAGTAACCACAGTTGTCGAGCTTGACATGCGAATGACTAATTGCCTTGTAAAATTATGATATGAATAATTCCAGAATTCCCCCTAGAACCGTTGGCCCTGATATTACTTTTAAAGTGCCGTAGTTAATTTGACTATATAACAAAGCTGCTTTCTTTTAGGATGTTCTGTCCACGATAAACTGATACAAAAAGTATAATTTCATTCAACTGTGGAGCGATTAATTAACATGCCTGCTGCTTGTTTAGGTGTAAATATGAGAAATGTACTATGTAGATACTGCTTCTCATTTGCAAAAATGAACAGAGTGACCTTTTCTGGCATGAACTGAGTTTGGTAGCCTGTTAACTGCCAGGGTGGCAACAGGGGATACCCACTCAGCAGACAGGGATGTCCTGTGAATACAAAGCTTACATATTTTCAGAATTGTACCCTTGGGAAACTCTCGACAATGACTTTCCACCATCTCCAGTGGTTGCGCTCCACTGATGGATAAGATTCTCTGAAGTACATTTTTTCCAGATTTTTGTCCACATTCTGTTGAACATGAGAAGCATAATCTTTACCAATGTGTATTGCAGTACTCCCTTGCACATAATTTTATAATTGCGAGTCTGTAAGATAGCCCTTAATGGTTTAGCAGTTAACTGGCTAATCACTAGCATCCCTAGTGTATATATCCTTAAGCTTATCCAACTGTGCAAAGTGATAATTCAGACTCATAGTGCATTATGGGTAGGTTACATGACTAGACTGTATAATCAAGGTTTAATCTTATATTATGAATTTGTTTTAATATGATCTTTAAATGTACTTCTTTGTGTGTGCATTCTTCACATTGTTGATGTAATGCACTTTTATATAGTAAGGGTGAAGGTCACACTGTATTTGAAGTGTAACATCATAATTTATAAAGTGTGTTCTTCATGAGCATAATATTCCTACTTTATAAAACATTTATCAACAACAGTGCTTTGTGGCAGCAGACAAAAAGTGATATAGTCCAACTATAAAGTGACAGCATGTACATTTGCTATGTCAGCATAATTTATGCATATAGATTTACCTGGCTGTTTTGCATAACATTTTAGCTATGTTTCAATTATCATGAGTTTATGGCACTTTAGAATCTTGGGTAGTGTCTTGTCTAATGGAAACAGTGTTATGCACATAAAAATTAGTTTTTTAGTAAGATGACAGAAAAAAAAATGGAAATTACTCAATTTTCATCAATGCTAATGGAAACAGTTGTGCCACCGAACTTACCACTTACCACAAATATAAAAACCCATCATTCTCTTGTAGAAATGATTATTTCAGGTAATTGTTAACCATAAGTTGTTGGGCTCATTTAAATATTCAGGCTCCCCCTTTCACTGACAAAGCAATATCAATGGAAACACCTATCTCGGTGAATGTGGCACAGAACTAGAAGCAATTACGTTTAGTTCTTCAAGATAAAGTTGCTTAAACGCTAATGTAATCATAGCTAGTGAGTGCCATCACACTGGAAACAAGTTGTTGATTGTGGCAAAACCGCAAGGTAATGACTGAACAGCTAAAATGCTATTTAAAATAAGTTGATTAATTATCTGCGCGTAAGTGCTGACGGTTGATTGGGTTGAAATGATCATTTAAGGAGGCATTGTCTGGTAAAGGGTTTTAAAGCCTCGCTTTCAATGAGCTCATGAAAAGCGAACACAAGCAAATGAGGCTCCGTGATAAAGGTACATTTAAAAGTAATCACGATGAAAGGTTGGGCACAATAGGCTGCATTTGGGAACGCGAGGGATTTATTCATCGGCGTTTAATTGACTCGCGCTGCGCAGGTTTATCTATCAGTGCAATGGGGAGTTTCTGCAGTAATGTGACTGCTGAATCCAAGAACTTGTCATAAGCACGAGCTCTGATGTAAACTCCACCCACTGCCTTTTCCAGCACGAAACACTTGGCCTTCCTGGCATTTAGTGCTTGATGTGATATGTGTAACTTGCGTGACATTTGTGATCATTAGTATGACTCATTTGCTCTCTGTGACTTGTATTTGCATTTCTCTGCGCTTCCTTTGCATATTCAGGAGCTCTTGTGTTTACGCGAGTGTGTATGTGCGTGAGAAGAATTTTGAAAGAAAATGATACATCGGTAAATGTAAAGGTAGTACAAGGGTACGGCACCTGAACTGCTCCTGAGATCTGAACATGCAGTCTCCCCGCATGCAGTGTTATAGCAGAAAGAATAATACTGCCCTCCGAAGACCTCTGTGAGTACCTCTGTCCAAAAGTGGCTGACCCATTTGGAGACGTTATTCGAATTCCTCGACAGAGAGTTCCTGTGTGCACAATGCAATGGCTGAGTGTGTTTTTTATCTGTGTATTTTAGAATTTTTCTTTTGCTTTTATTGAGAGCTGTTGTACTTATCAAAGTGTCAGCAGTCACTGTAAATGTAATGATACAGAAGAAACGGCATCTGGGGATGTTGGCCCCTGTGCTGTTCACCCCGAATTGCGACACAGATTTTCAAGTGTTCTGTTATGGACCAAATACAGGATGGAGGTCCTTAGGATATTGGCGACGCTTAATAATCCCTTTACATGGATCTGATTTTACAGTGCGATAGTTCTGTAGCGTTCATGTTTTCTTGGATACAGACCCACAGTGCGCCATGGGTAAAGGCCCCAGCCCCTCATTGTGGTATTTGTCTACCAGAATGTCTTAAAATAGTTGCCTGCTAGCGCTCTCTCCCAGACTGTGTCTGAAAAGGTCATTAACTGCCCAGATGAGGAGATAGCAGCCAGTAAGTAAAAGGCATTAGACATGTCCGCCGCAGCAATCCTCTCATCTCAAGTCTTCATAACTGCTGCAGGAGCTGATTAGAATCTAACGCTGAGGGGGTAAACAGGAAAACAAAACTGTCATCGGTTTCATTTGCTTATCTTTCCTGTCGACATTACAGATGGGGTGGCGAGATAGCACATCATAGTTGCATTGAAGTTTTTTTTTGTTTGTTTGTTACAAGACCTCTCTTTTGAAATGCAGCCAATCCCCCGCCCCCCCTCCATCTCCAGACTGTATCAGTGAGTGTGGCATGTCCTTGGCTTTTGGGCATTTGCTTTCTAAGCGTCGTCTTTACTGGGCCCCTCTCACTGTGGGTGCTGGATCGCTGCTCTCTCAGAATTGCCTGTAAATGAACTGCTGTGCATCTTTCTAGGAGCGAGTGAGGGGGAGAGAGCTCACGCCACGTACACATTGGCTACATAATTCAAATAAATAAATGGATAAAACTGAATTATAATGGTGCCCGTGTTTGTGGTGATTTCGGTAGCTTCCTCTTCTCTCTTCTCAGCGGTATACAGCAGTGGGGCATTAGTCCGGCTAAATGGTTGACCTTGTGGTTGAGCTTTGGCTCTCCCTATGGGGGAAAGGGCAGATTTATAACCCTGCTGTGCCATCATGCGAGACCTGGTAGCAGAAAGATAACAAAGATAACGGAATGGAAGTTGAATTGTGCGCTAGGATACCAGAATCAAGATAGGCCAAATTCTGATGGCTGATATTTAGAACTTATGAAAGAAATGAAGTGTACATTTGCCTAATATCTACTTTCAGATCTCTAGCTGTTTCATAGCCAGTTCATTAAAGTTGATATGATAGTTATAGATATGAGTGGTATAGGCAAATAAATACTGTATGAAACATACGCGTAATTTGATTATTGAATTGAATAGTATAATTTGATTATACTAGTCAAATTATAATAATAATAAAAGATGTTGTCCTAATTAAGTCGTTGAACTTAAAGAATGCCATAGGATCCCATTTATTCATTTTGCACCCTTCTCTTAGCATTTTAGTATTTCAATTAATTAAATTGCAAGCAAACCCCCCCCCCCCCCAAAACACTCAATCGTTTAGCTCAATTGTTTTGCCATTTGAAACCAGTCCTCTATGCTGTTAAATTGAACATTGAGATGTAAGATACATGTCATGAGCTGCAAATGCCTCATAAAGCTTGCCGCTGAAATGTTATCTAGGAGGAAATTGATATGCGTTAACTGTTGTGCATTCGACAAGAACCTGCCTGTTATGGAGTGTAGCGGGGTCATCTGCAACAGATAATTGCTGATTATACAGTACAATAAATTATTCTTGTTTCCGTGCTGTATGTTTTGCCTTTGGGTTGTCACGGTCTGATTTCTCAAAATTATGAAGATGATTGCTTCATGGTCAACTGTGTCGTGGTTTGACTTTTCTGTTTACGGGTACCGGATGTTGTTCTGCCGTCACTCTTAAGAACACACAGTGGGGTGATGCTTAATTATATTTGTGGAATTGTATTTCCTTGTGCTCTCTCCTCCACAGGTTAACAAAGCACAAAGACAGTGGGCTCAGCAGTCTTGATTTCTGCTCTGCATCACTCTGAAAAGGCAGTCCACAGTCCACAACAGTCCACAAGCTCACATTAGCCAAGTGGTTAGCTCAGTCCGAAGTAGTAGCCTGCGTAGTGCATGCTGTGCTTCACCAAGTTATCCTTATGAACGTACGCTGTACATACAAGTCGCTCTTTACACATAAATGCATTTTACAGTAAAGAAATCTTATTTACTGTGCACTTTTCATAGCAGAGAAATCTCAAAGTTCTCCACAGTAGGCAAGCATAAAAACAGTCATGAAAAGGGCTGTACATGACAGCAACAGTATCGCCAAATGATTCTCTTGGCAATAGCCAATGTGACCAGTGCACTGAGGTGTATTTCACATATTCACTGTAGTGTTTGTGACCTCTGTCTGACTGCTGTACATGTCTGTATGAAAACCGCCTGCCTGTGTGGAGTAGTACTGTGGTGGTGAGGAGGGCACTGGCCGGGAGAGACCTGGCTTCTGGGCTGAAATCCCAGTGGGGGCCGCGCTGTTGGATAGAGAGCCCCGCGCTTCACCCTGCGCTGCTGCGGAGAAGATCCAGCTGTGTGAATGTGTGTCACGGGCTCTGTTTGAAAGCAGAGCCATGTGAGTCATTGTTTCCTGGAAAAGTGCACCTGCTGAGCAGAACAAGTTACGTTAACAAGGCAGACACGGCGACCTAGCCCCTCCTCCATCTTTCCAGGTATTTCCTGCTTCCTGCAGGCTCAGCTGTGTCGAGACCGAGGCCTCGGGGACAATCTGTCAAGCTGAAGCCGGCCATATTAATCAAACGGGATTTACTCACTATCAGAGCAAGCAATCAGGGCTTCTAATTTTAGAAAAGGTTTTTTCCCCCAAGCAGAGTAATCTGTTGTAAGAGAAGTGGAGGAACGTCTGGTACTGAATGAGTCACAGAAGAATCCGATTGTCTTTTTTCACACCCCTTCTTGAAATCAGCTGTATTTGAAGTGTCCTTAATAGCAGTCAGTCTCCCCTGGCCTACTTGATTTGTTGTTGTTGTTGTTGTTGTTGTTGTTGTTGTTGTTGTGTAATGTATTTAAGCCATGTGGAGAGAAAAGGCCAAAAGACGAACAGAAAAAAACTCTCACCCTCTCATTCCCAGAATCGTATCATTTCTAATCCAGTCCAAATGCAAAGGAAATGACACACCTTTTTGTTTATTTATGTATTTGCCACACCTGCTGTACATACATGCTTCTCCCGTCTCTGCCCCCTCCCTAGGCCTGGACTGACCATGGCGGTCACACGTCTCACCTTCGCTCTGCTCCTCCTCGCTCTCCAGCATCTTGGCCTGTCGCGCGGTCAGGATGACCTCACGGTCCTCACGGATAAAGGCAAAGTGCGCGGGATGCGTGTCCCGGTGCCGGGCGGCTCCGTCGTGGCCTTTCTGGGGATCCCGTACGCCGATCCGCCGGTGGGGGACCTCCGCTTCAGACGGCCCGTGCCCTTCAAGGCGTGGTCGGGGGTGCGGGAGGCGCGGGAGTTCCCCAACACCTGCCACCAGCACAGGGACGAGATGTTCCCAGGGTTCCCCGGCGCAGAGATGTGGAACCCCAACACCAGGATGAGCGAGGACTGCCTGTACCTGAACGTGTGGGTGCCCTCCCCGACGCCTCGCGCCGCCGCGCCCGTCATGGTGTGGATCTACGGAGGCGGCTTCTCCTCGGGCACCGGCTCCCTCGACGTGTACAACGGGCGCTTCCTGAGCCACGCCGAGGGAGTGCTGGTGGTGTCCCTCAACTACAGGGTGGGGGCGTTGGGTTTCCTGGCCCTGCCGGACAGCCGGGTGGTGACGGGCAACGCGGGGCTGTTCGACCAGAGGCTGGCGCTGCGCTGGATCAAGGACAACATCGCCGCCTTCGGGGGCGACCCGCGGGCGGTCACGCTGTTCGGGGAGAGCGCCGGCTCCGCCTCCGTCAGCTTCCACGTCCTGTCCTCGGGGAGCCACGCGCTGTTCGCCCGCGCCATCCTGCAGAGCGGCAGCGCCAACGCCCCCTGGGCGGCCGTCCCGCCGGGCGAGGCCTGGAACAGGTCCCTCGCCCTGGCCGCGCTGCTGGACTGTCGGGGGGGGGAGAGCAGCGCCGACCTGGAGGCCTGCCTCCGCAGCGTGGGGCCAGAGAAGATCGTGAGCCAACAGCACAACGTGCTCCGGCAGAACCCGCCCGTGGGGTCAGCCTTCGTGCCCACCGTGGACGGCGACTTCCTCACCGACTCGCCCGACGTGCTCATCCAGTCGGGTCAGTTTAAGAAAACGGAGCTCTTGCTGGGGGTGAACAAAGACGAGGGGTCGTACTTCCTGGTGTATGGGGCCCCGGGGTTCAGCGTCCAGCACGAGAGTCTCATCACCATGGAAAACCTCCTGCAGGGGGTGGGGATATTCTTCCCGGGGCTCAGCGCCATCGCTCGCGAGGCCGTGGTCTTCCATTACACGGATTGGACGGACGAGTTCAGCGGGGAGAAAAACCGCGACGCCCTCAACCACATCGTCGGGGACTACTACTTCACCGCCCCCTTGCTGGAGTTTGCGCAGAGGTTCGTCGCCTACGGGAACGAGGCCTACCTGTACTACTTTGACCACCGGTCGTCCAGGAACGCCTGGCCGCTGTGGATGGGGGTGATGCACGGCTACGAGATCGAGTTTGTCTTCGGCATGCCGCTCAACCGGAGCCTGGGCTACACGGGAGAAGAGGAGGCCATGAGCAGGAAGATCATGAAGCACTGGGCCAACTTTGCCAGGAACGGGTGAGTCTCTCTCTCCAGCTCCTTGCATTAACGGGAGATTTGGGCACGGGGGACATCTTCGGTATGCCGACACTGGCCGTAGTGATTGTTGAGGTGTTTAGTAGTGCATAGAAATGTGATAGTTCCATTCACTTGGGCATCGACAAAGCAATCACTCCACAAGGGGGCGATGTTCCGTGTCAACATCATGAGGGATCCAATTGGAGAAGATTGCATTAATCACAGCAAGGGGGCGAGGCAGGGAAGGCCACAATCATTTAGTCGTTTTAAGATGTGGTTTGTGTTAAGAGAGAGGTTTTGCTGATGCCAGCACCTCTCCTTCTGTCACGCAGCTCATTTCAAAGTATGATTCAGTCCTTTCATCAGAGACATCACTGTCAGCTCACGCCATCAGAGGTTTGTTTTTGACAGGAACCCGAATGCGCCAGGGCCGGCCGCTTGGCCACCATTCACTGCCGGGACTCAGGAGTATATTGCACTAAACCCAGAGCCCCTGAGAACACACAAAAAACTGAGGGCCATGCAGTGCAAGTTCTGGGACAGCTTTCTCCCCAAACTCCAGGACATGACAGGTAAGGTGCACCTCTGCAGTGGCCCACCCATTGCCAGACTTTTTTTATTTTGATAACCTCTGTCATACTGCTCTAGGGGCTTTACAGACAGCAATTTAGTAAGAATGTTTTGTGCTCATGTCGTATTTTGCAGGCAAGGGGTTGAGTGTTGTAGGTTGAGTGGGTGTCTTTGCATCCAAAATATTTCATGTTAGAGCATGAATAATGCTCACCTTCGTTCTGAGAGATAATTATGACAGCGTGATCCTTGCCATTACAATTCTGAAAATAGGACTGACACATTTCATTTTAATGTGCATTAAGCATACACCACCGAGATTTTTTTATGGCAAGTTGTTTGTTAATAGGCGATTTAGTCTAAGTCACTAGAAATTGTTAAGAAGCTATATTCAGCCACAATGTACTTCCGTTCATTATTTGTGTGTCTTTAAAGCCTGTTTCTGAAATATTGCATCGTTTTGTACATTTACAAGAAGGTACCAGTGAAACGCCACTCCCATGGCACAGCTGAAAATAGAATTTGTTCGTTTTCTTTTATCTTCTAAAATAATTTGGTGCACTGCACGGTGTGTCCAGCATTGAGCAATGAGAATTGCATTCGCTTTTAACAGAGCAGTGATGCGCTAAAGTCAATCAATCCAACAAACACAGCTGATAACACACGGGAGCTCTTTCACACACACTCTCTCTTGTACATACACACACAGCATTAGAGACACACACAGGCATGCACACACACACACACACACACACACACACACACACACACACACGAATGATGCTTGTTTTCTGTTCCTTCTTAGATGATTGGTAATGTTTTCTATTTGTAGATCTGTCAGCAGGGGTCAGTTCTGTATTGAACTGAAATTATGTGGTCAGTTCCAATTCAGATGTGATCAAGTGTGGATTTGAGAACTGAATTGGAATCGCAAGCTCTGAAGTCTTAGGAAATGGAATTGAATTTGACACAGTGGAGGAGATGGAATTAATCGATCCCATTTATTTCCAGTGTAGTGCCATCTACAGCATTTTCGCTTTGTTGCACTGAATAGCTTGACAGCCTTTTTTCCATCACTGTCCACTGTCAGTTGTATTGGACATTGCATAAGAGATTTGTTGAAAAAGATCAAATAAAGTAGACCGCTGATCCATTTAAGTGCAGCTACCAGGCTGAACATAATTTTTAAAATAAAGATTTAATAAAAACCTTTTCCCAAATTCTTGCTATAATGCGTTTTCATTTTTAATGTGTGCTAAATGTAGAAACAGTGATTCATTTTTATAATGATTTTTGTACCCCTTTCCACTGTAAACCATTACACCAAGAAATAACGTACATGTTCTAAAATATTTATACCTTTATGAGGATAAATCTGACTGAAGGCCAGGGTGCTGTTCGCTTGGCCCTTGAAAACAGTGTTTAAGTTGTAACCTCTCTTCCACAGGAGAGGGTCCTGACCCTGAAGCCTTTCAGAATCCTTAACATGCTTCCAGAAATCCACACATTTGTTTTCCACACAGACACACACACACACACACAGACATGCAATTGCACACGCACAAATCACACACACACATGCACACAATCACACACACACACACGCACAATCAATCACACACACACACACACACACACACACACACACACACACACACACACACACACACACACACACACACACACACACACACACACACACAATTTTAAGGTCACCTAAGTAAAAAGAAGACAGAACCAGGTGGAGCAGCAGTATATCATAAATGGGAAGGATGCTAAATGTGTTGTTGTTTGAGTGTTGCAGGTTTCGTACTCAAGAGGGAGAACGGTGCCTTGCCCTCAGACAAGGTGCGTCATTGATTAGTTAAAATCCAGCTGGACAAACGAGGCCGTGTGATAGTTGTGAAATCACACTGCAGGTCACCCCTGCAAAAGGACGTCCGCTACAGAAATGCGTAATGTTAACATGCCTCACCAGAATGAGCTGTCCAGGCGAGGTTAGATGAGCTAGTGATGGATGTGTGAGAAATGGAGCTTTCGCAGAGCAAGGGAAGGGGAGGTAGAGATGGAGCTACAGTGTTAGTGATTATTTTGCTCTCTCTCTCTCTCTCTCTCTCTCTCTCTCTCTCTCTCTCTCTCTCTCTCTCTCTCTCTCTCTCTCTCTCTCTCTCTGTCTCTCTCTCTCTCTGTCTCTCTCTCTCTCTCTCTCTCTCTCTCTCTCTCTCTCTCTCTCTCTCTCTCTCTCTCTCTCTCTCTCTCTCTCTCTCTCTCTCTCTCTCTCTCTCTCCTCAGTGAGTATTGATGAAGTGGAGCTGCAGTGGAAGACCCAGTTCCATCGTTGGCTCTCTTACATGTTGGATTGGAAGAATCAATTTAATGATTATAGCCTCAAAAAGAACCAATGCGGAATGCCCTAAGTGTGTGTGTGTGTGTGTGTGTGTGTGTGTGTGTGTGTGTGTGTGTGTGTGTGTGTGTGTGTGTGTGTGTGTGTGTGTGTGTGTGTGTGTGTGTGTGTGTGTGTGTTGTGTGTGTGTGTGTGTGTGTACATGTTGTGTACATATTGATATACATGTTGACGACACTATGCATAGCCCGTATTCACGAAGCTCTGTTGCACATCATTAAAATTCTGTTTTTGGTCACAAATACATTTGCCATTATACCTGCACCATATATATTCTGCACCTAACGATGAATGTATGTTTTTTATGTGTTGTATAAATTAAGAAATGTACAAAAAAATGTACTTTTTCACGCGGGACATGTACTGTCCCTAAGAACATGCAGAATTATGTTGCTCTGAACATTGTAATATTTGCTGGAATGACGATGTAAATGTCAAACAGTAGAAATGTCAATATGTCAAGTTTTCTGAAATGTAATTTAATCAATGATATAAACGTTATAGGTTTAATCACTCATTTGAAACATGGGTAGATGGGGCTATATTTTTCCCATGGCAAATAGTGCCACTAAGTAGCAGTGTGCAGAAGAGCTGCCTGACCAGCTCACAGAAGCTTTTAGATGGTTGCAATCTTGACACAAGATCAAACAGCTTGGAAAAAGTATTTTGAACCTCTACATTATTGTGGCCTTATAGAGTTTTAAAGCAATTGTCATTCATTGTATGTAAGCTTTACATAATTGCATTACATACATTACAAGCATACACAATTATACTTTGTAAGAACCATCAACACCATATGGAATTACACGTGACTACATAGTGCTCATATGCAAACAATTACATGTGACTGCTACCTAAGCTCTATGCAGGGAAGCATTCTATCGCATTCATGTTCTTACATAAAATCAACATTGTACTTGTACAACTTGTACAAAGTCACTGCAAAGTTAAGTGTTACCACACCTTCCTACAAAAATGTACCTTGCATATGAGAATAAAAGACTAAACAGAGGAATGTCCAGATTCAATGGGCTAGTGGGCCATTCAAGCGTGTTTACATACAACTGCATGACAAGTGCATAGTTATTTGCCAATGCCTCGATAATAACTCAATTATTATCGAGGCCTCTATAACTGCATTTGGAGTGCAGTCATAGCAAAGGGAAAGTGAATTAGGCAAAGGTCACAGAGGAAAGAAGCACAAAAGTATATCTACAATTTAAAGTAAGTTCTCACAACTTTGGGTCACTGAACATGCAGCTGTACAAACACAATGTGTGCGCGTGTGTCTTTGATTAAACTTCCACTACTGGACAATATTCCCCCGTATGACACACGCAGTCTGCAGACTGCTATGTCGCAGTTTAAAGAGGATGCGTTGTGACAGTGTCGGGTGCCTCTGAATAAGCCTCAAGTAAAGCTGTAGCTGATGTATTTATATGGTATAACACTCTACTTGCACCATGGTAGAGCTATGCTGCTCGAGCCAACAAAGCCAAACATTATCCAGGTAGACATCTCTGGAGGGGATTAGAGAGAGAACTTGCATAAGCAGTGTGAGAACCTTGTTGATTTTGTCCTGTGGTAGAAATGTATTACGATGTCTTCATTGGATCTGGGATTGCCGGTGGGGGGGTGGGGCAAGAGACGGAGGAAAATGTGATTACTGTTCTATATGCATCGTCCTTACACTGTCAAAAGCAATACGAAGTTGATCACTAAAAAGAGAGTGATACAGATGAGCCATCAGTTGCCGAGGGCTCGAAGGAATGCAAAACGAATGACCTTTTTGACATTTATCATACCACTTTTCTTTTGATATATGGAATAGGTGATTGACTTAGATCTGAACTTCTATGCAAAATATCTGCGTGATTTATAGAGGTAATATTCTGACAGGGATGTGTAGCAGTCAGACTGATTTGTAAAAATTTGTATTAGGCTGTCCTTTATCTTCGGTTATTACTGCCATTTTAGTCTCTTATAGCGGCTTCCAGGTTTCAGGTGTGTGAAAAGTGGTCGGAACCGGTTTTTAGTCGAGGCTTGAACACGTGCATCACTGCTACACATACCCTTTGCACATTGTTTGTCATTTATGTATGATTTACCTTGTGCCTTAATATTCATGGCAGCTGTGCATGGTATTATTATTATTCCTTTTACTGACACATGGGATAGTCTCTGTTGTAATGTGCTGCTTTCCCTCAGGATGAGGTGATTTTGGTTGAATCCATGGGCATGTCAGGGCCAACTGTTCAGATAATAATCTCCACTTCACTGAACCAACTGAAAATGTCTCCCCAAGTCAGGGAGCGGTTTTACTAATGATGGGTTGAGCAGTTGTAGGGAACAAGACTCTTTAGCACTTTGTTGTGGTCTGTTGTCCTTGGAAGTCATTTTTAACTGTGGTTACAGGTTGATTTTTGCCGTCAGCACCAGCATGTTGACCAGCAAGGGGGGGGGGTATTTGCATTTATCTGTGTTTTATATGTATCTGCATCTGTATATTACATCAAAAATACCTCAACATTTTATTGTACTGTGATCGTTGCATCTCCGACCAGGAAAAAAACACAGCGGTGCTTCTAATTATAGTGATAATTGTGATCCAAGGTATTGATTTTAAGGAGAAAAAAAAATCTATTCTCCTGGCCTGTCTCACTGTGGTTTTGTGTAATCACCAGTTTGAAGACATACAAGTATGAAATCAATGACTATGCTTCTCGCTTGTCTTGGTTTTGGGAAGGAATGATGGATTTACACTTGTGGTCAAAAGGGACAGGTGGAGACTGCAACATTTTCCAAAAGATGTCCCCCATGGTTTTGCAGCAAAAGGGCAATTAGACCCAGCATCACATCTCCTGGCATATGAGTAAACCTCCTTGCTTCAGGAGAACAGGAAGCTGGTCTCCTGAAGCAAGAATCCTTGGGCCAGGCAGATAGTCCATGACCCCTCCCATGAAATTGCTGAGGTGTACAGGCGTGGGGTGATTGGCAGCCAAACAGTTGAGACGCCATGGCAACAAGAACCTGGGGCCTCAAATGACTTATCTCTCACATTGGTACATCGTTTAAAAAAGCTACAGAGGGCTTCACAGAAAATACACTGTCGAATTTCGAAACATTTCAGGATTAGAGATAAAAATGAAAACCTGCTAATGTTTTGGCAAATATTTAATAGTTTCTAAAATGGTATTGCCTTGGCACGCTCGTGTGTGTTCATAAATATCTCCGTTGACTGAACGCTGTAGATAAATTCAGTGTTCACCTGCTCTCCCTTTACATTGGTCTCAGCCCTGTTCTCACTCAGTTGGAGGTTATGCAATAAATAAATGAGCTGAGGTGCCTTTGGTACGTTTGCAGAGGCAAAATAGGCCAAGGTGGATGTGTTGATACTAGAATAGAAAGCCTCAACACTTTCTTAGTTTTTCTCCGTCTGGAAGGGAGGGTAGGGATTTTTTTGGGCATATTTACTGCTTATAGATTGGTGTGTCTCAGAAGAAAGCTGACTTTGATCAAGCTAGCAGAGCCTTTGATGTGAGATTTAAACTAGGTATAAAATGCATGTTGTTTTTGAAGGTTAAGAGACTGTGATGATTTTTGCATTGATTCAGAGGACACATTTTTTCTGAGGGAAGGAGAGAGAGGAGAGAGGTTGTGTGTGTGTGTGTGTGTGTGTGTGTGTGTGTGTGTGTGTGTGTGTGTGTGTGTGCGCGCACGTATATACCAGAAAGCAATAAATGATTGTTTCAACTCCGAGCCATGCAGTGATTGGTCAAAGCTGTCTGATAGTGTGTGTCTAGCGAAGTGGAACTCTCATCAGATGGGCTGCAAATGAACACTAGCATGTGCGCATTTCATTGGAGGACTTTCATACACTTTGGAATGTGAAATAGCTGTCTTGCTATCTTTTCTTGATTTGTTTTTTTTTGTTCCTCGAGTCTATGTGGCTGAAAGAAGAATGGATACTGTTGTTATGTAATCAGTGACTAGACCGAATCCTCTGATTGAAGCGGATGAGAGCGTTAGTTCTTGTCCAGTGGAGTGGTTTATTGCCTGGAGAGCTGCAGTGGGGGAAAACGTGATGACCACTGTGTGGTTCTGTGAGATGATAGAGCACTAAAACCTATGACAAGGGGGTGGATGGAATCACAGTTTTGACCCACCTGCTAACGGCAAATTACAGTATTGATGACTGTCTGTCTCTGGGGTTTGGGCCTAGGGCTCTCCTTGACAAGTGAAAAATGCAGCTGTCAGTCGCAGCTCTGCGATCTGCCCATGAGGCGGGTGGCTAACTGTGCTGATTGAATATCAGCCTGGTGTCAATGTCCACAGTGAAGGTGAGTCTTCCACCCGGATGTTTTGGGCAAAAGGAACTAAAGCCATTTGGGTCAGGCCAAATTTTGTTCACCAGTTCCTTTCTCCCTTACAGGACGGATTTACATTTGAAAACATGCATGTCTAAAAAAAAAAGTCCTAAACGTTTAGTGTATTCGTGCATTATACTAGACCGGGGACATTATATATGTAAGCATATAAAAGCATAACAAATGCGGCCTAAATATTCACGAAGACAGACGCATCTGTTTGCTTCTCTCCCACGCTTGTTCTGTTCTCCGCGTCCCTTGGTCCATCCCTTGCTGCTTCTGTCAAATATCAGGAACGAGTGATACTCTACTTCTGCATTTCATCCACTGCTCGGTCTTCCCCAGTGGTCTCCGTGAGAGGCGCTACGCAGTTCCCTGCCTCTCTCCATATATTCATGGACAGTGAGAACGCTGCGCTTCATGTTTATTCATGGTTGATGTTAAGGACCTATTCCCCTGATCACCTCCGCGTCCTCAGTGTTATGACTCACAGCCGCGTGTGCCGGTCTGAGTCGTGTCTGACCTCGGCTCGCGACATGAGAGGATTATTTTTGAGAAGAGGGCCCAGGAACCGCGGGGGCTCGCCGTCACTCTGCATTTTTGAAGAAACCGAAGCCTCGCGGAAAAGGAGACCGCTGCACTTTGTTTAATTTGATTAGTGGGAAATTGAATATGTCCCAAGTTCGAAGGTCGTCTCGGAAACCGCACCCGCATGAACGATGAACTTGATAAAGCTGGACATCAAAGGCAAAGGATGGACTAAAAAAAATCTGTCCATTGGGGGGGCATCTTCAAGTAGCATTTCATCGCAGCTGACTTTGTGATACTAGTTTAGGTGAGCTGAGGACAGCACAGGAGGACATTTTTAAAGTACAAGAATATATTGATTATAATATATGGGGGCCGGGGGGGGGGGGGGGAGTTATTATACTAGGAGGGGGGAAATCAAATGAATGAGTTTCGACCTTTAGTTTGCTTTTATTTAGGAGAGGCCGGTTTAAATTTGTCAAAATAAATTATTCCCTGGCCAAGAAGCAACTGCCTTTAGCAAATTTACCTCCATTAACAGTGTGTAGTAATAAAGCATTTCCCCTTGGTTGGTATTACTGCATGCGTTCTAATAAAATATTTCCACTCCCTTAGCAGTGTATGTATTAGTAAAGCATCTCCCCTTTGTTGTGAGCAATACATGTATTAGCAAACAATGCCTCCTTCACTGCCAGTGTGTGTATTCTGAAATTATCCTCCCTTCATTAGCTAGGTCTGTATTTAAAAAACAATTTCCATTTATTAGCAACATATTTATTAATCGAGCATTTATAGTATATTGGTAGTATGTGCTTTGATAAAGCATTTCTCCTTCATTAGCAGTTTGTGCTTTCATAAATAATTTCTTCATCAGCAGTGTGTGTGTTAAGAAACCATGTCTTCCGCATTAACGTTGTCCGTATAAATAAAGAATTTCTACTTTATTAGTATGCTGTATTTTGATAATAAAGCATTTTTATCTCATTAACTGCCTTTGTATTGATAGACAGACTCCCAGGAACAGACCAGTACTCCGCATTGCCTAGCCCACGTGTATCTCAGGATATTTAAGAGACTCCAAAATGTCTGAACCTCACCATCTCAAGGGGCTTTCAGATGTCCCTTATCCTCTGCCATCTCCCACCCTCCCCACACGCACACACACCTTTTCTGATTACATGGTTTTGTCTCTGATTCTTAGCTCCGACCATTCTGATATTTCTGAACAGGAAAAAGCAGCGTATTGTGTGCTATGCTTTTAGTTTTTTAGGGGGTTTTTTCTTCCTCCTGAATTTCTTATTTTTTTGCCAACCTTTGCAGAGGAAAAAAAGAAACCTGTGATCAGCTTAACACATTTCGATGCATCACATTTTTTTTTTTGCAACATTCATAACAATATCAAAAAGAGTCATTTTGAGTTAAGGGGTTTGAGGTGGACTGGGTCCCATTTCACAGAGAGGATAGACTTTTAAGGAATTGCATTGCCTCCGTTTCAGCAAGACTGGCTCTTAACAGCAGCCATCTGCAAATGAAAAAGGGGGAGTTTCTTCAGGCGACTAGCTTCTGGGATGGAAAGATGAGCTCCTTTGCCATCCTCTTCAAAACCTTGCCCTGCACACTTGATATGGAAAGTCAGCCGGGTCCTCCGCTCCTATAATGGTGGAATCTAAATGGCTTCATATTGATTTTAAGATTTCCATTGCCTCCAAACAGTAATGTCATCTGTAACAAAAAACAATCTTCTAAAATAGATCCATTCTAATATTATTTTCAACAAAATAAATCCGATTAAATGTGGCCCATAGAGTCATGTTATATGTATTCTTGTTAGAAATAAGACACAGCACCTGCATTTGGGGTGCATTTGACCTACAAGAAAGCACAACATATCAAGTATCTCTACATTCCAGTAAGGAGGCAGGATTATCCTATTGTGTGTGTGTGTGTGAGTGTGTTTGTGTTTGTTAGAGAGAGTGAGAGAGTACACAGAGTTACTTATGAAAGTAAATATGCAATCAATAATGAGAGCTGGTTCAAGGTCTGACTGGCTCATAGGGTCAGAGGTCAGCTTATCCCAATTTATCTCTACATCCTGACGGATACTGACAGACTGACCCCCCTGGACAGGAAATGGTACATTTTCCATTAGGGAAATACTGGGTGCTGAGCACAGGGTCAGTGTGTACCATCTAAATTGAACTTCTTAGAAACAAGTTTTATAGAACATCATGCAAAGGGGACCGATCGCCTTAACAGTCAGGTTATAGTGTGTATGTTGCCAATGCTGTGCTCTAACATATGCCATTTAGCAGACGCTTTTATCCAAAGCGACTTACAGTAGTGCATATTTTTCAGTATGTGGTCCCATTTCCTGCTGTGCTCTACCCACTGAGCCACCTGCAGTATTATGGGAGATAGGTCATACGGTTCTTGACCAAAGCGTTCTTCAGTCCTTTGACTGGAGCTGTATGGGCCCTGTCCCTGGTTCTGCAGAATCGGTCATTGGCTGAATGCAGTAATAGCAATACATTTAGTCAAATTATGCAGCAATAGGGTTTAAGTCGTGCACAACCTAATGCAGTGTAAAAATAAATAAATGAAATGGGTACAAAATGTTATCTGAATATAATGAAGCATTTTTTGTGCTATTCCATTTTTTTCAGCCAGCTTCTGAATACATTGTTTCACAATTCTTTTTTCCCGATGTGGAGTTGCTCAATATGCCTCTCAAATATGCCTCTCCTATATCAGGGGCACAGGTGCCAAACTACCTGCACTTCATGCACCTGTGAGTCAGTGATTATTTTACACCATACCGTACTACAGGGCAGAGCTAGCACCAATTGGAGGATAGGCATATCTCTCACTGACAACTGGTAGCCCGAGGGTCTTCTGCCGTGTTGTTGCAAGGAACAGCTTAAGATATGCCCAACCATGCCCTGCAGCTGCAGATCCATTCATAGTCAGTGGATGACATAGTCAAAGCCAAGGATCGAATAACTATTGCACCTAGTCCACTCTCATGAGGGAAATGGAAAGCCCTTTGCTGAAGAATGGAGTGGTTGTTTTTCGAGTCAATTTGCTGAAGTGAGCTTGCAGGGCCGCAGCTACTTGACAGTGCCCTTGAGCTGCTTATCACTGTTTGGTTCCAGGATCTGTGAGAATCATTATGTGCGCTTTTGTGCGCTTCTCAAAATCCTTGAAATGACATCATTGCCCACAAAGTACCGCTATCTTCACTGCATACCCTTTTCAGTGAGCGCTGCATAAATCACCTTTGACCCCGTGAAATCTGATTATCACTTTTCTTTCTCAGTGTCCTGGGCATTTAGCATCCCACCATGAACTCCTCCAGACCCCTGAGGTGTGGGTGAGGGAACACTGTTGTAACTATCCATCGCATTCCCGCCGATGCAATCCGTCCATCAGCACACTGATCGACCTCTTCATTCTCAAATAGGTTAGTGCATAAAAACGGATGACGGATGGCCATCCCAAATCACTATTACGGCCTGGGCACAAGGAGGAGCAGTCGGATTCTTTTATTGCTCTCATTTATGGATGATTCTGTAACATGACCCATCATAGCATACCACGATCCATTACCAACCACTTTATTTCCATTATCAGAAAATCATACCCTTTACTTACCCAAGGTCTTGACTGTGGACCGAGGCTTTAAGACTATATTATCCCATCTGGACAGTAAATGTCACCTTTACTATGGCACTGTAAATATTGTCAAACATTTTGGACACAATTATGGGCAAAACCAAATGAGTAATTTAAATGAAACTACTTTATTAACATTTTACACTGCCAGTGTTGATTTACAACCACGATGCGTAACAATTGGAAATGAGATGGGAGAGGAAAAAAGTAAAAACAACCCCCCCAAAAAAGGATCATTTTCAAAAATAACCTTGCAAAATTGCAATGTACTTCCACCTGGGGCTAGGATAGCATCTGCTGATGCAGGCAAGATAGGAAAATTCTAGCAGCTTCCAGAACCAAACTGAATCCCTCGTTCACTTACGACAAACAAAAATGGATATCATCTCGGCTTGAGTTTAGCTGATGTCTTAGGTCAAGCATTCCAATTGCTTGGTGGCTAAGACTCCCAAGTTCAGCACAGGCATTCTGTCTAGCTTGTGCTTTGAAACCTACATTGTAATTCATCAGGAGCAGGTCTAATATCTGTCTTGTGTGGTACGAAGTTGGTTTTATCAGACTGGATTCTAGTCCGGCCTCGAGGGGTGATTGGGTAGAGAACTGCCCCTTCAGGTGGCTGCCCGTGGCGGGCCCACAGAAACAGCAGGCAGGGACCCAGGCAGGAGGTTATAACCGACAGCTTTGTGAGGAGGATGGAGTGGGGAACACCTCTGTAATCACAAACTGCCAGACACCGTAGCCCTCCGGGGACCACAGTCCATTCCCTTTCTGCTTTCGTCTGAAGTGAAGCAAATAGATGTTTATAAGATGCGTTATGTAGAAAGTGGTCCTTTTATTCCCGATTGATTACCAAAGTGTCAGCACATTTTCGGGTGGATGTGCAGGGCTCGCACTGCTGGGCTCTAACATGTCCTTATTTGTTAAAAGAAAAAGAAAATGATGAGTAACTTCTAAAAAAAAAACTTTACAAGAAGAGAGAGCCATCTGTGTCACTGGTATCCATTCTCTCTGTTGGAGGAGTGGGACTGGGTCATTAATCAACCTATCAGAGGGATGCCAGGGAATTAAATGCTTGTATTGAAGAGGAATTATTTTTGCTCCTGTCCCTGTGAGCCCATTATGAAAACACCCTCAGCGTGAAATTGCACTGGACTTTTTTTTATGTTTCACCTTTGTCCAGGAGTCACCCTGAGGCGAGCCGCGGGTCCCGACCAGGACCCCGTCAAATCAGAACATCGGAACTTCAGAGCCTCAGCAAGGAATCCAGTTAGATGAGAGAAAGGGAGAGAGATAAATGCAGACACAGAATAATAGATAAATAGAAAGTGTGAAATTATGCCATTTGCAAACCATGGGATATATATAACAAATATGGTATGTATTTATATACTGTATGTATGTGCATACAGTCAACTCCAAAATTATTCACACCCTTGATAAAGATGAGCAAACAAGGGTTTATAAAATAAACAATACATGTAATGTTATTTTTCTGCAAAAAAAAAAAAGGAAAATTATATTCTTATATACCAATACAACTGCTCAGAGAAAAAGATTTTGTTGAACAAGTTATATTTTTCCCCCAGACAAATAGGTTTGAATCTGGGAGGAAATTTCTTCTCCCACTTTAGCTAATCAGCAACAATTAGTAAGATGGATAAAAGTGCCAGTACACATGAGGCTCACGCTGGCTTCACTCTGGGTCCTACTCTTAATATTGTTCTTATCTCAGTACAGACTCCTGAGCCCTGGGACAATGCAGGCTCCACCCGTGTGATGAGACCTGCAGTCTGTCATAAGTGAGTTTGTGTTCAGTAAGCTATTGGAATTGCCTTCGCAACATGGATACATTTCCCTTCCCTCCAATACCCGTATTGTATAGAGCACCTTTAAATAAAGGTTAAATAAATACTGAGAAATATCATTCATTTGAGGAGGAATTTGTCATTTTTTCTGTAGCCTATGCAATTTGCATCGATGCTATTGCTTATCATTTTTTTACATTTACATTTTAAGCATTTAGCAGACGCTCTTATCCAGAGCAACTTACAAGATGTGCATAAATACATGGCAGGAACAATCATAGTACGCGCAAGAGATCAGTGCAGTACCATACCTGTAACACTGGGAAGGAAGAGGTTAGTAAAATAATTATTATTATTTTTTTATTAAATGGAGTAAGCAGGCAGTGGTGATGACAATTAGCTTGATGTACAGAATTAAGTGGTAGTGGAGTCTGAAAAGGTGGGTTTTGAGTCTCTTGCGGAAGATCGCAAGTGATTGCAACCTGACCGATTGCGGAAGGTCGTTTCACCAGCGAAGGGTGGAACAACCTATCAACCTTGCATCAGGTGATACAGATGTGTACAGGCTGGCCCAATACCTCCCACTGCACCTCTGTGCTGCTCGTTTCCTCATCCTCTACCCTTGTCTCCTACCCTCCAGAAGTTTAATGAAATTGACGAGAATAGGAAATGGGGTAACAAGGAGAGACTATTGGGACGCAGACACTGTATCCCACTTTATCTCCTGCGCCTAAATTTCAATACAGTGATGCATGAAATACAAGTCCTGCACTCCTGGGATTCCCCTTGAGACTATGCGTATGTGCGCTGTTGAAATGTCCTCTGCTTCTAACAGTTTTCTCCAAAAACTATTTCTGAAACAAACAATTTAAATTTCTGAAACGTATATTATCTTCATATACAATGTATACACTACTGGTCAAAAGTTTTAGAACACCCCCATTTTCTAGTTTTTACAGAAATGTAAGCAGTTCAAGTCCAGTGAATAACCTTAAGTGGTACAAAGGTTACGGTAAACTGCCAGAGGTAAAAAAGAAATGCGGCCTACAAAAACCTTTCAAAATTTCAAGATTTCAAATTTTGATCCATCAGTCCATAAGTCTTCAGTAGTCCACTGACGGTGCTTCATGGCCCAGGCAAGCCTCTTTTTCTTATTTTGCCATCTTAGCAATGGCTTTCTTACTGCCACTCGACCTGTCAAACCTGCAGCTCGAAGTTTTCTGTTCACAGTTGAAACTGAGACTTCCTTACCTCAACCAGTGTTAAGCTGTTAAGATGTTGTTCTGTGAGCTGCCTATCACGCAAGCTGTTGACTCTCAGAAACTTGTCTTCTGACTTTGTTGTGGCTTTGGGCCTGCCAGACCTCTTCCTGTCAGAGTTTCCTCCAGTTTCCAAGTGCCTTTTGATGATGATACATTTTAATTATATATATTTTTTTTTACCCTCTGGCAGTTTACCACTTACCTTTGTACCATTTCAGGTTATTCACTGGATTTGAACTGCTTAAATTTCAGTAAAAATTGGAAAATGGGGGTGTTCTAAAACTTTTGACCGGTAGTGTACATTTCATGATTCACAGCTGATATGAGTGTCAGAAAATATTGGCCATCAAAGTGTCAATTTAATTTTTATTAGATTTGTATTAATTTTCTGGGAAGTGAGGATAGCCAATACATTCACAGGGAGCAGGCAGTATTTCTTGCCTCCTAGTCTTATGGAATAAGCAAAACTATGTCTTCACCCAAGTGTTTGGATTTTTAAAATATTTAGTAAAAAAATGTTTTGTTCATATCATGCAGTCCTAAATAAAAAAATAAAAACACTGCTGGAAATAGTCTGCTCATATTCTCAGAAGACAGTTTCGTTTCCTTCAGATTTATATTGCTTTCAAATGAACAACTAGGCCTAAATTCCATTACTGCTCTGCTCAAGTATGCAACACTATGAAACTGAAATAAGGAGGGCTGGCATATTGACTAGTATGGCAGATAATCACATAGATGTGCACTCTCATGTTACTTTGTCTAGAACGATGTTTGTTGACTGGGTGAGCATAAAGGGCAGTCGTTAAGCAACTATGCAATTTGCATTCATATTTATTTTTACATCTTTGTTTAATTTAAATTAAATGGTTTTCCTTTTTGTTATTTTAAATATGTGCTTATCAGTCACATGGTAGCTTATTCTTTGTCTTTTCTAAAGGCACATTTGAGTAACACTGTGTATATTCAGCCAAAGGAACACAGGGCATTCTTGAATGTATCCAATTGTGGCATGTCAGTCAGTCATGTATTGTACATGGACTCAAATTAGGGCAGATGTTGGTGGATGAAACTTGAGGCCACTGGACTTGTGGTTCCTTACACCATAAGTCAAGTGCCAAATGTACAATGAATTTATTAACCTTGAAAAACTTGTAACCAGAGCAACCCGATTACTGTAACAATAATCATGATGTTAAACAGTAAGAATTGTGTTTAAATGAAAACCTTCATGACAAGGAATCATTTTTACCCTTGAGAGAAGATGAGAAAACACGTTTTTCACCTTACAATAGTGCTCCTGGTTTTTGTGCTTTCAGGCAGTAGTGACTTCTTTTTCTTTGACCACTGGCCACAAATTTGGTAATCCAGTTCCCAAGCAACCATATAAATTAAGGCTGGGAAAAAAAATTAATTATCTGAAGGAGAGGAAATAAATAAATGAAATAAGAGCACCTGTTCAATCAGCGGTGGCAGTTTGCGTAAAACACCTCAAAGCTCTTAATAATCGATACGAGGAGCTGGCCTCCTTGTCCTCCAGGCACAAAATATCGCTGGCCTTCCTCTCCGTACACTTTAGCGGGTCAGATTTATCTTGGCTTAATTGATTCGAGGAGCACCGGTAAAAGACTACGTCGAGTGGCACCTTCAATCTGGCGGGCGGTGCGGTGCAATCAAACAACACTTTGGCCTTGCCTACTGACTGGCGCCGCTGCTCCCAGACACAGATGGCAAACTGCTGCCTATACATATTTATGTTCCTCTCAGTCTGTTCATTGCTGTTTCTTGTCTCCTTTTAATATATGTATTTATTTATTTTTGTCTTCTGTGTCCAACCAAGCCTTTTGCTTCAATGATATGTACTTTGGAAAATTATCCTAGATAGAGGCACTGGAACTTGTCTATAGTAGATAACTCTTCTTTGCATGTTAGGAAACTCTGTCTGTTTTTCAAGAACTAGTCTACACCAGTAAATTAAGGCGACAATACAGTTGTTTCTTGATTAAATATCCTAGAGGCACAGTATACAATTCTACATGATGACCATTCTGTTCTCCCTCTGCCCTGAAGCTCTCAGCATAAAAAATAACACTTAAAACAAGAGTAATGGAAAGGAAGAGTAAATTCAGGAATATAGTGATAGGTTTTTCATCAGAACAGCACTTATAGAGTAAAATTACCCTTGTAAGAGGGTGTTTTCTGAAAGGTGAGACACGACTCAGTACAGAATATAATGTCAATGAATATTAAAAAGCTCAGAGGACAAACTCTCTATTATAGACAGACGGCCCTGTGACATGTTTCTGCATGTCTGGCAGCCCAAATCCCTTTTCCGACGGGTAGCCTACTCCGTTCTATCTTCCTGACTCAGTAGTTTCCTGTCTAATCTACATATCTACATATATTTAACGACTTCTTTCCAACACAAACCACTCTGATTTCTTGCTCTCCACCACTAGGCACCAACCCTTCAGCAAAAGCAAATGCACACTTAAAGGCTGGATTTTCTAAACACTAAAATGACATAGGAGCAGAACCAAAAAAATATATAAAAAATTAATTTCCTGTGTTTCGGAAACAAAAACTTTATTTTGCCTCTTTTTTATTTTTTTGTTCCAAGGAATTTTCACATCTGAATAAAGATAAAGACAAACATCTGTTGGCTTCTCTTCCCTAAGGCCCTTTAGATCTCTGGACAAATTAAGTCTCTATTTACAGTGCACTGGGGCTAGCTAGTGATATAACGTCATGTCCTCACAGCATGTGTACTCTGAACCATTGAGAAGTAGCTAGCTTGCTAGTTTTTTTCTTCCATGCATCTCTGCCTTCATTCTGTTAGCACACCAAAGATAGGCTCTTGAGATGGGAACATAATTCATACAGTGGCTCAGGGGAGTGAATGAAAGACACTTAGGTAGCTACTGTATACTGTAGTTGTTTGAGAAACCCAGATCATTTTTTCATGTATAAAATATTTATTTCCATAGATGCACAAAATACAGGCAGGAAAAAAGAAGCAAATGCCTGGAAATGCACATCGTCCACTGAAGAAGAAGAAAAAAATAACCTCTGAGACTAACTACCTGCCTCCAATGATATGTTGACTACAGGTCATCAGATAGCTTATTTGCATTTGATCTTATTTCTAGAGTAACAGGGAGACCACAAATAATCAATTTTCATTGATCTTATCACAAGTGCAAGGAATTACAATTTTCAGTTCATTATAAGCTATCTGGCTTGATAATGCTGAGAGTGCCAAATACTAGCTCCGTAGTTAATTAACTACAATGTTTTAGATTTTCTTGCTGGATAGGTTTCATATTAAATTAATAAGTATTATACTTGCAGACAGCAAAAAAGTGTGCATACCCACTGTAAAGGTAGCCTTTACTGCCAAACACCATCTTTCTGCTAAACGTTTCTGAGAGCAGCATTTGGTTGTTAAAATCCAAGAGCATTGTACAGTTACTGGCTATCAACCATCTCTGAGAAATAGGAAGCACTGGGGTTGACAGTTAGTGAAACCCATCCTAAAACTAAACAAAATTAGGGCTACTCAAAAAGGTGCAAACTTAATATGTACAAAATACCTAGCTAGCTTGCACCAAATGTTAGTTGGCAAGTGTATTTTTGCTGTACTTTGTGTGTACACCAAGTATTGTTTTTAATTGATTAAATAATAAAGAGAATACAATTTATATTGTGCAATACCAGTTAGGAACATAAGTAGGTGCCTCAACTAAAACAATAATGAACAATCTGTCAGCACGAATACATAGCTACTAGGTGTTAAAAGAGGAATCGTCACAGGGTAAAATATTGGTTGTTGTAGGTTTTAAAAAGAAGAAGAAAAAAATGCAGAAAATGCAATGGGTTAAATACCACAAAAGAGGCACTAAATTATCCAAGCAATTTTTACATGTATAATGGTGCTGGTGAGGTGTCAGCATTTAAGTTCATATTATGCATACATTCCAGGTTTGTTCAGAAACTATCATGCATGAAGTTTCTACACACTGCCATTTGACCACCAGCAAAATAGGCTTTTGAAATATATGTACTGTATAAAGAGAGAGAGATGCCTGAACGTTGTTAATGCTAGTTAAATATGTTTCGGATTAGCAAGACGTGCAGAGAGGCTGGCAGTAGAAACTGGCAGGCGATTACAAACTGTTGAGATTGTAGCAGAATGCAAACACAATGCATCAATGTGTGGCTCAGTAGGTAGAGCAAGGCTTTGGCAATGCTTAGGTTGTGGGTTCGCTTCCCACTAGGACCACATGTACTGAAAAATGTATGCATTCATTACTGTAAATCTCTTTGGATAAAAGCGTCTGCTAAATGGCATATATAAACATCACATCGCAAGACAAGACTGAACACAACGCAATAATAATACTTCGACTATGCCACCTTTTTATAGAGGGAAGGTCCTCAAATGAACACGTTCTTTTATCAGGGAGGAGACAGATGGACCGAAAAACGAACACACGTGTGGGATATACAAATAGATATACTGTAGCTCCAATTGACTTGCATTTTAACGTTGTCCAAAGCGTTAATATTTTCCACGATCATGCACAAACAGTTTCCCCATTCACAATGATCACACGCCACATGCGTTATACAATTCCTTGGGAGTTGGACCTTGAGACACGGGGCAGAAAATGTTTAGTTCAGCAATCTGTTACCTTGCAAACCCACGTCAATCCAACATCTGGGTGGCTATAAACCTGGTCCAATAGCGCCCGCCCTCAGCACGTCTCATACTCTCCCCCCACCATAGTCCCAAGGCCCATCTGTCTTATATCACCCTGTTACAAGAGTAGGGCTTGGGTTGTCATCTCCTATGCATTTCTGTCCTCTACCGCCAATTAGACAATGCTTCAATATGTTGCCCACCAAGAACATTTCAAATAGTAGAAAAGGTGTGAAATGTTTATATATAAATGAGCAACCTGCTCTACAATGGTGTTGGACGAAAAAAATAAAACTAGACACTTGCAGCAGGAGCATGCAAATGAAACTAATTATTTTCTTCTGGTTTACTGCATCTTATTTCACGATGTGTGAAAACCTACCCATAAGATACTTCTCTCAGCATCGACAGAATCCCTAACAACTGACAAGGAGATAAATTAAATCATGTTGGCTCTTTTTCTTATGGTTTTTTTTCCACAGCTGTTTCCCCCTCGCCCTGTATCAAAGATTCGAAGCAAGTATTTTCTTTACTTTCAATTACATGTATTACACATCCTTTTTAGTACAATGAATTCGCTGTCTACGGAAATAGCAGATTCACCAATGGATAGCTTTATAGCATTAACGTCCGATAGCAATGGGAGTTCATGCACCCGCAAGTAGCATGCTCGAAATTGCATGCCAAAATAGCCTCCCACTGACTTGTAACCAAGTTGCTCAGCCAAGTGATTCGCTTGGAAGTTGAACTTGTTGTTCCAGTTGAACCAGCCCAGCTCTGGCCGGGAGCCCCGTACGAGGGCGGCGATTGGCTGTCTGCCCGAGGGGTGGGGGGGTGGAGAGCCGTCACAAGCTTGCCGAGAAGCGCATAGGGCATCCCTGTAAAGTCAGGTGGGCAAGTTCCGTCTTAGAGGATGCGGATCATTGCCAGCCTCAGCATATTAGCTTGACCCGTTTGATGGGCAGCGGGCTCATGTGGGAGGGCGAATCGAAATAAATAGAGGGTACAATTGGCCACCAAATTGGGAGAAAATTGGGGTAAAAATCTGAAACAAACCCCCAAAAAAACTCCCCGAAATAATACATGACAAATTAACAAAACTCTCTCTCATTTGGGTATGCATCAAATCGAGGCATAGGTATACATTGTTGATTTGATGTAGGCATGTTCACAGTTTGCTAGAACACTAAAATGATCTAGGTCTAAACCATCTCCTATTGGCTGATGCATTACGATGTCAGCGGGCACTTCATCAAAAGGCAAAGTCTGCTGAACTTTTTTTACGGACAACAGAGCAATAACATGCGTTGGCGTCCATGGTGCAGTAATACACTAGTCTCATTGAAAACAATGGCAGAAGTGCTTTTGGACGAATACCAAAATGCCAGTGTGAACCTCCCCTTAGGCGGTTGCTGAATTGGCACAGCAAAGGAGTTGCCCTCACGAATTAGACCGTCAACAATTTGTCATAGGAAAAAAGGTTCTGACTTGACTCACGATTCATCCCACTGCATCCTCCACACAATGTCATCAGATTATTTATCTCTCTCTCTCTCTTTCTGTCTTTCTCTCTCACACACACACACACACACACACACACACACACACACCATTGTATTCTGTTGTGGTCACACACACACACACACATACACACACACACACACACACATTATACCATCAACCTATCTAACATCTGTCTTCTTTCTGTCTCACATATCCACAAACACACACAACCATTAGAATGCTTAAATCTTATTGTGTGTGTTTCCACATGTTTGTGTGTGCGTGCGTGCGTGCATGCGTGTGTGTGTGTGTGTGTCTGTGTTACCCATTAGCAACGATTGAGAAGTGGGAGTAGTGGACTTTGAGAGGTCTCCACTTTGGAATTCCACTCTCACCCACACAGCCAGGGTAGGGTAGGAGTGCCAGAGTGCATTTATTCTGGGCAGACATGATTCAGTGATGAGAAGACAAAAACATCCAGATAGTTACATTGCCGTTTGATGTTGAGTCTCTATTGTGTGTGTACACCTACAGGTTTACCTACAGGGTCCTAGTTTAACTATGCGGTTGTTCCTAGCACCTGGAATTGCACTTCCCTCTAGGGTGGCTTTCAGCGAGACTGTTCTTGACTACGGTTAACACTTTGTTGTACGTCGCTCTGGATAAGAGCGTCTGCCAAATGCCTGTAATGTAATGTAATGTAATGTACACAGTTTATGTATGGGTTATAGAACAAACATATAGGCCTAGACCTTGATTCATATTCAAAACTACTTCATTTCTCTTCAAGCGTCAGCACTTTCGAAGCCTTGTAGCTGGGGAGTACATGCTTGGACATTTCAAAATCGTTACATTAGATACATTACTTTTTTCTTTGTTTTGATATGTCATGTTACTTTGTTGTAAAAAAAAAAAAAGGTTTTGTTCTGAGAAGGTCACAGCCAAAGGGACAATTTCTGTCACCTATCTGAATTACTGTCAGTGGCTCATTTTGAAGCCCCCGTCTGATATTAGATGGAAGATGGAATCATGAATAAATAGACGGATAGACACCTTAATAAATAAAGTGAACGCTTGTGGAAAGCTTTCATAACATTTCAGGGGGGAAAAAGAAAAAAAAACGTTATTATGATGTCTCGTGGGATGGCATTGATGAATGAGTGACGGAATCCTGTCGAGCCCTTTTTAAAAAGGAGAGCAGCCAAGTCAGAAAATGTCAAGAGTAATCAAGTGACTGAGACTTGAACGGTACAAAAACAGGGCTTCAGGATGTCGACATGATTCCCTGTGGTTTAAAACCGTGATGTTTTTAAAGTCGTAATGTTAGCCTTCTGTATGGAATGCAGTCAAGTGCCTTCAAACCCTGGGGTAATGCAGCTAACCTGGCTTTTCCCAGAATCTCCTTAGCTGTCATAATGGCTTCCTTTTATTTCTTAGTGTTATACCATTTGGCCTCCAATTACAGTATAGGGTGTAACCCTTTCTTCGATTTTAAGACTGATAGAGATACTGGGGCAAGCAAGTTGGTAGCAGGCTGCCTTGGGAGTTTATCAGTAGCATGAGCATGAGAAACCCAATTAGAATGAAATCAAACATAGTCAATACTGATGTGTAAACATGTCTAGTACAAGGAAGAAAAAAGAAAATCCAGTCAGAGCTACTGGAGTGAGCAAGACGACAGTAGTTTTAACATTAGCGTGAGTTTATTGCATCAAATGAACGCTTCCATGAGGTTGTAACATGGTCGTGCTGCTACAGCCTCACCGAGGCATTGACAAAAGGACATGCAGGCTTAGCTAGAGTATATCTGGAGATGTGATCTTCTATGGGTTTTTAACCCATTGCATAATCCCTTCTGACATGCAGAGACAATCTCAAAATCGTGCAATGAATTAATGAGCGCGAACATGTTGCTGCTGATATATCAATGACCAATAGAGTCTCCAAAGGGGAACAGTGGAGGAGGATTTGCAGTCTTGTAAATATATATATATATATATATAACCTAGTATAACCAAATATATATATATATATATATATATATATATATATATATATATATATATATGTATATATATATATATATATATATATATACTAGGTTTTTTTTACCAGGAAGTCTAATTGAGACAAGGAATCTCTCTTGCAAAGGAGATGTAAATTATGATACATTATGATGTTCAGTAAGGTATAGGGTGAGTAGCTTTGCATTTCTGTGTTTCAGTAAGGTATGGGGTGAGTAGCTTTGCATTTCTGTGTTTCAGTAAGGTATGGGGTGAGTAGCTTTGTGTTTCTGTGTTCAGTAAGGTATGGGGTGAATGGTCTTTGTTCAATAAAGTCTTATTTTTTACCTTTATTTAGCCAGGTACCAAGTATATAGCCATTAACTCGATTGCTATTTGCAGTGAATTAAATTTTGAGGAGTTGAGTGATCAAATTTGTTTTGGAATGCAAGGGATTGCGTATTCCAGTCAGATGCGGAGAGACAGCTTTGGGGTATTTTTGGGAGTGGGCCTGAAGTGAGTGAGTGACTAAACCTAATACAACACATGTTCCCATCATTTTGCTGTGGCATTGCATTTGTATTTACTCCAGAGGAAAGAGTGCCCCCTAATGGCCCACCAACATCCCCTCCAGCAGTACCTGCTTAGCTTTAGATGCTTGACATGAGACAGCCAGAAGACGGTATGGCTGCTAGCAAGCCTGGAGGAGAGTAGCCATGTGTGTCTTTGCTCAGTAAAGTTCTGGGTGAGTAGTCTTGCATTTCTATGTTTAGTAAAGTCTGACGGGAGTAGCTCTCCATATCTGTGTTTGGTCAGGCATGTCACCTGAACCATCAGATGTTCTGGGGCTCTGTAAATGAGGATGAGGAACCTCTGGCTCTGAAGAACTGGGTTCCCATGGTAACTGTTTCAAAGCCTGATTAAGATGAGGGGGATTTGATAAATTAGCCTAATACAGTCGTGGCTAAATCCGGGTTGCAGATCGCTACAGGGGTTTGTTTCATACATTACTCTGACCACGCAGATCATGTAGGTCTTTATTAAGGTTCATATGTGACTCAGGAGGTAAGGTCAACTGGATGTTGCAGCTGTTTAACCCTCACATGCACACTGTGCACAATTGGGTAGAGATAATACCATATTCACATTTTGAACATTTTCAAATATCTTTTGAATTCATATGTTCCCTATCACTGCATTCTTCAGAGCCTTCTAAACATGTTAGATGTTGTGTTTCCCAAGTTTTCCAACACCACCCCACCCTTCACTGGGTCCCTGTAGCCGCTCACATCAGATTTAAGACACCGGTGCTGGCATACCAGGCTGTGAATGGAACGGTCAAACCCTACACCCCAGCCTGACCACTGCGCTCTGCTGCCTCTAGGAGATTGGTTACTCCCTCATGTCGAGTGACCAGTGACCGAACGGCAAATTCTGTCCCGGGCCCTGGGATTCCTGCTTTCCTGTGGATCCCTGTCAAAATGGGTATTTTGGAAAATAACGGTTCCGGAAACATTGTGTTAATTTTGCCTCAGTACCTAATGCAATGTAATGCAAATATTCCCATCCGTAAGTACATTTCTGTGTACTGCAAGGCCTTAGAGGCCTCTTCAGGGGAAATTTAAGACAATCTTTACTGACATTTATGTACAAAGGCAGCATACAAGATATCCTAGTTAAAGAAAACAATTCTAAAAATGGCTGTGTTTCGAAGAATACTTCAAACTCTAAACAGAGAGGAAAACAGACAAAGAGGAAAACTCATAATAAGGGAGAGCGGACAAAGCTATGACGGATGAGTTCAATTACTCTCTTCAAGTCTCATATGTCTTAATTGACTTTAAAACCGATGCCCTTTAAAACAGCTACCACAGACTTTCATGTGGACATCATGTAGAGAGTTATGGGTAAAAACAATGGGCAGCAACACAAAATGTTATTTTTTACTGCATGAGCCTAATAGGGAGCAACTTTGATTGCTGGGTATGTTCAGACACATGACAACCTCATACTACTAGCCACCAAACAGGAGCTTGTCCATAGAGCAAAGTGGTCCCTCCTTGTGTGTTCAAAACTGTGACTGCAGTGCTTGTAAATGAGCTGCCATGCTTCCCAGCTATGTGTCAGGCCTGATAACAACATCTCCTGACAACCATGTTTAATATAATGTGTGCTTAAAGGCCACACAAAGGGTGATTCACTCACTCACTCACTCAGTCAGCCTGCAATGGACCTTTCCCAGTATACCCAACAAGACCCTGTCCGAAATTACAGGGATAGTGCATGCATACTTAGGCCTAGACAGAAAAGCACTCGGTTATCACCAGACATATGCAAAGCTGGCTGAACAGGGGAGGCCTGACACATGGATGCTAAGCAAGGCTACCAAACAACAAGAAACACACTGCACTGTCCACTTCTAAATATGACACAATGCAAGGAAGTGATTCCCATTCCTTGGCTTCGGGGTCATACATGCTGGTTTTCTTTTCAACCAAAGCAAAGTATTTAGGTGTGATTAGGCTGTTAATTGAGGCATGATTTTAATCTGACATTTCATGAAATGTCAGATTTAATGTCAGAATTTGGAATTCAGTTTGATAATAAACTCAATTCAGATGAAGTCTACAGTGAATTATATTAGGACCTAAACCATTTGATTGGGGAACTCCCAAGTTTATTTAAAGGACTGATATTAAAGTTGAGAAGATTACTTCACTGTTGTCTTCTTATGTCACAAACAAATGCACTTCTTTGTCTTTTGTCTTCTTTTTGTCTCATTTGTCTTCTTACGCAACATACAGTTTTGCTTTGAAGACCACTTAAAGCCAAACCAATTCAAGACCAAGTCCAGAGCTATAATCAAGTCTGATTCAAGACCGAGGATCAGAGCTAATCAAGTCTGAGTCAAGATCGAGACCAGAGGGGGTCGAGACCTATTCAAGACCAAAGCACAGCAAAGCATGAATGGAATTGTCTTAGACAATGCAACCATAAAGGGAGCTCAAAATGTACTGCTATGTGTTAAACTATTTCATAAGGAAAATATGTCAACGAAGACACACATTTTAGCTCACTATAACACCCCCTGGTCAACACTTTTGTTAATTTAGGGTGCTTCCCTGATAAAAGGTTGGCAACAGTGACCTAGATAGCTCGCTTGGTCTCCTAAAATGCCTGTAAAGATAGTCCCACGCCTTAAGTAAACCATAACCAACCAAAGTAATTAACTACAGAACGCGGAAGTGAAAGCAATAGCAAGGTTCATACAAGTAATTAATAATAAAAGCGAAGCATAAGCTAATACAATAATAACTTGGAAGACAAACAGCCATGTTTAGTGTTTGATGAATCCCATGTATGTATGTGTGTGTGTGTGTGTGTGTGTGTGTGTGTGTGCGTGCACAGGTGCGCACTTGCATGAGTGTGTGTGTGTGAGAGATTGAACACTCTCCACCTACACTGAACACTGTCCATCTAAAAAGGTCTGACAGCTTGGCCAACACAGCATACACGGTAGAGAGTTATGTACACATTTGTTTTCCACGTCTCGTGACATCACAGCGCTGATCATTTCAGAAGTTCTGGCCGTGTGAGGTCAGGGAAAGACAAAGAGGCCACCCTTGGAGCAGTGGCTATGTTTAACCTTGCATTACCCTCCTCTCATCTCTCGCCATCTCTCAAGAGCCACATTAAACAAGCGCTTAGTGTGTATCCATGGTGCAGAATAAATGCAAGGCCACCAGTCTGCGTAGAGAGAGAGAGAGTGAGAGAGAGTGAGAGAGGGAGTCTGTCTGTGTATGGAGAAAGAGAGAGGGGGCGGGTGAGCAAGCACGATTTCCCTGGTCCGGCAGTCCTGTGAATATGTATGTGTTGATTACATAAACCTCCAACATCAAGCTTGGCGTTAGGCTATGAAGTTCTCAGAAGTCCACTGAAGCTCATTGATAGTCCCCTTGCACAGTATCTCTCTTTTTCCTCTGATGGCCTGTCGTCTTAAAACATTGAATGTTTTTCTCTGTTTTTTTATTTTTATTGTTCCATCTTTGAGTCAAAAGCAGTGTTTGGGATCACCTTGTGATATCTCGAGGCGCCGGATGAGCATGTCATTGTGTAAATTGTTGTACCAAGCTGACATCGTGAGCATGTCTGTTCTCCACGGACGTGGGCCACCAGACCCGAATCCCGTCCTCCTTCCCTTCTAGATAAAAGCTAGTCCTCAAGGTGAAACATCCAGCAGGTTGTACACGTCAAGGCTTGTGTCTCCAGCTTCTCGGGAGCCATTTAAAAGGGTAACCAATGTTAAATAATAAGAGAATAACAATAATAAATACAAAATATGTCAAATGAATAACAATTGCTCATATTGGTTAAACTCTGACAACAAGGATTTTGCTTGATGGAACAGAGATGGAGTATACACTAGCTTAATTCATGGGAGGTCTGCTTCTTCACTCAGGCACCCATGTGCACACGCACACACATTCTCTATCTGTTCCCACAGTAATGGCACTAAAACCAGGAAAACACAAGTGAATTATCTTTACTGTTTTCTTCTTGTTAGTCCCAGTATTCCGTTAAAATATTTAATATGTTAACAAGTAATAATAACTGTCTGAATAAATACAATGATTATCAACAGACTGACATTATAAATGTTACATGTGGGCCTCCCGCCTGGTCTAGTGGTAAGAGCATTCGACGCTAGCCACGGCAACCGAGTTTCGGCTCTGGCCAGGAGTGCCACTAGGGGGCGGCAATTGGCTGTCCGCCCCTGGGGGGAGGGATAAAAGCAGAAGGAAAGACTCACTGCATATATGAGTGGTTGTGCGTCGGTGACAGGCTTTGGCCTAGGCGGGCACTGGTGCACAGCGCTTGCTACTGGCTGGACTACGGCATCAAATTCTCATACAAGGGAGGGGATAGTTGGCACGAAAAAAGAGAGAGGGAATTGGAAACTAAAAAAGGGGGAAAAATAAAAGTAAATAAATAAATGTCACATGTGCAGGCCCTCTCAAAGAATGAAACCAAGAAATAGAACAGTAAATACAGGTATTTGTTAACAACAAACATAATCATTAGTAATTAAGTGTTACAGATTAGATAACCATTAACAAGTAGTTGAACCTGGGTATATATCCGTCCTTGTTGGACACATATAATTAATAATATAATATAATAAATAATAATAGAATTCATAATACCTACAGTATATATGGAGTTTCACTAAGTGGCTTAATTTCAATAAATATGTTAGTATTAAATGTCTACATGCATGATTTGTCTTTTATTTATTTGTTATATATGGAAAGCATACTTTTAATACTTTAATTATTTTTAAAATATGATATTATTGATTATGTTTATTTCATTGTGCAGCATCTGCCGTTACAGTCTAGACTTACACAATTGATTTTTGGGAAATTACAAAACACTCAGAAGTATGATTGGTTTGGGTGGATGGCATCATAAATACTCTATTTATTTACAGAGCACACATTGCCTTGGAGACTCACTGTGTCCTTTGTCAAAAATACAAATGAGACGTTGAAAGGGATTACATGCAAAACAGAGCCACTGAAATCCATAGGGCACTCAGTTGGATACTGGTCCCCGTTATTCAATAACATTGTGCTATGAATCCTTCTGTTTGCCTAGAGCATTGCGTTCAGGCAAACTGGTTTACAAGCTCATGACATTGTGGATGTGGGAAGCTGCAAAATTGTTTGTGCAGAGTCTCACAGAAGCCAGAGAAACGGGTTCCCTTTTTCCATTTAGTTTGAGAAAAGTAAGAGGAGCCTGCATCAATCCACTCGTCGCTGGAAACACACACGGTGCACTAAAAAACAAGTAGAGAGGACCATAAGCTTTCTCTCTCTCCCTTATTCTCTCTCTTTCTCTCTTTTTCTCACGTACACACACATACACACAAGCACAATATGAGAATCCCATCTCCTTACTGGAATGAAGAGATGGGCCTTGGATACTTGATATGTTGTGCTTTCTTGAAGGTCAAATGCACCCCAACGTAGGTGCTGTGTCTTCTTTCTGACAAGAGTTAATATAACGACTCTATGGGCCACACACATCAGAACCAGCGTTGGAATTAAAATGAGATCGGGTTCGTTTTCTCTTTCAGCTCTGCTGATTCTTGCTATTCTGTAACTTCTTTACCCTGTTCTTCTTTTGCATTATTGCACCACATTACACCTACTTTACACCATTAACGCTGACACCTTTCTCTTGTGTTATTTTTCTCCTATCATTGGCCCATGTCCTTGTCACTTGCTACTCTCACAAAAATGTATTGGTGACAGAAGAAAAGGCATGAATAAACAGTGAGAGAGAAAGAGAGCAGAGAGGAATGGGCAAAGAAAGATGTACAAATTTAGCAGCACAATATGTAACTTCCTGCCACAGCCTGAGAGACAAGTGTCCCCTATCCCCTAGAAATTGTTACACATTTATTATTGTTTAAATTTGTATTACTACTTCTATTTATTATTATTATTATTATTATTATTATTATTATTATTATTATTATTATTATTATTATTATTATTATTATTATATTAGCTGTTAATTATATCATTATGCAAAAAACTATAGAAAATGTGGCAACATGTGTTTATGGTATGCCTATAAAGCATTTCAAATTTAAATTTAAATTGGAGGAGATGAGAGGTACAATAATAATGAGTAATACTCAAATGCATTTATATAGCACCTTTCATAGATTTCAAATAAATTTATGGTGAGGGATAACTCCAGAACTCTCACCATGCATCAGCTGAGGTTGCATGTGAGGGATTTATTAACCAATTAAACTGGGTGATGATTAGATGGCCGGATTGAGAGAGCCAGATTCAGAATTTGGGCAGAACACCAGAGAACCCTCCACCTCTTGCAATAAGTGCAGTAGGACCTTAGTAAGTGAAGACATCGGGTTAATTTCTCTTCCAAATGACAGTGTCTCCTGCAGCACGGTGCCCCCAAGCACTTGGACATTGAGTTTAGCCTTGTGGGATTAGAGGGATTGCTCCCTCCTGGTTCACCCACAACACTTCCAAAATTAACCTTGTTTCGTTGGAGGGAAAATGCAGTAATGTATTACCTGTGTATAAAGTAACCACAATCCAACTTAACAAAATGTATCCTACTTTTTAAGTCAACATTGGGTTGTAAATCACACTATCACACACCCACCGCTTCCTAGAAATGGAACTGCAGCCAGAGCACTGGCATTGTATATTCCTCATTCACCTCCAATCCCAATCCCCAGCCAGGCATTTCCTCAATTCCAGTTTAGGATCCCCTTTCTACCAGCTTGGCCTCATCAGCCTCTAAGGGAGCTGGAGTAAGGGAGTCTGAAGTTCCCTTTACCCAAAATGCACTCCTGTAACCACATCCACCCCACCAAGGGGGAGACTGAAAGGACCAACGGGCTATCACCACCTCCTCACTCCTTAAACCTAAGCTGGAAGGATAACTATTCACTCTCCCTAGCTTTGTAACCATTTACAGTAGCCGTCAGTGAATTATGAAACGTTATCTAAAATCTGATAGAGCCAGAGACCTTTGCTGTGTCAGTGAGTCTGCTACTGTTGCAGTGAGCACAGCACGAGCAGCACAATAGAGTGTCACTGGATCAATCAGAGCCACTTGACTGGTTTGAAGGGGGAAGGTGATCTGAGGGGAACCTGGTGTATTTGGCTGCCGCTGATCATCCACATGATGTTCCAGTTGCCCCCTTAATCTCCATTGCTACCACCAATAGGTCACACGGTGCAAAAATGGAGGAGTGATCAATCAACATCTGATTATTCTTGCAAACTGTGTGATGTATTTATTTTCTTTCATTCTTTAATTATTCTCCCTTTCAAGGTGTTCTTTCGTGTACACTGCTTTAGAAAGTCACGACGCCACCCTGAAGGGGACAATTACTCAAAGGTCACCTCTGGTGACATTAACTTTAAGTAGCAGAGACATTTGGAAAAATAGAGTTGAATCTTATTTATTTATTTGTGTATTCCCTGTCTCCTGAACTATTCGATTTTGGTAGTTGACCAAAGCACACTCCCTTCTCAACTGTTTAGTCACCCATGGCCAAGAACTGTGCCCTGGTGCTCCATCACTGTCTTTCATCCTCTCTCCCTCCTACCCTGTTGTTCCTCGCTCTCATATTCTACCTCCCCCTCTGTTTCTTTTGGCATGTTCCCTTTCTCCTTTTTTAATGCTTTTCTTTTTCATATCCCGTCTCTCATTTGCTCTGTTTCTCTCGAATGGCCTTTTCTGAGTTTCTCACTCATCCCATCCTCCTCCACTTCTCTTTCGTCCTCCATTTCTTACCTCTCCCTATTTTCAGCCTGCTATACATCCACCTTCCTCTATCACTCAGACAAACCACACATTTTTGAAGACACATAGAAAAACTATTTCATTTTAACCCACTTGTGGGTGATCCATAAAATGACCTTAAAACTCTCTCTCCCTTAAAATCACTCTTTATCGCTCTGCCTCTCTGTCTTATACTATCTCTATCCTTTTCTGTGTAGCTCTCCACTCTTTATTGCCTGGTTAAGTAAAGACAGTAGACGTAGGCCATAAGGGTGTCACCGGTAGGCCTAGGCGTCACACATGTCTCTTCATGGGTCGGTTGGATAACTCCTCCCTGTTTCACCCATTCCCTTCTTCCTCCATTCCACAGGTTAATGGTATTTCCTCACTTTTTGGGAAAGTCCACCACCACTTCCATACTTTGATCCGCAGATGGGAAGGACCATGTTCTGCTGCTTATATAACTCATGTGTATGCACTTACGTATGTTCTTGTGTTGTAAGTCACTCAGGGTAAGCGCATCTGCTAAATGACTTTGATATAATGTAAAGTATTATAACCTATAGGTCAAAAATCTATTTCTTTCTTACATTTTGGTTTCTGTTTCTTACATTTTTATTCTGTCTTTCTCCCAATTTGGTAGCCAATTACACATGCTATTTTCATGTCAATATCCCCCTCGCACTATGAGTTTGCTGCCGTAGCCCTGTGACCGGCGGTGACAAAGGTGAAGGATTGTCTCTTCTGAGACGGCACTTGCCAAGCCGTTGACCATAACTCCGGCACCCCAGAGCCACTCCTGTGCACAGCCAACGTCCTGTCGGCTTCCTCCCCCCCTGGGGTGGACAACCAATTGCCACCCCCAGTGGCACTCCTGGCCAGAGCCAACTCTGGCGTGGCCGGGGAATCGAACCCCGGTCGCCGTGGCCAGTGTTGGACGTTGAAACCCCTAGACCACGCGGGAGGCCCCAAAATCTATTTCTATATTTGCAAGGTATGTGTCTGGTTTTGGAGGGAAAATCGAATTGCCTCCCTTATCCTCTCATTGGTGAGCCACATGCCCATGTGTCAATGACAGGGGAGAAAAAAGAACAGTGTTCTTATTATTTTCTACTTTCAGTAACACGATGGTTGCTACTTGTCACAAGATGAAGTGGATCGGTCAGTAGAACATTTAGAGGGGCAGAAGCAGCAGTGGATGTTCCCAAACAGTGTGAATTGCCTGTGCTGCTCCGTTTAGGATGTATCCAACCCCACACACTGTCCTCTCCCCAGCATATAACACCCTGTAATTGTTTCCATACACACACCAAGTATACCAATAAATAAACTGAAAATCCTGTTTTCAGGGTTGAAAACAAAGAAAAATGAACAGCATTCAAGCCAGGATGATATACTGTCCTAATCTCAAGCACTTCTCCCGGACCATTATGCACCCCTCGCAAGACGATAGAAACAGACAGATGTGATTCAATATGTACATTGTGTACTGAGATTTATTTCCATCGTAACAGACTGACACAATGAGAACAAAGCCACAATCTGCTTGTGGTCCTCTGCACGCTCCTCCCCCAAGCCCTGCTCAAAAACCTAAAGCCAGTGAGCATTCATTCACAGAGGAGCCAAAGGATTTACAGCTTCCTCCTAAACATCTGCTTGCAGCTCCTTTTCATTCAAAAATGACAGGCATCATGCAGGATGTGTGTGCATGTGTCTGTTGGGGGGGGGGGTCAGTTCTGCAGTTCTGCAACCCCCATCCCCTCCCTAATTTGAATGAGGACAGGCAGAAACGCCCCATTACCATGCAACAATGGGTTCCAGGGGACCCATCACCTGCCGCTGCTCCCTGAGAAGGCTGTAGGAAACAAGGCGCATGGGCTGTCTGTGTAAGATACAGGGCACTGCAGAGCTGAGACTGAGCATGTTTCATAGTGCTTAGAGAAGTAGGCCCTGAGACAGAAAGGTGATCAGTTTTACCCCACAGTTCAAATTTGAGCCACTGACACTGCTGAGCCACTGCTGTTTATTGACGTACTTTACCACAATCATACACACAGTCACTAGAAATCTGCGCATAGAACGTCAGAAAGAACACTGTGTGAAGTGCAAGAAGTCAAACCTTAAGGCATAGGCCCAGATAAGACAACATGAGCGCTGAATGAGTAAGAAATAGAAACAAAATAAGCCCTGTTGTTGTAGAACATTCGTACACCATGTTAAAATTGTGATGCATCAATATATGCAGCATGGGCAAACTAACACACTCTCACATGTCCCTGTGCATGTGTGTGCATGTGCAGAGAACAATTGCATGTGTTTTTCATTCTTTTCACTGCCAGTTCTGTCTTGTATGTGTGTGTGTGTGTGTGTGTGTGTGTGTGTGTGTGTGCTTGTGTGCGTATGTGTGTGCATTTGTGTATATGCATATGTGAGGGTGTGTGTGTGTGTGTGCATGTGCACTTCAATGTGCGCTCATTTATCATTATTCAATTCATTTTGCTGAGATTTGCTGACAGAGGAAACTTTGCAGGGCCCCGTATGAGTCAGAGACGGTGATAGTTTATGGGCAGTGAAAGAAAGGGAAGAGGGGGAGGGAATCATTTAGTGCTGAATGCATTAATTACCAGAGATATACTATACGAGGGATGAGGATTTCCTAGTGATGTCAATCCACACAGAACGATGCAACAAATGAAAGGGGGCTTGGTCCTGGTTCTGAATTTCTGCCTCATTAACAGCCTCATTTTGTGCATGTATGCCCTTCAGCCAATCAGAAGAGAGAAGAGTTTGCTAGGAGAGTTCTGGAATGCAGCCAGGCATGTGTAATTAAGCACCTACACTTCTCCAGAATACAATTAAAGTCTCCCTATCTCTTTTAGGAGCTTCTAAAGTGTACTTAATTCATACTTTTATTTAAAAATTTCAAATGAAACCAGATTATTATTCATATTATTTTACTTTATTTTAAGTGAATTTCAGTGAAAATGTGCATTTATACATTGTTAAATTGACCCAACGTACAATATGTTTAAGCCATAAGGAAAGAGAAGTCATGGCTAAGGAGTGTTGCTAGGCCCGAAGCAAATCCTCATCACAACTGCCTCGCCCCGACTCTCGCTATATGCTAGTAGATTGCTATAGTGCTTGCCAGCTGGGTAGCTAGCTCAAGTTAAATGTGTTTTGTATTTAAAAAACATTAAAACTGTCCATACTGTGAGAGATGGCATGCATTTTTGATAATGTTGCCTATATTGTGCTGCTGTTGTAATAATATTGTAGCAGAGTGATATTATAAAAAAGTCAGGTGAACAGGTAAAACGTGTCATAGGTGTGCCTATAGGGGGTTTTAGGATGCCTTACAATGCTCCACAGCGAATCACAATGCTCGGTTGGATCTGCATGTTTTATAAATAAACTTTTGTACATGACGGAAACATCTCAACTATAGAATGAACAGCTATCAAACAACTATGTACTTTAAAAGGGTGCAATTAATACAGCATTCTACATACAGTCTTACTCCCCCAGCCAGTCCTGTTTTAAAATAAATAATTAAATAATTACATAAATAATAAAAATAAAACAAGAACAATAATAGTACTAAGCTTTATTTGTATAGAAGGTGATGGTAGGTGACTCTAATTAACTCCTGTGTAGTCCTCTCCTGCTTTTGTTATTAATTTTTAAATGTAAAAAATTTGTTATTTTCTTATCTATTTCCTTTTTAGGGGTCAACAAATTGGACTGTTGTTTATACCTTCTGGTTTATTTCATTTATATATTTATTTAAAAATAATCATTTATTTCATTACCCAGTTACAATTTCATATGTGCACCTTGTGTAGTAAAGGAAATAAACACTCCTGTGTATGCTACCTGTAAAATATCTCATAATAAATGTAATCAGAAAACCATATTGCAGTATAATCTTCTTGTTTGAATTATACACTCAGTGTTCTAGCAGTTTATATAATTTATTCCATTAAGTTTTAAAGTGCCTTCATTTTTTATTGCATTAAGTACTCAATTGTGTAGGGAAGTAATTTATTTCCTTCCAAACCTGTTATACCTTCAGAATCATATAGAAATATATCATAGAATTTAAATTAAGAAGGAAAGTGCATACAAAAATGTTTAAAATTGTAGCTTTCCAAGTATTGTTAGGTATTTATCTATCTGAAGAAGAAATAAGCATTATAATATATTTTTGTAGGTTGGTTACCCTGCATTTATCTCATGCTGGTGTTTTTTGCATTTTAATCTGAATATGACCATACTCACACAACCTCCACTACTATTTTAAATATAGCTGTATAACAGCCATGCCTACTAGCAGGGAAGCCAGTTCACACAACTGTGTCCTACTGTTCTGTTCCACACGGCATGTGACAAGCTGTCAATAAATGTAGCTCTCTACAACCAAAGTACATCGTGCGATTACAGCTGTGATTGGTGTACTGTACTGATACATTTTCGCAGTTATGGCTGCTTTACCTCGCAAGCTATCTACTACACAACAGTACACAAACATTTTACCTTGCGATTTGATTTTGATTTGATTTTGATCTTTATTTGTCTCGAACATAGAAGACATAGAAACAAGTTAAAAATGGTAAATAGTCTAACAAACTATTTCCATACAGTCCTAAAAAGCGTTCGAGAAGGGACAGGAGGAAGTAAAACACTTATCCAGTCCTACCCCTTCCTTACAATATTTTACATTATATGAAAATAAAATACAGTTTCTTTCTAAACCTAAGTATAACAAATATAACAAAAATATATCAGTACATTAAGTATCACAAATATAACAAAAATAACAAAAATCTATTTATATATTAAGTATAACAAATATAACAAAAATATATTATATTTATATTATATATATTCATTTATATTATCTATATTTATTTATATTATATATATTTATAAAGGTCTAACTTATCTTATCTTATTAAGCAGTCGCATTACTGCTCAAGCTCCTCTTTCTTGTACTTAGAGCTATCCACTACCCAACAGTACACACATATTTTACCTCGCAAGCTATTAAATACCCAACAGTGCACAAACATGGTTGTTTAAGCACTCAAGTATACTGGTTGTTCAAGGGTGGGCTTATTCAAAGTAATACGGTACCTTGACATAATCTTATATTATATTGACATACATACATATATTTTGTAGCTAGCTAGCTATACAAGCTGGGGGTTGCGTCTGCCTGGTTGGGAATTGCATGCCCCATCATCTGGCAGTTGTCACAGGTCCATAGCTAGCCAATGTAACACCTGGCTATGGCCTGTCAGAAAATTGTCCACAACTCTCTTAGCTTAAGTTACCATGGTCACTAAACACAAACAAACAAAAAGCATGTTCAACAATGCAGTAACTTTGGAAGTTACAGCTGGCTAACGACGGCATGCGATTTAGCTAGCTATGCTATTTTTTTACTGGTTGGCAGTGTTAACATAATGGTTAAGGAACTGGGCTTGTAACGCAAAGGTTGCAGGTCCCATCCCAGGTCCCATTGCCGTTGTACCCTTGAGCAAGGTACTTAACCTGAATTGCTTCAGTAAATATCCAGCTGTATAAATGGATTGTATGTAAAGAAATGTGAAACTAAGTTGCTCTGGATAAGAGCGTTTGCTAAATGCCTGTAATGTAGTGCAATGTAATGTGGTTGGTAAATAAGGCTTCAGCTGTCACAATACAGCTAAAAACACTGCCCTACTAACATTATGAGTAAACCAAGAACTATACAATATACAGTATATACAGTTTTCCACTAAACACAGCCCTCATCTTTCAAAGTAACAGCTAGCTAGCTACTAATGTTATTTTGCTTTCAAGGACGCACCTGTCAGTCATCGTATAATGTTCCATCCTCACTCCAATCCCTCCCTTTATTCAAGACAACTTGTCCTCTTTCCATTTTAATCCAAATTTCAAAATGACAGGTTTTTACTATGTGGAAATGTTGCATAATACATCTTTACTATAATTTCACCTTCTTTTGTAAAGCCACTGGAAATTAAATCCCAAAAATGGCATTTCAAGTGAGAAGTTTTTTGATCAAAAGCAGAAAAAGACTGGGAATTCAAATTAGCATCAAAACCTTTCATTTTTGATGATCAGGGTAACCAAAGAGCATTGGATAACCTTCAACCTGTGAATACTCAGCTGAAGTGGTTTGTGTCAGGGTGTTGCTTTTGTGACGGCAGACCCTGGTGCACTGCTGTGTCGCGTACAGGTCAAAACACGACTTCCACAGAAAGACTTGTGGAAGTACACATTGTGCTGAAAGCTTAATCAAATGAGGCTCATTACAATCAGACTCTGATACACGGGATTTTAAATGCCATTTAAATGGCTAATTGTTCTGATATGCCCTCATGGTTTAATGGATAGGTTTTCTATTAAATATACTCTTTTTATAGTGTGCTCTCACTGCAGCATTTAGAGTATGTAACGGTGCTAGATGCAGTATATACTGCAGTGCCCTATATCTACTATATATAGTCGATGTAGGGCACTGAACTATATACTGCATTTAGCACTGTTGCACTCTGTAACAGTTACATTCAAACAAAAGGCTGCTCATGCAGTGGCAAAGTAGATACGAACCATGTAGAAAGAATGTGAGGAGCTCGAGGATGTGAATTGTCAGGGATTCCTGTCTTGTTGTTTTAGTGGACTACATCTAATTCAATATCTATCCATTAAAAATTAATGCATTCTTAGAGCAATTACCAATAAAAGCTCCATTTAAGTGCATTACGTTTGAGCCATACCATTATATATATCTCAACGGTCTTTTATTTTGTGCAGAACACATTCATATATGTGTGCACTGTATGCCTGTGTGTTGTATTTGTCTTTCTTTTCTTTCAGTAATGAAAGAGACTGTTGCAATGATAGAGGTGAGCTCCTCTTCATCCCTGCTTATCCATAGATTGTGGTTTTAAATGGCATTTGTGGCTGGTGTGGTCAGACTCCACCTGAGACTGACTTTCACCACCACGTGCTGTGCGACCTCCATTGAGAGGGTTACATTTGCTGAGCCAGAAATAATAATATAATATATGCCATTTAGCAGACGCTTTTATTCAAAGCAACTTACAGTAAGGAATGCATACATTTTTCAGTACATGTGGTCCCACTGGGAATTGAACCCACTTCCTAAGCGTTGTCAGCACCATGCTCTACCTACTGAGCCACACAGAGCCACTCATGAAGTGACTCATGCATTCTACTGAGGCTGACATCACTGAAATAACTTTATCCTACACCTGTCACTGTCACTGACTGGTAGGCTGGCAGCAGACTGGAGTTGGAATCCCTCTCTTTGCCTGTGTCTGTTTCAGTCAATGATCGATTGCTTATCCTGCACCTCCCATGCCACTGACCACATGGACTCCAAATCCCAGAATTCCCTCTTGACCATCTCATGACCATTGTTGACCCATGTTACATGTTACATGTTAAGCATTTAGCAGACGCTCTTATCCAGAGCGACTTACAAGATGTGCATTAATACATGGTAGGAACAATCATAGTTTGCGCACAAGATCAGTGCAGTAGTACAGCGATAGACATTGTTGTAGGCAGTTGCATACCATACCTGTAACACTGGGAAGGAAAAGGTTAGTTTGAACAAGTAAGCAGTGACAATTGGGTAGATGTACCTGACCGATCTGTGATTCCGCGGTCCTGACCGATTGCGGAAGGTCGTTCCACCACCGAGGGGTCAGGACAGAGAAGAGGTGAGACCGCAAGGAGTGGCTGCCAGGTGCCCGGAGGGATGGGACAGTCAGTTTGCCAGAGGAGGCTGAGCGGAGGCGTCTGGCTGGGGTGTAGGGAATGATGGAGGTAAGGGGGAGCAGTTCCTCTAGCCGCCTGAAAAGGCAAGCAGCAGTGATTTGAATCTGATACGTGCTGCGATGGGGAGCCAGTGCAGAGAGGAGAGTAGAGGGGCGACGTGGGTGAACTTGGGCTGATTAACCCTAGATAGGATCTGTTTCTAGGAGGTTTCAATGAAGATATTCTAGGTACTGACCAGATATTTCACACACCCTCAGAATGGTCATTTTAGGATCCAGGACCCTGGTCGTATATCATATAAACCATAATTGTACACATAATCATTATTGAAACCTTGTGACTAATGGCACAGTTCACTGATCACTGATACCATGAGGGAGGATGTAATATCCCAGAGTGTGTTTATCTGCCAGCATGCACAGCTTCTCCTGGCCACTCACGTTCACTGACCACCTGCCTTGTAACTGACTCCAAGTCCCAGAATCTGTTTTCTCCTTTATAAATGTGTTATTCAAAGTAGTTGGGATGCCAGTATGCTGACAGAGGAATTCAGTACACTGGCATCCCAAAGTGCAGTCGCAGCTGAGCGAACACTCCTTCTGACGTTACCACATGGAATGGAGACATGGTGGAGGAGAGAATCTTGAGGGGGGATCTTCACATGGATGGAAAAGGTGGATGAGAGGACGTGGAGCTGCAGGGCACCATGGTGCATCATTCCTCTTCCCAATGGAGCCCTGTGAACCCCCCCCAGCCAGGGACAGAGAATGTTCACATCACCGAATCACTGCCTCTACACAGCCACACTGCCGTCTCTCTGCCACTACAGGGAAAACAGAAACTTTGTCAGGGCCCTAGGGGGTTAGGGTGGCTCATGGAGGAGGGGGTGCTCATTTTACAGATGGATAGCTATTCAGGGTGCTATTTTGGGGGAGTATTTATTATTCAGGGGAAATTTTAAAACCCGGCAGTGTCAAGGGTAACCTTCTTGAATATGAAACAGAGGAGGATGTGATGATGTAACCCACATGTCAGAGAATAAATGTCACAAGCCTGCTAGAGAGGGGGAGATTCATGCACTCCTTCTCCTGTGCAGCGAGAGAGGAGACAGGGACAGAGGGATAGACAGAAGACTGTAACCTGGGGACAGCGCATGTTGGGTAAACATCTCACTGACATCTCTTACTTTATGATTCAAGTATAAAATCATAAGCTAGGCTTCAGCCTTAACATTTTGGTCAAACATTAATAAATGATGTCTATCACTGAAACCTCTTAAATAAACATGAAATGAAGTAATAGTTAAGGAAACTTAAATATAACATGTTTTCTGCTACTACTGCCTTGGTCCTGTCACTATGCACTCGCTGTAATGAGGTTGCACGAGCGATGGGCAAGGATGGGGTGTCAGCGCACAGTGGAACTGGCTTTAGGGTCATCTGCAGTGATGTTGAGCTGTGTCCAGGGGAGGCAGCCGGCCACCGTCTCCAGTGCTGGGACGGCAGCAAGGCCGGGACATGATATGAAACACCTGGGAAATTATAGTGGGAGGGGGTTCATGCTTGAATCATGCTTCATATCAGCTGTCAATGGTAACTAGCAAGGAGTCGGCCGAGACCAGTCATCCATTAAACGTGATTCGATTCTCGAACGGCAGTTGTGGAGAGATCTGCAAAGAGTCCTGAGGGAATACTTAGGCAGTTTTGACTGACGGGAACACAGCCTGCGTTTATCTTGAGGAAGGGGCAGCTGAAGAGTAGCCTGTGTGACATTCATGCTCCGATAATATATTCACAGATGGGAAAATTGAAATACAATAATGCATGTATGGAAATGTATTCTGTGATGTATTCTGAACACTTGCAATATTTATTTTACGTTTTTTATATTTCCTTAATTCTCTTCAATCACCTCTTTGTGTTTGGTTCGTGATATAGACAGAGAAAACGAGAGTTAGAGAGATGGAAGGAATTAGGCAGATGGAAGGAGAGAGGGGAAGTAAAGGAGGAGGGTGGGGAGATGGAGGAGGTGTTGAGAGATGGAGGGAGAGAGAGCTCTGGGATGTGGGAAGCTCGAAGCTCGATGAGACACAGTGGACGTGTCTGGAGCTCCTCTGATTTCCCTGTGGATGGAGCACTATGGGGGTATACAGCAGCTGAGCACACTGCAGCCTGGGGGGACTCAATACTGGGGTTCCCTGCTCCCCCTGCCTGCCCAGACTCACTCATACATTCACACACACACACACACACACACACACACACACACACACACACACACACACACACACACACACACACACACTCATATGGATACAGACAAACATGGAGACAATCTTATACAAATGAGCTCTCTCTCACACACACACACACACACACACACACACACACACACACACACACACACACACACACACACAAACACTCATATGGATACAGACAAACATGGAGACAATCTTATACAAATGAGCATTATCTCTCTCTCACACACACACACACACACACACACACAGGGGACACTGATGCTAAGATGTTGTGAGATTACCACACGCAGGTTGCAGCTGTTTAGCAACAACCCCTCTATGAATGTTCATGACACTTTCAAGTTTGTAATTGCAAATACCATTCTTGTTGGACACTGGAAATTTCCAATTTGCCTGATTCCCATGTTGCACTGTAGGGTTGCCAATTAACTAATTGCTGGGATAGAGAAACAGAAATGAGAAACAGTGGGAGGGTGGTGCCTACAGAAGGGGTGGGGGGGGGGGGTGAGTTATGGCCTGCAGGAGCTTAGGGGACCCATTCTTCTGCACCTGGCATTTACAGCTGCTTCTGGTTGCCTTTGGGTGGGGACCAACCTGACATAGAGCTTTTATTCCACCATATCATGTGCTGTCGTGCACCGTATTCCACCAATCTCAAGCCATGGTGCTTTGTATTCCATGTATGGCATACCATAGTGTATTTTATTCTACCAATCTACCCATGTGTTGTGGTGCTTCTTTTCCACCAACAGTGGTAAGTAAGACGATGCGTGATGGAAGAAGTATGTTTATTCTTAATTCATGGTAAGGCCCGATGAAAAGCCCCTCGGGCCTTAATTACACCATCCATACATACTTATTAATGAAATAAAATGATGCATTTTTAAAAATATGTCTTAGTATCTATAACCTGAAGAAATAAGACCAAAATCGATGCTATGACAGGTGGTACTGCCCAGAAACAAAGGCGATTTCTGAGGAAATAGAATCAGTGGGAGTTAGGAGATGAAAGCCAAATATCTCTGTGGGTGATTGCTGGCTTGGATGCATGGTGCGGGGATGGATAGGGTCACCATCGCACTTTGGGATCAGGGGATCTTTGACAGCCGGATGAGTAACTTCTCTTCCACACCCACCACCCCCCTACTCGTCTGAGGACTCCCCCCTTCTGCAAACGCTTGGAGAGGTGAAGGCGTGTAGGCTGTGAACGGCACAAAGGAACACGTGTGGAGCTTTCCCATACTTGTATGGGCTTGTCTCTCCCATTTGTTTTCCTTGGTCCTTTTAATACACTAATGTTTACACTGTCTCAGGGTGCAAATTTTCTCTGTGGTGATCTTAGCCTGTGTAAACCTCTGTACTGGAGGGGATACAGCTCGCCAGGTGTTTTTTGGGGAAAGCTCCCATCTTTCAGGTTGAGAAAGGAATAGTTCACGGGTCAAAGATGCTAAATGAGTAGTAACCAAGATTCTGGACTTTACACTGAAAGTTCAACCCGTAATTTTTAAAAATGAGATTTCCATCAACATAACTTGCTCTTGAAGGATGACCAACTTCAAGAGCACCAGGATCGGGACTAGTATGTTTAGGAATGCAGACTTAAATTATGTTAATGATGTGGAAATGGTGTGTTAAATTATTGCTGTTCAGGCGATAAAGTTAAAAAAAAAATTTTTCAGATTTTAGTGGCCAATTATACCTTCTATTTATTTCGCTTTGTCCTCCCACATACATTTGCCGCCCGTATCTACGAGGCAAGCTAATTCTCCGAGGGCAGGGAACTCTGCTTCCTTCGAGATGGAATTCGCCCACAGACTGGGGACACCCTTAAGCCCTTCTCAGCAAAATCTGTGCTGGCTTACCCTTCCCCCTCTGGGGTGGACAGCCAAACACAGCCACCAGGCCTGGTCTGGTAGTCGGGTTTCGAACCTTGACTGTAATAGGCAGCTCACACTTGTAAAGGTGGTCATCCCTAACATGCCTTGGAAAACAACAGAGGAGCTCTAAAAGAGAAGGCTGTACCACCAGCTGTGCTCTTCAAAATTCTAGGGAGTAATAGATGGCGGCTTCTTGTGAACGAAGCAGTCGTGTCGGCTTATAGGGCAATCATTTCGGTCAGATATAAAGGTGCACCGTTTACTGCTTTAAAAAGTTAACAACAGTACTTTATAATCAGCCCGATATTTAATAGGAAGCCAATGTAGTGATGCTAACACTGGAGTAATGTGCTCATACTTTTTGGATCTAGTCAAAATACGCCGCTGTATTCTGTACTAGTTGAAGACTCTTTAGAGAGCTACTAGAGGAGCCGGATAATAAGGCATTACAATAGTCTAGCCTCGATGCAACAAAAGCATGCATCAAGGTTTTAGCATCCTCTAATGACAGAAAAGTGCGAATTTTAGCTATGTTTCTTAGATGAAAGCTACTCTGGAAGTCAAATGTAAGGTCCCAATAATAAAACCAAGGTTCTTAACCATAATACTTGATGTAACTATGCAATCACCTGCATTTAACTGCAGATCCAACTTGTTCCTTAATTTTTGGGGCCCAAAACCATCATCTCTGTTTTATCTGAATTTAAAAGCAGGAAATTTACTGTCATCCAGTTCTTTATATCAGAGATACAAGCCTCTAATTTAGTGATTTAAGTGTTTCACCTGGTTTCATTGATATGTACAGCTGTGTATCATCGGCATAGCAATGGAAATTTACACCATGTTTCACAGATAACATTACCGAGTGGTAGCAAGTATAATGAGAACAGTAATGGTCCCAGCACTGAGCCTTGTGGAGAGAGTAGTCAGAGAACTCTTGATCTAATTGCACAAATTGAAAACGGTCTAATAAGTATGATTTAAACCATGAGAGTGCCGTCCACGCAAACCAACCAGGTTTTCTAGCCTATGAAGGAGAATCTGGTGGTCAATAGTGTCAAAAGCAGCACTTATGTCAAGGAGCACAATGCTAACAATAAGTCATTTACAACTTTAATAAGTGCTGTCTCAGTGCTATGGTTTGGTCTAAAACCTGATTGTAATGTTTCATATAGATTATTCGTTTTTAGGAAAGCAGTTAATTGTTGAGCTACAGATTTCTCAAAATTTTTGACAAAAGGGCAGATTTGAAATGGGCCTATAGTTCTTCAGATTAACAGGATCAAGATTTGGTTTCTTTAGAAGAGGCTTGATTACTGCTACTTTTAAAGACACTAACCCAATAATAGGGATGTATTTATGATATCTAACATGGGCTGGCTTGTTTACTGAATTTGTCCAGATCAGCCAATATGGGTGCATTAGACCACTACAATATTGGAGGCTCTCACGTGATAAAGTCCTACAGACAGTGGCATCTCCCTGGAAAAAGCACTATGAGCCTGTCTTTCATATCAAGAGACATGGGACTTGGCAGTTTGCCCTGTGGTCTGTGGAAGTCACTGGATCGAGCTACTGCAGTGTCTTGAACATATTAACCTCTTTCTCCCCCTTCAGCACCACGACCCTGGTTGTTAATTGCTGCGCTGTAGTTGCCTTCTCCACTGGGAGAGGATCTCATGCAATACCAGTCTGTGATTCACCTCAGGATCCAAGACATAGGCTTATATCCACTTACAGCTGTGCTTTAAGTGTCCTGAACAGTCAAAATCATGTTTTTCATCAAATAGGATGATGTTTGGATCAAATAAGATGAAGGTAGAATGTAGAAAGTAGAACGCTTGAAAACGGACCATTGCGGGTACGCTAATAAAGCAGGGTAAGGCTCCTCCTTTGTGTAAAAAAATATATATTCTGGTAACATGGGGGTATCTGTGACATCAGCAAACTCAATAACTCTTACAGCAGCTACCAAAAATATCACTGTCTTTTAAGCATCATCACTTTATATTAGGAGGTGCATTCCCATTGTTTACCAGCCAGCAAACTACAAAAATTATAATGTGACGGACAGCAATGGGTGTTAGCTAATATGGTAAAGCCTCACTGTGTCGTGCCTGGATGTCCAAAAAAAAAAAGTATCCTTACATATTTTACCAAAAAAAAGTTAGACAAATGGCTGCAATTTATTAAGTTGCTAATAGTCAACGATGAGAGATGAGGTATATATTTACAATTCTGAGCATTTTAATCAGATAAAAAAGTGTTAAGGATGATTTTAAGGCACATTGTAAGGTAATTTACATGTAAAACACAATGACTGTGCAGAACCTTTAAACCAGAGTATTAAAAACCCAGACACAGCACCTCCTGCAGGATGTTTGTCATTGTACCATGGGAAGAGAGGAGTGGAGTAGGATGAGGGGTTTGGGAAACTTCTGGTACATTTTCCATTGACTCATGTAAACATCACAGCTTTACTGCAGGCATGAGACAAAGGTTTCCCGATCTTGCAAAGGTGCGATGTTGGAAGAGCATAAACGGTGTCTGAATGGGACAGTATAAATGCATTAATTTGGTTGTTTCACAGCGACAGCGATATGTGAATAAATTCGGCAAAAATGTGAACAAAAAATGGCATTCATGCGTACGTGCCATTAATGTGGGTTGATTTAGCATCCATAAATAAGTCAGTAATAAAAAGTCAGAAATATAGGCTGCCATTCATATTAATAACTGAGCCGATGTAATAAAATATTGTGTGAAAAGCTAAAATGCGAGTACAAAGTAAGAAACCTATTTGAAACTTGTTCGGCACGTGATTATCGACTTGTAGAAATAGCAGGCAAATTGCTTTACAGTCAGGAAAAGCAAAACCATTATAGATGTGACCATAAAACTGATGTGTCCTCTGTTTACATTCAAAGGGCCCTGGCTGGACTAGCACTGCGCTATCACTGTTGAAAACCTTGCAAGTATAGCGTGCCATGAGCGTGGTTTTAGACATGGGGCAAACCGACATGTCCAAGCGATTTAAACAGCAAAAAGACATTATAATAAGCCAACGTATGAGGCTCATTAAGAGCGTTCACTGGGTGGAGTCATAAAGCTTGTTCATTTGCACACAATGTTGTTAGTGATTTATAAATGAAACATGCATATGTGTGATTTAAAAAAATGAAATGGCCTCAGGGCAGTTGAAACTCCTTTCCTCGACTCCCAAATACTATATTATTTTGAATATAAAAATATGGATATTTAAGATGAGTGCTCCATACAACTGCCTTAAAATATTCTCCCTGAGTTGGGCCCTAAATGTAGAATGAAAGCAGGCAAAGGAAAACAGGTACCAAGAAACCGTGCTTTAAGCAGGAGCGAAACAATTTCAACTGCAAATGGAAGCAGGCACACTTCAATTGTATAAAAAAGAGAATCTGTCAGATTGCATTTTTTCCATTCAAATGTTTGTCTGTAATCTGACACTCGTTACATTTTACACAATGGACACGTCCTCCACGTCACTTCACTGTCCATCAAATAATACTGTGCAATTCAGCAGTGTCACCTTCCTGCTCCATGTATATTGAATTTAGTTGTATAGTAAAATCCCTTTTCATGATGAAAATGGGCATTGTGTTCACACTACACAGTAAAGGTAATTTCAACTCCCTGTCCCAAGAAATAACTGAAAACACAAGTTGTCTTCCATATTGTTTACATTGGTGATTCAGGCACTTTTCCAGACAGGGTAGTGAGGTGGGACACCAGCCCATTTTTTATAACAAAAGAGAGATGAAACTCAATATGTAAAACCCAAACACTCTGCCAAGAATTGCACAGAGATTGGATTAAGATTAACGGCGATGCACATTTGGGAGATGAGACTGTCATTCCTTTTTCGTGACACTGTCTTCCCTTTTTATTTATTTATTTAACCTTTATTTAGCCAGGCAAAGCCATTAAGAACAGGTTCTTATTTGCAATGGCGGCCTGTTTTGTGAAAGTACCTAAAAACTAGGAAGACATGAGGTGATAGTAAAGCAATAGGCCAAAACCTGCTGCTATTTCTTGTCAGTTTACTGTTCAATTTGACTTTGTTTATGTGTGTGTGTGTGTGTGTGTGTGTGTGTGTGTGTGTGTGTGTGTGTGGTTTGTGTATGATATGTTTTTTTGGATATGTATATGTTTATGTGCATGTACATGTGTTCATGGTATATGTGTGTAGAGAGAGGTACCAAGAGATGTACCAAGAAACCATGTATTTTATTTGATAAATTATGTATTTTTGCTGTTTAAATCGCTTGGACATGTCGGTTTGCCCCATGTCTGTGCATGAGAGAGAGAGAGAGAGAGAGAGAGGAGGAGAGGAGTCAGAATGTTCTTGACACAGACACTCAGGCACTGTTTTAAAGTTTTCGTCAACATGTGGTTCATGTTCTGGCTCTGTATCAAGACCTCAATTATAGCATATAATGGTGCCAGGGTTATCTCTTCTGACCACTTCTGCAGCATACGTCCAGTCCAACTCCTGCTGACGTCAACACCAGCAAATCTGAAAGGCAGGATTTCCGAGAATTTCCGAGAATTATGCTTTTTTCCCCAAAATGGCCTTCCTGTGAATTACATCATTTTTTCATTTGTGTACCAAATGGAGGCTATGGCATGACAAATAGAAAGAAATTACTGTATATAAATCAATCAATCTACCAAGTTAGTCTTTCCCATTTAGGGTTTGAAAGTTTGGGTTTAACTTCTGAGTGCAAAGCAAGCAAATATGTGTAAGGTTGATGCAAGGCCATGTTGCTGCTATTAATTGGTACCCATGTAGTTTGTAAACGACTAAGTGATGCAATCAGGTAGTCTTTTTGTTTCAGCAAAATGAAAATCTGGTTGGTGTAGAAGCATTTTTAAATATGTAAAGTTGGGAACAAGGACCACACTTCTGCTCCTCCCCACAACTAATCAATATCAGCATTAAACAAAAGCACTTGCAGGTTTTCCTTGTCTTACTGTGTTTGCTCTTCCCCATTCCCGCCTTTCCAAAATCTT